>CM032325.1:15845278-17045278 GCA_019022515.1 Quercus aquifolioides | reverse complement strand
CCACGGCTTCAAATCTCCGATTGCCTCATTTTCTACTGGGTTTCAAACCAAAATAAGAGACCCTTCTTCCTCATTTTCTCAGTAACCAAACAGGAAAGATCAAAACATAAAAGCCAAATCTACTGGGTTTCAAACCAAAAAATGACACCCCTAAACTTGAAGCTACGATCAGTACCAATCATATCTGATCCGTTCAGATTCCACAGAATCATAAATCAGAAAAGAAGAAAAAATCATAAATCAGAAAAAAAAAAGAAAAAAAAGAAAAAAGAAAAAAAGAATCATAGATCAGAAAAGAGGAAAGGAAACAGATACACATAAATACACACACACACCGAGAGAAAGAGAAAGAAAAAATCATAGATCAGAAAAGAAATATGAGTCATAGATCAGAAAAGAAGATAAGAAAATGAACCATTATAGGCAAAAAGGTAGCCCTTCATGTGATCCGGTTTGATTGAATATTTGATTCATCACCCAAGTCTTGGTATGAAGGAAGCTAAGCATAGGCCTTGTCTGTAGGTAGAATAGAGTACGCCGTTAGGCAATACGGCAAGCAGTAAGTACTGTTTTCTAATTATTGGACAGAAGGGTTCTTGGAAGGAAGGCGAGCAAGCCGGTATGAGATTTTTTTTTTTTGGGTTTTGGGTTTGGAAGAGAAGGGTCATGGGTGGTTTGGAAGAGAAAGGTTTTGGGTTTGGAAGAGAATCCATTTGCAGGTACAGGAAAAAGAAGGAAGAAGGAAATATGGGTTTTGGGTTTGGAAGAGAAGGGTCATGGTGGTTTGGAAGAGAAAGGTTTTGGGTTTGGAAGAGAAGACGTTTGCAGGTACAGGAAAAAGAAGGAAAAAGGAAGAAAAAAAAAAACAGTTTTAACGCCGTTTACTTAGTTTTTTAAATTGGACTGGTGTCAAAATTTTAAATAGGGAACCTAACGTACTGTATCTAAGGAACTGTACCTAAGTTTTGCCCATAAAATTATTATGATAGATGATTAAAATAATTAAAATAAAATCTAATGTTAAGGAAATTTTTTGAAATAGAATTTTAAATTTCTTAAAACTTAGTTAATAGAGTTTCTATTTTACGTAAAAGTGAAGATAACCATGAGCCCAATTTTTATTTTATAGCATAGGATATTACAGTTAGCTCTGTACCATGTATAGTACGTTAGTCTATTATGAAAGTTCTAAATAATATCCTAATACCTATCTATATGAGTTTTTTTTAATGATGCAATAAAGGATGAAGTTTAATAGAAGTCATTTAAGATCCAACGTATCCAATAATTTGTTTTTAAACAAATTTAATTTCAAAAGTCTTTTAACTGTAAATTTTTTTAATCATAAAATAGACTCTATCTAAACTCTAAAGGCAAGCATTTGGAATAATCACATCATTGATACCATATCATGATGGTTGCAAATAACAATATCATTATTCATGATTAATAGATGATCAATTAAACTGTGAATTAACAATATTCAAATACCAAGATTAAACTACAATAACACATACACAGAAGACTCCAAATATTGGAACATATTTCTATTTTCATTATTCAATCAAAACCAAAATTTCAAAGATAATTCCAATTATATTAAAACCAATACATACATACACATGAATGTAAAAAATTTCAAAAAAAAAAAAAAAAATCTCCAAAAGCCTTTACCTAATACAGTCACTTTTTTTTTTCTTTATCTTTTTTTCTAGATAATGCGTTCTTTAGATCTTTTTCCTTTTATGTTTCCTCAAACTTTTTCTAATTGACCAAAATATCTCTCATATATGTTAACATTAAACCTGATAAGAAAAATTTACATATCTTTTGTTTTGAAGGTGCTCCAAGAACCAAAATCAATGCAAGAGACTGTACAGAAGAAAATACCCAAACCAAAATAGCCCTCCCTCACAAATTCAAAGATTAAGGGTTGCACCTAAAACATTCAAAGAGATATTTATCTGTGACTCAAACTAAACAAACCAAAACCAAATACAAATTTCCATAGAGCATAAATCAAAGAGAAGACTACCAAACGTATTTGTAGCACACACAAACCAAAAACAAAAGTCGTCGCACTACCAAGAGATCTCTCATCTAAGGCAAAGCCGCATTGCTTTATGTATAGGGGAAATTACACTTTGCCCACCTGTAGTTTGCCCGAAAAACACTTTGCCTTCCTGTGATTTAAAAATTGGCACTTTACCCACTTGAGATTAGCTCCATTTGTATCCTGTTACCCACCTCTGTTAAAAATATGAATAAATTTGTATTTTTATTACCCTTTTATGTCTCTTTCCTCTCAAAACATAAAAACTAAAAAATCAAGAGAAAAGAAGATCTAAAAGCTAGGTTTTGAAAAAATTAAAACCTAACTTTTACATATTCTTTTCATGTATCAAAACCTAGCTTTTAGAAGTATGTGTCATTCTTTGGACCCTAAACTTAATTCTTCCAAAACCCTAAATTTTCAACTTCAACTTCTCTTGAGCTCACCAAAAGCACAAATAGATAGAATGTATGTTAAATGTACCGGTTTTTCGTCGAAATTGGTTTTGGTGCAACAGGAAGGCCAGGATCCATCATTGTAGTTAGGCTGGACAAAATGGGTTTTTATCCTTTTCGGGCAAATTAAATAGCCTTATGCCCCCCTTCCCAAACTAATTAGAGAAATACCCCTCTTTTGAAACTCAACTTATTCAAAATCGAGTTAAGCTCTATAGTGACGTTTTTAAGGACCTATAGTGGCGTTTTTTAACTTGACTTCGATGAAATCGAGTTATAGGTAAAAAAAAATTGCCTATAACTCGATTGCATTGAAGTCGAGTTAAAAAAAGGTCACTATAGGCTCCTTAAAACGTCACTATAAGCTCCTTAAAAAGCCACTATAGGGCTTCAGAATTTTTTTTTTCCTAACTCGATTTATCATAAATCGAGTTTTAAAAGAAGGGCATTTCACTAATTAGTTTGAGAAAGGGGGTATAAAGCTATTTAATTTGTCCGAAAAGGGCAAAAGCCCATTTTGTCCTAGTCAGGCCAAAGTCCATCTATCACAGAAAATTTTATAATAAGAGATTTATGTAAAAGAATCAAAATTAATTAATCTGCAATTGATTTACGATGATATCAAAATATGTATGTATACACACGGATTGTGAATTCAGTGGGAGCATTAGAGCTGAAACAGTAGAAATAGAAATACAAGATGATATATCACTGTAAATAATATATTTTTCATTATTCGAATTCGAATTAAAAATTGAAAAGAGAGAAAGAGAAAATTAATTATTACCGGCGGCAGCAGGCGTTGGAGGAATAGCAATGACCTTGTTGTTCCTCTTTTATATATATACACTTAAGAGTGAGTCATAACAGGAGTCTCTCTTTTTTTCTTTTTTTTAATCTTAAAGTTTTTTTATTTTTTTTATGTGAGTCTTTTTTACTAAACAAAACTAATTTTATTTAAATTAAATTAAATAATGTGCTGACGTGAAAAATTGTGGGAGCTTCAAAGGCTTTGGTTTTATATATATATATATGCACTTAAGAGTGAGTCCTAACATGAGTCTTTTTTTTTTTTTTTTTAATCTTAAAGTTTTTTTTTTTTTTTTTTTTTTTGAGTCTTTTTTACCATGGTTTTGAAACCCGGACCGGACCATACGGTCCGACTAGGAAAACCGTGAACCTCTCACAATCACGGTTCTTTTAGGCTCCAGAACCGGTCTATGCCCAAAAAGCAAGGAACCGTTCGAACCGCGGTTCAACCGCACGGTTTTGAGAACCGTAATCAGACCGCTTCTCACGGTTCCCTTTGAATCTGAACCTTGAAGAAGAAGAAAAAAAAAAAAAACACAGAAAAACAAAAGAAAAAGAAACACAACTCCCTCTCAAAAGAAACACAACTCCCTCTCAAAAGAAAAAAAAAAGTACATCATGTCTACCACTGCCATCTCCAGAGAAACACAACATGTCTTTATGTTTCTTCTTCTTCTCTCTTCAGAGCACATCACGCAGCTCCCTCTCTTCAGAAACTCTTCTCTTGGGCGAAGCAAGCTTTAAATTCTAGCTTTGTTCTTCGCTGGTAATGTGTGTGTGACAGGGTGAGAGTATGAGAGAGAGAATGAGAAACAGAGAGCTAGAGATAAAGAAAGAAAAATAAAAGCAGAGGACACTCTGTGTGGAGAAGGAAGAGTCTAGAAAAAATAAAAACAAGATGAGAGGAGTGGGGATGGGATGGGGATACGTGTGTGGAGGAGAAAAAACAAGAGAAAAAAAGAAAAGAAAAGGAAAAGAAACGTATGGATGCCAGGAAAGAAGGGAATAATAATAAAAAGAATAAAAAATCACAATTAAATGTTACTATAATATTTTCACAATATTTCACAATAAATTTTAAGTAATAGATTGTTATTAGTTAATATCGGTGAGTAAAAAAATAATTTCAATAATGGGTTTAAATTATAATTAATAACAACTTTTTATATAAATTTTGTTGTGAAAATATTGCTAAAAATGTTGTAGACTTCTTCACTGCTTCCGGAGATTTCTTCTTTGCTATGCGTGTCAACTACTCACATAAATGCTTGCTTGCTGTCAAGCACTTCTTTCTTGGGTTTTGTTATTTGTTTAACTTTAACAATTTTTAAATGCATGGACATCATTCTTCAGATCTAGCTTTTGATTTTTTTTTTTTTTTTTAATTCATAATAAATGGTGAACAGTGACTATTCAAACGGGCTTGGAACCATGGTTTTGAAACCCGGACCGGACCGTACGGTCTGACTGGAAAAACCGTGAACCTCTCACAATCACGGTTCTTTTAAGCTTAAGAACCGGACTATGTCAAAACGCAGAAAAACAAAAGAAAAAGAAACACAACTGCCGGGAAGAACAAACCGATCTGACTTTGCTTCACTCTCAAAAAATGTCTCAAATAATCCAAACACAAAACACAAAACAAAATCCAATTCTTACAATAAATTTGAATCAGAACAAGCAAATATGAAAAAAAAAAAGAAAAAAAAAAGAAAAAGAAAAAGAAGAACAAGCCGATCTGACCCAGTCTGGCGGTGTGGTGGCGGACGAGGTAGTGCTGGTGAACGCTTCATCCTCTGCTGCTGTTTCTCCTGCTTCTTTTTCTTATTCTTCTTCTATCTTCTTTTTCTCCTTCTCTTTCTTTTGTCTGTCTCCACTTTCTCTCTTTTAGTTTTTGTATTATTTTTTTTATTTGTGTTTTGCCAAAGCCCCTCCACGTGATTACATTGGAAAGGCAGAAGAGTTTCAGCCATTCAATTTTTTCACCTTCCCAACGTGATGTGACAACTCTCTTAATTCAGAATTAAGTACTTTTAATTAATATTTACAATTTTTTTTAAGTAAATATCTAATACCGAAATTTGTCTTAGCTTTTTTTTTTGTTGTAATTGATGTGACAACTCTCTTCATTCTTAGTACTTTTAATTAATATTTACAATTTTTTTTTAAAGAAAAATTCTAATACCGAAATTTGTCTTAGTTTTTTTGTTGTTGTAATTCTGACGGGATAAAGGGGAGCTAGTAGAGAAAAAACAATGGGTTTATATATAAATGATAAGTATTCAAATTTACAATGGTGTGATTCTTAAATATTTTAATTTAAAACTATTAAATAATCTAAAATTTTTATTTTATTTAATATAAGATAAGTGTCCTTCTAATTAGTATATTATTGTTGCTATCACAAATTTAACTAATCAACATATAAATAAATAAAGAATACTATATCTACCTTTACTTAGTATTTAATATTTCTTATTTGTTTTGGGAAAGTTATGATATAAAAAAATACATTTGAAAGATAGATTTCTATATTTTATTTAATTATTTTAATTAATTTTTATATTTATACTAATTTAATATAATTATTTATATTTAAATAATTATTAAATTAATTATGACGTCATCACGGTTCGACCCCAGTTCGACCTCAGTCCAACCTTAAAAACCTTGAACCTCTCCCTTTTACGGTTCATTAAACGGTCCGGATTTCAAAACCCTGCTTGGAACAAAAAAAATGACCGGCAGTCAAATGGGCTTGGCAATGAATTTTCTCTTCACTATTTTATTGGGTTTCATAAAATAAAAATTATTGAGTACTAAAGTGTGCTTTGTCATGACTTAAAAATAATTTAGAAACTCAATAGCTATTTATGTTTTTTTAGAATTTAATAATTTTTATTTGTATTATGAAAGTTGTGTTATAAAAAATACTATCTATATTTATTTTGGACTATTTTATTTAATTTTTCTATTTTTTATTAATTTAATGTTTTTATATATATTTAAAATAATTATTAAATTAATTATGACGTCATCACGGTTCGACCCCGGTTCGACCTAAAAAACCTTGAATCTCTCCCTTTTACGGTTCAATGAACGGTCCGGGTCTGAAAACCATGTTTTTTACTAAACAAAAATAATTTTATTTAAATTAAATTAAATAATATGCTGACGTAGAAAATTGTAGGAATTTCAAAGGCTTTGGTTATATATATATATATATATATATATATAGAGAGATTATATTACGAGGATACATAAATTTTAAAGCGTCAAGATGAATTCAACACATAACTTAACGAATTAGTAAGTAGTATCTCATCTAACAATCAAATCACCCATCAGCCTCAAGATGCCTAAGTAAAGATGAAATCAGCACATAACTTAATGAATTAGTATCAATTAAATCAATATAGAAAATCAAATTCCAAGGTTTAGGTGTAAAATTTAACAAATATGGATGGACATTATATATTATAATAATAATAATAATAACAACATTATTATTATTATTATAAGTTTCTTTCCTTTACCTTGGATAAGAAATATTTTAATTAATTTCCAACTTGGATTTTCGTCTTGAGGAATAAAGTGATTGTTTGGTGTGTGGGTCATGTGGGAGGTTTTGCTTCTTACGTTGATAATATACATTATTATTATTATTATTATTATAAAGTTTCTTTCCTTTACCTTGGATAAGAAATTTAATTAATTTCCAACTTTGATTTTAGTCTTGAGGAATAAAGTGATTGTTTGGTGTGTGGGTCATGTGGGAGGTTTTGCGTCTTACGTTGATAATATACCTTGTGGGAGTTTGGCTTACTAAAATTGAAACCTTACACCGTTAGATGAAATTCATAATCAATGATGATTTGGTATGCTTATAAAAAAATTTCTTTCAGCTACAACTTAGAGTTTCAATTGGATTGGAATTTTGCTAAGCCACAATTTTGAGAGCCTTCTTACTTCTTAGGTGGTGGAGAGAGCGCACAACTCACCCACTTTTTTATTGATAAATCTACAGTTTTGCAACCTTTTAGTGAGGGCCTTAGGCAAAGGTCTAAGTGACCTAAGCTTGGAGCGGGTGTACTAGCATCAAGAGTGTTAAGACTCTTTTACATAAAGTTAAAATAGTTACAGGTTAATTACAAATAAAATAAGGAATTAAATCACAAGATAATGGTGAAATAAATCACAAGATACTGAGAGAGTGGGTATAAATATTTTGCAACTATTCTAACTTAATGCAATCAAAAGTTTCATATATAGTAATTTTGTGAAAAGCAGCATTTTTTTTTTTTTGCTAGGATATAGGACAACTTTAATTAATAAAACAATTATTATTATTATTATTATTTTTTGATAATCAACAATTATTATATTTTGATTAAATGCACAAACACAACCTTTTGTATCTTTGGCTTTGTTGTCCATCGATTCTTCCCTTTGACTCGCGCCTCCTTTAATCTCATAAAATTCTTTTCCTCGGAACTGGCACAACCTGTCTCATGGATTGCAATACTGAGCTTCTGGGTGGCACTAGAGACAATGACAGGTTGATCATGGCCTCTGCCTGTTTCACCAGCTTCTTTTCTTTCAACTTTTCTCGAATGGATCATCTCCTCCGTGGAAATTATATGCTCCATTCCGGCCATCGTCAGTGTTTTCCAAAATAAGGAACTATTGCGATGGAAACATTGATCAAATACTAAATTTTATATCTGATAACTGAACATGAAAACGTTACGTTGAAGCATTTAGAGTCTTCATTACTTTATTCATATACCAAGTCTGGAATCAAATGCACACACTTTTGTGCACTACAAACTTGCTTTACGACTCAAGTTTGATGAAACTGTGAATGAGAACGAACTAAACTAGGACAAAATGGTCTTTTGCCATTTTCAGGCAAATTAAATAGCTTTATACACCCTTTCCCAAACTAATTAGGAAAATACCCCTCCTTTAAAACTCGATTTAATTATGATAAATCGAGTTAGAAAAAAAAAATTCTAAAGCCCTATAGTGGTGTTTTAAAGAGCCTATAGTGACGTTTTTTAACTCGACTTCAATGAAATTGAGTTATAAGCAATTTTTTTTTACCTATAACTCAATTTCATGGAAGTCGAGTTAAAAAACGCCACTATAGGTCTTTAAAAACGTCACTATATGTCCTTAAAAACGTCACTATAGAGCTTAACTCGATTTTGAGTAAGTCGAGTTTCAAAAGAGAGACATTTCCCTAATTAGTTTGAGAATGGGAGCATAAGGCTATTTAATTTACCCAAAAAGGGCAAAAGCCCATTTTGTCCAACTAAACTATATTCTCACCTTTTACAAAAAGGTCATGCTAACGAGTGCCCTTAGGGTACTAGTTAATAATCCAGTTAAGGAAAGTTTTTATGGGAAAATAAAAAAAAAAGCAATTAATGTCCTGACAGCTTTCTTCATTTCCCATAAAAGTAATGTCAAAATTTTCCTAAAATGGATTGTTAACGAGTGCCTTAGGGCACTTGTTAGCATTTCCCTTTACAAAAACCGGCTTGTTATTTGATTTATGATTTGAAATTACGCGCACTTTTCCATTAAACTAACAATTTTTCTAGAGCTATACATTTTATCACAACTTATTATGCATATGTCAACTTGTAATTTAATTATAACACTTACACATGGATTCCTTTATTGGTACTCGATAAAAAATAATTCAATCACTACTTGATATGTGTATAAATTGTGACAAAGTGTGTGGGCTTAAACCTTTTTCATAAACTAGTGGTTGTACCTTCATTTTTGTGCAGCCCAATCGGAATTCTTTTGTGTGTAATGTTTCCTGATCAGTTGCTTAAGGGGCCAAGTGGCCATACCCCAGGCCCGACTAAGCTTGGAGTTTTTTCATGAGCAAAATATTTAGGTACAATGCATTAAGTTTTAAATTTAATTAAAATATATAGTCATATTGAGTAATAAAGTACAAATAATATTATCTTTGCTAAGGATAATTAAATTTAATGCCACTAATTATTCCTTTAATTTGGATATTTCATTATTAATTATCCTTATTATAAGTATACACAAATCAAGAAGTATTGATGCGTTATTTAAAATAAAGACGTTGACAATTTAGAAAACATTTGAAACTTCAATTCCCAAAGAACATCTTAAGAGAGTCCAAATCTTCTATCTCACTCTTCCTGCTCCACTATATACTCCACAAATAATAAAATGCCACATGTCCATCTATTTTATTAAATACTAAATCTATGTCTTCTATTATTTCAATTACCTAAATATGATGGATTATTTATTTATTTATTTTAGGAAATCTATATATATATATATATATATATAAATAGGTAAAGTTAAAAGAAAATCCAATTGAAATTCAAGTTGGAATTCAATTAAAGTCTAATTTTGTGCCACGTATCCAATCTAATCTAAGTTTTAAATTTTTGTGCCACGTTAGTTAATTCAATGAAAAAATTGGATTTCAATTAGAGTTTAATTTTGCGCCATGTGTCTCATCTAATCTAAGTTTTTTTAATTTTTGTGCCAAACGAGTTAATTTAGTGTAGAAAATGAGGAGTCCAATATAAATAAACCATAAAACACCTAATTATATAATTAAAAACAATTCAAATTTATAAGTCATTTATGTAATATACCATGACTATGTACAATCCATTACTAACTAGGTTATATATATAAATATTAAATCATAGTCTATATATATAATAATAGGTAAAACTGAGAGAAAATCCAATTAGATTTCAAATTAGAATTAAATTAGAGTCTAATTTTACGCCATGTGTTTCATCTAATTTAAGTTTTTAAATTTTTGTGCAAAGTGAGTTAATTCAATATAAAAATTGGATTTCAATTAGAGTTTAATTTTATGCCATGTGTCCCATCTAATCTAAGTTTTTTTAATTTTTGTGTCAAATGAGTTAATTTAGTGTAAAAACCGAGGAGTCCAATATAAGTAAACCATAAAAAATATAATTTTTGAATGATTTTATATTTATAAGCCTTTTTCTATATAACTAAAAACAATTCAAGTTTATAAGTCATATATATATATATATATATTAATAGCCAAAACTAAGAGAAAATTCAATTAAATTCTAAACTGGAGTCTAATTTTACGCCACGTGTCTCATCTTTTTTCTTTTTTTTTGTTTTTTTTTTTACAAGATAGAAATTCTACTCTAGCCTAATTTAAGTGTATATGTGTGTGAAACTCCCTCTGGGAGACTTAAACCCCGGCCCTTACCCCTCACATCCTACAAACACTTATACTTATGGAGTGACCACCGCACCAAGGGTACGCGGTGATTCTCATCTAATTTTTAAATTTGTGTTTCAAGTGAATTATTAGGTGCAAAAATTAAAGAGTTTAAATTAAATTAGATTCTAAATTAAATTTTAATTGGAGTTCAATTTTGTGCATGTGTTCCATCTAATTTTTAAATTTTTATGGCAAGTAAATTATTGAATGCAAAAACAAAAGAGTCTACATCTAATTAGATTCTAAATTATATATATATATGATTGTGATTGTTTTTAAATGTATCCGTGCATGTGCACGAGTTTACACACTAATTTATAAAAATAGGTAAAGCTGAGAGAAAATCCAATTGGAATTCAAGTTGGAATTCAATTAAAGTCAAATTTTGTGCCACGTGTCCCATTTAAACTAAGTTTTAAATTTTTGTGCCAAGTGAGTTTATTTAGTGTAAAAATTGGATTTCAATTAAAGTTTAATCTTGCACCACGTGTCCCATCTAATCTAAGTTTTTTTTTAAAAAAAATTTGTGCCAAATGAGTTAATTTAGTGTAGAAAACCAAGATTCCAATATAAATAAACCATAAAACACCTAATCATATAATTAAAAACAATTCAAATTTATAAGTCATTTATGTAATATACCATGACTATGTACGGTCCATTACTAACTAGGTTATATATATATATATATATATATATATATATATAAATATTAAACCATAGTTTATAGAAATTTCAATTAGAATCAAAATTGGATTTTAATTTTGTTAGCTTTCCATTCAAATTAAACTGTTTAGAATTTTGTTATTATTTTTTCTAGCTCTGAACTAATGAATGTATTTTTTATACAGTTTCTATTCAGATATTTGTATAAGAAGATATTGAACATAATAAAGTGTAATTGAGCTGAATGATCTCATACACCTATCTCCATTCAATTTAAGAGATATATTTG
Source organism: Quercus aquifolioides (assembly GCA_019022515.1). Classification (NCBI taxonomy): domain Eukaryota; kingdom Viridiplantae; phylum Streptophyta; class Magnoliopsida; order Fagales; family Fagaceae; genus Quercus; species Quercus aquifolioides. Next base: position 17,033,714 of record CM032325.1, on the reverse strand, counting down.
ACCAATTTATTATTTTATTTTGTGTTGTATTTAGTAGACTTTCACGGATAATAATTGTGAATTGATATTGTATATGTAAATCCGATAGTGATTTTCAAAATTATATACATAATAGCAATGTAATGAGAAACTTAGCGCAACCAATATTATGAAAATTGTAAGAAAAAACTATTTTAATACCTCCAAATGTACTGGTCAAACTATGTCCTATATGTTTAATAACTCAATCTAATATCAATAGCACCATTACGATTCTTCATTTCCGTGTGTAAGCATGGGCTACATACTAATATATATTTAAAGTGAAAACTGAGAGAAAATTTAATTAGATTAAATTGGAGTCCAATTTTGTGCCACATGTCCCATCTAATTTTTTTTTTTTAATTTTTGTGAATTATTGAGTGTAAAAATCGAAGAATCCAAATCCAATTAGATATTAAATTGGATTTTGATTGGAATTCAATTTTGGCTCATATATCTCATCTATTTTTTTTTTTTTAAATTTTGTGGCAAGTAAATTATTTGGTGCAAAAACAAAGGAGTCTAAATCCAATTAGATTCTAAATTATATATAACTTAAAAAAGGTGTAAATTGTAACTCTTACACTAGGTATAATTCGAACTAATATATGTGTATAATTGTGATTATTTTTAATTGTACCCGTATATATGTATTGGGTTATACACTAGTTGAAATAATAGAAGGAATAAATTTAGCATTTAATAAAATAGATGGATATATGACATGTTTTTATTTGTGGAGTATATAGTAGAGCAGGAAGAGTAGGACATAAGATTTGGACTCCATCTTAAGGATCTCCAAGGACAAGTTTTATTGTAAATAATTTAGTTGTTTATATTAAAAAGAAAATTGCTGAAAACTTAATATACATATTTAACTATGCCATGGGAGTAGAATTTTAACTATGGACGTTTTCGTTTGAAACACCAGGAGGAGCCAATTAAGTTACAAAACCCATGGCATACATATTTAGTACTTAGGGCATGTTTGGTAGACTGTAATAGGTACTGTAATGTAATAGTAATTCCTATAGTTTAGTTATTCTTTAGTTTAGTTATATTTTTATTACAATGAATAGTCATTTCTTATGAATAGCTATTTTTCAAAATGATGAATAACTATTCCTTTTTAAAAAGTTGTATTAGCTATTCTTTAGTAAGTGCAATAATTTCAAAACTTAATATATTTCCAAATGAACAAACTTTCCATATACATTTAACAATCATAAAAATAAAAAATCATAAAAAATAACATATATCTCTCTCTTAAATTTAAAAAATAACAATTTTTAAGAAGATATAACTGTCTGAGTAAGATATTTCCTAAAATAAATTTTAAGTTTTATTCTAATGTTATAACTCAACCAAACATATGAACAGGTTTAGTTTTTACGTTACAACACATTTTATTCCTAGTGATAAAGATTACAATTCCCGTTATAATTCTCATTCAGTGTACCAAACGTACCCTTAATTATTTTAAGGACAAAGTTTTGGCTCTAGCCATGTTTGAAGTCTTGAGCTTCAATGATCAACAAAAGATGACATCAGTTCTTGTCATGTGCAATGCACATGAGTCTTTTAACCCAATCAACTAAATGAATCATGTATTCATCAAATAAATAAAAAATAAATGAATCATGTAAATTACACATAACATGACATATATAATATATTGGAGATTGGAACCTAAGGCTTCAAACATGTTTGTTGTCAAACATTTTCCTTATTTTAATTCTCTAAAAGAGTATTCACTACAGGTTTAATATTGGAGATATTTAATACTGTTTTTTTTTTTTTTTTTAATTTGTATTTCCTTTTATACCGGACAAAATGGGCTTTTGCCCTTTTCAATCAAATTAATTAGCCTTATGCCCTCCTTCCCAAACTAATTAGGGAAATGCCCTTCTTTTAAAACTTGATTTTTGATAAATCGAGTTAGGTCCTATAGCGGCGTTTTTAAGGACCTATAGTGACGTTTTCAAGACCTATAGTGGCGTTTTGTAACTCGATTTATATGAAATTGAGTTATAGGTAAAAAAAATTAAAAAAATTGCCTATAACTCGATTTAATGGAAGTCGAGTTAAAAAACGTCACTATAGGTCTTGAAAACGTCACTATAGGTCCTTAAAAACGCCGCTATAGGGCTCCAGATTTTTTTTTTTTTTATAACTCGATTTTGAGAAAATCGAGTTTTAAAAGAGGGGCATTTCCCTATTTAGTTTGAAAATGAGGGCATAAGGCTAATTAATTTGGTTGAAAAGGGCAGAAGCCCATTTTGTCCCTTTTATACCTACTTAGTAAACATCATGATATTTGGTGTGCATTTGCATAGCAAACGCGGCAATCATTTTACGTTTTTCCCTGGGTCCCGTGCACTGTTCACGGACCAGCAAGTATGGAAAAACGCAAATGTAACTTTAAAACTGAGTCCCACGGGCACTATTCATAGTTTAAAAATTATTTTGCTACAGTGTTTTTAGCAATAAGCGGTATCCAAACAGACCCCAATTAAAGATACCTGGCTAGTGCTTCATAGTTTAAAAATTATTTTGCTACAATGTTTTTAGCAATAAGCGGTATCCAAACAGACCCCAATTAAAGATACCTGGCTAGTGCCTTCATCTTAGCACATATTTATTAAGGTTGATAAACACTTTTTGTTCAACATCTGTTGATTTGTAAAATATTTCATTTATATCTTGAAGTATCTTCATAATTTTTTTTATACAATATTATATATATATATATATATATATATATATACCCCAAAATATATAATATGTAAAAAGAAATAAAAATATCAAATTTATCACATTTTAATTTGAGCCCTTAAATGATAACTATTTTACTCCACACCACTACTACCAACGGACCAGGTTTATAGCATCATTTATATCCTAAAGAAAGGAGAAAGCATGTTCCACTTTTTTTTAATAGCAAGTTTGGCATAAGCTCTTTTAATTGCAATAGAAGTTTTATTTTGTGATTCTATCATCTCATAAGCCTCGGAATAAAGCAAAATAAGATGTCCGTGCTATGGTTCGACTGTACTCAAAATAAGTGGTCAGAGAATAGGATGCTGCTTCAGAGTTCAGACACTGAGAACAAATGTGATCATGTAATACACGAGAGATCAACCGTGAAGCTGGTGAAATAATTTGAAAATTTATATAATATCATGTATAATATAATAAAATTTTGGTCTTAAAAATCATGGTCATGACCAAATAGCCAAATTGTCTTTATGCCAAATGGCTACTCTTCATTAAAGAACTTGATAAACTACATAACTCCATATAAGTTAGGGTGATTTCAAATTAAATTCTGCATTTTAAAAAGTGTAAAAGTATAAATTTTTTAATCTTTTTATACCACTGCCTCAATGAGCTACTATTAACTAAAACTAGCAGAAATTCTTATCCATTATTATTATTATTATTATTATTATTATTATTAAAACTTTTCAAAATAAAAAAAATAAAAAAATAAAAATCTTCCATGTGAAATTATAAGGGCTATGGTACAATATCAGTCATTTAGTATTTGTTATCAAAATAGTCATAGTGAAATTAATATTAATACATAAACTCATGTAATGTCCAAATTATATCATATTATATCGTATCATTTATTATATATAATAAAGGTTGTGTCATATGCACTGTGGTTGTACCAAGAGATTAATTATTTTTTTATGATTTTTTATTTTCATAATTGTTATATGCATATGGAAAGTTTGTATATTTGAAAATATATTAATTTTAAAAATTAATACACCTACTAACGAATAGGAATTACAACCCTTTTAGAGATAAATAGTTATTCCTCATTTTAAAGAATAGCTATTTATAAGGAATGCCCATTCCCTGTAATAAAAACATAACCAAACTATTGAATAGCTAAACCATAGGAATAATTATTATATTATAGTGCATATTACAATAAACCAAACATACCCTAAGAAAAACGCTACTCCAATAAAAATTCTACTACTAAGAGGTTTTAGAGATTAAAAGAAATCCCATTATTTATTTTATATTATATAAATAATTTTCCATATTATTTTATTCTTAATAATAGAATTTTGTTCATAAAAGTCGTACTTCCACTATGTGGCTTAGTGTCCGTTTAGAATAACTTATTTAGTTGAAACTGAAAACTTTTTGTTGAAAATGTAAAAAACAAATAAAAAAAATAAAAAATAAGCTGAATAGTACAGTGGGGCCCATGAATAGAATCAAAAAATACAATGAAACCCATTAATAGTATCAAAAAGTACAGTGGGACCAATAAATAGTAGTTAAAATAAGTTAAAAGTGAAGATAAACTGAAAAAATCAACTCATCCTATAATTTTTATAAGTTGTACAATGTACTGGTTCAACTAAAACTCATCAAAAGTTTTAAAATATTTAAAAGAAGATTTATTGTTTATTTTTAATTATTCCTTTACTATTTTTTTATATGAAAATCTTAGACTTAAATATATATTTTTAGAATAAATCTTAGACTTATATGATGTGCATTAATCATGTAATATAACATAATTTTTTTCTTTTATTTTTACTATCTATTTTATTTTTTATTATATTAATTGAAATATTTTCTATATTTGACATATGATACTTGACATAGGAATGAAAATGAAACTAATTTCAAAATAAATAGGTGGGCTTTGGATTTAAAGAGTGTTGGTCATTTTTTCTTCTGTAATAGAAGTGTAAGATTGTGGTTAGAAAATGTTGGAGGCTTGCGATGTGTTGCACCGTCACATATTGTGATTATATATGTGATAGCTAGTAAAACACAAGTGAAGGATAGAAATTGAATATCTAGGGCCAAAATTGCTTCTTTGAGGAAAAACATTTATGTTCACTACACTAATACTAGTATATTTATGGTTTAAATATATTACCAAGTGGCATCTATATGTTTTCTATTTTTTTTTTTTAACGTGAAAAAATACGGGTCTACCAAAACCCAAACCAGTCCGTTTTCTAACCTTCTAATTATGATGAGCTATTTTTGGCTTGAAACCATTTTCGGCTCGAAAACATTTTTAACCCGAAGCCCAACATGACCCGACCTATTTGCCATGTCTGCCTTAGGAAAAGGCCTAAGTGAGCAATACCTAGAGCTGGTATACATGCATCAAGAATGTCAGGACTCATTTACATAAATAGGTTAATAACAAATAAATTAAATAAGGAATTAAATGACAAACTAATGGTGAAATAAATCACAAGATAGTGGGTATAATATTTTGTAACAACTATTATTATTATTTTTTTGAAACAACTAGTCTAACATAATGGGGTCAAAAGTTTCATAGTAAATTTTGTGACAACATGCAATTTTTTGATAGGATATAGAACTACTTTAATAAAAGAATAATTATATTTTGGTTAAATGCACAAATTAACACAACCTTTTGTATCTTTGGCTTTGTAGTCCATCGATTCTTCCCTTTGACTTGCACCTCCATTAATTTCTTAAAGTTCTCTTTCTGGAAACTGGTACTATACATCTCATTCTTATGGATTGTAATACTTAGCTCCTCTTTGGCAACAACAACACTTACAGGTTGATCATGGCCTCTGCTTGCTTCATCAGTTTCTCTTCATTCAATTTTTCTTGAATGAAACTCCTCCATGGAAATTACGTGCTCTTATGGCTTTGGTGAGTGTTTACCAAAACAAGGTAACTATTACTATGATAACCGTATTGATCAAATACTAAACATTAATTATATATGCTAAGTGAAAATGGAAACATTGAAGCAGTTAGTCTTTTTAACTTTATTCATATGCCAAGTTTGGAATCAAATGCAAATACTTTTGTGCACTAGTAACTTGTTTTACGACAAGTTTCATGAGAACGAACAACACTATATATTTTCACCTCTTACAAGACAAGGTTGTTAGAATTTGAGATTTTACGAACTTTTTCAATAAACTGATGATTGTACGTACCTTTATCTTTATGAAGCAGGGTTGTTATTATATATATGTATATCTAGCTACTTTTGTAAAGTTTTGCTATGATTCCTCCTACCAACCAGTGGCTAAGGGTCCAGCGCAAGAGAGTTAATCACGTACTGAAATCTGTACCGATTTGACCAGTGAAACCAAGGGCAGCGTTAAACACACCCCAGGGGGTTCAAATGAACCCCCTGAATGCCCCCAAAACAAAATTATATATAAACTAAAAATAAAAAAAAATTGACCCCTTTAAAATAAAAATTTGAAAACCCTAATCCTATTTTTTTTTTTTTTTAAATTCCAACTGAAATAAATCAACTTGAAGATAATCATTTTACTGCTGTTTTTCACAATATTTTCACAATAAAAGTTAAATAGTAAGTTGTAATTGGCTTTTATCTGAACTTGTAACCAACATAACGTTTTTACCTACAATCTAGATTTTGTTGTGATATTTTTTTGAAAGTATTGTGTCAAATTGTTAATAGCACTACTCTTAAAATATTTAATTTTATAAGAATAAAAAAGTTCAAATTTTTGCTCATTTGTTATTTATTTATTTATTTTTAAAAAAGCCCTCTCTCGGACTTTGGCTTACTTTGGTATTGACAACAGATTAAGTTTTTTTTTCCTTGCACTTTTCTTCTACATTTGTGGTTTATTAAATGTATGATTAGTTATTTCACAAGAATGCATGATTAGTTATTTAATTCTATTTATTTATGTATTCAATAGTTGTTGTCTTACCAATCTTAAAACTACTAATAATTTTTTTAGACTATAGTAAAATATAGTTGTATTGTATACTAAATTGTATGGACGTGTTGTATGAAGAAAAAAAAAATCTAGTCATTTTATTTTTTACTTCCCTATAAATTCCTAGCTCCACTAATACTGACCCCCTAGAAAAAAATCATGGAGCCGCCACTAAGTGAAACGATATATTTCAGTACCAGTCAATACCGATGTACCGTTTCGAATTTACCACTATTATATATATATATATATATATATTTATTATAATAAAAATAAAAGTTTACCATAAAACATTACTGAAAGTTCAAAATGGGTATGAAACACCCTTGAACGTTTAGACCCCAAATTATAAATTATCAATTCAAGCTTGTAATCAAACAATTAATGTGCGGAACATGAACATAAGCCAATCACAGAATTGATATCTAATCTAAGCCAAATATAAACACATCCACAGCAGTAAATATAAGGCAAAGATAAAGGGAAGGAAGATGCAAACACACGGACAACACACGATGTGTTATCGAAGAGGAAACCGAAGTCCTCGGCATAAAACCTCTCCGCCGCCCTCCAAGCGGTGAAATAATCCACTAAAGAATGTAGTTGGGATACATGAACAGCAGAAGACCCTCCAAGCCTAATCTACCCAAGTACCTAAGCCCTCCAAGCTTCTTGCTCCAACGAGGTTACGCTGAACCTATTTCTTCTTTAGCTTCCCGGATTCCGCTACTAGACCATAGCATCAACCAATGTATATTGGTTCATTCCTAACTGCTTCCCAAAAGCACCAAATAAACCTTCTCACAGATGTGGGTATGGTGAGATAAGGATTTGGCAAAGAACCTCTCAAGGGTATGACAATGGAGAGGAAGAGAGTAGAGGAATTTGTAGAGACTCTAAGGTAAAGATTGTGGATGAATCAATCTTGTTTTTCTCTAGGGTTTCTCTCAAAAATTCTCTCTGGAAGCTCTCTACATTTCGTGGGTATAAGGGTCTATATATAGTGGTGTGTGTTTGGAATACGAAGAGACAGTTTTTGCCAAACAGGGCTGGTTGGCGGCTTAGCCTCGCAGCTTGTCCAAGCCGTCCAAGTCGCGAGTTCAAGTCGCGAGATAACGGCCTGGCCAGCCTGGGACTTTTGTCCTGTAGTGCAACAGCTGGCGCGACCCTTCAACTCCTTTGTGTGCTTCTCACATGCCTGCAGTTGGCGGCTTGCCAGTCGCGAGTCCTAGCCGCGAAACTCTGCTTCTTTGCACAAACTTGAGCTTTTCTTCACACTCTCTTCACACACTACCCTTATATGAATCCCACCTAAATACAGGGTTACTAAGTGCTAAATTACAAGCAAATTGGGACGAAATAAAGCCAATAAGATTGTTGATAAATTTCAACCTTACAATCTCCCCCTTTGGCTATTCCATGACAAAACCCTAAAACAAACTCTAGACTTAACGTTTGAGTTGGGAACAGTTGGAAAACTCACTCACACCTAACTCTAGAATTTGTGAAACTTTTGAACCATAAGAACAAGTATCTCCTAAAACACAACAACACAATAAGTTCATTGTATGCAAAAACTTGTAATGCATATGGAGCAAGCATAATGCGATCAAGCACAATGTAGTAAAGCAATAAACCATGCAAGACCTAAACAAGCAATCACTATAACCAAGTGATCACAATGCTCATTCACACTTGGAATGAACATCCAGACATTCAAGCAGACAAACACAAGGCAAATCACTTGAATGACCAACACTCAACCAATGCACAGTACATGAAGTATGTGCATCTAGGAAAAATCCTACAAGGGCGCAAGAGTGACAGTACTTAAAAGGAAATGCATAACATTTAGTTAGAAGTACTAATTTAACAAAGCACAAAGGCTGCATAAAGTAAGGTACAAACCATAAAGCCTACAAAGTGCATATAAACAAACCCTTAAAGCTTATAGAAGCAACATGGGTACAAATCAGATAATATAAAGTACTGAATAACATCATATTATATATACTGAAAAACTACCACCAAAGATTCAAACTAACCAATAGTAATAAGTTTTAGCCAATTAAACAACTAACACCACAGTGTTTTAAATTAGTAATAACAACAGAAAACCAAAAATGATCAAAGCTATACACAAAACATCAGGTGATAAAGAAATCTCCCCCTCAAAACAAGCACTCCCCCTCAAGAACTGCCCTCAACAATACTCCCCCTTTTTGACCGGAATGGCCAAAGGGTCACTATTCCTGGTTGGTGGAGATGCTGTCAATCTTAGCTGAAAGTATATCAAGCTGATCCTGTATTACTATCATCCTTTCAGTATGCTGATTTTGAACCTCTTTGAGTCCATCAAGTCTTTCGATGATGATTTGAAATGCATCGGGAGGAGGTGCAGCTGATGAAGTTGAAGCTCTGGTCCTTTTGTTTCTGCTTCTGGGTGTGGCAGTAGTCTGTCCTGCAGCCTCTGTCTCAGTTTCCATAGGGTCACCTTCTCCCTAGTTACCCTCCCCTCCATCTCCTAGAAGACGAACTTGTATCCTTGTGAGGGTGAATTTGTTTATGGTAGATAGAGGAGTCATGGGACTTATGTCTTGAGGGATTGCAACACCCTTTGCTCTGAAAATCCTCATAAGAAGACTTGGAAATACCAGCTTGGGCCTCGAGGTGGTTTTAGTCTCATCCACAATTGTATCATATATGTGAGAACTTATATCAATGAAATTTTTCTCCTTGAGCTCCATGAGGAAGATAGCTCTTGCATTTGTAAGAGTGGTCATCTTTCTTATAGGATACAAGTTAAACATCATGATAGTGGTCAGACACCTCAATTCAGCAGAGAAATCAGCAGTGTTGAGACATTTCTTTTCTTTAACACCACCAAGTCGAGACTGGACGACATCCAAAGATAGCATCCTGTCTTTGTAATTTGTGAACTCATATTCCTCTAAACCTTCAAGACCTAGCACTTCATCAATGTCATGTGCATCTATGGTGAATTCCTTTCTTCTCACCCAACAACTCAACTCCTCCTCCCTTATCACAGCATTGGCATAGAATTCTCTGATGAGAGGCTCACAGACAGGAGGTAGGTCACTCAACAATTTTTCCCAACCTCTACCCTCAAAACAACTTGGAATAAAAGTATCTTTCAACTCCCTTAGATCAACAAATCTTTCCTGAATGATGGTTCTGTTCAAGAAAGAGTCCCTATATCTCTCAAAGTGTTGAACTGACCTAAATAGGTTAGGGTCCATTTTCAGTCTTTTGTCAAATTTCTTAGCAACAGTCTTCTTCTTTGTTGGAGATGCGGCCATCTGTGAACAAGCAGAAAAGGCCACAACAAGACATAGCACAATAGATGAAATTCAAAACATTAGAAACATATTAAACAACCCAGAGTACATTAGAACACAAACCCAACCACATTTTTCACAAGAGATAATCATAGGAACAAAAGCAGTGAACACCAGATAACATGAGAATGAGATGAAATAGAACAAATGACAAGGAAAAGACAATATTAGCCACACAAATCACAAATTCATATAAACTGATAGACCCAAAGACCAAATTCAGAGAGAAACACTGAAAACCCCAAACCCATATGCTCAAAGAGAAAGGACTCTGTCAAAGACAATGCACAGAACACAGACAAGCAACTTGAAGCAAGAGCAAGATTCTAAATAAACTCAGCAACAGAGAAATCAAATCCAAACACTCATCCCTAACATTTTAGGCAGAGTCAAGATTGAACACAAGGAAAACGCATACCACAAGTGCATCTCACACAAACAAGAAAGTAATGATCAAAACAGTAAGAATGAAGTGAGGGAAGGAAAGCCCATACCTTTTTCTTGGTGTTTGATGAAGACATGATGCACAAATGAAGGCTTTTTCAAGTGAGACACGGAGTGTTTGAGAGAAAAATGGGGAAGTCACTGAAGTTCGAGGGAAAAACTGAAAAACAATTTTAAAAACTGTCTTTAAAACACAAAACACGCGTTTTTTGCGACTGGATTAAGTCGCCAGTCAATCGCCAAGGTAAGCCGCGAAACACTGTAAAACCAAGATTTTTGAAAAATCTTCTAAGTGTTTTTCGCGACTAGAAGGTCTACTCGCGGAATAGTCGCGATATGAGCCGCGAAAATCTCTGAGTGCCCCTCGCGACTAGACCTTCCACCCGCGAACAAGTCGCCACACTGAGCCGCGAAAAACATAAAAACACAAATTTTGAAGAATTTTCTAAGTATTTTTTGCGACTGAGACCTTGACTCGCCAGTGACCTGCGAAAATCTCGGAGTGAGCTTCACGACTGGAGCCTGCGACTGAACCTACCCGCGACTGAGTCGCCAAAACAGGGCAACATTGTTTTTGAAATTTTTGACATTTTTGTAAAACAAACAACTTTCCAAAAATAACTCAAAACACTCAAAAATCTTCTTGTGTTTGACCGACAAAGATTGAGCATGTGAAAACACATTTAAACAAGTACAATCACACAAATGAATATGGCATTCATTGAACATAGACTTGTGTGATGTGTGTGGATATAAAAAATGAGATAGTCCTTAGTCCAATGTGAAGTTTCAATGATCGATTCAATCAAGGCATACACAACTAGCATTAGATAATGTGACCTATCTCAATTATAGAAGTATGCATATATGACCTCCCACATAAACTTGATTACATTTCTTTGAAGCTTTTCATTTGGCTCCATAAACATCATAACATTTGATATTTTTGAATCAATACATCTCATTGTGAGATGGATGCCTGAAATTTTTGATATTTCATATTAATGAGTTAGCCTTTGGCTGTTTGGGCATCAAGCAATTTATTTCGGTCGCTTTCCCTTTTTCCTAGTCAAATACTAGTATGTGCGACAGGCTTTTGCAGCACAATATCTCTTTTCATTTGGAGATTTACATTTGGAGAGCTCTTTTAATAAAAAACAACAAAATAAAGAGTGGGAAGATATATATGCATAAGTCTATGCATGTCTCAAGATCAACAAAACCATTCACTGATCATTCATGACAAGGTTGAAAATCTATTTACAACAGTCACATAGATTTCAGAATTTCTTCCACAATGATATGAGTGCATAAGAGACAAGCTAAGCTCGTAGATGCACAAAGCCATTAGTACAAAGGTACAAGGCAAAACATGCTTTGAGATACAACTCAACAATGTGATCAAACTTTTTGGATTTTCTACTTTTTATGTGTTTTTGGATTTTTGACACAAAAGCAGTAAAAGGATGATAAAAAAAAAATGTAAAAACATTTTAAACACAAACAAAAACAAATCAAATTTCAACACTCAAAAGTAAAAAGCATACAACCAAGCATATCCACAAAGCATAGGAAGAATTAATGCATGGACATGTTATAATGCTTATGCATGAGTACTCTTTGTCACCCACACGTCACGTGCATTTGGGGTGATATCCTTTACAGATTAGGTACGAGAGTTAGGGCTGTCAAACCTTCGTGTGAAGCTTTCTAAGCAATTGGTGAACGCACCGATCATCTTCATAACGTCCATCATTCCTAGATCACGGTTTTGACTTCTTGGTTGCTCACCACCCCAAGTCCTATTGTCATTTCTTCTTCCTCTTGATCGAGGAGCGCTTGCATTGTTCAATGCTCTCAGCTTGTGACAGTTGGGTCTAGTATGTCCTTGCAATCCGCAATAGTGACAAAGATAGTTTGTTCTAGGACCCTGCTGTGGTCTTGGGAGTGATCTTCCTCTAGTTCCAAATCTGGATTCTGATTGATTACGGGACTTGTTAAACATCCGTTGATCAGCCAAATTCTTCTTCTTCTCAGCTTCAACTTTCTCAGGAATAGGCTTATCAACATCCGTCTCTTTGGTCTTCAGAAACTTTACTTCTTTGGTGACATTGGCTGATAAGCTACTTCCTCCGGTATATCCCAACCCGAACTTGTCTGAGGCACGTTTTTGAGATGAAATAGCATCATCTAGCTTCTTTGAGGAGACCCTATCTACCTTCGCATGAGCTTGCACTACCTCTTGCTCAAGAAACCTTACTTTTGTGTAAGCTTCTGATAGCTCACCATTAAGTGTTTCAATTTCACACTTCGCCTTCTTGTATCGTGCCAGAAGACTTTTGTAATCTTCCTCAGCTCTCTTCATCTTCTTCACAGCCGCCTTTGCCACTCTTGCATACTCACCCGATTTCTCCAGAAGTGAGGCATAATTCTCTTGGAGATCAGATGAATCTTCCTCCTCTTCAACTTCAGATTCTTCAACAATCCCAATAGACTCCAAATCAAAACACTCACCCAACTCCTTCACAAGTGAACTCAAATCATCTAAGGATTCCACATGTGCAATGGTCATGAATGCGGAGTAATTTCCTTCTCCGTCACAGCTCTCTTCAGAGTCAGATTTTGATGAGTCTGAATCACTTAAAGTAGTGGCATAGACCTTTCCTTTTGACTTCAAATAGTTGGGACATTCCTTTTTGAAGTGTCCATGTCCATTACACTCAAAACATGTGATTCCTTGAGATGATTGTGAATCTCTATCATCTTTCATTCGGAATTCTTTCTTCTCCCTCCCGGAACTCTGAAATTTTCCTTTGTCACCAAATTTCCCACCATTCTTGAGTTTCAAGAATTTTCGGAAGTTCTTTACAAGATACGCCGCATCTTTATCTACTGTATCTTCTTCCGAAGGATCATGAGATGCCACTCTCTCATCAATTGTTTTAAGAGCAAGAGATTTGCTCTTCTTCTGCGTGGGCAGTGACAATTCATATGTCTGCAATGAGCCAACCAGCTCTTGAACTTTGATGTCATCAAGATCCTTGCTCTCTTCAATGGCCGTTACTTTGGCACGGAAACTTTCTGGTAGTGACCGAAGGATCTTCCTTACGACTTTAGAATCCTCTGTCTTTTCCCCCAAATTGAATATGCCGATGACCACCTCGTTCAGCTTACTGTAAAAAGAGTCAAAGGACTCATCCTCACTCATCTTTAGCTCCTCAAAGCGAGTGGTCAACATCTGGAGTTTGGTGTCTTTCACCTTCTTGGTTCCTTCATAAGTTGTCTCCAGAATCTCCCATGCTTCCTTAGCAACGGTAATATGTGAAATCCTGTGAAATTCTTCTAGAGAGACACCAAAGAAAATAGCATTCAATGCTTTACTGTTAGCATTAGTCACTGCAAGAGCTGCCTTGTCCCAAGTGGATTTGGCAGCCTCCGGCCTTGTCCAACCAACCTCAACAGCATCCCACACTGCATCATCAATAGAACACAAAAACGCCATCATTCGGACTTTCCAAAATGCATAATTATTACCATAAAAAAATGGTGGAACATTGAGAGATTGAGACCTATCCATCTCAAACGGGGTCAAGGATCACACTTAGGTATTTAAACCACAACAAGTGTACCCGCTCTGATACCAATTGAAAGTTCAAAATGGGTATGAAACACCCTTGAACGTTTAGACCCCAAATTATAAATTATCAATTCAAGCTTGTAATCAAACAATTAATGTGCGGAACATGAACATAAGCCAATCACAGAATTGATATCTAATCTAAGCTAAATATAAACACATCCACAACAGTAAATATAAGGCAAAGATAAAGGGAAGGAAGATGCAAACACACGGACAACACACGATGTGTTATCGAAGAGGAAACCGAAGTCCTCGGCGTAAAACCTCTCCTCCGCCCTTTAAGCGATGAAATAGTCCACTAAAGAATGTAGTTGGGATACATGAACAGCAGAAGACCCTCCAAGCCTAATCTACCCAAGTACCTAAGCCCTCCAAGCTTCTTGCTCCAACGAGGTTACGCCGAACCTATTTCTTCTTTAGCTTCCCGGATTCCGCTACTAGACCATAGCATCAACCAATGTATATTGGTTCCTTCCTAACTGCTTCCCAAAAGCACCAAATAAACCTTCTCACAGACGTGGGTATGGTGAGATAAGGATTTGGCAAAGAACCTCTCAAGGGTATGACAATGGAGAGGAAGAGAGTAGAGGAATTTGTAGAGACTCTAAGGTAAAGATAGTGGATGAATCAATCTGGTTTTTCTCTAGGGTTTCTCTAAAAAATTCTCTCTGGAAGCTCTCTACATTTCGTGGGTATAAGGGTCTATATATAGTGGTGTGTGTTTGGAATACGAAGAGACAGTTTTTGCCAAACAGGGCTGGTTGGCGGCTTGACCTCGCGGCTTGTCCAAGTCGCGACGTAACGGCCTGGCCAGCCTGGGACTTTTGTCCTGTAGTGCGACAGCTGGCGCGACCCTTCAGCTCCCCTGTATGCTTCTCACGTGCCTGCAGTTGGCGGCTTGTCAGTCGCGAGTCAGCCGCGAGTCCTAGCCGCGAAACTCTGCTTCTTTGCACAAACTTGAGCTTTTCTTCGCACTCTCTTCACACACTACCCTTACATGAATCCCACCTAAATACAGGGTTACTAAGTGCTAAATTACAAGCAAATTGACACGGAATAAAGCCAACAAGATGGTTGATAAATTTCAACCTTACAATTACCTCAATTCAGAATAAATTGTTCATGATTTTATACTTTTGACTTTAGCATACTAAGAAAACAAATAATACAAAAAAAATTTAACGCAAGTTACCATTTTGCCCTTAAAAAATTCAAAAATTACAAAATTGAAATTAAGAAAAAAAAAGTTTATTTTTGTACTGGCCAGTACGCTCGGTATCGGCCGGTATTGCCAATACACGCCCAGTACGCCCGGTATTTAAACTGGTATGAAACGTTGACGTTTTGGTACTGGTGCACATACCAGTATGGTACATACCGGCGATAGTAGCCAGTACGGTATGGTATTGACCACCTTGGTCTAGGGGCCTTACCCCCTTACCAAGTTATCAAGTTCAAAAAACTTAAATGCTAATAGTTCAAGTAGACTGGAGACTCAGGATCTCGTACTATAATTCAAAGATAAATTACCAATTGTTACTGAATGTTCAAAATGTGTGTAAAACACCCTCGAACGTTTAGACTCTCAAATTACAAATTACCAATTCAAACTTATTAACAAATAATGTACATGCGGAAAATGTAAATAAGCTAAATCAAAATTGATAACTGAATGTTCAAATAGTGTATAAACCACTATGAATGTTTAGACCCCCAAAAAAAAAATTACCAATTCAAGCTTTATATCAAACAATGTATGTGCGGAAAATGATTATAAGCTTATACCAGAATTGATAAACAATCTAAACCAAATAAAATCACATCCACAGCAGAAATTAAATGGCAAAGATTAAGGGAAGAGAGATGCAAACACAAGGACAACACAACGATGTGTTATCGAAGAGGAAACCGAAGCCCTCGGCGTAAAACCTCTCCGCCGCCCTCCAAGCGGTCAATAATCCACTAGAAAATGAAGTTGGGATACATGAACAACAATAGACCCTCCAAGCCTAATCTACCCAGGTACCTAAGCCCTCCAAGCTTCTTGCTCCAATGAGGTTACGCCGAACCTTTGTCTTTTCTAGCTTACCGGATTCCGCTATAGCCCATAGCATCAACCAATAACCATTGGTCCCTTCTTAACTGCTTTCCAAAGCACCAAATAGCCTTCTCACAGATATGGGTATGGTGAGAAAAGGATTTGGGTAAGAACCTCTCAAGGATGTAACAATGGAGAGGATGAGAGTAGAGGAATTTGAAGAGTCTCTATGTATAGATAATGGATGAATCAATCTTGTTTTTCTTTAGGGTATCTCTCTCAAAATTCTCTCTGAAAGCTCTCTACATTTCGTGGGTATAAGGGGTATTTATACTTTGGTGAGAAAGGAATGCGAAGAGTCAGTTTTTCCCAAATAGGGTGGTCTGGCGGCTTGGCCTCGCAACTTGACTGAGTCGCGAGTTCAAGCTGCGAGATAACAGAACGGCCAGGCTGGACTTTTTGTCCTGTAGTGCTCCAGCTGACGCAACTGTTCATCTTCTCACACGCTTCACTCGTGTGCTGCATTTGGCGGCTTGCCAGTCGCGAGTCCCAGCCTCGAGTCTCTGCATCCTTGCACAATCTTGAGCATTTCTTCACACTCTCTCACTCACTATCCTTACATGATTCCCACCTAAATACAGGGTTATTAATTGCTAAATTACAAGCAAATTTGACACGAAATAAAGCCAATACAATGGTTGATTAAATTCAACCTTACAATAACATAATCTAAACCAAATAAAATCACATCCACAACAGAAATTAAATGGCAAAGATTAAGGGAAGAGAGATGTAAACACAAAGACAACACAGCGATGTGTTATCAAAGAGGAAACCGAAGTCCTCGGCGTAAAACCTCTCTGCCGCCTTCCAAGTGGTCAATAATCCACTAAAGAATGAAGTTGGGATACATGAACAGCAGAAGACCCTCCAAGCTTCTTGCTCCAACGAGATTATGCCGAACATTTGTCTTCTTTAGCTTACCGGATTCCACTATAACCCATAGCATCAACCAATATCTATTGGTCCTTCCTAACTACTTCCCAAGCACCAAAAAGTCTTCTC
Organism: Quercus aquifolioides; assembly: GCA_019022515.1. Taxonomy (NCBI): domain Eukaryota; kingdom Viridiplantae; phylum Streptophyta; class Magnoliopsida; order Fagales; family Fagaceae; genus Quercus; species Quercus aquifolioides. The sequence continues at coordinate 17,016,407 of CM032325.1, read as the reverse complement.
ACAGATATGGGTATAGTGAAAAAAGGATTTGGTTAAGTGTACCTCTCAAGGATGTAACAATGAAGTGGGTGAGAGTAGAGGAATTTGAAGAAACAAAGATGAAGATTGTGGATGAGTCAATCTTGTTTTTCTCTAGGGTTTCTCTCTCAAAATTCTCTTTGGAAGCTCTCTACATTTCGTGTGTATAAGGGGTATTTATACTAGAGTAAGAATGGAATGCGAAGAGTCAGTTTTTCCAAAACAAAGTGGACTGGCGAGTTCAAGCCGCGAGCTAACTAAATGGCCAGTCTGGACTTTTTGTCCTGTAGTACTCTAACTGGTGTGACTGTTCAGCTCCTCTACATGATCCAGTCGCGAGCCACTTGCTAAGTGCACAAACTTGAGTTTTTCTTCACACTTTCTCACACACTACCCTTACATGATTCCCACCTAAATACAGGGTTTCTAAATGCTAAAATACAAGCAATTTTGGCACGGAATAAAGCCAACAGAATGGTTGATTAAATTCAATCTTACAGTTACAAAAATTTAAGCTTAATCATTAATATAAGTTTCATTAGTAGTAAAACATAATTTCATCATGTGACTCATTGAAAGTACATTAAAATAATTTAGTTTAAGTGAAAATTTATTTCCAATGTTTTAAAAAAATGTCAAAATACTACTTCAACCAAAACTCCTCAACAGTTTCAAGAATTTTCTAGTCTATTATCATTTTTATTTTATCAAAAACTTACACTTACATTACGCGCATTTGTCATGTAATATAAAGAATTTATTTTTTTACTATCTATTTTATTTTTCAATATATTCATTGAAATAATTTCTATAGTTTACATATTATTCTTGAATAATTTGTGCACAAGCATGATATTAGACTATTAGTATTATATAATAAAAGTTATTATTTATCTGTGACGTGGCTTGTTTTTTGTTGTGCCAAGTAGTTGCACTCTCCTTAAGTCGTCAACCGTCTACAATTAATTTTATGACACTAATCAGCATATCAAGGGATGGAACTATGATTAGCCTACTTAAAGCTTTAAACTAAGTAATTTTCTGAGAGTTCACTTGGTATTGCTATAATATTTAGAGCTTTAGTGGTAGAGCTTTTACGATAAAGAATTTGTGTCTAGAACGTTTGTCAAATTGCAATAATAAAGTGTTTGAAATTGTTGTTCCCATTTGGAAACCAATAGATAAAGAGTTTAATACGTTAAAAATGACAAAAGATGACGAGTCCAAATCTTTCGTCTCAATTTTTTTTCTCCACTGAATGCTCCACCAATAAAACTTACAAGACATTTACATATTTAATTAAATTTTATTATTATAATTTTTCCTATCTTAACTATATCTAAAATAAAATAAAAACCAACACCTCCCACAAACACCTCGGACCTTCGCCCGGCGCCGGCCACTGACGCCATCAATATCACCAGTCACGGACAACCACTATTGCCTGGATTACTTCTCTGTTTTCACACTTCTATTTTCATTTTTATACTATGACCGAAACCCATTTTGGATGACTCTATCTTTCTTTTTTCTTTTTTGTCTGTGGTAAATTCGATGAATTGGTTTCTCTTTGTTGTTTGGATTTTATGATTTTTGCTTGGGTTTGAAAGATGGGTTTCGGCCTGGTTCCGGTGGGTCATTTTTGATTGTCAATACTAAAAGCTAGTTCTGCCAAGAAAGGCACTGGCTCCCTTGTTCGTTCTTTGCAGTAACTCCATTTCAGTACTTAAGGATGGAGGAATGGAGTCGTTCAGGTTAAGGCATGAAAATGAAAATGGTCTGGGTGGAAGCTTTATAGCTCTATAGCACCATTTCCTGAAGTCTCATTTGCTGGCATAATTCAGATACCTCTAAGTCCTTATTCTAGATTCTAGATATGGTGGATTTGGTGTTTGAGCGGGCCGCCAGATGTGGGTTTATAATAGTAAAAACCAAACACGGATAAACTAGAAATTAGATCTAAGAATGAAAAGGAATCAATCTCTCAATAAAAAAATAATAAATAAATAAAAAGAATTAAAGGACTGGCGAAACAGAAAGTTGTCCATGGAAGAAATGAAGTAGAGAAAATTCCAGAATGGTTCAGTCCAGAGTTATTGATTGCGTCAGTGGCCGGCGCTGGTGAAGGTTGGTGGTAGGAAAGTGATGAAGCATAAAGTGAAGTAGGAAAAGTGAGATAAAAGATTTGAACTAAAAGATAACATATTGAGTGTTATTTTATTAAATTCATTTATTATTGAACAATGCATTTAAAAAATAAAAATAAAAATAAAAAAAACTACTGATAAGGAATAAATAATAGCAAGCATTGTAGTCTTAATCCGTCAGCGTATACTAAGGCTGACGGTTTTACATCACCTTAGGCTTAACCCGTCAGCCTACGTCAGGCTGACGGTTATACAACCCCACATGCTTAACCCGTCAGCCTAAACTTATGCTGACGGTTCATGTGGCGAAGAATAAACTCTAGAAGCTGACGAGAATGACATCCCTGGTCAAGCCGACGGATCACGAGGCCGACGGTTCAAGAAAATCCTTTACTTGGACACCACGCCCAGTGATAGAGTCCTATAAGGAAAGGGTTCCGCAATCTACGCTCATATGAATTCCTATATGGAAAAGACTTCTACTCCAAGGAAGAGAGGTCAACCCTCTACTACTATAAAAGCCCCAATACCCTCACAAATCAAGGTACGCATAATTAACCCCTCTCTAGCACTCTAGAGTTGAAACAAATCCTAACTTGACCTTCGGAGGGTATTTGGCCGGCACCACACCGGTGCTCTCTATTAGGTTTTCTCCTTTTTGTTGTGCAGGTGTAGTTCTCGAGCGTACAAGCATCTTGCAACTCACTGGTGAGATTTTCGGCATCATCAACTACAATACTTAAAGCTTGAAATTCCAGCTTAGAAAAAGTCCCTGAAGCCTCTTGTGGTAATTTAGGCTGAGGATTTTTTATGTGTACTTAAAGTTTTTAAGTCTCTCATAACACCATACTAGAGGGCCAGTAACGCAGGAGAATGTCTTACAGCTAGATGAATTATGCAAAACATCCTTTTCTAAAGCATGCTATTTGGTGATGCTTGCTTAATTGCTTTCCCATTTTTTATTCATAAAGTTACGTACTCTCTCTAAGATATCATATACAAAATTAGGTTATATTTGGTAATAGTTTTTGTTTTCTATTTTTAAAAACTTGTTTTTGAGAATATAAATAAAAAACAATTTTCTTGTATTTTTAAAATAAAAAATATGTTTGGTATGTTTGGTAACTATTTTTTCTCATTGTTTTCTGTTTTCAAAACCAATTTTCTATTTTTGAAACTAAAAACTTATTTGGCAATCCAAAATGGACAAAAAACAAAAACTGTTTTCGAAACTCAATTTGTGAAGGAAACTGAAAATATGCAAAATGTTGTTTTTAGTTTCTAATTTTCAAAAGTCAATGAAAAAACGCATTTAATTTAATGAATCTGTCTTATTTAATGAGTTAGTATTAGAGTACAAATCCTAATAACAACATATTTTAGTATTTTTTATTTTTTTCTTCAAAAAACTATTATTAAAATATGTTGTTATTAGGATTTGAATTCTAATGCTAACTTATTAAATGAGACAAATTCATTAAATCAAATGTATGTTTTCTTTGACTTTTTAAAACTAGAAACTGAAAACAGTCTTTTGTATGTTTTCAGTTTCCTTCACAAATTGAGATTTGAGAACAGTTTTTGTTTTCAGTCTATTTTGAGTTGCCAAACAATTTTTTTAGTTTCGAAAATAGAAAATTATTTTTGAATACAGAAAATAAGGAGAAAAAACAGTTACTAAACATATGATTAACAACTTTTCTTTTTCTTGCAAGAAAATTCTCTTCCTTACACTTTTTCCACTAGTATGGCATAAACCTTTGTTGATGCCCATTTTTTGCAAATCTGTACCCAAAGGCCCAAATCCTTTTGTATAAAAAAGATAGGCGTGAAAACTGAGAAGAAAAACACACGGCAGGCCCAAAAGGGCCCGGCAGAATTGAGATAAGCAGCAGGAATAACAATCTGGTATGGCAGGAGATGCCAAGCCACGAAGCAAACACCCAAACTAAAGGGAGGCCCAATGATCCAACAAGGCCCAACCCTCCAAAGAAAGGGACAAGTCATAAAACATTGGCCTGCCGGAGATACAATCCACACCAGAAAAGGCCAAAAAGCGCACGGCAGGATATGCGCACCCATTCTCAAACCTCGGCAAACGTATGAAACATCAAGAAGGTAAAGCATGCGTACGACCCAGGCATCACCAGCCTATACCCAGCCACTATGGGAAAGGGTGAGGGCACGGTCTGGCGGTGGGGAGAGGAGTGGAAACCCATTCTTGTGTTTCTTGCTCAGGCTCTTTTGGTGGGCACAGTCCTGCTGGGATGACATGCCACCCAAAAGAGGCAAGGCTGGGTAAGAACCACTGGGTGCATGCCATGAGAGACCGAGAGGGAGAGGGTACACACTGGACGAGTAGAAAAGGAACCGTCATTGTCTGAAAGCCACAGGTCAATGGTGGTAGTCAGAACCATTGACTCGGTAAGTGGTTGGCAAAAGGTTCCCATACCAGACAAGGGCCATTAAGGGGCTAGAACAGTAAAACCAGTCACAGCAGGCTCTATATAAGAGACCCGTAGCTGTGTACAAAAAAAAGGGAGGAAAGGGAATTCGAAGAAAAAACAAAGAGGAGAAAACAAAGAAAAGAAAGAAAGAAAGCAAAAAAGAAAAGAAAGGCAAGAATTCTAAGAGAGAAAACAGAGAGAAAAGATAAGATAAGAAAAACAGAGAACAAAAGAAAGGCATGCACCCAAATGGGTTAACCCCCTCTCTCCCTCAATAGCCTTGTCCTCCATTGGAGGGAAATACGACATATACTCGGGCACATACCATTTGGGGCTGATCTCTCAAAGCAATTAATTTCGCCTTTGAAGTTACTTGCGTTGAGGGAGCAGTTTTCCCTTCCCTGGTTAGAGTCCCGCGGTGATACTTGGTGTGGCAGACTCATTCTTTTTACTCTACTAATCCCGCTCTAATCCTTTGTTTAAGTGTTATTCTTTAAAAGCGAGGCCTTTTAAGTTATTTATCTTGTTTATTGCGGCAGAAATAGTGACTGCATTTTCTTTACGTTTTCTATATATTGTCTGTCTGCCATAACCTCTTAACAATGACTCTGCCTGCTGTGAGCTTATAAACAGATTTTAGCAAACGTGGTGTGGCTTGCGCACAAGCCAGGCCAAGGAAGTGGAAAAATATTTCTGCAGTAAAAATGAGGAGTAGTCATTCACACGGCAGAAATCTTTAAAGCACAGTAGAAAGCTTTAATGTACAGCAGACAACTCTATTGCACAGTAGGAGGCTTTACAGCAGGAAGCTTTACTGCAAAACAGAAAGTTTTATCGCACAGTAGATAGCTTCATTGCATAGCAAAAAGTATTGATGCACAGCAGAAAAGTCAAACCTGTAGCAGAAATCGGAGAAAAGTTCCTTCTGCGGCAGAAACGACAATCCTGTGGTAGAAACTGGAGAAAAGTCTTCTGCGGCAGAAACAGAGGATAACTTGGACTCAATGTTTGCGCATAAGCCGGTCCAAATTGAGTTGCAGTTGGACCAGTCTCAACTCCCTTACTCAGAATACTTGGGCCTACTACCGCGGATGGCAGCCCAGTCCAACGCATAACGAAAAGGCCCCCACAACCTTTTTGACCCTTCACCTTATTTGAAAGTTTTTAAAATTAAATAAGGGAGAAAGGAATAATTAGCTCCCTCTATCTTGTTTGGAAGTTTTTAAAATTAAATAAGGGAGAAGGGAATAATTAGCTCTTCTTTTTATAATTCCTATAAATGGTGAAGGGTAAAATAGGTAATTCAAAATGTTTAATTAGTTATACAATCAGTACTCTTCTCTCTTCTACTCCCCCTCCAAATCCCTCCAATTTTGGGAAAGTAAAAATAAGGGATTGGAAGTTCTTAAAATCCATCTAAAACCCTCCAAATCCCCCCCCCCCCTCCTCTCCCCTCCCTCTTAAAAAACTTCCAAACAAAGTGTTGAGGGACATTTCTTCGAAATGGACAAGGGTAGCCCAACCCAGCGACGCGGACAGCAGACCAAGTAAGAAAAACCATTGGGCCCAAGTGGCAGGAATAATGGATCACAGGCCCATCAATACAAATGAATGGGTCTTGAGGAAGTAAGTGGGCCTAAAAAGCCCGGAAAGAGAGAAAATGGCACCCATGGGCAGTATGTGTTGAAGAAAAGAGAGAACGGGCTGCGGCAGGCCCAAAGTAAAGTAAGCAAAGAAAGTAGGGGATAATGGCAAGCCCATGAACCCCAAAGATGAGAATGAGGAAATTGGGCCGGGGAAGCCCAATTAAGTTAGTAAAAGCCCATGGGATGCGGAGTTAATAAACGGACCAAGATGTCCAAAGAAATGGGCCGGAGAGGCCCAAGGGAAAAAGGGACGTGAGAACCCATAAGCGAGAACACCAGTGGCCATCATTGATTGGGCCACTGGGGGAAAGAGTTGGAACGGCAGGCCTAAGAAAAGGCCCAATAGGAAGGAGTTACCGCGGCAGGAAAGGCTATGCGGAAAGAAGGTAAAAGCAATTGAACGAATTGGGTCGAAAAGAAAACAAAGCCCAAACACTGAGTAAAAGCCCAGATCCTGAGGGAGCGGGAAATCAGAATAACAACTCGTGAAAAGCCAGAAGCGGGCGGCAGGCAAGCGGAGTCTTCACTCCGCGGCAAATGCATGAACAGCAGGCAGGAGTCAGACGCAAACACGCGCAAGGCCCAGGCACCACCAGCCTGTACCCAGCCAATACAGGACATGGTGGGGTCATGGGTCAGAGGTAAGAGGGCACGGTTTGGAGGTGGGGAGAGGGGAAGGCTTATTTTAAGGTTCCTGCTCAAACTCTTTTGGGAGATACGTCCTGCTGGGATGACATACCACCCAAAAGAGGCAACGCTGAGATGGAACCAATAGGTGCATGCCACGAGGGATAGAGAGAGAGAAGAAACATCACCGCGGCAAGCAGGAATGCCGCGGCAGACTAACGGACAAAAAATGTCTGTACCCGTAACAGGGGAACCACAGACGGAACAGTAATGTCGGCAAGTACTCTCAGACTAGACAAAAACGGTTGGAGGGTAGAATAGTAAAAATCCGTCCACGGCAGGCACTATAAAATGAGAGCCTCTGCCGTGAACGAAGCAAGGGGGGAGGTAGAAAAAAAGGCAATACAAAAACAAAAAAGATACTCTGTAACACACTTAGCAAAACAGGGGAAACACAAACAAAAAACCACTAAGGGTGAAAAATCACTAAGAAAAAGGAAAAGAAAGAAAACAAAGAGAGGAAAGGTAGAAACGAAAAAGAGTGAGAGCTAGTGGCATGCACCAATAGGCTTCTTCCCTTCTCTCCCTCTCAAATCCCTGTTCTCTTCCATATTCATCTCAGGTATCAACCATTCGGGTCCACCTCCCTCAAACCCATTAACTTCACGGCAGGATTTCTTTTCCTCGGAAGTTAGTTGCGTTGAGAAGAGGTGTTCTTCCTCTTTGGTTTTGCCCCGCGAACAAAGCCAAATTTATTCCATGTCCATTGATTAATTTTATAGCTATTCTCTTCACTATTTATTTAAGGATTGTTAAGTGTTATTAGGATTGTGAATTACTTTATCATTTCCCATTAAAAGTGTTATCTGGTCATTCCAGAATGTATGTTTATATTCAACAATAATATCTGCCTGCCGTAAGCACTTTTTCTGAAACAGCTCTGCCTGCCGCAAGCATTTTCCTCTAAAAAGGCCCTGCTTGCCGCGAGCCTTCCTCTGTGTCAGCTCAGTCTGCGGTAAAGCACTCCCTCGGCAGACGAGGCATAAGTTTGCGCACAAGCCAGGCCAAGTTGAGTTCCATTTGGCCCGGTCTCGACTCCTGCAATCCAGAACACTTGGGCTTACGATCACAAAAGGGCAGCCCAGCCCAACATAGCAGAAGAGGCCCCCACATTAAATTGGCGACTCCGCTGGGGAGTTGAGAAATAGTCCAGGGACAAGAGCCCTCGCAAACAAATGCCTCCGAAATCCAGGACTACACGCAACATGAGTGCTGTACCTTCACAAGCAGAGTCCAGGCCCACAACGCCCCACCAACCCCAGCCTAATCAGGCAGAGGGCGCTAACGAGATGGGGGCTGGACCCCAACCTCCTCCGAGGATCCCCGCAGACAATGCCAACACCTTCATCGAAGTATTGCAGGCCTTGCAACACTCGCAACAGCAAATGATGGAGGAAATTCGTCAACTAAAGACGGACAGAACAAAGGAAAAAGGAAGCCAACATGATCCAGAGCATGGGGCGGAAGAGACACTGGTGGGTGGTGTCCCACAGAATACTGATCAACGCTTTATTACTATGGCAGAAGTGGCAGCTCTCCTGGAGCAAGAGAGAGCCAGAGGACCAAGGGAAAGATTCTACGCACGTAGACCCCCGTACCCGCTAAGGGTGCTCAGTAAACCATACCCCGAGAGGTATGAACCGCGAGCATTCGCACAATATGACGGCAGGAAGGGAAGTGCTGTTGAGCACGTAAGCAAGTTCATTGATACGCTTGGCCCTTACGCCGCAGACGAGGACTTGTGTCTTCGAGAATTTTCCAAATCATTGTGTGACCGGGCTTATACCTGGTACATTGGCTTAAAGCCCGGATCAATCCCAACATGGGATGATATGGTGGATGTATTCTGCACCAAGTACTTTCACGGAGAGGAAACGGTGACACTTGCAACATTGCAAGCAACTAAACAAAGGAATGGTGAGGACTTGATGGAGTACATCAAGAGATTTAGGGACATAGCACTCGACTGCTATGACCATTGCGAGGAAAGGACGCTGGTGGAGATGTGCATGACGAATATGATCAGGGAATACAGGGCAGTCCTAGAAAACCTTGAAATTTCCCAGTTCGCACAGCTGTTACAAAAGGCAAGAAAAACTGCCCAGTCCGTGAAGCCAAGCACGGACAAAAGAAGTGCCCCGCAAGCCATGGCGGTATCCACCGGTGAGCGGAGGAGGAAGACCGACGGGAAGGAATACGATACTCCTCCGCCAATACCATGCACCGCAAAGGAGTTGGACGTACTGCTAGACAAATGGATAGCAGATGGCGTATTCAAACCTAACCAAGTTGCTAGGGAGCCCACCGAGGAAGAAAGGAGGGACCCGCGTTTTTGTCGTTTACACAACTATGTCCAACATGCCACCGCGGAATGTTGGGCACTCCGCAGACTGGTGCATCGCAGGATAAAAGAAGGAACTTTAGAGCTGACCCAGCAGGAGGTCCAGAGAAACCCACTCCCGAATCACAAAGGGAAGGGTATAGCGGCAGTGGTGATCTGTGCAGATCCAGGGGATGACGAAGGAGAGAATCCGGCCTTGCCTGCCGCAGCGATTACCACTTTACAACAGAGTTCCAAATTCAAAAACTTATTTGATCAACTAGGCCTCACAACAAAAGAAATAAAAGTAGCTACCGAGGCTCTAGTAAGCATTGCCTCCGGGGCGGGGGTGGAATGTTTATCAGCGGAAGTCCAAGATGACAGGGCTCTTTTTCAGGAGTCAACCGAAATCACCTTCAGTGACGAAGATATGGAAGTGGGGTATCCAGACCACCGGAGACCTCTCTATCTTGCGGCATCCATAAATCAAATTCCCATAAAGAGAGCCTTAATAGACACGGGCGCTTCCGTAAACCTCATCCCCTTGAGCACTCTGCAAGCGGCGGGGATTTCAGAAAGAAAGATCCAAGGGTGTCCAATGGAAGTGACAGGATTCGGTGGAAGAGGAGAGTACACCGCAGGCCATATCCAGTTATGGTTAAAAGTAGGACCCATAGCTTCCCTAGCTCGGTTCCACGTGGTAAAAACGGAAGTCTCATACCACGTCCTTTTGGGACGACCATGGTTGCATAAGCACAGATTAATTCCATCCACCTACCACCAATGTGTGAAAGGACGGATGAACGGCAGGATGATACGCATAGCAGCGAATCACTCACCATTTGAGCAGGCGGAAGCTCATTTGGTAGAAACCATGTTCTACGATCAATGGGCTCCATCCGGGGAAAACTCAGTGTCAAGGCCGCAAGGTACCTTCGTGCCTAAATGGAGAGACATCCGGGATGATCCCGAGCCTGACCTAAGGGAATTACTAGCCAGAAAAAAGAAGAGGAAGGAAGCGCCAGCCACGGACCCAGAGGATACACCCCACTGCGTCAGGATCCGAGGTCCTGACGGCAGGATTGTGTATAAGTTATGAAGGGGCGCGGGGCCCACGAGTGAAACGCAAGAGGGCCCCACCCAGGAGCGGCAACATAAGAACTTGACGTGTTGCGTGGTTCAAGATAAGTCGGAAGAAGAAAGTAGCGAAGAAGAGAATGAGAAAGTTGCGACAGAAAAGGAAGTACAGGTTACGGCAGAAGAAGAAATGGAAGAGGTTGACCTGGGGTCTGTTTCCCAAGGGTCAAGACCTATCCTGATTAGTGCAAGTTTGGCAGAGGCGGAAAAGGCAGAACTGATGTTGCTCTTGAAAGAATTTAAAGATGTCTTCGCATGGGAATACAATGAAATGCCGGGGCTGGACCCCGCGCTAGTTGCACACACGTTGAATGTAGACCCAGAGGCCAGGCCAATAGCTCAGCCTGCCAGGACGTTCCACACGGAAATAGAAGGGCAAATAATCAAGGAAGTACAGAAATTGCTTGCCGCAGGATTCATCAAACCTATCCAACACCCGCGATGGCTGTCCAACATCGTACCCGTAAAGAAGAAGAATGGCCAGATAAGATGTTGTGTAGACTTCAGGAACCTCAACAAGGCCTGTCCAAAGGATGAGTTTCCTTTGCCAAACATGGACTTACTGATAGATTCAGCGGCAGGCAATGCCATGTTTTCGTTTATGGATGGGTTCAGCGGGTACAACCAAATTAGGATGGCACCAAGGGATGCAGAAAAAACCGCTTTCAGAACACCCATGGGCAATTTTTATTACACTGTAATGCCTTTTGGGTTGAAAAATGCGGGTGCCACCTATCAGAGAGCGATGACGGCCATATTCCACGACATGATGCATTGTGAACTGGAGGATTACGTAGACGACATAGTAGTAAAGTCAAGGAAAAGAGAAGAACACTTCAAAGTGTTGAAGAGGGTATTCGAGAGGTGCAGAGCCTTCAAACTAAGAATGAACCCTCTCAACTGCGCATTCGGAGTATCCTCGGGGAAGTTCCTAGGCTTCTTGGTTCATAGTAGGGGAATAGATGTTGACCCAGCCAAGGCTACGGCCATTGCAACCATGAAACCCCCGAGCACGGTAAAGGAATTAAAGAGCTTCTTGGGGAAAGTCTCGTACATTCGAAGGTTTATCCCCGGGTTGGCATTAATCACGGCCGCTTTCACCAAGCTGCTCAGAAAAGGGCATGATTTTGAGTGGGGGGAATTGCAACAGGCAGCCTTCAAGAGGCTACAGCAGATCATGATGAACCTCCCCACAGTGCAGGCCCCAATCCACAAAAAGCCACTGTTGCTCTACTTGGCTGCCAATTCATATGCCATTGGAGCATTGATTGCCCAAGAGGACGTGGGCGGCACTGAGCAGCCCGTATATTATATCAGCCGCGCCTTGAAGGATGCAGAAACTCGATACCCGAGGGCGGAGAGAGCATGCTTAGCCATTGTATATGCCTCACAAAGGTTGCGCCACTATTTCTTGGCCTACGAGGTATGGCTAATGACCAAATCCCACGCCATCAAAGCTTTGCTACGGCAACCGATCCTCTCTGGCAGGATATCCCAATGGTTGCTACAATTATCGCAATATGATTTGAGAATGGGGACGCCTCGGGCGGTGAAAAGCCAGGCTATAGCAGACTTATTGGCACAATTTCCAGGCGAGGAAGATTTCCCACTGGATGATGAAGTCCCCGGGGAAGTGGCCATGGCAGAAGGAGCCGAAGAGCAATGGGTAATGAAATTCGATGGGTCTTCTACCGCCCAGTCTGGAGGGGTGGGAGTAGTTCTATACCATGAAGAAGATGAAGCCGTGGCACTGTCATTCAAACTGGAGTTCCCTTGTTCGAACAACACCGCGGAATACGAAGCCTATCTAACCGGGCTGGCCACGGCTCTAGAAATGGGAATTAAACACTTGAGGATGTTAGGCGATTCAAATTTGGTGGTCTGTCAGGCCAACGGGAGCTTCTCCTTGAAAGAGCCTAGTTTAGCCCCGTATAGAGCAATGGCTCAGAAAATGGAGGAAAAGTTTTCAACTTTTGAAATAGAGCATGCTCCCAGGAATGAAAATCGATTTGCGGACGCGTTAGCCGCGCTGGGATCTCAGATAATATTTGAAGGAAATAGCACCCAAGTAGTGGTCAGCAAAAGGAGAGAGTCGATAATTGATACGTTGAAAGAGAAATTCCAAGAGGAACAGTACGACGAAGACTGGCGTTTTCCCATAAGGGAAGCTTTGATGAATGAAGATGATGCCGCAGGACTTAAGGTGCTAAAAGATTACGCACTAGTAAAGGGGGAGTTATACCGCAGGATGCCAGGTGGGGTCTTGGCCAGATGTGTAAGACTAGACGAGGCCCAGAAAAAACTGAAAGAAATACACGACAAAACTTGCGGATCCTACGGAGAAGTCAGTCTTTACCGCAGGCTTCAAAGGGCAGGCTTTTATTGGCCAAACATGGGCAAAGATGCGGATCGAGCCCAAATTCAGTGTGGGGCTTGCCAACTTGCGGCAGACAGAGAAGAAAGTTACGTTGTGTCCGCCTGCGAAGACTGGAGAAGCCCATTTATCCAATACCTGACAGAAGGTATCCTGCCGCGGAAGCATAGTGAAAAATATAAACTCAAGCGGCTGGCAACACGCTACTTCATGCACAATATGGTCCTCTTTAGAAAGGGGTATGATGGGGACCCCTTAAGGTGCCTAGGTCCTGAAGAAGCAGAGAAAATGGTGAAAGAAGTACACTCAGGAGAGTGTGGGGACCACCAGGGGAAGAAAAGACTTTACAGGTGCCTGCTGCAGACGGGTTATTACTGGCCTGCCATGAAGAAGGATACGGCAGAATTTGTAAAAAAGTGCCACAGTTGCCAAGTACAGGCCAACTTAATTCACACCTATCTGCAGAATTTGCACAGTATGGTGACCCCATGGCCCTTCCACACTTGGGGGCTTGATTTGGTAGGACCGGTTAACCCACCGTCACGAGGATATATATGGATATTGGTAGCTACGGAATATTTTACTAAATGGGCAGAGGCAGTGCCTCTTCGCAAAGCCACCGGAGGAGCAGTGGCAAATTTCATCAAGGAAAACATAATCGTGAGGTTCGAGGTACCCCACAGAATCATCAGTGACAATGGCACGCCTTTTGTCAACAGTGAAGTAAGGAGGATGTTGGAATTCTATCAAATTAAGCATCACCGGTCATCGCCGTACTACCCTCAAGGGAATGGGCAGGCGGAGGCAACAAACAAAACCCTTATAAAAATTATAAGTAAAATGAGTCAGGAGTACACAGGAGGATGGGCAATGCACCTGCCAGACGCCCTTTGGGCTTACAGAAAATCGCCTAAGTCAGCCACAGGTTTTTCACCTTTTTCCTTGGTCTACGGGACTGAAGTGGTGAGTCCAGCGGAGGTAATGACCCCGTTCCTGAGGGTCATGAAAATGCAAGAAAAGGGAGGAGAGGAAGAAGAGGTCTTCGCGGCAGAAAGGTATGAAGACCTGGAGGGACTTGACGAAAAAAGAGAACAAGCCCAGGAACACAGCCGTAGATATCGGCAAAAGATGACTGAAGCTTACGGCAGGACGACTAGAGAACGAGTGTTCGTGGAAGGACAGCTTGTTTTGAAAGTGGCAGACTACGTTAGAAGAGGCCTGGTAGGACCATCCAAATTTGCACCAAAGTGGGAAGGGCCCCTTGTGATAAGGGAAGCACACCCAAGTGGGTACTACCGTCTGACTCAGATGGATGGCAAAGATTTAATGGACCCGATCAACGGGAAATGGTTGAAGCAGTATTATGCCTGAGGAGAAAACTTACATGATTACCCTTTTCTTTCCTTTGTTTTGTTTCCTTTATGTTTCCTTTTACCCTATCATTTTTTTCAAGTGACTGCGTCACAACATGCAATTGTAATTTTGCTTTCGGCAGGATGTAATGAAAAGTATCAAGTATTATCATCATATGTCATAGCAAAATGTAAAGTGTAGCATCACGAAGATAAGTTACAAACCCAGGTCATGGCAAACTAGCCAAATAAGTGTTACAACAAAATACAATGTAATAAATAGAGTCATAAGCTAAAGGAAACAACGAAACGAGGTAAAAACAGCATCAACGAAGCCCGGAAATAAGAGACTGATCTCCAAAACGATCGGATCCACCAACACTGGAAAGAAGACGCTCACGATGGCCCTCCAAGTCTGCCACCTCCTTTCTCAAGACCTCAAGGCGCGAGTCAATAGCATCAACAGTGGGTCGCACTCTCCTCGTGAAAACAGCCCGAGCAATCTCTCGAAGGTAATCCAAAAGGAACTCCACGGCAAAGCCTGCGCTGACGAGCTCCTGCACCGCAGCCCTCCACTGCAAAATCCTCTCGGTAGAGACAGTGTCAACAAAGTTATGCTCTATGTCGTTTAGCACACTCCCCAACATCTTCAAGAAATGCTCTCTAACAGAACGACCGAGTCGAAAGCCCTGCATGAAGTCCCGCGGTTGTCATAGATCATCACCAGATGAGAAGCACAGTCCTCCGGGACTCTAAAGCCATGAAAGTCCACATAAGGGGGGCCGGAGCCCCAGAAAGCTGCAGGATCAAGATCATTGACCTCAGGCTGGTCAAAGCGAGTGAAGAAGGCAGCAGACTCGTCCTCGGGACCTGGAAGGGTGGTGGAACTAATACCCGCTTCGAACTGGGATGGGGCTATAGGAAGAGATCCTACCAAGGAAAAACGCGGAGCATGAGATGAGGAATTAAAAAGGGAAAAGGGGAAAAGAGCAAACCCACGGGGAGCAAATTAAAAAAAAAAAAAAAAAATATATATATATATATATAGACAAGGAAGAAAGGAAGCTTACCAGAACCAACATCAATGGGGGCTGTGGGGAGAACTGAGGCAGGCACAGAGGGGACGGCGGAAACTGATGCTGTAAAAATGGCAGAAGCTGGTGCAGAGAATACGGCAAGGATGGGTGATGGGGGCGTGACAGGATTAACTACCGCAGGCGTCCCTACGCTGACCGCAATGCCTAGCCCTTCAAAAGTCTTTGCACAGAAGAAAGTAGAGATGCAAATAAAAAAAAAAAAAAAGAAGAAGAGTGGGCCCAGTAAATAAAGAAGGAAAAGCAAGTCCAACAAAAGAAAAAGGGGGAGTGGGGACATACCCATAAATCTAGCCTCGGGTGGAGCATCCTCTTCCTCCTCGGACTCAGAAACCCTCCTCGGCAGCACGGGCTCACTATCAATATCTTCAAGAGTGTCCTCGGACTCCTCGGAAGACAGATCAACATCGGGCCCGCGTGTGGCTGAACTGGGAATAGAAGAAGGAGTGATTACTAAGGAAGAACCATCCTTCGCGGCCCGAGACAGAGTCGCAAAAGGATCACTGGTAGAAAGGACGAGAGGAGCAACGGGTGAAACAGCCTCGGTCTGAGTTATGGCAGGAGGAGCAAATCCCTGTGGAGAAATAGGCATCTCGGCTGAAAAGGGAGTGGCCTCACTAAACCCCTCAGTATGAGTACCCTCTCTGGGTACCAGTCCGGTAGGGGGGCTAGGAGTTTCGGCAGGAATCCCAGGTGCAGCAGCTGGAACAATGGACATCTGGGAAGCTTCACCAACCCCGTCAAAGGAATCTGCCACGGGTGAGCCCATGGAGGTGGGCAGCTCCTTGGCTGAAGGACGATAGATGGAAAGGGGCTCGAGTTGACCCTGGAAAGCAAAAGAAAGAGAAATGCATATATACGTGGTAAAGAATAAGGGAACCTACGGCTAATCCAAACAAGTGAAGGCATGTGGCAGATGAAATACGTGTAAAAAAAAGAAAAAAATATAATAATAATACAGAAGAAGAAAGAAGGAAATAGAGGAAAATTACCTCGAATTCAAGCTCGTCAAGGTCAATGGGATGAGCAGATGACGTGTCTTCCTTATGCTTAGACTGCGAAGAGAGACAAGAGGCATTATTAAGGAAAAGAATCAGTAGGCGTGACATGGGCTCACCGCAGGCAAGTTAAACACAAAAGACAAAGTGCATGTAACATACCCTCCGCTTAGCAGCAGGCATGGGATGAGGGGTTGTTTTCCTCTTGCTACCCCGTGTCCTGCTAGAAAGAGGAGCATCCGTGGGTGGCTGTGAGGCAGCAGGCTTGGGCTTGCTTACAGACTTGAGCTTGGCAGGAGTTTTCTTAGTTGGTGCAGGAATGTTGACTACCTTAACCTTTTTCTCCCAACCGGGGGGAAAATCGCCTGCGAGCCAACACCATCCCTTTTTCTTCTCGTCCCACTCAAAGACAGCAGAGTGGCTCTGTTTCTCAACATAATCTAAAACTGACCGGGAAGGCAAGAGCAACCGAGGGTTGGGAGATACTAACATACTTAGCCCGTCGGGTGGAATAAGGGAGAAGCCACGACTGCCTACCAACTCTTGCCCGAACGAGGTCATCACTGCCTGCCAATAGCCATGCATGGCAGGAGTGCAAAGACCCTCCCTCGACGAGCCAGGAATGGTAACTGCACTAAAGCGCGATCTCCAAAAGTCATAAGCAGTCTGCCGCAGGAAAGGCCGAACAGAAGTAGGAGATTTCATGAGATAAGAAAGGTCATCGGGAACATCCTGGTCCAGCCCAAACTGCCTCCTCACCCGGTTGGCAGGATAGTGAACAAATCTAATGCCCTCATCAGTCAAGTAAGGCAGCCATCCGACATTGGTAGCCGCCAAATAGGTGATCCCCACCTCATCAAAACCAGTCAAAGGAGTGGTGGTCCCAATAACATCAGCAAACGGACCCATAGCAGAATCAGTACATGTGTAACCCCTACCCAAATTTCTGTAAGCTCTCCAAGTAAAACCAGTACCACTATCGAAAGACTCAACAACTGAGTGACCGATGGGCTTTAGACCGGACCAACGAAAAGCTAAAGGGAAATCGGATTCAAACCTGCTGCAGAAGTCAGTGATCACCCGCGGACATGATTGGTACTTCTCTCTCGCGAAGCGAACAGGCCTACACTTCGCCAAGTATTGAGCACAACGCTCAAACAACAGCTGCTGCAGGATAGTACTGTGTACAGAAGAGGCAACTATATGGCAGGAACCAGCTTGACTCTCATCACTCCGCAGGATGTCCAGTTGCACATATAAATGCCCCAAAAACATGGGGGCCAGCGGCAGACTAACTCCGGTAGATATCTTAATGGCCAAACAGAAGTACAAAGGCTTGATGGCGTAATGGGGATGTGAACCAAAAACAAACTTGCAAAGCCAAAAGGCAACAAAGGCCGTGCGGCGGGCAACAACGGAAAACTTAGAGGAAGAACTGACCCAGTATGATAACTTAGCATTCCCCGTCATCCTCTTTCTCAACTCGGCCTCAATGGCCTCTTCCTCCGGAGAAAGCTCTATGGTGGCCGGATCCACGTCACCAAGGATTGGCAAGAGAAGTTGGTTGGCCACGTCCTCAAGGGTCACGGTCAGTTCGCCGCAGGAGAAGAAGAATGTGTGAGTGGTGGCGCACCACCGGCGAACCAAGTGACGGAGGTTGTAAGTGTCTCGAAAATTGGAAAGACTCCGGGATAAAACAATGGACTTCAGAACGCTAGCCTGCTGCAACAAACCCATGAAAACCAAGTCCGATAACTCTCGGTCAACCCACTCCTTCCAACCCAAGGCGGTTCCTGACCCAAACAAAAAATGAATCGGCACGGGAAGAGAGACACCTTGACGGATGATCAAATCGGAAATGGAGGAAGTCACCGGAGCCCAAGAAACGTTGGGGTTTCGTCGGCACATAGAAAGCCACACACGGCCTGGCGGCGGCGGCACGTAATCGCCGGGAACCTCAGGGAAGAGAGGATAAGGATTATACCAAGGGTCGATTAGCGGAGCGCACTCGCTGTTGGGGTCGCGAGGTGCGTCTTCCTCGCCGGAATGATTGGAGTCGGAGTACATAGCCTCCTCGCCGATTTCTTGTCCGGCGAGGGGTTCCGAAGCTTTCCCTTTCCCTTTGTGGCGAGAAGAAGAACCTGGGCTTTTCACCGGCGCCATTGTGCGACGGTTTGATCTGAGCAAAAAGGATAAAGGTGTTTGAAGAGAAGAAGGCGATAAAGGAAGAGGGACAAACACGATTCTTTGAAAAAGATGATGTTTATGAGTGATTTTCGAAGGGACTCTTTTCTTAAATACATGGGTAATTAATGCTGGCCTGAAGGAAGGCGACTGATCAGCCATCAGAAGAAGAATGAAATAAATGAAGCGGTAGTTGTGTCTTAGAATAACTGCCATTCTGGGAAAATCGAAGAGTCAGCACTGTTCACCGCAGGAAAATAAATATAAGTACACGTAAAGGGGTCCACAGTTTCAAAAAGCCCGCGAAGAAAAAGAGAGAAAGGAAACAGAGGACAGAAAAGTCTTTTATTCACATATGGACCGCAGGAACGTTCCATATGTTCAGGGGGCTAAATGTTGAGGGACATTTCTTCGAAATGGACAAGGGTAGCCCAACCCAGCGACGCGGACAGCAGACCAAGTAAGAAAAACCATTGGGCCCAAGTGGCAGGAATAATGGATCACAGGCCCATCAATACAAATGAATGGGTCTTGAGGAAGTAAGTGGGCCTAAAAAGCCCGGAAAGAGAGAAAATGGCACCCATGGGCAGTATGTGTTGAAGAAAAGAGAGAACGGGCTGCGGCAGGCCCAAAGTAAAGTAAGCAAAGAAAGTAGGGGATAATGGCAAGCCCATGAACCCCAAAGATGAGAATGAGGAAATTGGGCCGGGGAAGCCCAATTAAGTTAGTAAAAGCCCATGGGATGCGGAGTTAATAAACGGACCAAGATGTCCAAAGAAATGGGTCGGAGAGGCCCAAGGGAAAAAGGGACGTGAGAACCCATAAGCGAGAACACCAGTGGCCATCATTGATTGGGCCACTGGGGGAAAGAGTTGGAACGGCAGGCCTAAGAAAAGGCCCAATAGGAAGGAGTTACCGCGGCAGGAAAGGCTATGCGGAAAGAAGGTAAAAGCAATTGAACGAATTGGGTCGAAAAGAAAACAAAGCCCAAACACTGAGTAAAAGCCCAAATCCTGAGGGAGCGGGAAATCAGAATAACAACTCGTGAAAAGCCAGAAGCGGGCGGCAGGAAAGCGGAGTCTTCACTCCGCGGCAAATGCATGAACAGCAGGCAGGAGTCAGACGCAAACACGCGCAAGGCCCAGGCACCACCAGCCTGTACCCAGCCAATACAGGACATGGTGGGGTCATGGGTCAGAGGTAAGAGGGCACGGTTTGGAGGTGGGGAGAGGGGAAGGCTTATTTTAAGGTTCCTGCTCAAACTCTTTTGAGAGATACGTCCTGCTGGGATGACATACCACCCAAAAGAGGCAACGCTGAGATGGAACCAATAGGTGCATGCCACGAGGGATAGAGAGAGAAGAAACATCACCGCGGCAGGCAGGAATGCCGCGGCAGACTAACGGACAAAAAATGTCTGTACCCGTAACAGGGGAACCACAGACGGAACAGTAATGTCGGCAAGTACTCTCAGACTAGACAAAAACGGTTGGAGGGTTAAATAGTAAAAATCCGTCCACGGCAGGCACTATAAAATGAGAGCCTCTGCCGTGAACGAAGCAAGGGGGGAGGTAGAAAAAAAGGCAATACAAAAACAAAAAAGATACTCTGTAACACACTTAGCAAAACAGGGGAAACACAAACAAAAAACCACTAAGGGTGAAAAATCACTAAGAAAAAGGAAAAGAAAGAAAACAAAGAGAGGAAAGGTATAAACGAAAAAGAGTGAGAGCTAGTGGCATGCACCAATAGGCTTCTTCCCTTCTCTCCCTCTCAAATCCCTGTTCTCTTCCATATTCATCTCAGGTATCAACCATTCGGGTCCACCTCCCTCAAACCCATTAACTTCACGGCAGGATTTCTTTTCCTCGGAAGTTAGTTGCGTTGAGAAGAGGTGTTCTTCCTCTTTGGTTTTGCCCCGCGAACAAAGCCAAATTTATTCCATGTCCATTGATTAATTTTATAGCTATTCTCTTCACTATTTATTTAAGGATTGTTAAGTGTTATTAGGATTGTGAATTACTTTATCATTTCCCATTAAAAGGGTTATCTGGTCATTCCAGAATGTATGTTTATATTCAACAATAATATCTGCCTGCCGTAAGCACTTTTTCTGAAACAGCTCTGCCTGCCGCAAGCATTTTCCTCTAAAAAGGCCCTGCTTGCCGCGAGCCTTCCTCTGTGTCAGCTCAGTCTGCGGTAAAGCACTCCCTCGGCAGACGAGGCATAAGTTTGCGCACAAGCCAGGCCAAGTTGAGTTCCATTTGGCCCGGTCTCGACTCCTGCAATCCAGAACACTTGGGCTTACGATCACAAAAGGGCAGCCCAGCCCAACATAGCAGAAGAGGCCCCCCACACAAAGTAAATTAAATTATTCTCCCTCATTTCCCTTTACTCCCTCTCAATCCAAACTGTGGGGCCAGAATAAGTCAAGCAACCCCGGCCCACTTCAGACTAGGCCCAGAGGCCCACGCCGATGACGCGTCCAAGGTCCGAGGACGAAAAGTGTAGAGCCCAGGGCCCAAGGAGCATTGCCGAGGATGGTTACATCCTCGGGATACCGAGACTAGAAAGTGAGCAAACAGCATACCCTTAAGGGGAATCTCCCTGAGCATCCAAGGAGCAAATAGCAAGTACCAAGCACCGGACATGGAAGCATGGTGGAGGAGCAAGTCCCAGGTGAACTGTCACCTCCACATTAAATGCCCTCAACTAACGCCCTGGCCGCATTAATGAGGATAGGACCTCTGAACAGTGCCGTCTTGGGCGCTGCAACCCACAGGAGGGATGGGAATGCGGCTGATGGGACAGGCTCTCAAGTGGAAGCCGGGTTGATCAACAAATGTAGGGCTAGGATCAACTGAGAGAGAAGTATATAATGTAAGAAGTCCCTCTTGAGAGGGGGACGGACGGAAAACCAGAGAAAAGAAATACTGTAGCAGTGTATTTTCTCTCAACCATTGTAACCTTTCTTGAAAGAAATAAGAACAACTTCAACCTCTATAAACCCATCCGAGGAGCCTTATTGTGCATTCCAACCCACGTTTAACTTATCGCAATCCACGAACAACCATGCATAGCCGCTGCATTCTTTACTAGGGCCTAGCTTTTGAACCCATACTCTAGAAATTCATTGGAGGGTAGCTGGGCTTGAGTCCACTCTCTCAATCTTTAGAGAGCGCTCGAAACCGGTCCCTACACAAACAAAGCATAAGCGATTATGAACTGGCATGTATTGTATGGGGATTATAATTTAATTTGTTTGGGGTATTATCTAGAGGATTTGGATAATGCTCAGCTCTAGTGCTCTAGTGCACAAGAGCCACTTGATTTGGACATGTAGCAAAAATCGGACACTTGTCGGTAGAGATAGAGTCAAGGAGTGACTCCTCCTAAAAAAACTAATGAAGTACTGGTATATAGAACCTCTTAAATGCATTGCTTCCTCTTACCTAAAAGAACAAAAAGTGATCCTTATTACATAAAAAAATAATAATAATAATAAAAAAATAAAAAACAAACAGTGAGACAAACAACTCTAACACCAAAAAAAGAGAGGAAAAACATGGAGGCATTCATGACACTTTATTCCACTTTTTAACCAAAACTAGCATCATAATTGTTTTAAAAAAGGCCCATATTTATTGCACACACTTCTGCAAATACAAACTACCCAAATATATTGTGTAATAGGTTTTTCACTTAAAAAGCTTTGATTTTCTCCCGAGATTTAGCATGTCACTATGCACGACACTTTGGAAGTATATCCCTAATTTTTCTTTTTCTCTTTTTTTGGTACAAGGTATTTTTGAGATTTTTTTTTTTTTTGAGAAACATATTTTTGAGATTTCGATATTTAGTTTTGGCTATTTTAGACATTACATAATGGAATATTCTAAAATTTTTAATAAAAAAAATTATGGAAAAAAAAATTAACTAACTTTTTTTACAATTTTTATATTTTTCATAAAATTTACTATTAAAATGTTCCTAAAATTATCCACTACCCTATGCAATCAGGGTACCTGTTAAAAGGACCATTTTATAAAAGCTACCCATCACCTACATTATGCAAACGTGCATTTTCTGTCATTTTGAAAAATGTAATTTTTTTAAAAAGAAAAGCAAAGACAAATGCATGGCTTTCATCGTTTTTTAGTCTACAGACTACAAACATGCGCTTATATTTAAAAATGCGGAGGTAAATGGATTCTAAGTTCTCCAACAAATGGACTATAATTAAAGTTTTTTTTTTTTTTTTTTTTTTTGAGTTTCAACCTAGCACATGGTAACAAGTTGTGAATTATTTCACCTATTTTCGTCCATAGGCATCGAGAAAGTATCAATTCAAGAAATTTTGATAACATAAATTGTGGTTTCGAATATAGAGTCTTTAATCCAAAAGTTAAAATAGGTGAAAAATAGGTGTAATTAGGGCTGTCCAGACCTGACCGGAGCCCGACAACCCGGCAAAACCGCCCGCCGGAGACCCGATTCCGGCCCGAACCGAAGGTCCAGTCGGTCGGCGGCGGGTTTCCGTTCTCAAGAACCGACACCGGCGGGTCGAGTGGCGGGTTTGCTTCTCCAAAACCCGAGCAACCCGAACCCGACCGGAGATGTATAAAAAATCCGGCCAAACCTGCAAAATCAAGCCAAATCCGAGGAGATCTCGACCAAATCCGAGGAGATCTCGACCAAATCAGGCTAGATCTAGTGGGATTTATCCAGATCCGGCCAATTTCAGCAATTTTTAGTGAAAAATTTCAGATACCGGCGAGTTTTTCCAGATTCCGGCGACTTTTTTCAGATTCCGGCGACTTTTTTTTTCCAGATTTCGAAGATTTTTTTTACTCCGGCGCCCGACCGACGCTCACCCTCACCCGAAACCGACTCGACCGATTTTTCCGGCGGTCGGTTCTGGGTTCCTCCACCCTCCACCTGACTCCGGCAGGTCGAGTCCGAGTTGGGGCCAAAACCGACCCGGCCCGACCTGTGGACAGCCCTAGGTGTAATATATGGGGGTAATTTTTTTTTTTTTTTTTTTTTTTTGAAAGGGAATATAGGGGTAATATATTGTATCAATTATTCCTCTTCAAATTTGATTACATAATACACTCAACCCTCACACACAAAATTCTGGTAGATACTATCATCATGTTTATCTCAAACTCACATTACATTAAATTAAGAATCGAGTACATTGTCCACACCGACTTATTTAGACTACTTAACATGCAAGTCTGACAAAAGGAGAGTAAACAAACAGAATGACAAGGCCATAGGATGAACCAGCTGAGAGGGAGAGAGGATCCATGACAAATCCTGACAGGTGCAGAACTCATACAAGTCCTTTTATTTGAACCGCAATCTGAAAAGTCATAGAATCAATGTATTTAAGCTTAATAAAATTATATCCAAGGTATGTAAATGCACATGAAAATGGAAAAGCAAACAAATTTTTAGAATACCTCTGGTCTTATTATGTTTATTTATAATAGGGCGGTGTTTCTTTCACACGCTGTGAAAAAGATTTTATGGATTGTAATATACCAAGATAGAGTAGACCGTCTGTATGACACTGAGACCAAGTGCAAAGAATGCGGCAAAGAAAGTAATCATTGTCCAGGGGCTGTCGAAATGGGTATGAAGAACTTGAGATATCCAAGTCATTGACTTCATTTCAATATAATTCTGGATTTGAATTCTGACTTTTCTATATATTACAGGGTTAGGCACCAGGTCAGTGCCTATCTCATTGAAGACTAGAGCCACTTCTTCGTCGCTGCCAAGGAGGTTGCGGAGTATGCCTGCTTTTCTGAGGTCTATAACGTCTTTGGATTCATCAATAAGTGAATCAAGGAAGGATATGTAAGAGGTGATCCCAAAGTCATTGTCGAAATCCGGACACATCTCGTAGGCTATTAAGTTAAAGAACTTAGGCCCAGTTGAGTCATCCACTGTTATTGGAGGCATCCAAAGGATTCCCGGATAGAAATTACATTTTTTGGTGAATTCTATCTCTCTCAAGCTTCTACTTGGGCTGTGCTTCAAATGGATTCCTACCTCTCTAAGCTCCTGAACATTACGAAATGAATGCCAATCTTTCCTAGAATTTTGACCTTTTTTGTCATTCTTATGCTTAGAACTATGTTTGTCAGTCACAGTTTTCCCAAAGCAGCAGGGGCGTTTCTTGCCAGATTTCTTGTTAATTGGAGCTAGAAGTCTTTTCCGCAGAAGATCAAGAAGATGGATGGCATTTTCATCAGATGGGGGTTCAGTATCTTCGTCTAGCATGCTGTGCATATTGATGAAACTTTGGATCGACATCTTCAAACTTTTTCTTTCTTCACTATTTTGAGTATTTTCCACTAAATAGTCGAGGAGTTGATAAGGAAGTTGATTCTCCAACAAGAACAAATCTTGTTCCACAAAGGCCACTTGATCGTTTTTAATTTTGAAATCTTTGACCTTCTCATGATGAGCAACCAAGTCTATGAACTGCAACGTTGCACAGCCGTCCACAAACAACATCCAAGCAAGGTCCTCATCACTATATTTCTGTGTCACTTTCTCATCATAGCACTCCCTCAGTTCTTTGATTTTATCCTTAATAATACCATACAATTCTTCATCAGTCCTGCCAGATTTTCCAATGAATTTGTCTGCCAACATAAGCTTGTACTCCTCTGTTAGCTGATATTCAGGCTTACCATGATGGATAGGACCGAGTGATACCACTCTCGGCTCACAGTACTTTCGGTAATGCTTGTGACCTCGCAGCATTAAAACCTGATGGTTCCGCAATTTAGAAATTAACATAATCAATGACAGACACAAAATATAATAAATTGACAATAAAGAATATGTTTTTTCAACGCATTAAAATGCTATATATAAAATAATTTATATTTTATAATAATAAGATATTAATAATCGTGTGCATATAGCTAGCTTGACCAAGTACCATGAATAACTCGCTCCTTTTAGGCTTTCACATCACAGATTAAATATTTAACATATGTCTCAAGACTCTCAACCAATGTAACGAGTCTAGTAATTTTAGCATACAACATCCACTAAAGAAGTAATTTTTTCCCCACAATATGTCTTTACTTGAAAAATCTTGGTTAACACCTTTGTGTTTTATGCAGTCAAATGAATAGATTTATTCAACAAGTTATCAATTCCATACATAGGCAAATCTATTAACGACAATATCAAAATACCAAATCTAAGGCAATAATAATAATAAAATTAGTAAAAGCACAAACAAATTTAATAATAAAGCAGAAAATCAATGAAAACATCTTTAGTGGAAAAACAATTTAAGACCAAATCCCTTTGAAAATCTACTATAAAAAAACGGTTACAATCGTCGACTTGCAAAAATTTGTATAACTAGACTCTTAATTTTAACCTCTGCAAATGCTTCATTGGCCTTCTTGCCACACAAGCCCCAAGACCCTCTAGAATCTTTCAGTGGTGATTTCCTTCATGAACTCCTTATCTACACAAACTAGAACCTCTAGCACACTCCAATGAACCTCATTAAATATTTGCTGCAGTGATGAACTCACTGTGGTTTCAATTAAGGCACAGGGTATTATCAACGATCATCAACACATTTCTTTTTCTTGTTTTTGCTCTCAGCACAAGGAAGTTTTTTTCTCTATACAGGCTCTGGAAGAATGCTTCAAGATTTGAAGGTTTCTACTTTGGTATAATTGCCTTTCTTCCCTCTAAAAATGTGAAACAAGTTGTTCATACTTTATATAGGGGCACAAAGTAAAATTAAAATTGAGCAATAATCCTTTTTCTAGTAGAGTTAGGAATATAGGTCACAACAATTTTACTGAAGGGAGAAATTTTTCACATAAGTTATAGTCAAATATGTGTCTGTTTTAAGGCTCCAAATATCTACTTTCCAAAAAAACAAGTTTTGCTCAACAATTCATTATAGTGCAAAAGATATGGGCAAAAGCCAAAAGATCAATAAGACATAATTTTTGAGTGATCAAAAGTTTCTTGGCTTTGAACAACTTCTAACCTAGACTTAACCCTAACACAATTCTATTGGTACAACCCAATTTTAACATGTGTTTATGGACCACAACAATCCTCATTTATTTCTTTTACATTTTATATATGCTAGGTTCACTAGATACAGTTTGAGACCTAAGGCAACAATTTTAAATTGAAATTTTCTATATTTACATATCAATTGAATAGTATTATATAAATAAATAAATATATATATATATATATATATATATATTATCAATTAATTCTTTGTGCTTTTCAAGATGCAAAATTTCTAATAAATTCTTGAATTTAGGTTATGCCAACATCTCATTTTCAATCACTTATATGAATAATCGATCATTATAACTAGGATTTTATCAATGTTTATTTGAAAAACTTCTTTATACAAAAACAACTGTAATAAGTGTTGTCAATAAAATTCTATAAGCAATACATACATTTAGCAAAGAATCTAGTCTTTTTATATAATCATTAATAGTGGTATCACATGCCTAATTCATTATGGTTATTTCATGTTATTTTTTGGTGTGCTGATTCAATATTTTATATATTTTTAATGTATTTATTTCTCATGTATGAGATTTTCATCTAATTTTTTATTTTGATTTAAAAAAAAAATTCAAATCATCTCTCTCTCTCTCTCTCCCCAAATTTATAGTTTTAGTAGACAATTATAATTTAAAAAAAATATATTTAAAAGTTAAATAAACACTAACTTAATATACAATTAAAATATAATAAGGATAAGAAAAACGTTACAACATATAAAAATAGAATCTAATTTATGAACGCACTATTCTTTCACTTTTTTTTAGAATATTAAGTTTTTTAACAAACACAGATGGAGAGAAAAGAAAGTCTTGAAAAAACTGACAGTGGCGTATATTCAAAAGGGCCTAACTCTTGGAAACACAACACAGAATTTAAACTTCTTTAACATACACTCATTTTCCAATGTGTGATTTACCCACTATTTTTTCTTTTGAGAATACTAAGTATTTTAACACATTCTTTCACTTAACAATATAATGATTCAACGGCCTTAACCTATGCCAAATAAAAATAAATTCAAAACATAACTAATACTAACTAAATCAAGATCAATTTCATATAGATAATCCAATATCATAAATTAGGCATAAAATTTAATAAAATAAATGAAGAATTTTACTTTTTTTCTTTTTCTTTTTTTAAAGTTTTCTAGTACCTTGGGGAAGATGAAGCAAGTCCAAGAAAATTGAAATATCTAATTTTCAACTTTGATTTTGGTATTGAGAGATAGAAAGATTGTTTTGGTGTATGATCGTGTGGGAGATTTTGTGGCTTATGTTGATAATGTAACCTATGGGAGATTGTGTTACAAAAATTAAAACCTCTAACTGTTAGCGGAAATTATTCATCAATGATTATTTGACTTTACTCACAATTTTGGAGCTTTTATCTAATATAATGGGAGTCTTAGGCAAGGACCTAAGTGACCTAAACGGCTAAACCTAGAGTCAATCCATTGTATTAGGGGTGAAAAGCAGATCCAGTCACCTAACCCACTCGCTCCACTTGCCTGAAACCAAACCGACCACCACCTAAACTGACACATGTGGCGGTCGATGAAGTGTGATCTCCTCCAAAACCCGACGGGAGAGGGTCGAGTGTTAGGTGTTCCCTCTAAAACCTTATTTAAACCGACCCGATGGACCCTCCACCCAAAAAATCTCAGAAAACTCATCGAAATCCTCCATTTCTACCAAATATTTGACCCAAAATCACATTATCGATCAAGATTAAGCCTAGATTTGGAGAAAATACAACAATCTCTGCCTTGATCTAGTGGAGATCACGTGATCTCCAACGAGATCTGGCCAAGATCTCGTGATCTCAGCCTAGATCTTGCTGATATCTAGCGATCTTGCCAAAGATCTGAAGATTCTGATGAGATCCCTCCTAGCACCGCTGCCTTCTCAGTTTCAACCAAAACCAACTCAATCGAACCCATCTAATAACCGTTTCAGTCGACAACGAATTCTCCCATCTGCCACCCTGATGGAGTCGGGTCAATTCTGGGTTGGGCACAAACCCAACTCGAACCGACCTGTGGACAGCCCTATTATGTATATACACATCATAAAAACGTATAGAATTTTTTATATATACTTAAAATACTTAGTTACAAATAAGGAATTAAATCACTGGAGAATGGAGAAATAAATCATAACTAGTGGAAATAAATATTTTGTAACAACTATTCTGACTTAATGGGATATAAAGTTTCGTAGAAAATTGTGATAACAAAATAATGAAATAAATAGCCGAATAGGACTTTTTTTTTTTTTTTTTTTTTTTGTTGGGAGAAACATGAATGGGACTAAATTAATAAAAGGACTATTTTACTTTTATTATAATGCATTAACAGAACCTCTCGTATCTTTGGTGTTGTTCCTAGTTGCACTTTGGCTTGCGCATCCTTTAATTTCTTAAACTTCTCTTCCTTGGAACTGGTACTGCCTCTCTCTTGGATTGTAATAGTCAGCTTATGGGTGTCTCCAGCGACAATGACAGGTTGATCATTGTCTCTGCTTGATTCACTAGCTTCTTTTCTTTCAACTTTTCTCGAATGGAACTCCTCCATGGAAATTACGTGCTCCATTCCGGACTTGGTGAGTGTTTACAAAAACAAGGTAACTTATTGGTATGATTAACCTATTGATCAAATACTAAGCTTTATATAGGCCAAGTTAACATGGAAACATTAGCTTGAAGCATTTAGTCTTAACTTTATTCACATACTTTTGTGCACTAATAACTTCTTTTACTACTCAAGTTTGTCGAAGCTGTGCATGAGAACGAAAAAAGCTATTTTCTCACGTTTTACAAAACAAGCTTGTTGTCTAATTTACGAATTTGAAATTGTGCACTTTTCCAATAAAAAACTAACAATTTGTCTAGAGAGTCGTACATTTTTCCACAACTCCACATATATCAACCTAAAATTAGATTATAATACTTATACATGGGTTCCATCACTGGTACCGGGTGAAAAGTATCTACTCTATGTTAGAATATTTTTGTGAATGTCCACTCACCACTTAATGCATATGCAACTTATGACAAAGTGTGTGTTCTTAAACTTTTTCATAAACTAATGGTTGTACCTTCATTTTTATGCAGCTGGCTGGTTGTTATTAATATTTGATAGACATACACTTTTATTTGTTATGTTTCCTCCTATGGACCAATGGCTAAGGGATCAGGTGGCCATGCCACTAATGTGCATAATATATATAAAAAATAAAGTACTCTCATATTTGCATATTTAGTTTTACTTTTATGTTATTTCGTGATTGATTATGAATTATCTTTGTTTTATAGGTAAAAAAAGATTAAAAATAAATAAATAAATAAAAGCTTTACATCCTAATGGGTTTTATCTAAGGGATATGGATAAACTCTAACTTAAGTAGATCGAACCCAACTCAAACTCAGAGACCTACAAGATGTGGAGAAGCCTCATCAATAAAGAAAAGAAGCCAATTGGAGAAAAATATTATAATTAAAAAAAAAAAAAAACATCAAAATACGTAATCAGCCACGACTAAGTTTGACGGTTTTTTTTTTTTTTAATGAGAAAAAAAAATTTGGGAATAGTACATGGAGTTCCTTGATTAAATTCAAACACATGATTGCATTGACAAATAAAATACAAATAATGTTATCTTTTATCTTTACTAAGGATAATTAATTCAATGCAATTAATTTTACCAAGA
The DNA here is from genome assembly GCA_019022515.1 of Quercus aquifolioides. Lineage (NCBI taxonomy): Eukaryota > Viridiplantae > Streptophyta > Magnoliopsida > Fagales > Fagaceae > Quercus > Quercus aquifolioides. The sequence continues at coordinate 16,986,199 of CM032325.1, read as the reverse complement.
ATTTGGATGTTTTGCTATTATTTATCCATATATTAATTTAACTTTTTATAATTTAAGCATGTGCAAATTAAGAACTATTAATACTCTATTTGAAATAATGATGTTGACAATTTAGAAAACATAACACCTATGGATACTCTTAATGAAACTTCATTTTTCTAAGAACATCTTAAGGATCTCCAAGGACAAGTTTTATTGTAAATAATTTAGTACTCGGATCATAGACATTTCAATTCAAAACCCAATATCGTGGTGCCAATTGAACTACAAAGCTCTTAACATGTATATTGATACTTAATTATTTTAATTCTCTAAAAGAGTGTTAATTACAAGTTTAATAAAAATATCTAATCTATCACATTTTAATTTGAGTTCTTATATGATAATTTTTTTACTCCACACCACTACTACCAACGGGCATGGTTCACAGCAGCATTCCTAAAGAAAGGAGAAAACATGTTACACTTTTTTTATTATCAAGTTTGGCATAAGCTCTTTTTCAATAAAAAAGTTTTGTTTTGTGATGCTATCTTCTCATAATCCTCGTAATATAGCAAAATTAGATGTCGATTCGTGATATGGATCGATCGTACTTAAAATATGAGTCACGGTTATCTTTTCTCAAAAAGAGATAAGGGAATAGGATGCTGCTTCAGATTTCAGACACTGAGAACAAATGTAGTACACGAGAGATCAACCGTGAAGCTGGTGGAATAATGAAAAATCATGTACAATATAATAAAATTTTGGTCTTAAAAATCATGGTCATGACCAAATAGCCGCATTGTCTTTATGCCAGATGGCTACCCTTCATTAAAGAACTTGATAAACTACATAATTCCATACAATTTAGGTGATTTTAAATTAAATTCCGGATTTTTAAAAGAGTAAAAGTATAAATATTTTATTCTTTTCATACCACTCCCTCAATGTGGATACTATTAACTAAAAGTAGTAGAAATTCTAATCATTTATGACTAAAACTGTAAAGTTGTGATTTACAACTATGTGTTTTGTTGGCTTTTATTCCGTGCCAAATTTGATTGTAATTATTATCAATTGTTTATACCCTATATTTGTTGTGAGAATTGATGTAAGGGTTGTGTGATAGAGAGTGTGTGAAGACTCAAGCAATTTGGAAGCTGATGGAATCTCGCGGGTATGTCGCGACTAAGCTTCCCGCGAAGTGAAGCATGTGCCCTGCACATGCTGGAATGCGAAGAGTCAGGACAGGTGGAGACAGCTGTCTCTCGCGAGTATCTCGCAGGTAAGGCCTTCCCGCGAGACACCCGCGAGACATGCTGTTCTGCCAGCCTGTACTGACTGACTCACACATTTTGCACCTATCCTATATAAACCCTCATTACCCACAAATGTTGAGGAATGCTTCAGAGAGAAAACCCTAGCCAAACACATTTGCAATTAGAGATTGTCATCCCCACCTTTCTCTATACACTTGCTTGTGGTATCTCCTCAACCCTTCCCTCTCCATTTCCACACCATTGAGAGGTTGATAGCCCAAACACTTACCACACCTTTTGAGAGTGTTGAGTGACGTTTTGGTGCTGCTGGGAAGCATTGGAAGAAGCCTGGAATGGCAGATGCAACATGAAGCTTGTTACGGGATCCGGGGTGCTAGACAAGACACTATTCCGAGAAGCCTTGTTGGAGTAGGAGCTTGGAGGGCTTAGGTACATCGGGTAGATTAGGCTTGGAGGGTCTCTTGCTTACTCATGTATCCCAACTGATTGTCTAGTGGATCGATTTCCGCTTGGAGGGCGGCGGAGAGGTTTTTCGCCGAGTTCTTCGGTTTCCTCTTCGAGAACACGTCTCGGTGTTTTCTGTGTTTGCATCCTTCTTCCCTACTCTTGTTTAATTCCATTATACTGCTGTGTTGTTTAGTTTATGGATTATAGTAGCTTAATTGTTCATCCGCTCGCTTTTACACTATTCTGCACTTTGTATTAAAGTTGTGTGAAATCTATCGAGCCGTAATTTTAATCAGGGGGTCTAAACAGCTCTTGTGTTTTTCAACACGTTTTCGAGCTTTCAAAAACCTATCAAACACACAAAGCGGCGGAGAGGTTTTTCGCCTAGTTCTTCGGTTTCCTCTTCGAGAACACGTCTCGGTGTTTTCTGTGTTTGCATCCTTCTTCCCTACTCTTGTTTAATTCCATTATACTGTTGTGTTGTTTAGTTTATGGATTAAGAGTAGCTTAATTGTTCATCCGCTCGCTTTTACACTATTCTGCACTTTGTATTAAAGTTGTGTAAAATCAATCGAGCCGTAATTTTAATCGGGGGGGGTCTAAACAGCTCTTGTGTTTTTTTTTTAACACGTTTTCGAGCTTTCAAAAACCTATCAAACACACAAATAAAATAATTCTGCCATGTGAAATTATAAGTGATATGGTACAATATCAGTCATTTAATTAGCATAAACGCTTACGTCAATTTATTAATTTTTATTAAAAACTGGAATAATGCAGGAAAAAAAAATCAATACCAAAGCTTGAAATTATAGCTTTAAACTCTAATGGAGTTCCTAAAGCTCTTGTGGTAATTTCTGCTAAGGAGCAATACCATATCCATATGGGCAGTAAGGCATGAGAATATCTTATAAATGAATTGTGCAACGCAGCCTTGTCAAAAGCTTGCTATTTGGTAATGTTTGCTTTCCCTTTTTTATTCATGAAGTTACGCTCTCTTCCTTAAATGATTACAACTTTTCTTTCTCTTGCAATATGTTGATACCTGTTTTTGCAAATTTGTACCCAAAAGCCCATAAGGAGGAAAGCTTAATGGAAAGCAAGGCCCAAAGGCCCATCAAATGTAGCCACCATATTTTGTACCCCTTATGACTCAGGCCCCTGTTCCCCACTGATGCTCAAACTCTAGGACCCAAGGCTCGTTTAAAGCACAATCTGATATCAAATTAATTTAAGGAACGTTAAAATGGAAATTATAACCTTTTAAATGAGCAAAAAGCTATTTTTGAAAATAAAAGACCAAAGTGGCCCTCGGCCCGCGTACGTGGGCAACAACCTGTGTATGCGGGCCAAAGCATGTGTACGTATACACATTCCTGCTTATGTAGCTAGGGTTTCAGAAGTATGGAAAATGCAAGTTTTTTGCAATAATGGCTAAGGTTTGGAATGAGTCCCACATCATTTGGGAGCCATTCCAAACCCCATTTTTTCCACTATAAAAAGCCTTACATGGTACATTTTCAAAACATACAAAAATCCCACGGAAAAAACCTAAGATTCACTAGAAAATAGTGAATCAAAAGGGAGTTTTTCATAAAACATCCTCAAGTCATTTTTATTTGATTGAGACCTTTTCTGGTCCCAATCCTTTGAGTTTAAAGTTTCTAATCACTGTTTTATTGAATTGTGATAGATTTGACTGAGGGGAACAGTCAAAAATCAAGCCTAGAAGCTTTGCTTTAAGGTATTCTTTCTTTCTTCCTTTTTTTCATTTTATTTTTTTCTTTTTAGTTTTAATCTTGCTTCTTTGCGTAGTTTAGGTTTTTATATGTTTGCTTAGGTTAGTTTTATAATTCTGTTGTGTTTTGAGCATGCTAGATAGTTAGATTAGGGTTTGTTTGTTTGTGCTCTGTTTTCTATTTCGAGTTTCTGGGTTAGGGTTCTTGAACAAGTCCCATGCATGCATGTCATGAGCATGTGTACACAGGTTAAATCCTGCGTACGCAAGCACTTGCATAGAAACCCTAATCTAGATTCCTTATGTTGTTTGCTTGGTTTGTTTCACATACCTTGTCCCTTTTTTTTTAAGCCTTTTCACATGTTCATATGTGTTTGCGCCTCTGTCTTGTATGCTTGTTGTCTTTAACATGCTCAGATTAGGGTTTTTATGTTCGTTTCTTGCTTTGATGCTATGCCATTTATTCGCATGTTCATGCGTCAATGCCATAGGTGCTATATTGCTAAAAGGTACGTAAAGGGTAAGTCATGCATTAGAAACGTTCATGCATTTGCGTTATGGTTTTATGATGTGATGAAACATGCTTAGATGTATGATTAGGGTTTGTATCTTGGTTGAATCACATGAGCATGCATTCACATGCCCATTCATGATGCCATAGGTGCTGAGATGATGCAAGATAAGTAAGGTAAGTCATGCATTCACATGAACATGCATATTGTTTGTTTAATCCTCCTTTGATATATGTGTATGAAGCTAATGCCTTGTTCATAATATGTGTTGCTTGCCTGATGATATGCTTGCTGCCATGTTTGGAGCTATTGCCATGTTAGATGAATGTTAGGGTTATGTGTGGTTTGGCTCTCTTTTGCTTTAGGATCGATAAGTATGCTTGTTTAGGGATAAAGATGCCATGTTGTATGTTAGATGCATGATTTGTGTGTGTGTGTGTGTGTGTGTAAGTTTAGAATATAAGTATTGAATTAGTTTTTAATAGGGTTAATGATTGGAGGCCAACCTTAGGGTTGGACGATCTTGTGTGTCTAACACCTTCCCAAGAGCGTACCTAAACTCTGAACCCATACTCTAGTAATAAAATCAAAGATCCTTCCTTGAAAGGACGCTATATATATGGTTCCTAGACCATTGCAAAAACTAAGTGGCGACTTCCCCCTTGTGTCCACACCAAGAAGACCAAGAAACAAAAAATAAACAAAAGTCTAGACTTAAACCTGGGCTGAGAAAGAAATGCAAGGGAAAGTGATCTGTAGCAGAATACAAATCTTCTATAGAATACAGATCTTCTTTAGAATGACTTTGGCAGACTAAGGCGAATTGGATCCAAGACCCTTTTGATCCAATAAAGAGTATTTGGCCCATAAAGGCCCAAATCCTTTTGTATAAAGGATAAGAGCAAGAGAAGTCAAACCTAGCCTTCAATAAGAGACACGATGAAATAAAACAAAAGCAATAGCAGTAGCAAACAACGCGTGAATGAGAAAGAAACAAAATCAGAGAAAAGACTGTTAGGGTCATATTTTGTTGTAATTGGCTAATCCTTTGACAAAATGCACTTTACTTGTAATTGGGTAGATCTAAGATGGGTTTAGTGCTTCAAGAAACATGGTGTTCAAGTCAAGTATTAAAGACATGAAGATTGGTCCAAGAAACTAGTGAAGAAAAGTTGTTCATTAAGTCTCGACAGATAGCTCGACAGATGCCTGCTATCGAGACTTAATGTGAAGCTCAATAGATAGCTCGACAAAAGTTCGATCTATCAAGAATTACGATTTTAGAATTTCCAGATCTAAAATTCGACCTAGTCTTGTATATTTGTTTGGGGTTTCTTTTCTCACAACCTTAAACATATATAAGGCTTATTTTAAAAGCCGTCACACACGGATACAGGGACCAAGAGACATATATTCTCTGTGTGATGCTATTACGTTTGTATTCCATAGGGTTTTGTAACCAAGTGCTTCTAGATCTTCATTGTTGATGAAGTGAAGAACTTTGCAGCCAACAACATCTGTTCAAGTTGCTAGAGTTAGTCATGTACTTGGGATCTGTGCAAAAGGGTTCGTCACAAATTGGAGGTTTGTGCATCAAGGAAAAGAAGGCTACTACAAGATCAAGTCCAATTAGGTATTGGAGCGAGGGTTAAACTGTAGGTTGGTGTTTCGGGATAGGTCAAGGGTAGTTGGTAAGATTCTTTATACTTGTAACCACTTGATTGTTGATTAGTGGATTCTTAGGAGTGATGACCTTAAAATCACCCGGTGGGATTAGTCACAAATTGGAGGTTTGTGCATCAAGGGAAAGAAGGCTACTACAAGATTAAGTTCAATTGGGTATTGGAGCAAAGGTTCAACTGTTGGTTGGTATTTCGAGATAGGCTAAGGGTAGTTGGTAAGATTCCTTATATTTGTGACCGCTTGATTATTGATTAGTGGATTCTTGGGAGTAGTGACCTTAAAATCATCCGGTGGGGTTTTTGCCTTGATGATTTTCTCCATTTGTCAACAAATCACTGTGTTAATTTATTTTCCGCTGCATAACAATTTATTTGGTGATTTGTTGGTGCCTCCACGATTTGCATGCAATTGAACCTAATTAATCAACTTGGGTAATTGAATTAATTAACCAGGGTCAAGCTATCTTAACCCAACAAAGACAAAAGTGGCAAGGCAGGTGAGTAAGGTAAGGTCTGTGCTTTACCCTTCAAAATCCCAGCCATGCAAAGGAGTAAGGCCCACGACCAATGAGGTATAGAGGGTGTGGTTTGGTGGAGGGGGGAAAATGACCTAGATTTGGTATCTCGTCGAGACCACTTTTGGGAATATGCTTGCTGGGAAAGCATCTTTACCAAAAATGGGAAGAAGGTAAGCGAGAACCATCAGATGCATGCTAGAGAGTGAAGACAAAGAGAATTAATGGATGACTTTTTAGTCTTAGGAAAAGAGAGGTAAGGTGGCACCATGGTAGATTGGCATTTACCCAAAATAGGGAGACCATTTGTTGTAAGAGGCTGAAACTCCCTAGTGGGATTGAACCCACTGGTTCACGGTTAGAAGATAATGGCTAGTACATTGTAGGTGTTGGCTGAATACCAGCAACAGACAAAATGGTTTGTGAAAACAAGGGTAAAGAAGGAAAACCACCTAGGCTTGATCTTGAGTATAAAAGGAATAGTACCCATGAATATGGGAACAATAACAATGGTAGGAGGAATAGCACAAAAACCAAGGAAAAACATTTGAAGGAAATCTAAATAGTGAGTTGAAAGTGAAAGAAGAGATAAAAGAGAAAGAATGGGATATTGGAGAGAAGAGAGAAAGTAGAAAATACATGGTAGAATTAGCATGCATCTCTAGGAATCTTTTCCCTCCCTCAAAAAAAAAAAAAAAAAAAACACTCTTTGCAATCTCCAAAGGATGACTACTCTGACTCACATTTCAAACCACATAACCTTATAGCCTTATTTGATAATAAGGTTGTGTGAGTTGAGATTGTGATCTTTTTAGTCAACATCCTGCTATGAATACCCTTTACCCATGATTATTTATGCTAAAGCTTTCATTATTTCTTTAGTTACTATGCGCATTACTTTTAATAAGAACTAATCATTATTCTACCATATATATATATATATATATATATATATATGAATATGTATAAGTATATATATGAATATATGTATGTAAGTATTTGACAATATACTAACCCTTGTAAACTAACATTTACTTGATGGGTATTTTTTTTTTGGTTTTAGAGTTGTTTATGTCCAGGAAGTGGAGAAATATTTCTGCAGTAGAAAGTGGAGAAAGGTCATTCATGTTGCAGAAAAGTGCAAAAAACTTTACTGCACAACAGAAAGTTAAGAAAAGTTAGTTCCACGGCAGAAACTGGAGAAATGTTCCTTCTGCTGTAGAAACAGAGAATAAACCCAATTTGTAGTGTCGTCCTCTAGACTTTGGACTCAATGTTTGTGCACAAACTGGCAGTGGCAGAATGGGACCTTGGAGCCCATTTCGCGAGAACGTCAGGCCTAACTTCCTTCTTAGAAAAAGCCTAGATTAAACATTGTCTAATAACATCAAAACACGCATCTAAGGTACAAGAAGTGTAAAAACACCCTAAAAACACAATCAAATTCTCTTTTCTTTTAAAATTAATGTCACTTTGCATCCACGTTAACGTCACTGTATTATTGTATATTTCTGTTTGTCAACTCAAAATTTTCCATTCACCGGTTGACAACATAGACCTTTTTGACACAAATAAAAAGTTATCACTGGAAAATTATTTGGCAAGGATTATGACTAAATTTATTTCAATATATTTATAGATATACTTACAATAACAAGAATATATGCATTTAAAAGATTTTAAGGGGTTAATTGCTAGCTATATTTCCTAAACATTACTTGTAAATATAACTATATTAAGATAAGGAAATCATTTCAAATTTTGGGGGCTATGTGGCTCTGCCACAAGTTGGGCTTAAGTTTCTTTTGAGGTTTGCTAGTTTAAGAAGGAATAGATTACAGGAATAGTATATCGCCAATTAATTCAACTTTAAAAAGATCATCAATTTGTCCTCAATATTATGAAATCTAAAATTCTAGAAATTAAGATAAATGTTACGTCTAAAACATTTTTACAACAAATCTTAGATGACAAGTTGTTTTAGTTCTAATTTGAATCTATCACTAAAATTACTTTTTTGACTAGTAGGAACGTGTTAAGAATTTGTTGTAAAAGTATTGTACACACAGCATTTTTCAAAAACCAACCTAATGGAGTGGAAAAATAATTAATTAAGTCAATTACTAATTAATTGCATTTCATCCAAATTTATCTATTCTATATGAGTGCATATTCTATCCAGTTATGTAAAACCCCAATTTTACACCCCCACTCACACTATGCCATGTCAACTTATTGCAAATTAAAGAATAACCATGCCACACACAATCATGCCTCATAATTAATAGTACTTTATTATTTCTCCCATTGATTTAAATACCAAATCTCCTTTTCCACTGTTCCTCAAAAAAAAAAATCTCTTTTTCCACCTTCAAGACAAATGAGACACTACCCCATCCTGCCGCCTCCGTCAACAAGTGGGTTGCCACCTCCACCGCCACCATAGTTGTTTGCTTCAACGAAAAAAGATTCATTCGTTACACATCACATCACCACTGCTGGTGGAGAGGAATAGCATTAACTAGAAGAGGTACCGTGAAAGCCCTCACTGATGATACAAAAACAACCAACAAATCCAGTACTACTAATTTTATGTCTATCATTGGCTTCTTTCTTCCACCACCTCGTCATTTTTGTCCATATCTATTTATGTGAGTGTGTTGTGTGTGTCATGCATTATTTTTTTATGTGTAAAAATATGATGTGTCACATTCCTATTGGAGGGTGCAAACAAGACCTTTTACACCATGACCAAAGTGAATTTAATCTCTTTCAATAATTATGGGTTTTAAAGTTCTTGGTTAAAGGTGTACCATGTGAATGCAAAACCAAGAACTACGAGAAGAAGAAGAAAAAAGGTTTTGAAACAGTGGAAGGACTTTAAGATGCTCAAATCTTTGTTCAAAATGTCGAGCTTCACAAGTGTTTATAGGTAGGTTAAACAAAATAGTACAATTAGTCCTTGAAAAAAAAAAAAAAAAAACTAATGGTCTTGCTCAATCGAGCCTTGAGAGAGTGGACAGGCGAACTTTCTGATTCAATTATTCTTTTCCCCCAATGAGAATAAATTTTTTTGGGGCAAGATTTCCCCGATTGCACTTCTTCAAGCAACTTCAGGACCTATTTTTTCTTCACATATGCCAAAATATTACAAAACATTTTTAAAAGTACAATGTTAAAGCATATTACCAATCTAAATCCTATCCCAGTCTAAGGAATCAAATCCTAAAAAGGGTAATATTTGTTAAACTACTGATTCTCTCAAAAATTTAAACTGCTAAGAAATGATAAATTTAATCATTGAAAATGGTAAGATTTGTTAAATTATCGATTCTCCAAAAAGCTTAAGTTATTAGGAAATTGTAAATTTAATCATTTAATCATAATTCTAACAAAATTGCATTATTATTGGTCAATCTTTCTTGATTTTAGAATATATTAAAGGGTGATTTTGTACCCTACTATTGAAGGACAATTTTGCAAAATCATTTTCAAAAAATTAGCTTACCAGAGTGAGAATTCATTTTTTTTAAATATAAAATAGAAATTCTACTCTAGTCTAATTTAAGTGTATATGTGTATGAAGTCTCATTTAGCCCACACCCCACAAACACTTATACTTATGGAGTGACCACCACACCAAGAGTGCGCGATGATGAGCAGAGCCGGCCCTAGGCTTAGGTCAATTACGCCATTGCCTAGGGCCCCCTTACTAGAGAAGGCCCCAAATTTGGGGGCAAATATTTTTATTTTATTTTAAATTTATATATAAATATTTTTGGGAGATATTAAAACATTTTAGTTTACATCTTTTTTCACTGTTAAGAAGGTTCAAAGAATTAAGTAATGTTAGAGATAGAGATAAGACAAATTTAAATAAATAGGTCTTACAAATAGACATGTTACTAATCACAAGTAATTCAAATAGGAAAATGTTGAAAATAATATAAATTTTACTACATAACTTTTATTTATTTAATTATTTTTATATAAAATAAAAATTTCACTCTAACCTAATCTAAGTGTATATGTGTGCGAAACTCTCTTCTGGAGACTTAAATTTCGATCATTGCCCCCCACACCTCACAAGAACTTATATTTGTGGAGTGATCACTGCACGAAGGGTGCACGGTGGTCTCCATAACTTTTATAATTTGATGTGACAATGAATATGATAGATGGATTTCAACAAACTATTGAATGCATTTTTGAATGAATATTTGTGATTGGTAATATATCTTTGTAATTCTCATGTTGTAAATTTTATAATATTTCTAGTATCTTTGTAAGCCTTATATCATTGATCACATTCATTACAACACCAGTTTATAGTAAAATTTGTTATAACTTTAGCACTTTCTCAAAAAAAAAAATCAATTTAAAAAGTAAAAAAGAAAAATGGATTTAAAAAAAATATATATTATATAAAATGCTAGTTAAATATTATTTAAGTGATAACATAAAGGCCCCATTTGAAGATTTCGCCTTAGGCCTCTAAAACGCTTGGGCCGGCCCTGGTGGTGAGAAGTCATTTTTGGTATGTGAATAAGTGAATTCCATTACCCCTTTCGAAGTTACCTTCTTAATTTGAGTTAAGGAAATTATTTAAAATTATTACAAAACGTTTCATACTATAAATGATGCATCACTAATATATATATATATATATATCGTAGGAAAAAAATTGGCTCTAATTAATACGAAACGTTTCCTCCAACATTCTTCTTCCCATCTTCAACACCTACTTCTTCTTCTTCTTTTTCTTTTTCTTTTTCTTTTTTTCATACACTAGGTAAGTAAACGTCTTATAGTTATAACTGTTATATGGAAAAAAAAAAAAAAAAAAAAAAAAAAAAAAAAAGCACCATTGCTGACAAGAGGATTTTTAAGAAACCGCTAAAAGCTCTGACATTTCTGTGGATTTTTCTCTAACTTCTTTGGCAGTTTTCTTTATTGGAAATTTGGCACCAGCTCATGTCTTTCCTGAACCTGTCCTCAAAACTGAAAATATTTTTCCATTTCTTTCTCCCACTCCTTTCCCATTTTCTCTCTCAAAAGTAGTACATTTTTTTAGTCACGTCTAGTCTCCCACGCCTTCTATGCTCCAACTACATGAATCATGTCAGTGACTTCAAGTTATGATCTTTTTTTTTTTTCACTTCAAGTTTTGATCTTTGAAATCATTGTTTGACCATTCTTTATTGTCATATCAACGATTTTGTCTGAAAACTTGCACACCCATTTGAACTTTTGTTTACAACCATGTGATTTTGATCAGAAAAACATTACTTAGTCATCTAGTATTCTAGTGTTTCAAAATTGTTTAGACTACTTCTCAATACCCATTTACATTTCATGAATGTTAGAAAGAAATTTTATATGGAAGCAGAATGTGTATAATTTTTTTCTTTTAAAACTTTCTGCAAGAAATTCCATTTGATTATATATTTTCTTTCATGTTATCACTATGAAAGATAAAGAGTGAATTGTAGTATTTTTGAAATTTTTGAAAAAGCAATCATAGCGGCAGCTACAGATCACCCAAATGAGTTCAAGCCTCAAAAAGGGAAGGGAGGTCCTAATGTAGTTACTCATAATAATTATGAATGGGCTGTCAAGTAGAAGGATCCAATCTAGCTAGTCCAATATCTAAATCAATACATATCAACCCATTAATCACCACAATTAAAAAAAATAAAATATTCTCTCTCCTTTTCAATGTGGAATTAAACATTCTACTAATTCATTGTCTTCCATATTAACTTCTTGTTTTTATATATTTATATTTATGTTGTAATATTAATCAATTTTTATTAAATAATATTAAAATGCTTCAACAATATGTTTGCTTGAAGCTAGAGTTCTAGGATCTCAGTGCACGCTGTAATGCAAGGCACAGAACGATGTGGTTTCAATAATCATGGGTTTTGAAGCTCTTGGTTAAAGGTATACCATGTGAGTGCAAAGTCAAGACCTAGAACTAAAAAAAAGAAAAAGGTTTTGAAACAAAGGAAGGCTCTTAATGGTGCTCAAAGGTATGACAGCCTTCTTTTGTCAAAAAGTAGAGCTTCACAAGTATCAATAGCTAGGTTAAACAAAACAGTACAATTCATCCTTGGAAATTTATATAATATCTAAAAGGAGAAACGTAGAATTTATTGTTGATACGCATATGCTCATGTTGAGCCACATAAGTGTAGTATTATGGTCTATTGCGGTCCAATTCAATCCATTTGGTCCATTTTGGTCCACTTTGATCCTTTTGGTCCATTTTTGTCCATTGCGATCCATTTCAATCCACTGTCCACTTTGGTTCATTTGGCCTAATTATGTCACATTCTTAGTGTAATATTTGTAAGTTCTTGATAAAATTAATTTTTTCTTATGTTATTAAAATCTTTTTTTTCTTATATAAATGAATAATTTACTTATATCTGCTACCTCTTTAAGTCATCTAAGACATATAGAAGACGAATCATATGTAAGGAGCACTAAAAATAATTTTCAACTACACATTACATTATTTAAAAGATATACTGTCTTATATAATAATTGAATGTAAAATGCAGTATTTTTCCTTAAAAAAATACTTATAAAATTTAAAACACATTCAAATAACAAATGTAGATAACTTAATTTACAAAATTTAATATATTATATCAACTATATTTTGTTAGAAAATAATCATATTGTAAAGTTGTTATTTACAACTATGTATTTTGTTGGCTTTTATTCCGTGCCAAATTTGATTGTAATTATTATCAATCGTTTATACCCTGTATCTATTGTGGGATTTGTTGTAAGGGTTGTGTGATAGAGAGAGAGTGTGAAGACTCAAGCATTTGAAGGCTGAAGAATTCTCGCGGGTATGTCGCGACCTAGCTTCCCGCGAAGTGAATCATGTGCCGTGCACATGCTAGAATGCGAAGAGTCAGGCCAGGTGGAGACAGCTATGTCTCGCGGGTAAGGCCTTCCCGCGAGGCAATCTATTCTGCCAGCCTGTACTGAATGACTCACACTTTCTGTGCCTATCCTATATATACCCTCATTACCCTCATTACCCACAAATGTTGAGGAATGCTTCAGAGAGAAAACCCTAGCCAAACACATTGAGAATTAGAGATTGTCATCCCCACCTTTCTCTATACACTTGCTTGTGGTATTTCCTCAACTCTTCCCTCTCTATTTCCATACCATTGAGAGGTTGATAGCCCAAACACTTACCACACCCTTTGAGAGTGTTGTGTGACGTTTTGGTGCTGCTGGGAAGCATTGGAAGAAGCCAAGGATGGCAGATGCAACATGGAGCTTGTTGCGGGATCCGGGGAGCTAGACAAGACACGGTTCCGAGAAGCCTTGTTGGAGTAGGAGCTTGGAGGGCTTAGGTACATCAGGTAGATTAGGCTTGGAGGGTCTCTTGCTAACCCATGTATCCCAACTGATTGTCTAGTGGATCGATTTCCGCTTGGAGGGCGGCGGAGAGGTTTTTCGCCGAGTTCTTCGGTTTCCTCTTTGATAACACGTCTCGGTGTTATCTGTGTTTGCATCCTTCTTCCCTACTCTTGTTTATTTCATTTTTACTGCTGTGTTGCTTTAAATATGGATTAGAGTAGTTGTCTTGCTTATACGCTTGTGTTTACACTATTCCGCACTTAGTATTAAGTTAGTGTAAAATCAACCAAGCCGTAATTTTAATTGGGGGTCTAAATTGCTCTTGTGTTTTCAACACATTTTCGAGCTTTTAATTGGTATCAGAGCGGGTACACTTCTTGTGGTTTAAATACCTGAGTGTGATCCTTGACCCTATTTTGAGATGGACCGGTCTCAATCGCTCAATGTTCCACCATTTTTTGATGGGAACAATTATGCTTTCTAGAAAGTCAGAATGAGAGCATTTTTATGCTCTATAGATGATACCGTTTGGGATGCGGTTGAGATAGGTTGGACTAAGCCGGAGGCTCCTAAGTCCACTTGGGATAAGGCAGCTCTCGCAGCAGCCAATGCTAATAGTAAAGCTTTAAATGCTATTTTTTGTGGTGTGTCTCCTGATGAATTCCACAGGATCTCTCATATGACAGTAGCCAAAGAAGCTTGGGAGATTTTGGAGACTACCTATGAGGGTACAAAGAAAGTTAAGGACACAAAGCTTCAGATGCTTACCACCAAATTTGAAGAGCTCAAGATGGGTGATGATGAACCGTTTGATTCATTCTATGGGAAGCTCAATGAAATTGTAATTGCTAAACTCAATCTTGGGGAGAAGATTGAAGATACTAAGGTGGTGAGAAAAATATTGAGGTCCTTGCCTGAAAGTTTTAGAGCAAAAGTTACAGCCATAGAAGAGAGTAAAGACTTGAATGAGATCAAAATCCAAGAGCTAATTGGGTCTCTCCAAACATATGAGCTGGGACTGCCTTCCCATAAGACGAGTAAATCACTTGCTCTTAAAACCATCACCGAAAGAACAAATGATTCCTCCGAAGAAGATGGAGTGGAGAAGGAAGTAGCATTTCTTAAAAAGAACTTCCGCAAATTTCTGAAGATGAAGAACAGTGGTAAACCATTCAACAGAGGAAAGTTTTCATCTTCAAGAGGTGATAGGAAAGAGTTTAAGAGGAAAGAAGGGAAGGATTCTCAACCTCCTTCAGACATTGTGTGCTATGAGTGCAATGGACATGGACATCTAAAGAATGAGTGTCCAAATTTTCTAAAGGGAAAAGGCAAGGCTTATGCCACAACGCTCAGTGATTCTGACTCTTCTGATTCTGACTCGGAAGAGAGCTGTGACGGAGAGGGAAACTACTCCGCCTTCATGACCATTGCTTATGTGGATTCCTCGGAGGACTTGGGTGCACTTGTGAAGGAGCTTGGTGAGCATTCTGATTCAGAGTCTATTGGAATTGTGGAAGAATCAGATGCTGAAGAGGAAGAGAATTCAGCTAATCTTCAAGAAAATTACTCCTTACTTGAGAAGTCGGGAGAGTATGCAAGGGTAGCCAAGGCGGCTGTGAGGAAGATGAAAAGAGCTGAGGAGGACCACAGAAGTCTCTTGGTCAGATATAAAGAGGCTAAGTGTGAGACTGAGACACTAAATGGCGAGCTGTCTGAAGCCTATACGAAGGTGAGGTTTCTTGAGCAAGAGGTAGTGCAAGCTCATGCCAAGATAGAGAGAGTCTCCTCCCAGAAGTTAGAAGATGTTATATCATCTCAAAAACCTTCCTCAGACAAGTCCGGGTTGGAATACACTGGAGGAAGTTGCTCATAAGCCAAAGTCACCAAAGAAGTAAAGTTTGTGAAGGCAAACGAGACGGTTGTAGAAGAGCCCATTCCTGAGAAAGTTAAGGATGTAAAGAAGAAGAATGTGGCTGAGCAACGAATAGTGAATAAGCCCCGAAATCAATCTATGGTCAAACATGAAACTAGAGGAAGATCTCTCCCAAGATCACAATGGGGTCCTAGGACGGATTATGTGTGTCACTATTGCGGATTGCAAGGACACACCAGACCCAACTGTCAAAAGCTGAGAGCAGACAACAATGCAAGCGTTCCTCGATCACGAGGAAGAAGAAATGACAATAGAGCTTGGGGTGGTGAGCAATCAAGAAGCCAAAACCGTGATCCCGGAATGACGAATGTGATGAAGATGATCGGCGCCTTCACCACTTGCTTGGAGAGTTTCACCAGAAGGTTTGAAAGTCCAAACCCTCGTTCCCAATCCGTTAAGGATATCACCCCAAACACACGTGATGTGACGTGTGGGTGAAGAGGGGTACTCATGCATAAGCATTATAACATGTCCATGCATAAATTCTTCCAATGTTTAAAGACATTTTCAATAGTCTCGTTGGTCTTGATACTTGCATAGACTTGTGTCTATATCTCTTCCCACTTTAATTTTATGTTTTTGCAAAAAGAGCTCACCAAATGTAAATCTCCAAATGAAAAGAGATATTGAGCTGCAAAAGCCTCTCGCACACACTAGTATTCAACTAGGAAAAAGGGAAAGCGACTCTTTTTAATGTGTTTTGTATGGTGCTCAAAAAGCTAAAGGCTAATCATCAATGTTGAAATATCATAAATTTCAAGCACCAATCTCAAAAAATGAGATGTTTTGTCCAAACAAAATAAAATGGACCAATTGTTATGCTTTATGCAGAAGCCAAATGAAAAGCTTTCATGTTATGTATTCAATATGTGGGAGGTCATATATACTCATTTCTATAATGGAGATAGTCCACTTGATTTCGTATCAGTTGTATATGACTCGATTGAATTGATCATTGAAGTTTCGCTCTGGTCTAAAGACTATTCTACATTTGATACTCACACACAACACACAAGTCTTAGATTCAATCAATGTCTATCTCGTTTGTGTGATTGTATATGTTCAAATGTGAAGTGTATGCTCAAGTACTTGTTGATTAAACCCAAAAAGATTTTTGAGTGTTTTATATGTTTTTGAAAGTGATTTTATCCTTTCGTGTGTTTATTTTTGGTCAAAATGCATTTTGTGTGTTTTTCATCAAAATCAGGTTCAGGGGTTGTTTCGCGAGAAGCTCGCGACTTAGAGCTTCCCGCGAAAAGTGTTTGAGGGAAACAAATTTTTTGCAAATTTACACAGAGACTTTCGCGACTGTCTCGCGACTGTTTCGCGACCAACAGCTTCTCGCGAAATGCTGTTTGGCAAAAACTGGATTTTTCCAAATTCAGACAGAAGGTATCGCGACTGTCTCGCGACTGTTCCGCGACCTAGAAGCTTCTCGCGAAAGTTTTGTGCTTCAGTGGCTATTCTCGCGACTGTTTCGCTACTCTATAACCCGCGAAAAATGCGTGTTTTCACTTTATATGTAGCAGATGTGACAGTTTTTCAAAACTTTCTCATTTCCCTCACTCAACCTCTCTCGAACCCTTTTCAACCCAAATTCAATTTCTATCAAAACCCATCAATTTCAAGTATTTTTTCTGCATTCTCTACTGCAAGGTATGTTTTCTAAAGCATTTACCTTCTAGTTTCTCTTAGTTTATGCAGAATGTTAGGGTTTCAAAATTTTGGGGATTTTCGAAAATTTGAATGTTTTTCTAAATTGGGTGAAATTTTTTCAAATTCTTTGATTGGGCTGTGTCCCATTTGTTGTTTCTGCATTTGTGTTGGCCCCTTCTGGCATTTTAACGTGTATTTAGGCATGATTTCACCATGTTCATGCATTGTTCATGCTTAGAGTACATTTGTGCATGCTAAGTGTTTGACAAAATGTCCGAGTGACATTTTTGTGCCTAATTGGAATCAAGTGATTTCAATCTATGGGTTTTCACTTGTTTGACCATGTTTCACTCAGTGTTGACATTGTTCATATGTTTCATACTCTTTGCCCATGTTGAACACACTAGGCACACACCTAGGCACCCCTCATGCATCTGGTGCTGCACTCTCATGCATCAACACCCACACCCACATGCACATATAAGTACACACATGCGCAGTCACTTATCTTCATGCATTGTGTTTATGCTTTATAGGTTTGTTTATTTAAGCATGTTGTTAAAAGTCAACCATGCTCTGTGTTAAGTTAGTTTTGAACTATCTTGAATCTAATCGAGTTTGGTGCTCTGTTTTTAGTGTTTGTGCACATGTTCCCTTTTCTGCTTTCTGAAATTGTGCAGATGTCTCCCACCAAGCATGCAGCTAAGAAGAAATCGTCTTCTAAACGTGCACACACTGATTCTAATCACTTCAAGTCTACTGACGCTGATATGAAGTATAATGACTGCTACAAGGACAAGACGATCATCATGGAAAGGGTGGTTCAGTTAGAAACTCTTCAGGACACATTCATCCCTGAGGTGTTCAAGGAAAGGACTTGGACCAAGCTGTTGAACCCAGTTGGGTTGTATATTCAGAGAGTTTTTCTTAAATGCCACTGTTGAAGGAGATTGCATTGAGTGCTGGGTAAGGCACAAAGAATTTGTGATTACAAGAGAGATCATTCAAGACTTTTTGGAGATTTTTCCTCCCTCACAGCCAATCATAGTGGTGTATGAGGACAGAATGGGTTCTACTGATGAGATGATTCGACTACTTAGTGGTGAACCGAAGAGATCATCCATGAACACAATCAAATTTTCTCCGGAAATGAGGACACTCAGTTATGTGATGATTCATAATTTGTATCCAGTCACCAACCTCACCACACTATCTGCTCCAAGAACGAGATTTTTGTATGATCTCTTTACCCATAAGGAGATAGACATTTGTGGCCATATCATCCATGTCTTGAAGAAGAGCATTACAAAATAGAATACAAGGACTGTAATGCCGTTTCCATCTCTGATTATGGGCTTGATTGCTAAGGCAAGGCTCAAACTTCCCAGTGGCCTCACAGCAGTTCAGAGGGACTACCCCATTGGTGGTCATAGATTGACTAGGAGCACAACACACATCAAAGGCTCCAAGACTGGTGTGCATACCATACCACCACCACGTGTTGAGCAAGACGAGGGTGGAGATACAGAGGAGGAGATTGACAGGTTCACTTCGGCTCCAGAGGCCGCGGATCAGCCATCATCTTCGGCTCCAACACACGGCTTGAGCAAACTTGATCTCTTACTAGCTAAAATGGATCAGATGTCTACAGTGCTGGATTCTCATGTATAGCACACCGCGAACCAGTTTGCATACCTTCAAGGACAGATCACCGCGTTATCATCACAGATTCAGGACTTGTCCTCCGAACATGGATCAGACTCCGAGTCGGATCAGTTCTAGCCTCTTTGGCCATTCCGGTCAAAAAGGGGGAGAAATTTTTGAGGGGGAGCTAAGGAAGAGCTTGCACAGTGTTAGGGGGAGCATTGGTTATTGGTTCATAGACGGTTTATTTTTTGTTTTTGTTAGGTTCTAAAGATTTAGGAATTTATGTATTTAGAACTCTAATTTGTATTGTTGGCAAACCATGATCAAAACAGGTTGTTTAGTCTTGTTTAGGCTTGCTCAAAGTTGTGTCTTTCATGTAAAGTTGGAATCGAGAGGCTGCAGATGCATTGGTGCATTTCGGCCTGGCTCAATCGATCGAAAGAAAGACTCGATCGATCGAATCTCGGCTAAAATTTTTTTCTGCAGAATTTTCCAACTCAACCCTAACTCATTAAACGTTTTAGGTTTTCTGTTTTTACCCTAGGTATATAAAGAAAAACCCTAGCCACGTTTTGAGTGTTGCTCCTGTTGTATTGTTGCTCATACTTTTCTGTTTTGTGTAAATCTCTTGTGAGATCTAGAGGAGCTTTCCTTTACACAAAGCTTAGGGTTTTCAAGGTAGAGATAGTATCAACATCTTGATGATCAACTCGGTTGCTGCCATTGGAGCTTAAAGAATAACAAGTGTGAGTGCTTGTAGCTGATTGAAGAATCCAAGAAAGAAGGAGTCCATGGATTCGGAGCTTGCACGTGGTCGTGTCAGTAAGTTCTACTGGTAGGTAGCATTAGGAAGTCGAGCGGAGAGCTTGTAAGTACTTTTGTATGAACTTCGATTCTTTCGCATAGTGGATTCAGTTTACCTTAAGGATAGCTAGGTCAAATTCTCCCCAGGTTTTTACCCTGTGGTTTCCTGAGTGATCATATCATTGTGTTATTTATTATTCCGCTGCTTTATATTTTTGATATGATTGTATGTTTGTGATAACCTAGAATTGCATAATTTGACTAAGTTAATCACTTGGCTAATTAATTAGATTAATCTGGTTTGTTTAAGGGGTCTAAAACCTATCAAGTGGTATCAGAGCGGGTAGCTCTCTTGTTTGAGATTTTTTTTGATCTCTGAGCTGGTCCTTGACCCCTGTTGTCATGGATTCTTGGAAAATCTTTTTGCTTATATGTCAACTTGTCTACTTGTTGTCTTTGCCTTTTGTTGTTTTTGTTAAATCTTTCCTTGAGTATCTTGGCATGATCATATGTGATAAGAATTATGTATGTTATACTGCTTTAACCGCCTTAAAGGCACGTGATTCTTGTCTTTGGTATTTGGATAGTGGTTGTTCCAGGCATATGACAGGAAATAAAGGTTTATTCAAAACACTCTTTGAAGGAAAGATTGGAATAATCACTTTTGGAGATGGAAGCAAATCTGTGATCAGAGGCATTGGTACTGTGGACATTCTAGGATTGCCAGTGTTTGAAGATGTTTGGTATGTTGATGGATTGAAGGCCAATTTACTCAGCATAACTCATATTTGCGACAATGGATTAAATGTTCTTTTCACCAAGTATGAATGTGAGATACTTGATGGAGGAGGTGACTGTATGTGTGTTGGTGTAAGGACAGCTGACAACTGTTATGGCATAACACCAAGTGTAAACAGCAAGTGCTTTAGTGCAAAGATTGATCAAGTTGATTTATGGCATCAACGGTTGGGGCATGCCAGCCTTAAGCAGTTAGAGAAGATTTCCAAATGTGAGGCAGTTATCGGTTTATCTAAGTTTGAGAAGATAGATAAGTGCATTTGTGGACCATGTCAGATAGGTAAACAAGTAAATTCTAAGCATCCGTCTGTGACTAGTGTTCAAACTTCAAGACCTTTAGAGTTATTACACATTGACCTCATGGGTCCTGCCAGAGTTCAAAGTTTGGGTGGAAAGAAGTATATTCTAGTTGTTGTGGATGACTTTACTAGATATACTTGGGTTGTGCTTTTGAAGGATAAAGCTGAGGCTCCTGAGAAGATGATACATCTGTGCAAGAAATTGCAGGTTGAGAAAGATACTGTGATAGCCAGAATCAGAAGTGATCATGGAAGAGAATTTGAGAATACCAAGCTGGTTACTTTCTGCAATGATCAAGGCACACATCAAGAGTTCTCTTCGCCCAAGACACCTCAACAGAATGGGATAGTGGAAAGAAAAAACAGGGTTGTTCAGGAGATGGCATGGGTCATGCTACACAACAAAAAGTTGCCAAAATCCTTCTGGGGAGAAGCAGTTAACACTGCTTGCCATACACTCAACTGGGTGTATTTCAGACCTGACTCCAAGAAAACTCTCTATGAACTCTGGAGAGGGAAGAAGCCTATTGTCAAATATTTCAGGATATTTGGCAGTGACTGTTACATTCTACATGACAGAGAGAACTTAGAAAAGTTTGATGCAAAAAGTGATAAATGATGCTCTTCCACAAGTAGAGCTTATAGAGTGTACAACCTGAGAACCAAAACAGTCATGGAATCTTCAAATGTTGTGATAAATGATGAAGTGTGTTCAGAAGCACATTCAGAAAGCACTGTTCAAAACACTTTTTAAAACACTGTTCTTTGACTGATTCAAAACACCTTTTTCAAAAGTTTTTCAAACTTTCTTTCTCTCTCCGACTCGGCAAGGCTAAAGGTTCAATTTTTTGTCGTTTTCCTCCGAAATTTTTGCGAGGTTTCTCTTTCCTCAAGCCGGTAAGACTGTTTTGCCCTTCCTTTTGAGTTTATTTTCACATTTCATGCATTTTATTTTGGGATTTTCGAACCTAAGGAATTTGGGATTTTTGTTGATTCAAGCCCTATTTTGTGAAATTGATCAATGGGTTTTTGTTGGGACATGATATAAACTTGTTCTTGGTGGTTTAATTTGATCAATTTTGGGTTTTGTGAAAAATTGAATTTTCTAGGGTTTGCATTGAATCCGAATTGGGGATTTTGTTCAATTAGGTTGAAATTGATGAAATTGGCTTGTTGTTTTGATGTAATTAGGCATTATAATCTGTGTGTTGTGTTATGTAATGCTCAATTCATCAATTTGTTTCAAAATTTTCAAGTGGTTTTTCAAATTTTTGGGGTTTTTGTTAGAAACTCTATGCTCAAGCCAATTTTGTGCAATTGAACTTAAAATTGAACTTGTTTTAACTACATTAGTACATGCATCATGACATTGTAATTGTTCATGCATCATATAGATTTTTGTTTTATTTGTGCTAACTTGCAGTCTGCCCTTGGTTTTCTCTCTATGTCTTTGTCTTTTCCTTAGCACTATGCCTAGGAAGATTAGGGCTCGTAGGTCTATCCCCTCACCTACTCCTTCCCCTCCTCCCTTTGACCGAGAGAGGTTTCCTAGTAAGGAAAACCAAGAGATTTATGATAAGCTGAACCTTAAGAGGAAAATATGGTCTGAGCGATCTGTCATCTTAGATGAGCTTGATCCTGCCATTAGGGCAAACTTTGAGCGTAGGGGCTGGTTACCCTTGGTGGATATTTCTGATCCTCCTCCACCTGCTACCTTGATTAGAGAGTTCATTTCAAACATCTATATCCGCGTCTATAATTCCAACACTTTGGTAAAGAGTTGGATACGAGGCGTAGAGTACACCATTACTCCTAAGGTAGTGGCTAATGCTCTAGGGGTACCTTTGGTACAGCACCCTGTTTACCCTTATGATGAGTCTCCTTTATTGAGTGATGTCATGTCTTACATCACTGGGTCTTCTATCCAGTGGGGTTCAGATCCTAGGATCACCATTGCTGAGCTTTCTGAGTTACATTATCTCTTCTTTAGGATAGCATGTCACTCTTTATGGCCCATTTCTCATCTTCACACCATTCCTCTCGAGCGGTGTGTATTTTTGTATGCTCTTGTCACTGATGCTCCTATCAGTTTTCCCCATTTGTTTCTTCGTTCTTTGAACGAAGTTTATAGGAGTTCATCTTCATCTCATGCCCTTGTTCATCCTATTTTCATTCATAAGATTTTGCTATATCTTGATCTTGGTGGCTTCCCTTCTTCTGAGCCCGTTCATGTGATTGCTCCTATAGGTGCGTCTTTTCTTAGACAAAGGGCTGCTCACCTTCGAGTTGGCTCTAAAATTCTATCAAGTGGTATCAGAGCCTTCTGGTTCCGCACCTCCTCCCTCTTCTTCTATAGGTCCTGCTGGTGAGGCTGTTCCTGATCCTGATGATGCTGCTGCTGCTGCTGTTCCTCCACCTCCATTGGATGACTTTGATATACGTCGTACCTTGGAGACTGTCATGACCGTTCAGGCGGCTCATGGTCAGCTTTTGGTGGACTTATTTGACGAGATCCGTGCTTTGCGTGCTGATCTGGCGCATTTGTGTTCGCCCTTACCACCTCCTTTTGATGATGGCTTGTGATTGCTCTTTGGCATTCCGTCACAAAAAGGGAGAGTAGTGTTTGTAGAGGAGTTTTGTAGTTAGGGGAAGACTTTTTTTGTTTTGAGGAGCTAGTGGAGATGTTAAATTGTATCTAGGCGCTTCACTTTGTATATCATTTTTTTTTTTTGGGCTATTCATGTTAGGGGGAGTAACATTGTTTTTGATATACATGATATATTCTTGATTCTTGTTTTCTTTGGATTCACTGTTTATTGATTTATATTTCTGAGTTGTTCATTGATATATGTCTTTATTATGTGTCGTGTGAATCATACAAGAATGTTATACCTGTTTATTTACTATTTTCTGTCACACATACGTTTATGCGTTTGTTGAGTGTTTCAGGAATATACAGGTTGATTCAATTGAGCTGCTGTCTACACTTGCAACTGATGGATAGTAGTTAGGATTGAATTTTAGTTTTTATGAGCATTGTTTTTGTAAAGAGCTTTCACTTGTAAACTTTGAGCTTTGTGTTTGTGTTTTGTCACGGATTGCCAAAATGGGAGTTTGTTAGGTTCTAAAGATTTAGGAATTTATGTATTTAGAACTCTAATTTGTATTGTTGGCAAACCATGACCAAAACAGGTTGTTTAGTCTTGTTTAGGCTTGCTCAAAGTTGTGTCTTTCATGTAAAGTTGGAATCGAGAGGCTGCAGATGCATTGGTGCATTTCGGCCTGGCTCGATCGATCGAAAGAAAGACTCGATCGATTGAATCTCGGCTAGAATGTTTTTCTGCAGAATTTTTCAACTCAACCCTAACTCATTAAACGTTTTGGGTTTTCTGTTTTTACCCTAGGTATATAAAGAAAAACCCTAGCCACGTTTTAGGGTTATTCCTGTTGTATTGTTGCTCATACTTTTCTGTTTTGTGTAAATCTCTTGTGAGATCTAGAGGAGCTTTCCTTTACACAAAGCTTAGGGTTTTTAAGGTAGAGATAGTATCAACATCTTGATGATCAACTCGGTTGCTGCCATTGGAGCTTAAAGAATAACAAGCGTGGGTGCTTGTAGTTGATTGGAGAATCCAAGAAAGAAGGAGTCTGTGGATTCGGAGCTTGCACGTGGTTGTGTCAGTAAGTTCTGCTGGTAGGTAGTATTAGGAAGTCGAACGAGGAGCTTGTAAGTCCTTTTGTATGAACTTCGATTCTTTCGCATAGTGGATTCAAGTTTACCTTGAGGATAGTTAGGTCAAATCCTCCCCAGATTTTTACCGTGTGGTTTCTTGGGTGATTATATCATTGTGTTATTTATTATTTCGCTGCTTTATATTCTTGATATGATTGTATGTTTGTGATAACCTAGAATTGTATAATTTGACTAAGTTAATCACTTGGCTAATTAACTAGGTTAATCTGGTTGGTTTAAGGGGTCTAAAACCGTTCAGTTTTCATAACTGCTATTTTATGCTTATAGTTGTTACTGCTTTTGTTTAAGCATTAAACACTTTGATATTCTGTTTTTATTTCAGTTTTATTTCAGTATTTTGTGATATTCTCTATGCTTTGTAGCATACTTGTTTGTACCCATGTTGCTTTTGTAAGTTTTAAGGGTTCGTTCCATGCAGTTTGTAGGCTTCTATGGTTTGTGCCATGCATATGCAGTACCTTGTTTATGCAACCTTTATGCTTGTGTACTTGATGTTTAATGTCATACATTTTACTTCAGTACATCACTCTTGTGCCCTTGTAGGATTGTTCCTAGATACATATACGTTCTATGCATTGGTTGAGTGAAGAACACTCTTGTGCCCTAGTAGGATTTTTCCTAGATGCAAATACTTCGTGTATTTTGCATTGGTTGAGTGTTGGATTTGCAAATGATACTCTTCAAATGAGCTTATCATCTTGCATGTCCGGATGTTCATTCCTTGTGTGAATGAGCATAGTGATTACTTTTGTATAGTGATTGCTTGTTTGATCTTGCCATGGTCTATTGTTTTTATTCCATTTTGCTTGATCACATTATATTTGCTCCATATGCATTTCAAGTCTTCTGCATACAATGATATTATTGTGTTATTGTGTTTCAGGAGATACTTGTTCATATGTTTCAAGAGCTTATCAGAATCTAGAATTAGGTGTGAGTGAGTTTTGCCTTTGTTCCCATACTCACGTTTAAGTTTAGAGTCTGTTTTAGGGTTTTGTCACGGAATAGCCAAAGAGGGAGATTGTAAAGTTGTTATTTACAACTATGTATTTTGTTGGCTTTTATTTCGTGCCAAATTTGATTGTAATTAATATCAATCGTTTATACCCTGTATCTATTGTGGGATTTGTTGTAAGGGTTGTGTGATAGAGAGAGAGTGTGAAGGCTCAAACATTTGAAGGCTGAAGAATTCTCGTGGGTATGTCGCGACCTAGCTTCCCGCGAAGTGAATCATGTGCCTTGCACATGCTGGAATGCGAAGAGTCAGGCCAGGTGGAGACAGCTGTGTCTCGCAAGTATCTCGCGGGTAAGGCCTTCTCGCGAGACACCCGCGAGGCAATCTATTCTGCCAGCCTGTACTGAATGACTCACACTTTCTGTGCCTATCCTATATATACCCTCATTACCCACAAATGTTGAGGAACGCTTCAGAGAGAAAACCCTAGCCAAACACATTGAGAATTAGAGATTGTCATCCCCACCTTTCTCTATACACTTGCTTGTGGTATCTCCTCAACTCTTCCCTCTCCATTTCCATACCATTGAGAGGTTGATAGCCCAAACACTTACCACACCCTTTGAGAGTGTTGTGTGACGTTTTGGTGCTGCTGGGAAGTATTGGAAGAAGCCAAGGATGGCAGATGCAACATGGAGCTTGTTGCGAGATCCGGGGAACTAGACAAGACACGGTTCCGAGAAGCCTTGTTGGAGTAAGTGCTTGGAGGGCTTAGGTACATCGGGTAGATTAGGCTTGGAGGGTCTCTTGCTAACCCATGTATCCCAACTGATTGTCTAGTGGATCGATTTCCGCTTGGAGGGCGGCAGAGAGGTTTTTCGCCGAGTTCTTCGGTTTCCTCTTCGATAACACGTCTCGGTGTTATCTGTGTTTGCATCCTTCTTCCCTACTCTTGTTTATTTCATTTTTACTGGTGTGTTGCTTTAAATATGGATTAGAGTAGTTGTCTTGCTTATACGCTTGTGTTTACACTATTCTACACTTAGTATTAAGTTAGTGTAAAATCAACCAAGCCGTAATTTTAATTGGGGGTTTAAATTGCTCTTGTGTTTTCAACACATTTTCGAGCTTTCACATATCATTTTAAAAAGGATTTGAGACTACACCTATAAGTCATATCTATTTGTAGGGTCAAGATTTGTAGTCCAAGCTCAAAAGATAAGGGATGTAAGCCCAATAAGCCCAATACAATGAATTTGTAGAGAGTGGGTAAAAGAACTGGGCTATTTGTGAACTAAACAACAGTTAACCAAGATTATAAAGAATGAACAAGTACCAAAACACACTTGAAACTTGAATAAACTGATGTCCGAGGAGATAAATTATTGTTTGAAAGGCTAGTACAGTTCTTAGAGCTACAGTAAAATTTTCTTCTTCTTCTCTTTCTCTTTTTTCCGATCCCCCACTCATGAGAGGTCTCTTACATTTATATAGTTCTCTTTTCAACCATCTTTATCGTACACTTGTTCTTCATCCAAGCATTCACTTGAGTACATGTCCCATCAGGTATCCTCTTTGGTTCTCCATGAGTGATGGCAGCTGGGATTGCAATATTCAGGGGTCTTCTCCACATAAATGCGGTCAAAAAAGTTGCTATAGTGCATTAAATGCGATGGTAGCAGATTTTTCTTTAGATATTTCTCTATTCTTATCATCTTTATACGAGCATGAAGTTCATTCTTATCATGGGAACTTCCTCGAAGTTCACCCAAACTGCCCAGGTATTTGCTTGACCAATATTCTTCAAATCCGAGAAGGATATACTCTTCAGACTATATTCCTTTATCCTTTCCTTAGTTGATTCTTCACTCTGGGGCCTTTCCCAATCCTTTACACTTCCTCAGACGTATCCACATCTTCAAATAGGGCCCAAGGCCCAATATACGAATTTGGGCTTTTATCCCCACACTATTATTTTCATACCATTTTTAAAAGTACAATGTCAATGGATATTCCAATCTAAATCCTAACTCAATCTAAGAATTCCGAGGGTGGGAAGAATAAGATTGAATTATTATTGGTCAATCTTTCTCAATTTTAGATATATTAAATGTTGATTTTGTACCCTTCTATTAAGGGACAATTTTGCAAAATCATTTTCAAGAAATTAGCTTACCAATGTGAGAAGTCATTTTTGGTATGTGAATAAGTGAATTCCATTACCCCTTTCGAAGTTACCTTCTTAATTTGAATTAAAGAAATTATTTAAAATTCTTACAAAACGTTTTATACTCTAAATGGTGTGGACTTCAATTGAGGCGCTTGGTGCCTCACTATATATATCGTGTAAACTTTGTTAGGATTTAGATCATTGACAATTACAAAATATATTGTTTCTCAGTGGATTCTAATTAGCTCACTAGTAAAGTTCCTAATAGTTGAATAAGAGATCTGGGGTTCAATTTTCTTCTACACCAAAAACTGATTAGTGTCTTGGCCTGATGATAAAAAGTTATCATTAGGAGCGGATGTCATATGTTGAAAATCTCTCCAAATATATATATATATATATATATTGTTTCTCAAAAAAAAATTTTCTTTTTTTTTTGAGAAACACAGAATATATAGTTCTATCTTCAAATTCTAACTTATACATATATTAAATAGATGGTTTACGTGATTCTCAAAAAAAAAAAAAAAAAGGATGGTTTACATTTTGCCATGATATCAGTAATTCAATTGTTTAAATGCAAATTATGTTACATCATCTAAATCACTCATTCAATAATCAATGGCCAAAATTTAAAAACTTTATGGTGAAGTTATTATAGGATCTGATCCAACTTTGTGATTATTAACTAATATTAAATAAGTTGTCTTATACTAATATTGAGCATAGGAAGTATTTCTTTTCCTGAAATTAGCTCCATTTATATATATTTATATTTATACTAATTACAGAAAATTTAACTAGCTTTCACTCACAAAAGATTAAGTGAACAAAAAACTTCTAAATTCTAGCAGTGTCTGTTTTACACAAATTAGTACAGTATACTCACTCTTTAGGTGGCAAAATTTTCATATGCCTCAGCTTAAGCTCCCTATATGAGTTTGACGTGCGAGTTCCTTAGGTGAAACCCACAAGTCAATCTCATATAGGGCGCATAAGTTTGGCATAAGAAATACCTTCTCAAGTGGATTTTGACATCCCTTGGTTCTTCTGAGTTTTAACTTTCCGTTTCTTGTCATTTTAGATGATCAAAAAAATTGCACAACTACCAAGGTGTAAATTTTTTATTAATACAAGTAGAGAGAGAATGAAATTCTAACACAAAATCACACTATAAACTTTACCAAAAAGCCTCAAGTGACAAGTTAATAGTAAGTAAATCGGTAATATCAATAATAGACCCAAATGAGAACTAATAAAAATTTAGCAATTAAAACTGTTTGTCAAAACTTTTGTGCATATAGTGTCCATTTGGGACAAATTGAAAATTTCAGCTTATTTACAACTTCAGCTTATTTTTACTACTATTTAAAGGTTTCATTGCACTTTTTTATACTATTTATGGGTCTCACTATATTATTTAGCTAACTTTTACTATTTTCAACAAAAAAAAAAAAAAAAAAAACTTTCCATTTCAGCTGAATAAACTATTCCAAACGTACACAGAGTGTGGCTTATCTGTTTTGAACAAATTGGGCCAATATCATCTTCGAAGCAAACGCTGAATATGGTAATACTATGATGGTTGTAGCATTTAATGGAAAGACATTCACCAATGGAAGAAGTGAGCTCCAATACGAGACACTTCCTCTAACATCCTTCTTGCCATCTTCACTTCCTTACTATATTTTTCATAAACTAGGAAAGTAAAGTCATTATATGTCAAAGCACATAACAGCGAGTAAAAGAAAACCACCATTGCTGATAAGAGGTTTGTACGAAACCGCTTAAAGCTCTGAAATTTCTGTGAATTTTTCTCTAACTTCTTTGGCAGTTTTATTTTATTGGCACCAACTCATGTCTTTTTCCTGAATCACTCCTCAAAACAAAAAATATTTTTCCTTTTCTTTCTCCCTCTCTTTTCCCATTTTCTCTCTCAAAAGTAGTACGTTTTTTTGGTCACGTCCAGTTTCTCATTCTGATCTGAAGGCCACGTCTTCTATGCTTCAACTGCATGCAAAAGATAAAGAAAAAAATAGTGAGCTTCATATGTATCATGTCATATAGTGACTTCAAGTTTTGATCTTTGAAATCATTGTTTGGCAATTCTTGATTGTCATATCAACGATTTTGTATGAAAAATTGCACACCCATTGGAATTTTTGTATATAATCATGTGATTTTGATCAGAAAAGCACTACTTAGTCATCTTGTTTTTCAAAAAATTTAAAAGTACTTTTGAATACCCATTTCCATTTCATAATTGTTAGAAAGAAATTCTTTAGAGTGACAGGAAGTATTTAATTTTAGCTTTTAAATCGCTCTGCTAGAAATCCCCATATGATGATATGTTTTGTTTCAGGTTATCACCATGAAAGATAAAAGCTTTAGTTACTGGAGAGACTATTTTCAGGGAGTGAATTGTAGTATCTTTGAGATTATTGAAAATGCAATCGTAGTGGCAGCTACAGATCACCCAAATGAGTTCAAGTTACAAAGGGGTCAGATTGTTGAAAAACTTTACTCTTGCCAAGCAGGGACTCAATGTTGTGGGCAAAATCACAATGATTTAGCAATGCTCAATGAGACCAACAATGGAAATTTCAATGATGAACATGCAATTGTGATGGCTAATACTAGATTAACTAGTAATGCTGCTGATCTGGAAATTGGTGGCAGTGAGCAGAGTAAGGTTGATAGCAGTAGCGATCAGACAGAGATGAATACGACCCAAGAGAGCAAATACAGTTACAGCGAAGCGGAGGCATTGACAGATGAGATTGATGAAGAGAGTGAGATTTTTTTAGAGGTTTTAAGGACCAGGGAGATTCTTGAAAATAGTCAAGATGAGGTTTGTATAAATTGTTGCTTCGAAGGTGTAATTCAGTTTTAAAGTATAATTGAATGAGACAATTTTGTTAGATCACACATTGGGAATGTGCCCGGATCACTTTTAGGATTTTACTTTTCGTTTTTTAATAAGTTGTGCTTTGTTTTCATCTTCAGTCTGAAACAGTAATATTCGAGTCCTTAAGGAAGCTGCAATTGATGGTTCATTCTGTTGAGGTTCTGCAGGTAAAAATTGAGTCCATTTTCAGTTATTAATGATGGTTTTCCTCTACAAACAAGGAATACCAATCATCATTTAGATAATACATTATTAAGTTAGCTTGCAATTCTTGCAAAAATTTAAATCTCTAATGACGCGCTTATTTTTCCTATAGAAATGAACCAAACACTATTGCACTCTATATGCCTATTATATAAAATTCTGTTTGTTTCTATCTATCATTCCTTCTATAGCACATAAAATGAGTCAAATGTAAAATCTCACTGTACAATTCTTTAATAGTCAATGCCGTGCTGTAATATTTACTTTTGAGTTTCATGGAAAATCAGTGTCTCAAATGTCTTACTCTCCCTAAAAAGATTTATTATTCGTGAATGGTCCTGTGTCCAGAAACACTGATATGAAACATAGCTAGCTCAAATTAAGTTCAACTTGCACTAAAGAACTGTTTGGATTCCTCATCGAGTTATTTCTTCCTCAATCAACTGAATTTATTGACTTCTCTTTCAGAATATATTGCTAACGAAGATTCTGTTTCCATCTTGTTGAACCTTAAAGTGGTATCTTTAATGTTATTTGTCAATTCAGGTTATTAAAAAATCCTTACGTGGCGAAATTTTGTAAACATTGCAATTCGGTTATGTATTCTACTATTAGTTTCCAAGATCATGCATCCCCCTCTTTAGTAATTTACTGATCTACAATGTAGTGGAGACATCACCAGGAACCCTATTTATTATTGAACTTTTATTGACCTACTAATCTTCTTGCCACGTCTGCTGAGTTATTTTTTATTAGTACAGTACATTCATTTCCTTCGACAGATACGACAAATATGATATACTTGAATTACATTAATTACATTAGTATTTGTTGGGAAATTTAGACCCCGGTTAATAGAATTAACAAGTTTTAAATCAAAGTTGTTAATTAGATTTATTATGAATAAAATAGAATTAACAAGTTTTAAATCAAAGTTGTTAATTAGATTTATTATGAATAAAACTTGTTAAAACAAACAAACATCAATATCATGTAAAAAACATGCAGCGGAAAAATAAATAAGACAAGATATAATGACCTAGGAAAACCAATGCAACAAACTAGTTTCACAGTAAAAAATCTAGAGGGAAACCTTCCTGAAAAGCAATTCACTATAGTAAAGAGAAGTTTCAGATCTAGTACAAAACTTTTGTCCCTAGACTCTACAATCCCGTAGATGAACTTACAGCGGAAACCTTCTACCGCTTTAGAGCATTTGAACTCTTTAATATATGAACACCACCCTTTGATGCACGAATCCCAATACGTGACTAACTCCTTTACACGAATCCTAGTACGTGACTCACTCACCAACTTGAAGAAGATGTTGGCTGTAAAGTTTTTCACTTCATCAACAATGAAGATCAAGAAGCACTTTGTTACAAAACCCTAAGGCGCAAAAATGCAATATCTTCTTTCAGAGAGAATAAGACATCGATCACCTTTTGCATAAGTTCTCCTTGTACTCTCTTATGTGACGGCCTCTAAAATAAGCCTTATATAGGTCGAGGGTTGTGAGAAAAGAAACCTTACACATACATGTCATCATGGGCCGAAAATTTGATTTGAAAATCTGGATTCCCGTAACCTCGATCGATCGGGAGGTGTTGAGGAGGTGTTGAGATTTAAACTTCGACAGATAAAGCTATCGAGAAGCTGTCAAGAAGCTGTCGAGGAGATAGGAGCTTTCTCGATCGATCCACCAGCTGTCGAGAAGCTATCGAGATTGCGATAAGAAGAAGTTGAAAATCTCCATAGATAGCCTAGCTGTCGAGAGGTGTCAAGCCGCTATCGAGCTATCTGTCCGCAGGTGTCGAGCTATCTGTCTAACTTTATTGAACAGCTTTTCTTCTCTTATTTCTTGGTCCAATCTTCATGGCTTTAATACTAGACTTGAACAACATGTTTCTTGAAGTATTAAACACATCCTAGATCTACCAAACTACAAGTAAAGTGCGTTTTGTCAAAGAATTAGCCAACTACATAAATATTAACATATGTTCCTAACATGATCCACATATGTCCTAATAGTATTTGAAATGTGATCTATAGCATATGCCTCAAGTTTTGCTTTATAGCAAAAAAATAACAGATCAGCTCTTTTGAGGCATAGCAAAATAGCTTTGCTTCCAGAGAATGTACTTGGCTATGCTATATATTCCAAGGTATTATGAGGCATATACTATTTGGTGTAGGCATACTGAGACATATGCTTCGGATAATATGAACTTCAGCTACTTTAATCAGGTGACACTGATTTAGATAATTTTTCAAACCTGATGGCAATATGTTTCAAATGCCTAAAATAATCTTGACTGCCTTTCAATGTTACATGATAAAAGATAACGGAAAGAAACTCATTTGCCTAATTTGACGGTAATTGGATACTGCAGCATTTGGAATGTATTCTATCATCATTATACTTCTTTATTAAACGGATCTTCTCTTTTTCATTTCATTGCTTTCGTGAAGTTTCTTGAACAGAGGTGTTTCATTTGCATTTCCATGTTATTCGATAAATTATTGATATTGTAAGGTTGAATTTATTCAATCATGTGTTGGCTTTATTCCGTACCAAAGTTGCTTGTGATTCAGCAATTAGATACCCTGTACTTAGGTGGGAATTATGTAAGGGTTGTGTGTGAGAGAGTGTGAAGTAATTCGTGTGTGAGCATTCAAGAGGTTTCTCGCGACTGGATCTCGCGAGTGACTCGCGACTGGCAACTCGCCAAAATGCCACACGTGTGAAGCATGCAGGAAGCTGAAGGGTCATGACAGCTAGAGCACTACAGGACAAAAATTGACAGTCTGGCCTAGCAGTTAACTCGCGACTCATCTCACTCACGAGACTGAGTCGCTAGAATGCCCTGTTTTGCAGAAAAATGACTTTTCACATTCCTCACGTACTCTACTATAAATACCCTTATACCCACGAAATGTAGAGAGCTTCTAGAGAGAATTTTGAGAGAGAAACCCTAGAGAAAACCAAGATTGACTCATCCACAATTTTAGACATTTGATTCTCCAAATTCCTTTACTCGCACCCTCTCCATTGACATATCCTTGAAGAGGTACATTTGCCAAAACCTTATCTCACCATACCCATATCCATGAGGAGGCCTTTTGGTGCTTGGGAAGCAGTTCGGAGATGACCAATTCACTTGGTTGATGCAATGGGCTTATTGCAGGATCTGGGAAGCAAAAGAAGACATGGTTAGGCTTAACCTTGTTAGAGCAAGAAGCTTGGAGGGCTTAGGCGAATTGGGTAGATTAGGCTTGGAGGGTCTACTGCTATTCGTGTATCCCAACTTTATTCTTTAGTGGATCATTTTACCGCTTGGATGGCGGCGGAGAGGTTTTTCACCGAGTTCTTCGGTTTCCTCTTCGATAACACATGCCGATGTTATCCTTGTGTTTGCATCTCTCTAACCCTTACTATCTACCTTTAATTGCTGCTGTGTTGTGTTTAATTATGGTGTAGAGTTGTTTATTTGTTTGGGTTTTTGCTTGTACCTATTATTCCGCACATTTATTATTTGGGTATAAGCTTATGTTGGATAAATTTGATATTGGGGGTCTAAACATTCATTAGTGTTTTACACACTAATTGAACTTTCAGATATTATATACATAAACACCAATATAGGAAAATATTACAATGTCACTCTGTAAAGTTGTGATTTACAACTATTTTGTGTTGCCTTTAATTCCTTGCCAAATTTGATTGTAATTATATTCAATCTTTTGTACCTTATATTTTATGTGGGATTTCTTTGTAAGGGTTGTGTGTGAGAGAGAGTGTGAAGACTCAAGGTAATTGAAGACCAAAGAAGTTCTCACGGGTAGCTCGTGAGAAGCCTTCCCGTGAAGTGAAGCATGTGCTCAGCACATAACTGGAATGCGAAGAATCATGACAGATTGTGACAACTGGTTTTCGCGAGTGTCTCGCGGGTAAGGCCTTCTTGTGAGATACCCGCGAAACATTCTGTTTTGCTATTTTGTCATATCTGATACACCTTATCTATACCTACACTATATATACCCACATTAACCACATATGTTGAGGAGTGCTTTCAGAGAAAAAACCTTAGCCACTATCCTTGAAAGTGAGAGATTGTTATACCTACAATTCTCTACACAATCCATTGTGGTTTTCCTCAACTCCTACATCTCTATTTCTAAATCCTTAAGAGGTTGATAGTCCAAACACTTACCACACTCATTTTGAGTGTTAAGTGAGGTTTTGATATTGCTGGGAAGTATTGGAAGAAGCCAAGTTTTGGCGGATGCAATCGGGCATATTGCGGGATCCAGAGAGCTAAACAAGATACAGTTCCGAGAAGCCTTGTTGGAGTAGGAGCTTGGAGGGCTTAGGTGCATTGGGTAGATTAGGCTTGGAAGGTCTCTTGCTACTCGTGTATCCCAACTTATTGTCTAGTGGATCGATTTACCACTTGGAGGGTGACGGAGAGGTTTTACGCCGAGTACTTCGGTTTCCTCTTCGATAACACATCGGCGTGTTATCTTATGTTTGCATTCTTCTTCCCTACTCTTTTAGTTTTCATTTTACTGCTGTGTTTTGATGAATATGGCTTAGAGTAGTTTTATTGTTTGTTCACTTGCATTCACTCTATTCCGCACTTAGTTTTAGTTAGAGTAAAATCAACAGAGTTGTAACTTTTAATTTGGGGGTCTAAACAGTTTTTATATTTTAACACATTATCGAGCTCTCACACTCTAAAAATGTTGAGTGCTCATCTCATGCATGGAACGACATGGACATATGAGCTCTGAGTACTCGTCACGCTGTTAAACATAAATTGAAATCAAAATTAATGAATACTTCATTTACTAAGATTTTAGTTTGATACATGCATCTTAGAGGGATGGCCGAGTTTCAAACCCCATTGTAATGTTTTGGATATACATTTTTCCAGAAGATATGAAGAAATAATAACAAACACAATAATGTTATTCTGTTCTAAGATTTCAGGTCTAATTTCCACACATACACTGTACCTGATAAATACTCTTTTGGGAAATATAAATATTTCCAGAAGCTTTTTAACCTTTTAATTATATCAACTCATCCTATGACCTATTTATTGGGGTAGGTTGGATGTTGGGTGCTAGTATACTTCAGAAGAGTTGGATGATTTATGTCCATTTTTGGAATTCTCAGGAAAGAAATTTGAAACTACCTTGTAAAAGAGTAATACAAGTATAAAACAGGAAAAAAAAAAAAAAAAAAAACTTTTAAACTAACAATTTTTTCTTACTATTTGTATGTACTACTATGGATTTTGACTAATGGTAATGTTTTGCCTATAGAAAGCTATAATAAGCTGCTAATAGGTGACAGGCCAAACGCTAATTGACCCCTTGTGAGTAATTAACCAATTAATTTAGCCAAGTATATTAATTAAGTTAATTAACATGCAAACGCGTGGTAGCACAAACAAATCACCAAATAACTAAATATGCAGCGGAAATTAAATGACACGGTGATTTGTTTACGAATGGGGAAAACCTGACGGCAAAAACCCCACCAGGTGATTTTCAGGTCACCACTCCCGAAACTCCACTATTATCACAACAAGCGGTTACAAGTAAAGGAATCCCAAGTACCTTACCAACCTACAGTTGAACCCTTACCCCAATACCCAATTGGACTTGTTCTGTAGTGACAGTTTCCCCTTTTGATGCACGGCTCCCAAGTACGTGACTAACCAATTTGCTCTTCAGTTCATCCTACACGATGAAGATCAAGAAGATGCTTGGTCACAAAACCCAAAGGTGCACATACACAGCAACTTCTTCAGAAGAGATGAACAAGGGCAGAACTTTGTCTCCGGTCACAATTTGCTTCAACAGAGTTTTCTCAATGCTTGTGCAACTTGTGAACTTGTTGACGGCCCTTAAAACAATCCTTTTATATGTCTAGGGTTAGGAGAAAAGAAGGCCCAAAGACACATTCACGGATCCCAAGAAATCAGATCAGAAATTCTGATTTTTATAAACCTCGACAGATAGGAGCTGTCGAGAAGCTGTCAAGCAAGTGTCGAGCTTACGGGCTGGAACAGCTTTCTAAACCTCGACACATACTAGCTGTCGAGCTAGCTATCGAGCTTTAGTAACCTTGCACTTTCAGCTTGTTTTCTTGGACAGACTTGAAGGCTTCCACACTTGATCTTGAAACATAGTTTCTTGAAGTATTTCAACACATCCTAGATCTACCCAATTACAAGTAAAGTGCATTTTGTCAAAGGATTAGCCAATTACATAAAAGAGTGACATATATCCTTAACAAGTGAACTACATATGTCCTAACAATCTCCCTCTTTGGCAATCCGTGACAAAACCACAACAAACAAATGAACATATGAGAGAAGTCATAAATCATTCAACTCATACTCACTTGTTGAATACAATAAAATCTATCCTAACACAAACTCTTGAAAAACTTTGCAAGAAGAGAGTTTATGGCAAGTAGACTTTGACAACTTGTATTTCTGAAACACTTTAAACAAAACTCATCAAGGCATCTTGTGTGAAATAGAAATAATAGATTGCATACAAGTATAAGAAACATGTGTATAAAGATAGAAAAGAAACACCACATGTAGAGGTGGGTGAAAGAAGCATACATCCACATATAGAAAAAGAACTAAGTACAATGTATGTAAAAATAGTCACAAGACCTAATGTACAAGAACAATGTATCTAAAAAGAAAAGAAAAGATACATCACATCCTCACTACATCCCTCAAAACAATAACAACACTCCCCCTAACAAAAATGTCTTATACTAACTCTCCCCCTAAGAATGACTACTCTCATATCCAAAACTACTCCCCCCTTTTTGTCACGAGTGACAAAGGGTAAAGTGTCAAGTAGACATCTCATCGGTAGAGCTAGCATCTCCATCATCATCATCATCAGAAGCATCATCGTCATCGCCATCATCATCCTCAGAGTCAAAAACTGCTGGAGGAGGTGGTGAAGGAGTAGCCTCAGGAGCAAAACCACCTATGGTCGCCTGTTGTCATGCAATATGACCAACACGAACATTCACCTGATACAACTTAGTGGAGAGTGTATCAAGGTGAGCATCCATGCGCTGTAGCTACGCCATGATGTCTCCAAGGGACACATCGCTTATGGAGGAAGAAGGAGCGGATGTAGATGGAGCAGATCGAGATGGAGTTGAATGGGAGGGAGGAGTGGAATCCGATTGTCTCGACCTAAACTACGCCTCACTACGTTTTATGGTAGTGGCATCTATGGCACACATGAATGTGAAATGGTCGGACACGGGAAAAGGGATGGAAAAATGGTGTAGAATCCTTGTGATAGTAGAAGGAAAGATGAGCTTATCACGAGTCGCCGCATCCAAATGAACATCTATAATAGACAGAATGAAATGAGAAGGAAAATCTATGGTAAGATGCTCAAGGAGAGATAACAAAAATCGAGCACGAGGCTCTGTGATGGAGTGGTAGTGAGAAAGTGGATGAAGTACAAAAGTCATCACCATGTTTAAGAATCTAGGACCTTTAGCAAAAGGCTGATATGATGTAAACTGACGCTCACCCCACTCCGAAGGGCGCTCATAAAAAGCAGATATAAGCTCATCCTTGGACACAGTTCGTAGACGCTCACAAGAAGGATAGTTTGGAAACTCTATCCTAGGAACCCGAAGCACATCCACAACAAGCTGTGGTGTGACAAGAATGTGCACACCTCGAACGCGAGTGAAGAAGAGAGGTATTGAACAATCAATCCCGTGCATGTTGGAGTAAAACTCCTGAATAAGCACAAGAGGACATGTGACAGGGACGTCACACAGTGACTCCTATCCCCGACTGTGAATGACATCGGGAAGGTCAGTGTCTACGAAGTTTGCCAAAATGACTTGGCGTTCCGAATGAACACCTCGTCTAGAAAAGTTCTCCGAGAATGCCTTGTGGGCATCACCATCACGGAACCGAAGAGTAAGAGCAGCAGAATCAGAAGATGAAGAAGCTCCAGAACGAAGAGGGTTCCGAGCCGGAGTAGATTTACGCTTAGGTGCCATAGACACTACTAACATAAATAGAATGAGAGAAAGGGAGAAAGAGACAATCAGAAAAGTCCTAAAGCAATTCAAATATAACAAGTATACTAAATAGAGAGTACGTATGCATGGGGAATGCATGAACATGTGACATGCAAAAGAAATTTCATCATGGCCTTAGCCCAATCCAATCCTACCAGCACACAAACATATTACACACATCTAAATGCATGAAAATACCATTATAATGCAAATGTGATGCAATGCATGAGATTTTGAACACCTTTAAATGAAAACCCATCCCAAAATTTCAAGAAACACTTATAAATTTTGAAAAACCCCAAAATTTTCAAAAACCCCAAAACCTAAGATTCAAAAACATGAAATGCATGAAGAATGAAGAGAAAAGAGATCATACCAAGTGATTTGAAGCAAAGAAGGGTCGAAAATCACGTGGGTTGAAGGTTTTGAGTGAGAAAAGAGAGTTTGGGAGGTGAACAGGTGCGGACAGATCGAGAGAGATCGAGAAAATGAGAACCGGATCGCACGAGGAGCTTAAATAGAACCTCAGTAAAGCTCGATAGATACAGGTATCGAGGGGTGTCGAGACATCTGTCGAGAGAGGTGTCGAGGAAAATGGTCATCGACAGATACAGGTGTCGAGGAGGTATCGAGGAATAAACACCAGAATCAAGAACAGAAGCTCGATCGATCGACCAGGTATCGAGAAGCTATCGAGGAGGCAGGAGATTTCTCGATCGATCCACCAGGTGTCGAGGAAGTGTCGAGATTGCGATAAGAAAAAGCTTGAGAAGCTCGACAGATAGCTAGGTATCGAGGAGGTGTCGAGCCAGCTTTTAAAAACAGTTTTTCGAGAAGTGAAAAACACAGACATGAATGCAATCCAACATGCAACTCAACAATGATCCAATCCACATAATAGGTTCTCAAAATCATTTATCAAATTTTTTTTTTTAAGCACATGGATCCCAAAAACACACACACACACACACACACAACAAGTCTAACTAATTTTATATTTCAAAAACAAATCAAGACAGTTTAGTGAGCATACATAAGCACATGTAAACCTAGTGATGGCCAAATCACATTGTACCTGCACATGTATCAAGAGTAGCAAAGAATATTGCGTGTTGTGTGTGAAAAAACATCGCAAGATTGCATAAGTGTATACATGTTATGACGATTTGAGATATGAGAAAATCACTTTAACTCACACACAGTCAAAACTGTTTGATGGAGACTATCATCTTCGAGGTACATCCTATAACTCCCACATCTTCTAGAATACACGCTTGCAAACATATTTAAAGCATTTTTGATCCTTTTGTTTTTTATTTTCTTTGCATATTTTTTCTTTTTATTTAGCATATCATGCATGGGCATATAAGAGAGAAAAAAGAAATACCCAAGATGTTAAGCATTTGACATTGCACTTTTGCTATGCCGAAGCATACGGATGTCATTGACACTGCACTTTTGCTATGCCGAAGCATACAGGTGTCATATTATGATTGGCGGGCAACAGTGGTGAGATGGTTATTTATGCCTTTCTCTTAGGATTTTCTAGTCCTACCCGTCAAAAAGAGTGATATGAGTGTTAAGTTCAAGAGATAACTTAATCTTACTCAACACAAATAAGAACCACAAAGCTCACTTACTTAGTTGTGCATAGAGATGCTCATCTAAGCTACAAAAGATACAAAGTTTAGAAAACTTTGTTTCAATGGCCATCCAAGGTACACAAGTACCAATGTACACAAAACACACTGTTTTTGTATTTTCTAATTTTTCAATTTTTTAATTATTTTTATATAAAAAAAAATAATAAACAAAACTGAAAATAAACAAATAAAAACATGTTATCAAAGCAAAGCATAAAACTAGACTAACTTAGAATAAAAGCAAAACACACAAGTAATGCAATCAAACAAAAACAAGAAAATAGAAGAAAGTGATATAATCACTTAGAGTCCTTTTTCTTCCACACCTTGGAAGAACCTTTCCTTTGATTGAATCCTTGAACCGGCGGTGAAGGGGAAGAATTGAACCCGTTCAAGTTCGAAAGGAACATGAGGGCTTTCAGAAGATCTCTAAAAGGAGCAAGAGAGGTTTGAAGCTGATTTTGGCTTCTAGATACTATCATGTCATTACTTTGTTGAGTGGCTAACCACTTATAGCAATTTGGTCGAGTATGACCGGCAACACCACAATGATGACAGAGATGTTGTTTCTTCTGTTTAGGCTTTTGAGAGATAGCCTTCTTAGCCCTAAGGTTCTTAACATTTTTCTTATCTTGCTTAGGGGGTGCTCCTAAGATAGATTTACCCTTGTCTAAGTTCTCACTAGCTAATTCAGTTTTAGCATCATTGTTTTCAATTTCAATATTATTAGCGGGTGGAACAAAAACAGTAGAACTAGTAGAAGCAATATTAGAGGAAGAAAGACCATACCCTGAACCCGTACGATCCGAAGCAGATTTTTGAATGCTGAGCATCTCATCAAGCTTTGCACTTGAAGTCCCCTCCAACTGAACTCTGACTTGAAATAGCTCCGCTTTAAGCTTCTTGGTCTTTTCAGCCAAGAAATTGTTCTCAAACCTCAGTGCACCAATTGTTTGATTAGCTTCATCAAACTTTGTGGACAACTCTTCATGGTCAAGTTCCACATTGCTGAGCTTCTTGGTGGTCAGCCTATAGAGTTTCTCATGTTTCTCAGACAATTTGTATAGTTTCTCATAGGTTGAATGGATATTGTCTTGATCATCCATATTCTCACACTTAGAATTCACCAATTCTTCTTCTTCTTCCACTTCATCAACAATCCCTTTAGTGGAATTTACTGTGGCAGTGAAGGCATTTAAGATTCTGTCATCCTCACTATCAGAATCATCTTCAGGCTCAGTGTCACTTAAGGTAGCAGCAAGTGCCTTGCTTTTCCCAATGCTCTTGAGATATGTGGGGCACTCTTGTTTCATATGACCGAAGCCATGACACCCGAAACAGTTAGGTCCTGCGGGAACAGTGTACTAACCACCTTCCTTTGCATCCTTCTTCCCTTTGTCTTGGCTCTTAAACTGAGAAGAACTGGATTGCCTGCGGTCCTTGTCAAAGCCCTTTCCATTGGCATTCTTCATAAATTTCTTGAACTGCCTGGTGATGTAGGACTTTATCTTGGAATCTTCATCATCCGAAGACTCATCTGTCTCACTGCTCTTGGCCTTCAGTGCCATGCTATTTCCTTTACCCGTCTTGCCAATTCTGGTCAACCTTAGCTCATAGGTCTACAAGTTTCCAACCAACTTAGTTAAAGGAATCTTGTCAATATCTTTGGATTCCTTAATCGCCATAATCTTGGCATGGAATCTCTCGGGTAGAGATTTGAGCACTTTCCTCACAATCTTGGGTTCAGGAATGGTTCCCCAAGATTGAAAGTAAAGTTCACTATGTCTTTCAGCTTGGCATAGAATTCATCAAACGATTCATCCTTCTCCATCTTAATCTCTTCAAAGCTTGTAGTGAGCCTCTGAAGCTTTGAATCTTTGACAGCCTTGATTCCCTTATAGGTTGTCTAGAGAATGGTCTAAGCCTACTTAGCAGTTTCAGTCGAGGATGTCTTCTTAAACTCCTTATTGGTGACCGCACTGAACAACGCATTCAATGCCCAACTGTTGAAGTTTGCCGCCTTGATCTTGGCATCATCACAATCGGTCGACGCTTCTTTTGGCTTAGTCCAGCCAATCTTTACAGTTTGCCACACTTTCTCATCTAAAGACTGTAAGAAAGCTCTCATGCGTACTTTCCAGTATGCATAGTTAGTCCCATCAAATAAAGGAGGTATAATTAACGACTATCCTCTATCCATGACAAACAGGGGTTAATGGATCAAACACAGCAAAGATTAAAACCTAATCAGAG
This sequence comes from Quercus aquifolioides, assembly GCA_019022515.1. Taxonomy (NCBI): domain Eukaryota; kingdom Viridiplantae; phylum Streptophyta; class Magnoliopsida; order Fagales; family Fagaceae; genus Quercus; species Quercus aquifolioides. The sequence continues at coordinate 16,943,529 of CM032325.1, read as the reverse complement.
TGTGCCTGCTTGATACCACTTGATAGGCCAAATGTGAATTGACCCCTTGTGATTAATTAACCAATTAACTTAGCCAAGTTTACTAATTAAGTTAATTAACATGCAAACGCGTGGTATCACAAACAAATCACCAATAAACTAATTATGCAGCTGAAAATAGATAACTTGGTGATTTGTTTACGAATGGGGAAAATCTAGCAGTAAAAACCCCACCAGGTGATTTTCAGGTCACCATTCCTGAAACTCCACTATTATCACAACAAGCGGTTACAAGTAAAGGAATCCCAAGTACCTTACCAACCTACAGTTGAACCCTTACCCCAATACCCAACTGGACTTGTTCTGTAGTGACAGTTTCCCCTTTTGATGCACGGCTCCCAAGTACGTGACTAACCAATGCGCAGATCCCAGTACGCGACTTCAACACCAATTGGAAAGAGAGGTTGGTTGCAAAATTCTTCAGTTCATTCTACACGATGAAGATCAAGAAGATGCTTGGTCACAAAAGCCAAAGGTGCACATACACAGCAACTTCTTCAAAAGAGATGAACAAGGGTAGAACTTTGTCTTCGGTCACAATTTGCTTCAAAAGAGTTTTCTCAATGCTTGTGCAACTTGTGTTCTTTTGACGGCCCTTAATACAATCCTTTTATATGTCTAGGGTTAGGAGAAAAGAAGGCCCAAAGACATATTCATGGATCCCAAGAAATCAGATCAGAAATTCTAATTTTTATAAACCTTGACAGATAGAAGCTGTCGAGCAGGTGTCGAGCTTACGGGCTGGAACAGCTTTCTAAACCTCGACACATACTAGCTGTCGAGCTTTAGTAACCTTGCACTTTCAGCTTGTTTTCTTGGACAGACTTGAAGGCTTCCACACTTGATCTTGAAACATAGTTTCTTGAAGTATTTCAACACATCCTAGATCTACCCAAATACAAGTAAAGTGCGTTTTGTCAAAAGATTAGCCAATTACATAAAAGAGTGACATATGTCCTTAACAAGTGAACTACATATGTCCTAACAATAAGGACTATAAAATTATCATGATGTTACAGGCTTAGTAAGTAGTAACATCATGATAATTGATTAAAGATACCTGGCTAGTACCTTCATCTTAGCACATATTTATTAAGGTTGATAAACGCTTTGTTAGGACATATGTGATTCACTTGTTAAGAACATATGTCATTATTTTATGTAATTGGCTAATCGTTTGACAAAACGCACTTTACATGTATTTGGGTAGATCTAAGATATGTAATACTTTAAGAAACCTTGTTTCAAGTTCAAGTGTTAAAGCCATGTAAGTCTGTCCAAGAATCAAGTGAGAAAGTGCTAAATTTTAAAGCTCAATAGCTTCTCGACACCTCCTCGACACCTGACTATCTATCAAGCTCTTTAACTGATTCTTATCGCATTCTCGATAGCTTCTTGACAGCTGGTCGATCGATCGAGAAAGCATCTGTCCCCTCGACACTTGCTCGACACCTCCTCGATAGCTGTATCTATCGAAGTTTAAAGCTCGACACCTGCTTAACACCTGCTATCTGTCGAGGTTACAGGAATTCAGATTTTTAGATCTAATTTTCGGCCCATGATGACATGTATGTGTAGGGTTTCTTTTCTCACAACCCTAGACCTATATAAGACTTATTTTAGAGGCCGTCATATAAGAAAATACAAGGGGAACATATGCAAAAGGTGACAGATGCCTTATTCTCTTTGAAAGAAACTACTGCATCTTTGCGCCTTAGGGTTTTGTAACCAAGTGCTTCTTGATCTTCATTGTTGATGAAGTGAAGAACTTTGCAGCGAACTTTCTTCTTCTTCTTCAAGTTGGTGATTAAGTCGCATACTGAGATCCGTGCAATTGGTTGGTCACGTACTGGGATTCGTGCATCAAAAGGGTCGCGTTCATATATTGAAGAGTTTAGAGGTTCTGAAGTAGTAGAAGGTTTCTACTGTGAGTTCATCTACGGGGATTATAGAGTCTAAGGACAAAGGTTTTGTACTAGATCTGAAACTTCTCTTTACTATAATGGATTACTTTTTGGGAAGATTTCCCCCCAGGTTTTTTACTGTGAAACTAGTTTGTTTCATTGGTTTTCCTAGGTCATCATATCTTGTCTTATTTATTTTTCCGCTGCATAATTTTGACATGATATTGATGTTTGTTTGTTTTAACAAGTTTTATTCATAATAAATCTAATTAACAACTTGGATTTAAAACTTGTTAATTCTATCAACCGGGGCCTAAATTTCCCAACACGCTTTTTATTCAACATTTGTAGATTTGTAAAATATTTCATTTATATCTTGAACTACCTTCATAATTTTTTTATACTATTATATATATACCAAAATATATAATATGTAAAAAGAAATAAAAATATCAAATCTATCACATTTTAATTCGAGCCCTTAAATGATAACTCTTTTACTCCACACCACTACCACCAACGGGCCTGGTTTATAGCATCATTTATTTCCTAAAGAAAGGAGAAAGCATGTTCCACATTTTTTATTAGCAAGTTTGGCACAAGCTCTTTTTAATTGCAATAGAAGTTTTGCTTTGTGATTCTATCTTCTCATAATAAGCCTCGTAATAAAGCAAAATAAGATGTCCGTGCTATGGTTCGATTGTACTTAAAATAGAAGTCAAGGTTATCTTTTCTCAAAAGGAGGTCAGAGAATAGGATGCTGCTTCAGAGTTCAGACACTGAGAACAATTGTGATCATGTAATACACGAGAGATCAACCATGAAGCTGGTGAAATAATTTGAAATTTATATAATATATATCATGTACAATATAATAAAACTTTGGTCTTAATAATCATGGTCATGACCAAATAGCCACATTGTATGGCTACTCTTCTACCATTAAAAAAAAAAAAAAAAAGGGCTACTCTTCATTAAAGAACTTGATAAACTACATAATTCTATATAATTTAGGGTGATTTCAAATTAAATTCTGGATTTTAAAAAGTGTAAAAGTATAAATTTTTTAATCTTTTTATACCACTGCCTTAATGAGCTACTATTAACTAAAACTAATAGAAATTCTTATCCATTATTATTAAAACCTATCAATTTTTTTTTTTTTTTTAAATCTTCCATGTGAAATTATAAGTGCTATGGTACAATATCAGTCATTTAGTATTTGTTATCAAAATAGCTTAGTAAAATTCATATTATTACATAAACTTATGTAATGTCCTAATTATATTCATATTATATCGTATTTTATATATATATATATAACCGAAGTCATTTTTTTTAACATCTAAATTTGTGTTAGTTTTTGCAATATTTGAATATGTTTAGCAGATTTCAATGACTATACCATGTATTATTCTTTTGAAGGTAATCAATTTTTCTGTTATATTTCTCTATTGTGTAATCATATACATTTTGTTTTGTTTCAAAAATTTATAGGAAGTAAATCTTATGATTCTTTAATATTTTTTGGCCTTTCAAAAGTTTTAACATCTGAATTATTCTTTTGATGGTAACACATCTTTCTCTTATATTTCTTTGCTGTGTTTCAATAATTTCTAAGCAGTAAATCATCTAATTCTTTAATATTTTTTGGTCTTTCAAAAGTTTTAATATTTGAATTTTTGAGTTTTTTTTTTTTTTTTTTTTTTGCAGTATTAAAATTTTCTGACAAATTTTTTGTAAGCCATTGTATGTTTAAGAAATGACTTCTTCATCAAATTGTAACATAAATTAAAGTTAAACAAGAGCAAATCATGTAATGGTGTAGTTTCTTAATCAATTTAAGATTTTATAAAATTATTTTAGTCTACCTTACAAATAGATAGGTTCCCGCGCATAGCATGGGTTAGCAACTAGTATATAATAAAGGCTGTGTTAGATACACTGTGGTTTTTGTTTGTTCGTTTAGACCTCTTAAACCAGATTGTTTAACCTAATATATTAACCAAGCAATTACTTAGATTAATTATTTAGATCTAGGTTAAACAATAATAAATCATATCATGCAAAGTAGCGGAAAATAAATAACATCATGATATAATGATCTAAGAAAACCAATGAAACGAACTGTTTCAAGGTAAAACCTAGGGAAGATTTGACCTAGCTATCCTCAAGGTAAAGTAAATCCACTATAAGAGAATTAAAGTTTTTACAATCAGATTTAACCCTAAATCTATTGCTACCTCATGTAATAACTTACTAACATGACCACGTGCAAGCTCCAAATCCATGGACTCCTTATCTTCTTGGATTTACACCAACACAAGAAGCCTTGCTTATGACTTTGAGATCTCACTCAAAGGTTTCAGATCACCATTAGTAATGATCTTGATGCAGCAACTATGTTCTACCAACGCTTGATTGTAGACCTTGCTCCAGTAGATTCTTATGTAGTTAGAAGGTACAAAACTTCTTAGATCTCACAAAGAGTAACACATAAGTCTTTTCAAAAAGTTTGAAAAGTGTACCTAGGGTTTCCCTTTTATATCTGGAGAAGTTGGAATGAACCCTAAACATTTTTACAGGCTTGGCCTGATTTAAAAATTTGCAGAATTTCTTTTCCGGCGATTTTCGATCGGTCGAGTAAGGCAGAAACTTTCTTCCTTTTTCTGCAGTCAACTGAACTTGAACCTTGAAACAAACACTTTTAAGCATTGCCTAACACCTAAACTAGACATGTATTGTTCTCGGTTTGCCAACAAATAAAAATATGATTCTAAACATTTACACCTAAATCTTTAGAACCTAACAATCTCCCCCTTTGGCAATCTATGACAAAACACACATATAAAATGTAATACTTAAATTAAATACCAACCCAAATACAAGATATTGCCCTAATACAATTCTTACACAACTACTAATTATTAGTTGTTAGTATAGACAGTAGCTATTTAAAGAATTAACTTGTAAATTCCTGAAACACTAAAAACAAACCATAAACACGTGTGGAAAATACAGTACCATAATCAAAGTAAAAAAAACTAAACTTTAATCACAAAACATATAAAAAGAAAGTAAGCACATCAATAATGAATAACCTCATCATCAATATCTAACATAACCAATAAGCACATCAATGTTTGTGAATCAAGTACATAAACATATAAACAGATATAAACAATGAAATATAAACAACAAAACCAAAGAAAATACATCAAACTCCCCCTAAAATACAAAAATCTACTCCCCCTAAGTACAAAAAGTCCTAAAACCTACTTCCCCTTTTTGTTAAAAACTACTCCCCCTTTTTGTTATGAATTGCCAAAGGCAACATCAATCATCAAAGGGTGGAAGAGGTGGAAACACACTCCTATACTCCGCAAAATCTGCTCTCAAGGAAGCAACCTCTATCAACAACTCATCCAGAAGCTGTCCATGAGCGGCCTGAGTAGTCGTGAAAGACTTCATCATGGCACGGAGTGAGAGAGGAGGGGCAATAGTAGGGTCTACATCGTCAACACCACCAGAAGGATCCACAGCTTTAGTTAGATCCACAAAAGTCTCCTCAGCAGCAAGCATAGTACCAGAGGTAGGAGCTATAGTAGAAGCTTCTCCTCGTGATCTCTTTGACGTCCCAGTGCTTGGTTCAATACTTTTCATCTGTGCTTGTCGTTGTCTAAGAAAGGTGGCTCCTACGGGGGCAGTGATGTGAACTAACTCTAAGGCAGAAAACTTAGACAATCCTAAAAACCTCAAAATCCTATATATGTACATGGGAAAGAACAATTTCTAACCTTTACTCTTACTCTTAGAGATATCAACAATGGTTTGGATAAACAAGGAAGGAGAACACATAGAACCATCAGTAACAAGAGCATATAGAAAAGCACATCCATCTATGGGAACGGTATGGACATGAGATATAGGATAGATGTTATGACAAGAAATCCTCAAATATAAAGAATTAAGCTTAGCCAATTCACAAGAATTGATTCTTGGTTCAGTACCCCAAGAAACAGATCTACCACAAAGAAGAGACATAATGTCATCAACAGAAGGAAACTCAGTGTATGGGTATGTGGGTTTACAAACTAAAGGTATTCCTAAAGCTTCAGAAACAATTTGTTTAGAGATGGTAAACTCTTGACCACAGATCTGAAGGGAATAAGTATGTACATAGCAGAAAATTAACGGATCTACTTCATTCTCAATCTATAACATGCACTATGTAAATTTCAGATTTCATGTATAAGAAAGCGTACCTTGAAGCGATGAATTTCAAAAACAAAGATCGAAGCACATGGAAATACTTTTAATCTTCACTCCAATTCCACTATCGCCCAAAAAGTGTGGACTCTCAATCAGTTACAAAAGGAAAATTAAATTGAGTGACTTTCACTCACATACATACATTTTTCAATGATGTTTTTCCCACCATATAAATTTTGTACGTTTTTCCTTTTGTATCTAACCAACTATCTAATTGGGCTGGCCTTTTAGGCTTTTCCAATTAGGCTTAAGTGTGTGGTTTGGAGTGGGACCAAAAGGGACCAATAAGACACTAGCACCAATGAGCCTTGGGCTTTTCTGTCAACTCTTGACAAGTCCAAAGTTACCATTAACTATATTTAATACCACTATATGAATATAGTTGCACTCTAGGCCTTATCTATAAATTATATCTCAAGACTTTATTGTACATGCAAACCCCTTCATTAAATATTCGTAGTAATACAAAGTCATAAATGTGGATTACCACTTTGTAGATTACTACATCTTAATCCTTGAGTACCCGGTTTAATCCTTTTAAGTTATTCATCATATATTTATGAAATCCAATTTCATAAATATATATACTTTAATAATTTCTTACCAAAGTGGTTAGGCCTAACTCTCTGAATAACAAACCCATTAAACTTATCTCAAGGGAATATTTTATATCTCCATTAAGAGACTATGAATTCCATCTTGAGAATATATGTTCCATCAACACTAAATGTGGCTGCCCAACATACTGAGGTTTTGACCATTACTTTAGATCTCACTCCTGATATATCAAAGCAACCTACACTTCATGATCAAGTCCATTATTCTCTCAAGATTAAGAGTTCATGCAAATATAAGTCGTGAGATTTATTATTCATTTGACAGTCTTTAGGAGAATAATAAATCTCACAGCGGTCCAGTTCAATATGTCTTAACTCTTAAAACATATCAACACATCAACTAGAAGTCTCCACTTCCATGATCAAGACAAATCATCGTAGTTGATATGTTATAGTCTTCGCAGATGAAATGCCCAATTTCATCACCGACTACGAACTATAATTCTGAGTTTACAAAGAACTTGTGACTTATATCTTCTGTGACTAAATCACATAAATCACATACTATGCATCTCATGGACTATGTGATAATGTCCGAATATTCATGTTACCATTATTTCAGATAATAATAAAACAACTTTATTAAACACAATATTAAGTCATACATAATGTCATACACAATGTCACACTTAATATCATACATAGCATCATACAATAGGATTTAAGGGCACTAATCCTAACAATCTCCCACTTGCCCTAAAGACTATTGTGCACTAATCTAACTCCCATTCCCTCCAAATGTGACTCGAAAGTCCTTTGAGGCAAGGCTTTAGTAAATGGATCTGCTAGATTATTTGCACTTTCAATCTTTGCTACCACCACATCTCCACGAGCAACAATATCTCGAATGATATGGTACTTCCTCTCAATGTGCTTTCCTTTCTTATGATTCCTTGGATCTTTAGATTGTGCAACTGCTCCACTGTTGTCACAAAACAATGTGATTGGAACTTGCTCCATTCTCATTACACCAAGGTCAGAAAGGAATTTCTTGAGCCATACAGCTTCCTTTGCTGCCTCACAAGCAGCAACATATTCTGCCTCCATGGTGGAGTCTGCAATACAAGACTGCTTAATACTCCGCCAACTTATGGCTCCACCTCCCAAGGTGAAAACACATCCTGATGTGGATTTTTTGAAATCTAGATCTGATTGAAAGTCTGAATCTGTATAGCCAATAGGTATCAAATCCTCACTTCGGTAAACAAGCATATAATCTCTCGTTCTCCGTAGATACTTGAGAATATGCTTTACAGCTTGCCAAGGTTTTGGTCTTGGATTTTATTGATATCGACTGACCATGCCAACTGAATAACAGATATCTGGTCTAGTACAAAGCATGGCATACATGATACTTCCCACTGCAGAAGCATAAGGAACTTGTCTTATCATATCTTCTTCCTCTTGAGTCTTAGGCCTTTGGTCATCAGACAGAGGAACTCCATGTCTGAAAGGAAGTAATCATTTCTTGGAGTTTTGTATGCTAAACCGTTCTAGAACCTTATCTATATATCCAGCTTGTGATAAGTCTAACATCTTATTTTTGTGATCTCGCCAAAGCTTGATCCCTAGAATAAAGTTAGCCTCACCCAAGTCCTTCATATCAAATTGGCTTGACAACCAAACCTTTACTGATGACATTACCCCTACATCATTTCCAATGAGTAGAATATCATCAACATAAAGCACTAGGAACATTACTACTTTATCTTGATGTCTTTTGTACACACATGGTTCATCAAGATTTTGCTCAAAACTAAATGACTTGATTGCTTGATCAAATCTGATGTTCCATGACCTAGATGCTTGCTTAAGTATATAAATGGACCTTTTTAACTTGCATACCATATGCTCTTGTTTCTTAGCTATGAAACCTTTCGGTTGCAACATATAGATTTCCTTTTCAAGATTGCCATTAAGAAATGCAGTATTGACATCCATTTGCCAAATCTCATAATCAAAATGAGCAGCAATGGATAAGAGAATTCTGATAGATTTAAGCATTGCTACTGGAGAAAAGGTTTCATCATAATCAATACCTTCTTTTTGTGTATACCCTTTCGCCACTAGCCTTGCTTTAAAGGTTTCAACCTTTCCATCTATCCCTCTCTTCCTCTTGTAAACCCATTTGCAACCAACAGGTTTAATGCCGTTAGGCGCCTCTACAAGATTCCAAACTTGATTGGAATACATGGTATCTAACTCAGATTTTATAGCTTGGACCCAATGATGTGCATCTATATCATTCATTGCCTCTTCATAAGTGTAGGGATCCGATTCTGCCACTTTTGAGATAGCTTCATAAGTTTCTCCCAAACCTATGAATCTTATAGGAGGCCGAACAATTCTCCCACTACGACGAGGTACCTGTGTACTAGACATCTCATGAGTAGTATCTTGTGGTGTATCTAATACAGCCACATCATCCCTAGTTTCATCCATTGGTTGTTCATTTACAGGTTCATTCATTTCAACTAATACAACTTTATTTCTAGGATTAAAATTATTCACATAATCATCCTCCAAAAACTTGGCATTTGTGCTAACAAACACTTTGTTATCTTTATGATTATAGAATAAATAACCCTTTGTTTCTTTTGAATACCCTAAAAACATGCATATTTCAGTTTTAGCTTCCAACTTATCAGTCTTCCTTTTCAACACATGTGTTGGACATCCCCAAATATGGAGATATTTCATATTAGGCTTACGCCCACTCCACAATTCCTTAGGTGTGTTGGGAACAGAATTTGATGGAACTAAATTCAAAATATGCATAGCAGTTTTTAGTGCATATCCTCAAAAGAAATAGGTAAAGTTGAATAACTCATTATGGACCTAACCATTTTCAAAAGAGTCCTATTCCTTCTTTCTGCTACACCATTCTATTGAGGAGTTCCAGGTGCAACCAATTGGGATAAAATCTCATTTTGAGTTAAGTAATCCTTGAAATCCCCAAGAAGGTATTCACCACCATGATCAGATCGAATAGCTTTTATGAGTTTACCCAATTGATTCTCTATTTCAGTCCTAAACTCTTTGAAATTTTCAAAGGCTTCAGACTTCCGTCTCATTAGGTACACATAACCATATCTTGAGTAATCATCGGTAAAAGTGATGAAATACTCATAACCTCCTTTTGCTTGGGTTGACATAGGACCACATACATCAAAATGCACTAGCTCTAGCAAATCTTGGGCTCTTCTACCTTTTGCATTAAAAGGTCGTTTGGTCATTTTACCTTCCAAACAAGATTCACAAACTGGAAATTCATCAAAGTTCATGGGCTCTAAGAGTCCATCTTTGATCAGTCTTTGAATCCTATTTGAATTAATATGACCCAAACGCAAGTACCAAAGATATGCATCACTAGTAGAAGGAAACTTTCTCTTTAATGGTTTAACATGAGAGTTATTATCTAATTCAGAATTATATAATTCATACTTATCAGGAGTTAAAATGTAAAGACCATCCACAATATTGCCAGAACAAATAAACACTTTATCCTTCTTTATTACAACGTTGTCTTTTAGGATAACACAATATCCATGTTTACCTAAGTAAGTAGCAAAAATTAAATTCCTACGAACATTAGGTACATACAAATAGTCTTCCAATACTAAAACTCTCGACTCAAAGCATAAATTAAACACTCCAATAGCTACAACCGGAATCCTGCTCCCATCAGCCAAAGTAAGAAACAACTCCCCTTCTTTAAACTTTCTGGTTTCCTGGAACCCCTGCAAGGAATTGTAGATATGATTAGTACAACCTGAATCCACACACCAGGAATCCGTGGGATTCTGTACCAAACATATTTCTAGAAGGAATGTATTATTCATACCTTTATTCTTGACAGCCTTAAATATTGGATAATTTCTCTTCCAATGTCCTTTCTCACCACAATGGAAACATTTTCCTTTGAGCTTCTTTCCTTTGTCAGCAACCCCTAAAGCAATTTGTTTACACTCTTGCTTGGTGAAATCCTTCTTCTTCTTCTTCTTACCCTTGCCTTTCAACTTAGGTTGAGAAGTAGAAGCTTCACCAACATTAGCTTCAACATTGGAAGTACCAAGAATGCCTCCTGCCGCTACCAATTCATTCATTAATTCAGACAAGGTATAAATCTTTTTGTTCATATTATAGTTAAGTTTGAATTCCTTGAATGATTCTGGTAGCGACTGGAGTATCATATCCACTTGGGATTCTCCATCAATATCGGCACCTAAAACTTCCAATGTATTCATATTAGAGATCATTGTAAGACAATGCTCCCTTACTGAACTACCTTCAGCCATTTTGGTATTATAAATTTGCCTCATGGTCTCTTGCCTTGCAGAATGACCTTACTCACCAAACATCTCCTTCAGACTTAGCATGATGTCTGAAGCTAGTTCTACATTCTGCATTTGATGTTGTAGAACATTTGAGATAGATGCTAGGATGTAGCACTTGGCCATCTCATTAGATTTCTGCCAACGATCATATCGTTGTTTTTCCTCAAGAGGAGCATCTAATGAAGGAAAGCTTGGACATGGTTTAGTAAGAACATACTTGTGCTCTTCAGTAGTAAGAACTATATCCAAATTTCTTTTCCAGTCAACATAGTTGGATCCAATCAATTTGTTTTGATTAAGAATAGTTACAAGTGGGCTAAATGATGCCATGTTCAAATCTGAAAACAATAAACATTAATATAATAAGTAAACTGGACATTATCAATTTAGCATATAAACATATAGTATGGAACCTTAATAAAACCATAATATAATATATGCAACGACAACCCAATCCATGTCTATAATTCCTTGGTAGCAAGTTTATTATAAACACACTAATTGATTGAGAATTATTCTCATTATTAGTGCTATCATGATAACTCTTATCATACACTAACAATATGCCGTTATACCTTCAGCCTCTAAGTAATAATGACATAGCTCCTTTGAGAGGTTAACATTACACTTAGTCTAGTGTACACCATTATCTAGAATCATGTGTAGCCACATTTCATCTCCCTTATAATGTTTAAGCTTGTAGTACCATGGAACAAAACACCCTCCTTTGGGATCGCGAGGCATATACGCCAAGACGAGGTGCTTATCCACACTACTTTAAACGGGTTAGTTCAATCTTGTAGTACTATGAAGTAAACACCCTCCTTTAAGATCGCGAGGCATATACGCCAAGACGAGCTGCTTACCCACACTACTATGAACTGATAATGGAGGCCGTGAGATCCAACCCTTGTATCTCTCTCGAAAAACAGATTCGATCGATCAACTAGCAATTGAAAATCAATCTATTTAAAAAGTCTGATCACCGTTTCACTCGATCGATCAAAAGTGATTTTCGATCGATCGAAAATCGCGAAACTCGAATTTCCAGAAATTTTCTAATGAAGTTTTCTTCGTTTTTCATGAACAAACATTCAACATATGAACATTACAGACAGAGATTGATATCAAAACTGAATTCTATTGATGCTATAACCTTAAAACTCAATTTAATGTACTTAAATTTAAATTTAAACAACATCATAACATCAATTTCAGTTTTCATCAAATCATAGTTTCAACAACATGCAGAAAATTAAAACATAATCTTCTAACAATATGAAACTATCATCTCTAATTCTAAAACTCACAAAACATGTTAAACAAATTGGAAATTGAAGACCTGGCTCTGATATCAAATGAAGGGAATAAGTATGTACGCAGCGGAAAATTAACGGATCTACTTCATTCTCAATCTATAACATGCACTATGTAAATTTCAGATTTCATGTATAAGAGAGCGTATCTTGAAGCGATGAATTTCAAAAACAAAGATCGAAGCACTAGGAAATACTTTTAATCTTCACTCCAATTCCACTATCACCCAAGAAGTGTGGACTCTCAATCAGTTACAAAAGGAAAATTAAATTGAGTGACTTTCACTCACATACATACATTTTTCAATGATGTTTTTCCCACCATATAAATTCTGTACGTTTTTCCTTTTGTATCTAACCAACTATCTAATTGGGCTGGCCTTTTGGGCCTTTACAATTGGGCTTAAGTGTGTGGCTTGGAGTGGGACCAAAAGGGACCAATAAGACACTAGCTCCAATGGGCCTTGGGCTTTTCTGTCAACTCTTGACAAGTCCAAAGTTATCATTAACTATATTTAATACCACTATATGAATATAGTTGCACTCTAGGCCTTATCTTTATATTATATCTCAAGACTTTATTGTACATGCAAACCCTTCATTAAATATTCGTAGTAATACAAAGTCATAAATGTGGACTGCCACTTTGTAAATTACTACATCTTAATCCTTGAGTACCTGGTTTAATCCTTTTAAGTTATTCATCATATATTTATGAAATCCAATTTCATAAATATATATACTTTAGTAATTTCTTACCAAAATGGTTAGGCCCAACTCTCTGAATAACAAACCTATTAAACTTATCTCAAGGGAATATTTTATATCTCCATTAAGAGACTATGAATTCCATCTTGAGAATATATGTTCCATCAACACTAAATGTGGCTGCTCAACATACTGAGGTTTTGACCATTACTTTAGATCTCACTCCTGATATATCAAAGCAACCTACACTTCATGATCAAGTCCATTATTCTCTCAGGATTAAGAGTTCATGCAAATATAAGTCGTGAGATTTATTATTCATTTGACAGTCTTTAGGAGAATAATAAATCTCATAGCGGTCCAGTTCTATACGTCTTAACTCTTAAAACATATTGAAAGCTCTAAAATGTGTTGAAAAACACAAGAGCTGTTTAGACCCCCAATTAAAATTACGGCTTGGTTGATTTTACACAAACTTGATACTAAGTGCGGAAACGTGTAAACACAAGCGAATAAACAATAAGCTACTCTAATCCATAAACTAAGCAACACAGCAGTATAATGGAATATAAAAGAGTAGGGAAGAAAGATGCAAACACAGAAAACACCAAGACGTGTTTTCGAAGAGGAAACCGAAGAACTCGGCGAAAAACCTCTCCGCCGCCCTCCAAGCGGAAATCGATCCACTAGACAATCAGTTGGGATACATGAGTGAGCAAAAGACCCTCCAAGCCTAATCTACCCGATGCACCTAAGCCCTCCAAGCTCCTACTCCAACAAGGCTTCTCGGAACCGTGTCTTGTCTAGTTCTCCGGATCCCGCAACAAGCTCCATGTTGCATCTGCCATCCTTGGCTTCTTCCAATGCTTCCCAGCAGCACCAAAACGTCACTCAACACTCTCAGATGATGTGGTAAGTGTTTGGGCTATCAACCTCTCAATGGTGTGGAAATGGAGAGGGAAGGGTTGAGGAGATACCACAAGCAAGTGTATAGAGAAAGGTGGGGATGACAATCTCTAATTGCAATTGTGTTTGGCTAGGGTTTTCTCTCTGAAGCATTCCTCAACATTTGTGGGTAATGGGGGTTTATATAGGATAGGTACAGAATGTGTGAGTCAGTCAGTACAGGCTGGCAGAACAGCATGTCTCGCGGGTGTCTCGCGGGAAGGCCTTACCCGCGAGATACTCGCGAGAGACAGCTGTCTCCATCTGTCCTGACTCTTCGCATTCCAGCATGTGCCAGGCACATGCTTCACTTCGCGGGAAGCTTAGTCGCGACATACCCGCGAGATTCCATCAGCTTCCACTTTGCTTGAGTCTTCACACACTCTCTATCACACACCCCTTACAACAATTCCCACAACAAATACAGGGTATAAATAATTGAAAGTAATTACAATCAAATTTGGCACGGAATAAACGCCAACAAAACACATAGTTGTAAATCACAACTTTACAATCTCCCCCTTTGGCTATTCCGTGACAAAACCCTAAAACAGACTCTAGACTTAACCGTGAGTTTGGGAACACAGGCAAAACTCACTCACACTTAATTCTAGATTCTGATAAGCTCTTGAAACATATGAACAAGTAACTCCTGAAACACAACAACAAAGTATTATCATTGTATGCAGAAAACTTGAAAAGCATATGGAGCATCAATAGCATGATCAAGCAAGATGAAATAGAAAACACTAAAACATGGCAAGATCAAACAAGTAATCACTATACACAAGCAATTACAATGCTCATTCACACAAGAAATGAACATCCGGATATGCAAGATGATAAGCTCATATGAAGAGTACCATTTGCAAATCCAACACTCAACCAATGCAAAATACTCAAAGTATTTGCATCTAGGAACAATCCTACAAGGGCACAAGAGTGTTCATCACTCAACCAATGCATAGAACGTATATGCATCTAGGAACAATCCTACTAGGGCACAAGAGTGATGTAGTGAAGTAAATGTTTGACATTAAACTTCAATAGCACAAGCAAAAAGGCTGCATAAGCAAAGCATTGCAAATACATGGCACAAACCATAAAAGCCTACAAAAATTGCAATGAAACAAACAACCCTTAAAGCTTACACAAGCAACATGGGTACATGCAAACTATGCTACAAAGCAAAGATAATAACACAAAAGAAAACTTCTGAAATAATACTTAAATAAAGAGTAGTATCAAAGCTTTTAAACCAAAAGCAGTAAAAACAGATATAAACACTAAATAAAACACCGTCTTTTTAACCCAATAACCAATGCTACTGTGTATCTAGGCTATGCTCCCCCTAACACTGTGCAGGCTCTTCTCCAGCTCCCCCTTAGAAATTTCTCCCCCTTTTTGACCGGAATGGCCAAAGGACTAGAACATCTCGGACTCCGAGTCAGAGCCATGAGTGGGAGACAAATCCTGAACTTGTGACGCTAATGCAGTGATCTGCCCCTGAAGATATGCGAACTGATCTGCTGTGTGCTGCACATGAGAATCAAGCACTGTCGACATCTGGTCCATTTTAGCAAGCAACTGATCAAGTTTGCTTAAGCTTGATGGTGGAGCAGAAGATGATGGCTGTGCAGAGGGCTCTGGAGCTGATGTGAACCTGTCAATCTCTTCCTCTGTATCTTCAGCTTCCTCCTGCTGAACTTGTCGAGGTGGTGGTATGGTATGCACACCAGTCTTGGATCCTCGAATGTGTGCAGTGCTCCTGGTCAAAGTATGACCACCAATGGGATAATCCCTCGGAACACTAGTGAGACCACTGGGTATCTTGAGCTTTGTCTTGGCAATCAAACCCATGATCAAAGAGGGGAATGGCATCACAGTCCGTGTATTCTGCTTTGTGATGCTCTTCTTTAAGACATGCATGATGTGGCCACAAATATCAATCTCCTTATGTGTGAAGAGATCAAACAGAAATCTTGTTCTCGGAGCAGATAGAGTTGTGAGATTGGTGACAGGATATAGATTGTGAATCATCACATAGCTCAATGTTCTCATTTCTGGAGAGAACTTGAGAGTGTCCATGGATGATTTCTTCGGTACACCACCAAGGATTTTGATCATCTCATCAATCTTACCTAATCTATCCTCATAAGCAACTGTGATTTGCTGAGATGGAGGACGAGTCTCCAGATAATCTTGGATGCTGTCCCTAGTAATCTGAAACTCCTTGTGTCTCACCCAGCCTTCAATAATATCTCCGTTGACAATAGCATTAGAGAAAAACTCCTTGATGATCTCTGAATAGACCACCCCTGTTGGGTTCAGCAGCTTGGTCCAAGTTCTATCTTTGAACACTTCAGGGATGAAAGTGTCCTCAAGAGTCTCTAACTGGACTACCCGTTCCATGATGATCGTCTTGGTCTTGTAGCAGTCATTGTACTTCATATCAGCATCTGCAGACCGGAAATGATCTGAATCAGTTCGGGCTCTTTTTGAAGTCGATTTCTTCCTAGCTGCATGCTTGGTGGGAGACATCTGCACAATTGCACAAAGCAAAGAAGGAAACAACAATGCACAAACACAACCAGAAGACAAACGACATTAGATTTATGTTAGAGCCGAATCATACATAGACTCATGAAAAAAAAAAAAAAAAACAGAGCATGATAAACACCAAGCATCATGGTAAGATACTCCAACGTAAAAGGAACAACTACAATGCAACAAACAAAATAGTGCAAGAGTGTGTCTGTAAGCAAGTGCTGATGAGTGTGTGCGGCAAGAGATGCATGAGGGTGCCTAAGTGTGCTTGTTTGTGTGTAAAGAAAATGCACCATGAGCAAAGTGATAGAAACTTAAAATCAATGACCAAACCAAGTAAAATAAGGTCATACAAGTGAGTGTCCATTGATTGAAATCACTTGATTTCAAGAAAGCACAAAAATGTCACTCGGACATTTTGACAAACACTTAGTGTGCACAAAAACAAAAACTACATGAATAATGCATGAACATCTGAAAAACTACCCTTAATACATGATAGAATGCCACAAGGGGCCAACACAAGTGCAGAAACAACTAAGAGAACACAACCCAATCAAAAAAAATGAAAAGATTTCACCCAATTTTGAAAAACAACCCAAAGTTTCGAAAATCCCCAAAACTCAAAACCCTAACAAAAATTCTGCATAATCGAAGTAAAACTTGAAAGGAAATAGTTAAGAATCATACCTTGAAGGAGAAGAATGCAGAAAAAAAATGCTAGGATTGAAGGGAAATGAATGGAACAGTGTTTTTGGGTTGGAAGAGTGAGAGAGAGGTTGAGCGAGGGAAGTTAGAAGAGTTTGAAAAACTGTCACATCAGCTATAAAAAAAACTGAAAACACGCGTTTTTCGCGGGTTAGAGAGGGGCGAGACAGTAGCGAGACAGTCGCGAGAGGTGCCACTGAAGCACAAAATTTTCGCGAGAAGCATTAAGTCGCGAAACAGTAGCGAGACAGTCGCGGTATCCTCTGTCTGAAATTGAAAAAATCCAATTTTAGCCAAACAGAATTTCGCGAGAAGCTGTTGGTCGCGTTACAGTCGCGAGACAGTCGCGAAAGCTTCTGTGTGACAAGTTAAAAGAAAAAATTCCCTCAACTCCTTTTCGCGGGAAGCTCTAAGTCGCGAGCTTCTCGCGAAACAACCCCTGAACCAGTTTTTGAAGACACACAAAAACATGCTTTTTAATGAAAACAAAAGACAAGAAAGTATAAAATCTCTTTCAAAAACAAATAAAACATTCAAAAATCTTTTTGGGATTGATCAACAAAGATTGAGCATGTGAAAACACATTTAATCAAGTACAATCACACAAATGAATAGGGCATTCATTGAACATAGACTTGTGTGTTGTGTGTGAATATCAAAAATGAGATAGTCCTTAGTCCAATGTGAAGCTTCAATGATCAATTCAATCAAGACATACACAGCTAGCACTAGATTATGTGAACTATCTCAATTATAGAAACATGCATATATGACCTCCCACACGAACTTGACAATAATTCATTGAAGCTTTTCATTTGGCTCCATTTTTAACATATCATTTGCAACTTTTGAGCAAAGAGAATCTCATTTAGAGAAAGATGCCTGAAATTTTTGATATTTCAATTTATGATTTAGCCTTTGGCTTGTTGGGCATCATACATTTTAGTTTGGTCGCTTTCCCTTTTTCCTAGTCGAATACTAGTTTGTGCGACAGGCTTTTGCAGCTCTATATCTCTTTTCATTTGGAGATTTACAATTAGAGAGCTCTTTTAAGCAAAAAAAATAAAAGTGGGAAGATATATAGGCATGAGTCTATGCATGTCTCAAGATCAACAAAACCATTCACTAATTATTCATGACAAGGTTGAAGATCTATTTACAACAGTCACATAGATTTCAGAATTTCTTCCACAATGATATGAGTGCATGAGAGACAAGCTAAGCTCGTTAAATGCACAAAGCCATAAGTACAAAGGTACAGGGCAAAACATGCTTTGAGACAAAACTCAACAAAGTGATCAAACTTTTTGGATTTTCTATTTTTTATGTGATTTTGAATTTTTGAACACACCCAAAACATAGCCACAAAAGAAAATAAACAAAGACAGCCGATACAGAACCACCGGACACAATAAAAATATAAAAAATAGAGCAATGCAAGAAGAGAATGCAACAGCAAATGTCCCAAAATATTGAAAGAATTTATGCGTGGACATGTTATAATGCTTATGCATGAGCACCCCTTTTCACCCACACGTCACGTGCGTTTGGGGTGATATCCTTGACGGATTGGGTACGAGAATTTGGACTATCAAACCTTCTGGTGAAACTTTCCAAGCAAGTGGTGAAGGCACCAATCATTTTCATCACGTCCATCATGCCAGGATCACGATTCTGACTTCTCGGTTGTTCACCACCCCAAGACCTCACGTCATTTCTCCTTCCTCGTGACCGAGGTGCGCTTGAATTGTTGTCTGATCTCAGCTTTTGACAGTTGGGCCTGGTATGTCCTTGCATTCCGCAATAATGACACACATAGTCCGTTCTAGGATTCCGTTGTGATCTTGGGAGAGACCTTCCTCTGGTTTCATGTCTACCCATGGAGTGATTTCGGGGCTTATTCACCATTCGTTGCTCACTCACATTCTTCTTCTCAACCTTCACATTCTCAGGGATGGTTTCTTCTACAATAGGCACTGCGGCCTTCACAAACTTCACTTCTTTGGTAGCTTTGGCTGATGAACTGCTTCCTCCGGTGTATCCCAACCCGGACTTGTCTGAAGAGGGTTTTTGAGATGAGATAACATCATCTAACTTCTGGGAAGAGACTCTCTCTATCTTGGCATGAGCTTGTACTACCTCTTGCTCAAGAAACCTCACCTTCGTATAGGCTTCAGACAACTCGCCATTTAATGTCTCAATTTCGCACTTAGCCTCTTTATATCTGACCATGAGACTTCTGTAATCTTCCTCAGCCTTCTTCATTTTCCTCACAGCTGCCTTGGCTTTTCTGGTATACTCTCCAGACTTCTCAAGAAGTAAAGAATAATTTTCTTGAAGATTAGCTGTATTCTCTTCTTCTTCTTCAGCATCTGATTCATCCACATTCCCAATAGACTCTGAATCTGAATGCTCACCAAGCTCCTTCACAAGAGTACCCAAATCATTCGATGACTCCACATGAGCAATGGTCATGAATGCGGAGTAGTTTCCCTCTCCGTCACAGCTCTCTTCCGAGTCAGAATCAGAGGATTCTGAATCACTGAGTGTTGTGGCATAAGCTTTGCCTTTTCCCCTTAGAAAATTTGGACACTCCTTCTTTAGATGTCCATGGCCATTACACTCATAGCAAATGATTTCTGAAGAAGGTTGAAACTCCCTCCCTTCTTTTCTTGGAAACTCTTTCCTATCACCTCTGGAGGATGAAAATTTTCCTTTGTTGAATGGTTTCCCACTGTTCTTCATCTTCAGAAATTTTCGGAAGTTTTTCGCAAGAAATGCTACTTCCTTCTCCACCCCATCTTCTTCGGAGGAATCACCCATCCTTTCGGTGATGGTTTTAAGAGCAAGTGATTTACTCATCTTATGGGAAGGCAGTCCCATCTGATATGTTTGGAGAGATCCAACTAATTCTTGAATGTTAATCTCATCCAAATCCTTGCTTTCCTCTATGGCTGTAACTTTTGCTCTGAAACTTTCAGGCAAGGACCTCAACACTTTTCTCACCACCTTAGCATCTTCAATCTTCTCTCCAAGATTGAGTTTAGCAATCACAATTTCATTGAGCTTCCCATAGAACGAATCAAACGGTTCATCATCACCCATCTTGAGCTCTTCAAATTTGGTGGTAAGCATCTGAAGCTTTGTGTCCTTAACTTTCTTTGTACCCTCATAAGTGGTCTCCAAAATCTCCCAAGCTTCTTTGGCTACCGTCATGTGAGAGATCCTGTGGAATTCATCAGGAGACACAGCACAAAATATAGCATTCAAAGCTTTACTATTAGCATTGGCTGCTGCAAGAGCCGCCTTATCCCAATTAGCCTTAGGAGCTTCCGGCTTAGTCCAGCCGAGCTCTACCGCATCCCAAACGGTATCTTCTATAGAGCATAGAAATGCTCTCATTCTGACTTTCCAGAATGCGTAATTGTTCCCATCAAAAAATGGTGGAACATTGAGCGATTGAGACCGGTCCATCTCAAGTAGGGTCAAGGATCACACTAAGGTGTTTAAACCAATCAAGTGTACCTGCTCTGATACCAATTGAAAGCTCTAAAATGTGTTGAAAAACACAAGAGCTGTTTAGACCCCCAATTAAAATTACGGCTTGGTTGATTTTACACAAACTTGATACTAAGTGCGGAAACGTGTAAACACAAGCGAATAAACAATAAGCTACTCTAATCCATAAACTAAGCAACACAGCAGTATAATGGAATATAAAAGAGTAGGGAAGAAAGATGCAAACACAGAAAACACCAAGACGTGTTTTCGAAGAGGAAACCGAAGAACTCGGCGAAAAACCTCTCCGCCGCCCTCCAAGCGGAAATCGATCCACTAGACAATCAGTTGGGATACATGAGTGAGCAAAAGACCCTCCAAGCCTAATCTACCCGATGCACCTAAGCCCTCCAAGCTCCTACTCCAACAAGGCTTCTCGGAACCGTGTCTTGTCTAGTTCTCCGGATCCCGCAACAAGCTCCATGTTGCATCTGCCATCCTTGGCTTCTTCCAATGCTTCCCAGCAGCACCAAAACGTCACTCAACACTCTCAGATGATGTGGTAAGTGTTTGGGCTATCAACCTCTCAATGGTGTGGAAATGGAGAGGGAAGGGTTGAGGAGATACCACAAGCAAGTGTATAGAGAAAGGTGGGGATGACAATCTCTAATTGCAATTGTGTTTGGCTAGGGTTTTCTCTCTGAAGCATTCCTCAACATTTGTGGGTAATGGGGGTTTATATAGGATAGGTACAGAATGTGTGAGTCAGTCAGTACAGGCTGGCAGAACAGCATGTCTCGCGGGTGTCTCGCGGGAAGGCCTTACCCGCGAGATACTCGCGAGAGACAGCTGTCTCCATCTGTCCTGACTCTTCGCATTCCAGCATGTGCCAGGCACATGCTTCACTTCGCGGGAAGCTTAGTCGCGACATACCCGCGAGATTCCATCAGCTTCCACTTTGCTTGAGTCTTCACACACTCTCTATCACACACCCCTTACAACAATTCCCACAACAAATACAGGGTATAAATAATTGAAAGTAATTACAATCAAATTTGGCACGGAATAAACGCCAACAAAACACATAGTTGTAAATCACAACTTTACACATATCAACACATCAACTAGAAGTCTCCACTTCCATGATCAAGACAAATCATCGTTGTTGATATGTTATAGTCTTCGTAGATGAAATGCCCAATTTTATCACCGACTATAAACTATAATTCTGAGTTTACAAAGAACTTGTGACTCATATCTTCTGTGACTAAATCACATAAATCACATACTATGCATCTCATGGACTATGTGATAATGTCCGAATATTCATGTTACCATTATTTCAGATAATAATAAAACAACTTTATTAAACACAATATTAAGTCATACACAATGTCACACTTAATATCATACATAGTATCATACAATAGGATTTAAGGGCACTAATCCTAACAAGATCCAGGAAGTCAAGTAATGACCACCTATAGCCCCAGAATAGACAAAAAGGTTAGAGTAAAACTATCTAATCAAAGCTTTAAGAGGAGGATCAAATACCTCACACAAGGATACCCAGTTCCTAGACTCAAAATTTCTACAAATAGAGAGATTTAACTTGCTCAAGACAATTTCCCTCTTACCCTACATAGACTTATATTTTGTCAAGGTCTCATAAGTCGCCTCACATTTGGCAGATAAGAACCTAACTCTATCAACTAAGGTAAAGCCAGAAGACGATGATCCAGGGTTCCTATTAGCTCTAGTCTTAAATTTCCTACCAACCTTAGGAACCATGACTAAAGACGGAAACAAAACAACACAATAAAACCAAGGGCAGATTGCATTAAGAAGGGTTAGAGACAAGATAACATGTAATTTTGAAAAACTATATGATGCATGATATTAGGATTCATATGATGCATGCTCTAATGCTCTAAACAGTCTAAATTCATCACAATGTTGAAAATTTACCAAGAAAATTAAGAATTTTTTAAAATCCCCAATTTTGAAAAACCTAATTTTCAAAAAATATCCTTATATTGATCAATTGAACAACATAACAAGCATAAATCATGTTATAATAACTCAATCTATCAATAACACAAGTCAATTTTATTCAATTTTACCCAATTTCACAAAATCCCCAAATCTCTCAAGAACATAAGAACCCTAATTTCAAAAAAAATTAGAAACCATGAAAATTTTGAAATTAAAGTGTGGGAATCATGTTTAAATGATGCATGATGAAAAACCCATGATTTAGTTTTGATAAAAAATATCCAAAAACATCAAAATCCCCAATTTTTGAAAATGTGAAAATCCCTAGAAAAATGCATGAAAGGTGCATGAAATCATGTAATTTGATGAAAAAGGAAGGTCAAAAGGGTCTTAACTTAAGTTTTTAAAGAAAACCTTCAAATCTTTGACCAAGAATATGATAAATAAAAAAAACATTTGTGAGAAGGGATTGAGAGAGGAATCAAAGAGAAAGACAAAGAACAGTTTTAAAAAAAAATGATCTAATTCCTGTATGTTTAAAAAAAAAAAAAAACAAAAATCGATTGATCGAGAGGAATCAGGAAGGAATTGAATAAGCCCGAGAGTTTAAGCTGAAAAACTAAATTTTCCTCTTCCCTTTTCGATCGATCGAAAAATAGACTCGATCGGTCGAATCCTGAAGAAACAAAAATTTTGAAAATTCTGGAAAACTTTTTCTGCAGAAACATTTGAAAAACTGTTTTTATGATATGAGATGTATGTTCATGATTTCAAATGTTTGACAAAATCAAACTTTTCAAAAAAACTTTAACAAATTTCTTCAATCTTTTCATTCCTCACTCCCAAAATGCATTTAACGCATCAAGAAGTTAAATTTTTGGAAGCCCACAAAATTTGATACACAATCACATGTACAGAGTTTAACAAAGATTTGCTTGTGGTGTGTGCAACTAGTAAGTGTATGAGATACACACAAGGTGATATGTAGATAGAAAATAAGCACAATTTATACATTATCCATCACATAAGTTTAAAAGTGACTATCACTTAAAGAGTTATATCATATAACTCCCACATCTCCTAGAAAACACGCTTGCAACCATGCAATTTTTTTTTTTTTTTGTTTTTTCTTTTTCTTTTGAAGCATATTTTTCTTTGTTTTTCATTTTGCTTTTTGCTTCTTTTATTTATTTTATAGCAACACCTTAAATATCTTGCTATGCAAGTGTTACACCTTACCGAGCATGGCTTTTATGATTTGTACATAGGTGTTCATGATTGGCGAGTAACAGTAGTGATATGGTTATTTATGCTTTTCTCCTAATATTTTTTGGTCCTTACAATCAAATAATGTGACTTCAAAATCAAGAGCATGTGTTTAAAAACCATAAACAACTCACACAATATAAACACTACATAGTACAAACTAGCAAAGTGTAGAAAAATAAAGCTCATCAAAGCTAAACAAGGTACACAGTCATGAAATGTAAATTTCATAGGCCAACCTTAATTACACATCTTGAAGATGTATAATACAAAAACCTTCTTTTTTACTGATTTTCTTTTCTTTGATTTATTAAAAAAAAAAAAAACTGAAAAACAACAAAAACAAACCTAGAATGCAATGTATGAATGTCATGCAAATGTAAATCTTAAAGAAAAACAATTTTGGTCACAAGAGATTGAAAGCATTAACACAAGGACCATGTTAGATAGACTCACTGAGGTTGAGTCTTTTGCGTTTAGACTCTTTTAGATGCAAACTTGGAGTTGGGATTTCTATTAGGATTGGCCCTATTTTGAGCTCTTGTATTGGCATAAAGGTTAAGAACCTTTACTAGTTCATGGATAGTGCCATAGAATCTTGTGCTTTTGACACAAGCACTTTCTATTTGGATGCTTGCTTTAAAGCTTGCGACTTAAAGCAATTTGCCCTAGTATACCTAGTTCCACCACAAAAGTGACAAAACCACTAAGATTTGTGGTTTTTCTTGCTTCCAGATTGATTGGGATTCTTAGGTTTAGACTCACTTAGATCTACCCTAGTTCTTCTAGAAGCTTAAACTACTTCCTTATGTACCTTAACTTCAGATTCAGATGGATGAACAACAGAAGTAGATGATGTAGGTATACATTTGGGAGGATTAACAACTGAAAAAGATCCAATCCCAACAAACCCTAGACCTGTTTTATCAGAAACAGATTTTTGAACATTTAACATGTCATCCAATTTAGAAGTAGAAGTTCTATCTATTTGTTCTCTAGCAACAGATAATTCTAGTTCTAAACTTTTAACTTTTTTAAGCAAGGTCATGTTCTCAATCTTAATAGAATTCAAGAGTTCATTGGCATCAAACAACTTTAAGAGCAAATTCTTCTTTTTTTGTTCAAGAGTGTTTATCTTTTTCAACCCTAACTCAACACTCATAGCATCTGTGGCTGCAATCTTACATAACTTGTTATAAGTCTCTTGCAAGTCAGCATTCTTGGAGAGTTTCCCATCAGAAGGGTTCTCATCAATAGTAGCAATGAAAGCCATGAAGTTTCCTTCTTGATCACTTTCAGACTCATGATCGAAAATTTCATCATCACTCAGAGTAATAGCCATAACCTTACCTTTGGATCTCAAGAATGTTGGACACTCAGATTTTAAATGACCATAACCCTAACAACCATAACACTATTATCTTAAAGAACTATTAGAAGATTGACCTAATTTATCTTTTGATTTTTCAGAATTGTTGTTTTTGGTAGTATCATTCTTCTTCATATTCTTAGTATCAACATTGTTTCTATTTCTTATGCTCCTATTATTATTTCTCTAAAAATTTCTAAAATTTTTGGCAAGATAAGCAATCTCAGTAGATGAGAGTTCATCATCAAATTCACAATCATCAACATCATCAACGTATTTCAAGGCCATAGATTTGGATTTATTAGTTTTTGATAAGTCAGATTCATAGGATTGAAGAGATCCTACAAGTTCATCTACAGGAATAGAGTCAACATCTTTAGTTTCAATTATGGCAATCACTTTAGGTCTAAAATCCTCAATTAATGATCTAAGAATTTTCCTCACAATTTTAGGTTGAGCATAAAATTCACCCAAATTAAAAGCAAAATTGACAATATCATTCAACTTAGCATAGAATTCATCGAAAGATTCATCATCAAATATTCTAATACTTTCAAATCTAGAAGTCAACTGTTGCAATTTATTGATTTTTACTGCCTTAGTGCCTTCATACACTGTTTGTAAGATGTTCCATGTAGTGTAAGCAATCTCAACATTTGAGATCCTCTCAAATTCTTCCATGGAAACAATATTGAGTATCGCATTCATAGCCTTACTATTAAAGCTTGCCGCTTCCTTTTTGGGCAGTGGTCCATTCACCAATAGCAGCGGTTGGTCTTTCCCAACTGTTTTCAATAGACAGCCATACTCTCTCATCACTAGATTTCAAGAAGGCTTTCATCATAACTTTCCAATAAGCATAGTTATTCCCATCAAAGTATGGAGGGATCATAAGAGAGTAACCATGTTCCATGACAGCAGGGGTCAAGGATCAACTCTAAGTTAAGAAGCCTATAAACAAGAGCTAACCCGCACTGATACCACTTGTTTGTTCGTTTAGACCCCTCAAAACAGATTGTTTAACCCAATATATTAACCAAGTGATTACTTAGATTAACTATTCAGATCTAGGTTAAACAATAATAAATCATATCATGCAAAGTAGAGGAAAATAAATAACACCATGATATGATGACCTAGGAAAACCAATTAAACAAACCTTTTCAAGGTAAAAACCAGGGAGGATTTGACCTAGTTATCCTCAAGGTAAAGTAAATCCACTATAAGAGAATTAAAGTTTTTACAATAAGATTTAACCCTAAATTTATTGCTACCTCATGTAGTAATTTACTGATATGACCACGTGCAAGCTTCGAATCCACAGATTCCTTCTTTTCTCGAATTTACACTAACACAAGCAGCCTTGTTTTTGACTTTGAGATCCCACTCAAAGGTTTTAGATCACTATTAGTAATGATTTTGATGCACCAACTATATTCTACCTACGCTTGATTGTAGATCTTGCTCCGGTAGATTCTTGTGTAGTTAAAAGGTACAAAACTTCTCAGGTCTCACAAAGAGTAACACACAAGTCTTCCAAAAAGTTTGAAAATCGTACCTGGGGTTTTCCTTTTATATGTGGAGAAGTTGGAATGAAACCCTGAACGTTTTCGCGGGCTTGGGCTTGATTTAAAAATCTACAGAATTTCTTTTCCTACGATTTTCGTTTGGTCAAGCCTAATTTCTCGATCAGTCAAGCAAGGCAGAAACTTTCTTCCGTTCTCTGCAATTAGTTGGACTTGAACCTTGAAACAAACACTTTTAAGCATTGTCTAACACCTGGACTAGACATGTTTTGTCCTCGGTTTGCCAAAAATTAAAAATATGGTTCTAAACATTTACACCTAAATCTTTACAACCTAATAGTTTTGCTAAGGAGACAATCTTTTTTTTTTTTTTCTCTACCAAAAATTCAAAAAAAAAATTAAGAAAAACGCTACTCCAATAAAAATTCTACTACAAAGAGGTTTTAGAGATTAAAAGAAATATCATTATTTTTTTTATATTATGATGGTGCAAAGAAAATCAGTAGGCTGAATGCTCCGGGCTTCAATGGACTAGTGATTGTTTAGGAGGCCTGAAAAGAAAAGGATACAAGATCAAAGGTGACCAGGATGAACCGGCCAAGAACCCTTCGATGCATAAGTTAGTTTTTTCTTTGGAACATTAGAATTCCAACTTTGAGAGTCGTGGGAACTTACTTCCATTTGATGTGGATGAGTGCTTATGTAGTATGCTTTGGAGTGGTTACTTGTCTCGTAACTTCCCTAATATTTGTGGAAGTTAGAAGTGTTAGATTCTAAGACTTTTTGAACTAAATGTATTAGAACTTCAATGTGTAATGTGTTGGCAAACCATGATCAAAACTTAGACTCTAGATTTAGGCTGCTCAAAGTATGTTTATTTGTAAAGTTGGAATTAAGTGAATTGTAGGATTTATTGGCTAAATCTGCAAGGCTCGATCGATTGAAAATTAGGCTCAATCGATCAAACCTCGTGCAGATTAATTTTCTACAGATTTTTCCAACTCAACCCAAGCCCGGTTTGACGTGTAGGGTTTTATATTTTACTCCAAGTATAAAAGGAAAAACCTTAACCACGTTTTAGAGGTTGTTGATATGCTGTGTGTTGAATCTCTTGTGAGATCTAGAGGTGCTTACATTCATACACACTTAAGGTTATCAAGATTCATGTCAATAACTTTGTGATCGCTTCAGTTGTTGTATAAATAATTTAAAGGAGATATGAAATTTTTGAGTGGAGTCTCAAAGTCACAAGTGGGGAGTACTTGTGGTTGCAGTAGATCAAAGAAAGAAGTAGTCCATGGACTCGGAGCTGTCACGTGGTCGTGGTAGTATGTTTTCTACACGAGGTAGTAATAGGATATTAGTAGTCTAAGTTCTATTGTACAAACTTCAATTCTTTCACAGTGGATATGTTTTACCTTGAGAATAGCTAAGTTAAATCCTCCCTAGATTTTTTACCGATTTGGTTTTCCTAGATTATCATATCGTTGTGTTATTTACTTTTCCGCATTATTTACATGATATGATTTAAATGTGTTAACCTAGATCTGAATAATTTATCTAAGTAATCACTTGGCTAAATAACTAGGTTAAACAACTTGTGTTTTAATGGGTCTAAAAACGTATAAGTGGTATCAGAGCGGGTTAGCTCTTGTATTTAGATCCTTTGATCTAAGAGTTGATTCTTAACCTCTGTTGTTATGGAACACGGTCACTCTTATGTGATCCCACCTCACTTTGATGGGAACAACTATGCCTACTGGAAAGTAAGGATGAAAGCATTCATGAAATTTGTTGATGAGAGAGTTTGGAATTCCATCGAATACGGATGAGAGAAACCGACTACTCTTATAAGCGAGTGGCAAACTTCTCAGAAAGAAGCAGCCGCTTTTAATAGCAAAGCCATGAATGCTATTTTTAATGCTATTTCTATGGAGGAATTCAAGAGGATTTCAAATGTTGAGGTAGCTCATACTACATGGAATATTCTCCAAACTGTGCATGAAGGCACAAAGGCAGTTAAGATTAACAAACTGCAGTAGTTAACTACCAGATGGATGACCCTTATGCCTATAGACGACCGTCCGACTAGGGATGACCATTCCTGTCTTCTTGACCTAGACGACTCTTATGGACGAATTAGAGTTGATTTAATTTCCAGTTCACCATCAGTTGCCCCCTTTTCCAAGGGTTGTCCTAAGCACTGTAGAATTCACTGCTGTTCTTTGGATGTGCATCTTTATGTCAGTGGTTATATGTCGTGCCACATGTCATGACCTCATTGGTGATTGGTCGCATCGATTTAACTTTTTGAGGAATATGCCACGTGGCATTTTCTGGTTGGTCACGTTGTTTTAGATGCCAAATTTCACTGTCTATAAATAGTAGAATTCCTCTCCTACCCTTCACATTTCCTAAATTTTCTTCCTTGACATTCGTTGTCCAGTGCCTCGTCTAGAAGTATTTCCGCATCTTTAGTCCTCCTTTGTCTAGAGATGGATATTCTTTTCATCTTCATTCTTAGGTTTTCCTTCAAATCTCTTCAAGATGTTTGAGATTGTCGATTCTTCATTTAGTAATAGTGTTGGTAAGGCAATAGACGAATACCATGACACTACTAGTTATAGTGGTTCTAGTAGTGGTAGTAGTAGTAGTAGTAGAGGGAACACCACGGACGAGGAATACACGTCTGGTGTTCCTGGGGTTCCTCTAGAGGTTTTTTAGGAACATCTTAGGACGAGGGCAACTTCCGGGTCTCGAGTCGATATCTCAACGAGTGTTCCTCTGTCCATTCCTTTAGACGAGGTAAAGACAATATACAGTTATACTGTAAGCGTACCTTCCAAAACATATGAAAAGAGACTTACTTCACTTAGGAGTTGGTATCAAATTCCAGACGACCTTAACTCTAGGTTAGCTATCTGTGGGGAGTGGTGTTGTAACCCTCATTTTGGAATAGGTGTTTATAAGGCTTACCTTCTAAGGGGACTTAGGTTACCCCTTAATGCCTTTGCTAGGGAACTACTTACTAGGTTAGGTTTAGGAGTGTGTCAGTTTAATCCTAATGCATGGAGGCTGGTCGTCTCTATGGAAGTTTTGTGGAGGGGAGTGATTGAAGGGGACCGTCCTCTCATTGTGGACGAGTTCCTCTACTACTACAAACCCTCAGAGATTAACCAGTCCCTTGGCTTTTATCAGTTCACAGCCAGGGGCAAAGATTGTAGATTAATAAAATCACTTGTAACTTCTGATAGAAACTAGAAGACAAAGTTTTTCTTCGTCTCTGGTTTTTGGGCTAGACACCCTGTTGAGGTTGGCAAAGATCCATTTGCCCCATATACTGGAGAGTTAGGGAACCTTCGTCCTAAAGGTGTATATATATTTTTTTCTTTTTATATATATATATATATATAGATATTGTGTTTTTATCTTTTGCTTATAATCATCCGACCCTTTTCTTCTTCTTTTTTTATTTTTATTTTTATTTTTCTATAGCTGTTAGACGACCATCTTTGAGCAGATTCTATCTTGAACGCGTCCAGAGGGCTCGTTTATACGTTGACAGGAGTTTCCACTCATTAGTTATACTTCAACATCTTGCCATTTGGGGACTTAGTCCTGAACCATCTCTTGAAGCTATAGCTCACGAGCTTACTATCTGTAGACATGAGTTTTTTACTTAAAGAATTTATTTTAATATTACCTTTTAAATGATTCTAACATTTTTCTTTTCAGGGATGGCAACCATGAAAGAAAACAAGGGAAATGAGGTAGTGGACGAGGTAACCAAGCTAGAGGCTCAATCTCTGCCTCGTCCTTCTCCTGGAGATAAAAGGAAAAGTTTATCCAAGACGCTTGATTTGGGAAATCTTCCCAGTCGTCAAGGAAACAAGAAGGTGAAGCATGGGTCGTCCAAGCCTGGGGTTGTCAAGTTCGGCCTTCCTATTCCTCCTACATCTCAGCCGTCCATCCAAGTCTATGATGTAGACTCGTCTGTGCCCATTGAAGTCACCCCGTCCAAGACCACTGCACCTGCCTCATCTCAACCTTCTCAAAGGGTTCCTATGAATCTCATTGAAAATGAAGATTTGGTTTGGGAACAGTTTCAAAAGGTCGTGACTGATGAGGACATGGTTGTATGCTATGACATGTCCTTGAAGGAATTTTAACATTTTGCTGTTCATGATCTCTTCAAGGTGTGTGATTTCGCTTTTGCCTTGTCTTGTTACTTTACACTTTTCTCGTCTAACAAGTGTTTTTTTTTAGGCAATGTCAAAGTTCATTGCAGTGTCCAAGTAGGTCACAGAGATGGACAAGACGAGGATTCAGCTTGAGATGAGGATCTAGGAGGTTAAAGATGACTGCAGGGGTTGGGCTGAAGTGGCAGCCAAGGCTACAGACGAGGCCAAGGAATTGCAAAACTTTGTTGAAGAGCTCAAGGCTGACATTGTCGAAAAGGACACCCGTCTTGACTATCTTCGGAAGAGGAATGACGAGTTGAGCACCCTTCTTAAGAAAGCCAAAGAGGACGCTGTTGTGGGGTTTAGAGCTTCCAAATAGTTTACTACTTTTTGGATGCAAACTATGCTGCTGGCTTCGAATATTTTCATATGGACATTGAGGAATGCTTCCTCGAAGTTGACTTCAGTTCCATCAAGCTCAATATTGGTGCTGCAAGCTCTCTCCTTCAAACGAGCTCTGAAGATGTCAATATCGAGGACGATGCCACTACCCAGCCTGCTCAGGACAATCCCACTTCTGGAGATAACCCTCAGTGAAAAACGTTTGAAATATTATATTTGTCATTTTCCTTTTCTTCTCTCTCTCTCTCTTTTTTTTTTTTTTTTTTAAATATATATATATGAGGTCCGTTGTTTTGGACCATTTGAATTTATCTAAGCACATTTTTCTCGTCTATAATCTTTGTGACGAGTTTCCAAACAATTGCCTTTTAGGCTTTACTTTATAAGGGTCTTTGGACGGTAGTCGTCTACCCTTTTTCTAAACTTTTATGAATGACTGTTTATTTTCATCACTTTTTTTTTTTACTATTGAACATGTTATTGTATGGACAAATTTCTCTTTATTTACATCATCCATATCATACTGGTTTTTAAGTGTGGTCTGTCCACCCATGAAGGCATTTAGCTCATCCATGTTAAGATAATTTCCTTATGTTCTACATTTTTACCATCCTTTAAACTTTACAAGTATAACTCGTCTTATGAATGGCATTGCTTTTGCCAACT
Organism: Quercus aquifolioides; assembly: GCA_019022515.1. Lineage (NCBI taxonomy): Eukaryota > Viridiplantae > Streptophyta > Magnoliopsida > Fagales > Fagaceae > Quercus > Quercus aquifolioides. Next base: position 16,911,233 of record CM032325.1, on the reverse strand, counting down.
TTACTCGTCCAGAGATTTGAATTAGCTGGTTCTACTATTCATCCATGAGCTAGACGATTTACACTCGTCTTTATGCAAGATGTTTCCAGCTTTTACTCTTCCATTGGTTAGATCATTTTGGCTGGTTGTATTTATCCATGGATTTGAACATTCTTGTGCTTGTATTTTTTCATCCATTGGTTAGACAAATAGGCTTTAGGCTTTTTCCTTGTCCATTAATCAAGCGAATATGCCTTAAGCTTATTCTTCTTTGCTTTATCCTTATTTTAAGGAAAGCTTATAGACATTACGTCTTTGCGTTCAGAGATTTTATTCATCTTGGGCCTTTAGCCTTCTTATGGATGAAGTTATGTAAATTAGAAATTCGTACATCATATAAATTCGGAATCCAAACTGTATATACACAACATAAGCATCATCCACAAGCATGACACATGCTTAGAAGCTAGTGTTAGGAAATTTAGACCCTAGTTGATAGAATTAATAAGTTTTAAACCCAAGTTGTTAATTAGATTTATTATGAATAAAACTTGTTAGAACCAAAAAAAAAAAAAAAAAATCAATATCATGTCAATATCATGCAGCGGAAAAAATAAATAAGACAGGATATGATGACCCAGGAAAACCAATGAAACAAACTAGTTTCACAGTAAAAAACCTAGGGGGAAACCTTCTTGAAAAGCAATTCACTATAGTAAAGAGAAGTTCCAGATCTAGGACAAAACCTTTGTCTCTAGACTCTACAATCCCCATAGATGAACTTACAGCAGAAACCTTCTACCGCTTCAAAACCTCTAAACTCCTCAATATATGAACGCCACCCTTTTTGATGCACGGATCCCAGTATGTGACTAACTCCTTTGCACGAATCCTAGTACGTGACTAACACATTAACTTGAAGAAGATGTTGTTTGCAAAGTTCTTCACTTCATTAACAATGACGATCAAGAAGCACTTGGTTAGAAAACCCTAAGGCATTGGTCACCTTTTGCATATGTTCTCCTTGTATTCTCCTATGTGACGGCCTTTAAAATAAGCCTTATATATATCTAGGGTTGTGAGAAAAGAAACCCTACACAAATACATAAGCATGGGCTGAAAATCATATTTGAAAAACTTATTTTTGTAATTCTCGATAGATACCTTGATGTATAGTATTTGTCGAGCCTCATTAAACCTTGATAAATAGGTATCTGTCGAGAAGCTGTCGAGCTATCTGTCCGCAGCTGTCGTGCTAGCTGTCCAGCTTTAGGGAATAGCTTTTCTTCACTTGTTTCTTAGTCCAATCTTCATGGCTTTAATACTAGACTTGAACAACATGTTTTTGAAGTATTAAACACATCCTAGATATACCCAATTACAAGTAAAGTGCGTTTTGTCAAAGGATTAGCCAATTACATAAAATGTTGACATATGTTCCTAACATGAATAACATATGTCCTAATAGCTAATGTCTTTTAGGGAATTAAAAATATTCACTTACAAACAAATTTCTAAGTCCATGACTTCATCCATGGTCTATAAACAGTGCACGGTTTAGAAACTGATGCACCTTTAGGGAATTGAAACACAACATAGATTACTTATAACAAACACAAGTAAATGCAAGTAATAGAAATCAACACACAACTTCAGCTCGTTCAGGGCGACCACAATGTCTAGGATGATCTTGTCTAGGATGACACTCGTCCATGCTGATATCCTATTGATAATATCTCCTCAAATGCTTAACATTCTAGGGGTGCTCTAACTTTCTTCCGTCCAGGGCTTCCAAGTAATATGATTCTTGTCTCTTGGAATTAATAACCTTGTAGGGTCCTTCCTAATTAGGTCCCAGTTTCCCATTAGTTGGGTTTCTGGTTGCTAAAGAGACCCTTTTTAGGAAAAGGTCTCCAATGTTGAAGTGCTTAGGTTTCACCATTGCATCATATTGTCTAGCCATGATGTTTTTATACCTCTTTGTCCTTTGATCCGCGTTCATCCTTACTTTGTCTATCTAATCGAGGTTGAGACGAAGTTGCTCCTCATTATCCTTGTCTTGAAACTTTATCACCCTATGGTTTGCCATATGCACTTCTACAAAGTATCACTGCTTCACTTCCGTAGGCTAGTTTGAAGGGAGTTTCCCCTATGGGGGTCTTCACAGTCGTCCTGTAAGCCCACAAAACACCTAGTAGCTCGTCTAGCCATACTCCCTTTGCCCCTTCAAGTTGAGTCTTGATGATTTTCATCAAGGATCGGTTTGCGACTTCTGCTTGTCCATTTGCTTGCAGGTGGGAGGGTGAGGAATAATGATTCTTGATTCCAAATCGCTCACAGAAGTCTCTGAAAGGCGTGTTGTCAAATTGTCGTCCATTGTCAAACACTAGTGCCCTGGGTACCCCAAACCTGCACACAATGTTCTTCCAAACAAAATTTTTGACATTCTGCTGTGTGATCTTTGCTAGGGGTTTGGCTTTCACCCATTTAGTAAAGTAATCGATTCCTACTACCGAAAACTTCATCTGCCTGGTCCCAAGTGGAAAGGGACCTAAGATATCCAATCCCCATTGTGCATAGGGCCATGGGGCCATCATCAGGGTGAGATACTTCGATGGTTGTCTAGGGACGTTGTTGAAGCATTGACATTGGTCACACACCTTAACATAAGCCTTAGCTTCTACTTGAATAGTTGGCCAGTAGTAACCCACTCAGACGACATTATGGACTAGCGCTCTTGCTCCTGAGTGATTTCTACATGCTCCTTCATGAACTTCCCTCAACACATAGTTTAACTCGTCTAGAGCTAAGCACCTTAAGTAAGGCTGAGGAAGCCTCTTTTGTATAATACCTCATCTATGAGATCATACTTGGTAACTTTGATCCTTAAATTTCTAGCTTTGTCCCTGTCCTCCGAAAGCCTTCCATCTTTGAGGTAAACCACTATTGGAGTCATCCAATTTTCTTCTCCTTCAATTTATTGTACCTTTGGGAGATCTATGCATGGCATATATTGGACTTTGTCATATTCGAACATAGCCCCCTCTGCTGAAGCTGCTTTCGCCAAAGCATTTGCTTCCATGTTTTCCTCCCTTGGGCCTTGAACAAACTCGGCTTCTTTAAACCTTTTGACTAGTCGCTTCACCTTATCTTGATACCTTTTCATACAGGCTTCCTTAGCTTCTCACATTCCATTTACTTGATTTATGATCAACTAAGAATTTCCTTGGACGACTATTGACTTTGCCCTAAGGACTTAGCCAATTTCATCTCGTTAAAGAGAGCTTCATATTCAACTTCATTGTTGGTTGTTTGATATTGTAGACGAGTCGCATATGTCAACTTGACTCCTTTAGGGAATTTTAGCACAACTTCAATTCCTCCTGCATGTAACATGGACAAACCATCCATATGGATGATCCATTTCTGAGCTCCATCGATCTCGTCTAACCCACCTTGATTGGGAGTGAACTTTGCAATAAAATTTGCCAATACTTGAGCTTTTATCGTGCTTTTTGGTTAGTACCTGACATCAAACTCACTATGTTCTACAGCCCATTAGATTAGTCATCCCGCGGCTTCCAACTTGTTCATCACCTTCTTAAGTGGATGATCTATCAAGACGTTAATGATATGAGCCAAAAAATAATGTCGTAACTTCCTAGAAGCTATGATCAAAGCAAAGGCTAACTTCTCCATCATGGGATATCGTCTGATAGGCCAAAAACGTATTGACCCATTGTGATGAATTAATTGATTAATTATCCAAGTTAATTAATTAATCAAATTAACATGCAAAGCGCGTGGTAGCACAAACAAATCACCAAATAACTAAGTATACAGCGGAAAATAAATGACACGGTGATTTGTTTACAAATGGGGAAAATGAACACGGCAAAAACCCCACCGGGTGATTTTAAGGTCACCACTCCCGAGAATTCACTATTATCACAACAAGCAGTTACAAGTAAAGGAATCCCAGTACCTTATACCAACCTACAGTTGAACCCTTATCCAAATACCCAATTGGACTTGTTTTGTAGTGACAATCTCTCCTTGTAATGCACGGCTCCTAGTACGTGACTAACCAATTGTGCGGATCCCAGTACGTGACTTGATTACCCACTTAAGAAGGATGTTGGCTACAAAGTTCTTCAGTTCATCCAAACGATAAAGATCATGAAGTTGCTTGGTCATAAAACCCTACGGTGTACAAACAAAACAACTTCTTGAAGAGAAAGATGAACTAGGGCAAATTCTGTCTCCAGTCACAATTTGCATGAATAAGACTTTGCTTCACACTTGCTCTCACCTAGACGGCCCTTAAAATAATCCTTACATATGTTTAGGATTGTGAGAAAAGAAAGCCTAAACACATACTCATGGATTGGATGAAAAACTGAACTTCATAAACATTGACAGATACTCTATCTATCGAGCAGCTATCAAACCTTAGGCTAAAACAGCTCTCTTTAAATCTCGATAGATGCTAGTTGGCGAGCAAGCTATCGAGCTTTAATGAACAGCACTTTGTAACTTGATTCTTGGACAAACTTGCATGACTTTAACACTTGAACTTGAAACAAGGTTTCTTGAAGCATTAAACACATCCTAGATCTACCAAATTACAAGTAAAGTGTGTTTTGTCAAAGGATTAGCCAATTACATAAAATAGTGACATATGTTCCTAACATTGATCACATATGTCCTAACAATTTCCCCCTTTGGCGATCCGTGACAAAACCACAACAAACAAATGAGATATGAGAGAAGTCATAAATCACTCAACTCATATTCACTTGTTAAATACAATAAAATCTATCCTAACACAAACTCTTGAAAAACTTTGTAAGAAGAGAGTTTATGGCAAGTAGACTTTTACAACTTGTATTTCTGAAACACTTTAAACAAAACTCATCAAGGCATCTTAGTGTGAAACAAAAATAATAGATTGTATACAATTAATAAGAAGCATGTGTATATAGATAGAAAAGAAACAGCACATGTAAGGGTAGGTGAAAAACATACATCAATATATATAAAGCAAATATAACTACAATGTATGTCAAAATGGTCACAAGACCAATATACAAGATATAATGTATCTAAAGGAGAAAGAAAAGAAAAAGATACATAAAATCCTCAATCCCTCAAAATATGAACACTCCCCCTAACAAAAATCTCCTATACTAACCCTCCCCCTTATGGGAATGACTACTCTCATATCCAAAGCTACTCCCCCTTTTTGTCATGAGTGACAAAGGGTGAGAGTATCAAGTAGACATCTCGTCATCCCTGGGTGAGCTAGCATCTCCATGCTCATCAAGGCGAGCCTACCGTCTGGCAATACGGCCGACACGGGTGTTCACCTGACACAACTCATCAGTGAGAGTGTCAAGGCAAGCATCCATGTTTTGAAGCTGCACCATGATTGCGTCTAGAGTCACACCACCTGCAGATGAAGAATGAGCGGAGGTGGATGGAACTGAAGGAGTAGAAGGAGCTGTCGTACCAAACCGCCTCGAACGAAGTTGTGCCTCTCTCCGTTTAACGACAGCGGTGTCTGTGGCACACATAACAGAGAAGTGGTCAGAAGCAAGAAAGGGAACTAAAAAATGGCATAAAAGCCTCATGATAGCTGAAGGGAAGATGAGCTTACCACGGGTCGTTGTATCCCTATAAACATCTACGATAGAAAGAATAAAATGAGAGGGAAAATCTATAGTAAGATGCTCTAAAAGAGAAAGCAAAAATTGAGCACGGGGCTCAGTGATAGAGTTATAGTGAGAAAAATGGTGTAAAACAAAAGTGTTAGGACATATGTGGTTCACTTGTTAATAACACATGTCATTATTTTATGTAATTGGCTAATCCTTTAACAAAACGCACTTCACTTGTATTTGGGTAGATCTAGGATGTGTTGAAATACTTCAAGAAACTATGTTTGAAGACCAAGTGTGGAAGCATTCAAGTCTGTCCAAGAAAACAAGCTGAAAGTGCAAGGTTACTAAAGCTCGATAGCTAGTATGTGTCGAAGTTTAGAAAGTTGTTCTAGCCCATAAGCTCGACACCTTCGATCTGTCGAGGTTTATAAAAATCAAAATTTCTGATCTGATTTCTTGGGATGCGTGAATGTGTCTTTGGGCCTTCTTTTCTCCTAACCTTAGACATATAAAAGGATTGTACTAAGGGTCGTCAACAAGTTCACAAGTTGCACAAGCATTGAGAAAACTCTGTTGAAGCAAATTGTGACCAAAGACAAAGTTCTGCCCTTGTTCATCTCTTCTGAAGAAGTTGCTGTGTATGTGCACCTTTGGGTTTTGTGACCATGCATCTTCTTGATCTTCATCGTGTAGGATGAACTGAAGAACTTTGCAGCCAACCTCTCTTTCTAGTTGGTGTTAAAGTCGCGTGCTGGGATCCGTGCAAATTGGTTAGTCACGTACTTGGGAGCCATGCATCAAAAGAGGAAATTGTCACTACAAAACAAGTCCAATTAGGTATTGGGGTAAGGGTTCAATTGTAGGTTGGTAAGGTACTTGGGATTCCTTTACTTGTAACCGCTTGTTGTGATAATAGTGGAGTTTCGGGAATGGTGACTTGAAAATCACCCGGTGGGGTTTTTGCCGTCAGGTTTTCCCCATTCGTAAACAAAACACCGTGTCATTTAATTTCTGCTGCATATTTAGTTATTTTGTTATTTGTTTGTGCTACCACACATTTGCATGTTAATTAACTTAATTAATATACTTGGCTAAATTAAAAGTTATCACCATGTTCATGAATCTAGGACCTTTAGCAAAGGTTGAACATGTAGTAAACTGATGCTCGCCCCAATCAGAGGGATGCTCACAGAAAGTGGACATAAGCTCGTCTTTGGACACAATCCTCAGACGCTCACAACTGGGGTAGTCAGGATGCTCTACCCTCGAGACACGGAGTACATCGGATACAATATCCGGTGTGACCACAATGCACGTACCTCGAACGCGAGTAACAAAAAGAGGTACTAAATAATCAAATCCATGCATGTTGGAGTAAAACTCCTGGATCAGCACGGATGGATAAGTGACTGGGACGTCACACAGTGACTCCCAACCCTTATTGTAGATGACAGTGGGTAAGTCAGTGTCGAAGAAGTCCGACAAAATGACTTGGCGTTTTGAATGAACACCTTGTCGAGAAAAGTTCTCCGAGAAGTCCTTTCAGGACTGCTCATCACGGAACCAAACAGAAGAAGGAGTAGGATCAGATGAAGTAGATGCCCCAGAACGAAGAGGGTTTTGGGACAGAGTAGATTTGCGTTTGGGTGCCATAGATGTAGACTAACGCAAACAGGAGAGAGAGAGAAAGGGAGAAAGAGATAATTAGAAAAGTCCCAAGCAGCAAAAATATATCAAAATATATTGAATAGAAAGTAAATATGCATAGGAATGTATGAACATGTGACATGCAAAGGTAATTGCATCATGGGCTCAGCCCAATCCAATCCTACCAGTACATAAGTATGCAACAAAGTGAACACACGTCTAAGAATGCATGAAACAGTGTTATAATGTAAATGAGATGTAATGCATGATATGTTAAGATCAAAAACACAAAACCCATCCCAAAAATTTTGCAGAAACCACTTTGATTTTGAAAAACCCCAAATTTTTCATTAAACCCCAAAAGTTAGGTCATAAAAGATGAAATGCACGTAAAAGAAGGATTAGACACTTACCAAGTGAAGAAAAACTTGATTAAGGCTGAAATATCCTTCAAGAAGAGGATTGGAGTGAGAGAGAGAGAGCATATGAGAGGTAAGGAGTCAAGAAAGATCGAGTGAAATGAGTCTGAGATCGCGAGAACCCTTTATATTCAAGCTCAGTAATTCTCGACAGATCGAGAGGTGTCGAGATTTAAAGGGTTCGACAGATGCAGCTATCGAGAAGGTGTCCAAAGCAAAAAGAATCTTGATGGATTGAGGATCTGTTGAAGAGCTATCGAGGGGACATAAAGTTTCTTGATCGATCGACCTAACTATCGAGAGGTGTTAAGATTGTGATAAAAGACAACTGAAGAACTCGATAGAAAAGCTGGGTGTCGAGAGGTGTCGAGGAGCTATCAAGATTGGTTTAAAAACAGTTTTTCAAGGGGAGAAAAACACAAACATGAATGCAATCAAATATGTAACTAAACCAAGGACCCAAACGACATTTTTATCTCTCAAAATCATCTCTCACCAAAAAAAAAAAATGTTAAGCACAATGATCCCAAAACACACACACACAGACACACACTAAACAAGTCTAACCAATTTTATATTTCAAAAACAAATCAAGACAGTTTAGTGAGCATGCATTAACACATGTAAACCTTCTGAAGAGTAGCAAAGAATATTGCGTGTTGTGTGTGAAAAATATCGCAAGATTGCATAAGTGTCTACATGTTATGATGATTTGAGATATTAGAAAATCACTATAACTCCCACATAATCATAACTGTTTGATGGGGACTATCACCTTCGAGGTACATCTTATAACTCCCACATCTCCTAGAACACACGCTTGCAATCATATAAAGCATTTTGATCTTTTTGCTTTTATTTTTCTTTGCATATATTTCTTTTAATAAGCATGTCATACGTGGGCATATAAGAGATAGAAAAGAAATACCCAATGATGTTAAGCATTTGACATTGCAATTTTGCTATGCCGAAGCATACGGATGTCATTGACATTGCACTTTTGCTATGCCGAAGCATATAGATGTTATTTCATGATTGGTGGGCAACAATAGTGAGATGGTTCTTTATACCTTTCTCTTAGGATTTTCTAGTCCTTCCCGTCAAAAAGAGTGATACGAGTGTTAAGTACAAGAGATGACTTAATTTTACTCATCACAAACAAGAACCACAAAGCTCACTTGCTTAATTGTGCATAGAGATGCTCATCTAAGCTACAAGAGATACAAAGTTTAGAAAACTTTGTTTCAAAGTCCATCCAAGGTACACAAGTACCAATGTACATAAACACACACTATTTTTGTATTTTTCAATTTTTCAATTTTTTATTTTTATTTTTATATGAAAAAAAAATAAAACACAATTGAAAACTAACCAAACAAAAACATATGAAACAAAACAAAGCAATGCATAAACTAGACTAACTCAAAACAGTAAAGCAAAACACACAAGTAATGCAAAAACAAAAACAAGAAAGGGATAGAGAGATAAGAAGTGACAGAATCACTTAGAGACCTTTTCCTTCCACACCTTGGAAGAACCTTTCCATCTAGCAAACCCTTGATCCGATGGTGAGGGAGAAAAGTTAAAACCGTTCAAGTTCGAAAGGAACATGAGAGCTTTGAGAAGATCTCCAAGAGGAGCAAGAGGGGATGGAAGCTGACTCTGATCTCCCGATGCGATCATGCTATTTCTCTTTTGAGTGGCTAGCCACTTGTAGCAATTAAGTCGAGTACGTCTAGCTGCGCCACAGTGATGACAAAAATGCTGCTTTTCTGTTTTGGCTTTTGAGAGTTTCCCTTTTTAGCCCTAGGGTTTTTAATCTCATTCTTAGCAAGTTTAGGGGGTGCTCTAAGATAGACTTACCCTTATCTATGTTCTCACTAGCTAATTTATTTTTAACTCCATTGTTTTCAGTTTCAACATCATTAGCAGGAGGAACAAAAATAGTAGTACTAGTAGAAGCAATACTAGGAGAAGAGAAATCATACCCTAAACTGGTTCGATTGGAAGTAGATTTCTGAAGACTGAGCATCTCATCGAGCTTAGCGCTTGAAGTCCTTTCCAGCTGAGCTCTGACATGGAACAGTTCTGCCTCAAGCTCCTTGGTCTTTTCAGCCAAGAAATTATTTTCAAATCTCAGTGCTCCAATAGTCTAATTGGCTTCATCAAACTTTGTAGAGATTTTGTCTGATAGACCAAAAATGTATTGAGCCCTTGTGATGAATTAATTGATTAATTAACCAAGTTTATTAATTAATCAAATTAACATGCAAAGCGCGTGGTAGGACAAACAAAACACCAAATAACTAAGTATGCGGTGGAAATTAAATTGACACTGTGATTTGTTTACGAATGGGGAAAACATACACGGCAAAAATGCCCACCGGGTGATTTGAAGGTCACCACTCCTGAGAATCCACTATTATCAAAACAAATGGTTACAAGTAAAGGAATCCCAGTACCTTATACCAACCTACAGTTGAACCCTTACCCCAATACCCAATTGGACTTGTTCTACAGGGACAATCTCTCATTTTCAATGCACGGCTCCCAATACGTGACTAACCAATTACGCGGATCCTAGTACGCAACTTGATCAACAACTTGAAAAGGATGTTGGCTGCAAAGTTCTTCAGTTCATCCAGACGATAAAGATCATGAAGTTGCTTGGTTACAAAACTCTACGGTGTACAAACACAGCAGCTTCTTGAAGAGAAAGATGAACTAGGGAAAATTCTGTCTCCGATCACAATTGCATGAACAAAACTTTGCTTCACATTTGCGCAACCCTAGACGACCCTTAAAATAATCCTTATATGTGTTTAGGATTGTGAGAAAAGAAAACTCAAACATACATTCACGGATTGGATGAAAAATAGTCCTGAAAAACTGAACTTTATAAACCTTGACAGATACTCTATCTATTGAGCAGCTGTCGAGCCTCGGGCTGAAACAGCTCTCTTTAAATCTCGATAGATGCTAGCTGTCGAGCTTTAATGAATAGCACTTTCTGACTTGATTCTTAGACAGACTTGCATGTCTTTAACACTTGATTTTGAAACAAGGTTTCTTCAAGCATTAAACACATCCTAGATCTACCCAATTACAAATAAAGTGCATTTTGTCAAAGGATTAGCCAATTATATAAAATAGTAACATATGTTCCTAACATTAATCACATATGTCCTAACATTGCCCTTCCACTCCTCTTAGCGCTCGGCTTGTATAATAAACCGGCTTCTATATCTTCCTTTCTTCTCAAATTAATGCTGGGCTCATTGCATATGGAGATACTGCCAAATACAAGTATAATTCTTCACTTGGTATAGATGGGTTCAGTAGAGGAGTTGTTGTGAGGTAGGTCTTAAGGTCTTAGAAGGCCTTTTGACACTCGTCTGTCCATTCAAATGCTTTCTTAAGAACCTTAAAAAATGGTAAACACTTGTTAGCATCTTTACAGACGAACCTTTTAAGGGCAGCAACTCGCCCATTGAGAGATTGGACTTCTTTGATATTCCTTGGTGGCTCCATATCCAGTATCGCTTGAATCTTATTAGGATTTGCTTCAATTCCCCTATGTGCGACCATGAACCCCAGGAATTTTCCTGACGAAACACCAAAAGCACACTTGCTTGGATTTAACTTCATGTTATATCGTCTAAGCGTATCAAAGCTCTCTTAAAGGTCATCCAAATGCTTTTCCTCGTCCAAGCTCTTTACAACATATCATCCACATAAACTTCCACATTTCGTCCAATCTGTGGATGAAACATATGGTTAACCAGCCTTTGATAAGTTGCCCCTATGTTTTTCAAACCGAAAGGCATCACCTTGTAGCAAAATAGGCCTTAATTGGTGATAAAAGATGTCTTCTTTTGATCCACCTCGTCCATCCTTATTTGATTGTAACCTGAGAAAGCGTCCATGAAACTTAGAAATTTATGACCCATAGTTGAGTCCACCAGCTGGTCAATGCGTGGTAATGGATAGCTATCTTTGGGGCAAGCCTTGTTCAAATCGGTGAAGTTTATGCACATCCTCCATTTGCCATTAGTCTTCTTGACCATCACTACATTAGCCAACCAGTCTGAGTAATAAACTTCCTAGATAAATTTTGTCGTGGTCAACTTTTGGACTTCTTTTTTAATGGCATTATCTCGTTCGGGAGCAAAAACTCTCTTCTTTTGACATACGGGCTTAGAGGAAGGATACATGTGTAAAGTTGTTATTTACAACTATGTGTTTTGTTGGCTTATATTCTGTGCCAAATTTGATTGTAATTTTATTCAATCTTTTGTACCCTCTATTTATTGTGGGATTTGATTTTAAGGGTTGTGTGATAGAGAGAGAGTGTGTGTAAAGACTCAAGCAATTGAAGATTGAAGAGTTTTCACAGGTAGCTTGCGACTAAGCATCCCGTGAAGTGACTCATGTGCCTTGCACATGCTAGAATGCCAAGAGTCAGGCCAGGATGGAAACAGCTGTATCTCGCGAGTATCTCGCGGGTAAGGCCTTCCTGCGAGACACCCGCAAGACATTTTGTTCTGCCACCCTGTCCATTCTGATACACACTTTCTGTGCCTACACTATATATACCCACATTACCCACAAATTTTGAGGAGTGCTTTTGAGAGAAAACCCTAGCCAAACACCTTGAGAGTTAGAGATTGTTATACCCACAATCCTCTACACATTTGCTTGTGGAATTTCGTCAACTCCTACCTCTCCACTTCCATACCATTGAAAGTGTCAAGTGAAGTTCTGGTGCTGCTGGGAAGTATTGGAAGAAGCCAAGGATGGCAGGTGCAACATGAAGCTTGTTGCGGGATCTGGAGAACTAGACAAGACACGGTTCTAAGAAGCCTTGTTGGAGTAGGAGCTTGGAGGGCTTAGGTACATCGGGTAGATTAGGCTTGGAGGGTCTCTTGCTAACCCATGTATCCCAACTGATTGTTTAGTGGATCGATTTCCGCTTGGAGGGCGGTGGAGAGGTTTTTCGCCGAGTTCTTCGATTTCCTCTTCGATAACACATCGGCATGTTATCTTGAGTTTGCATATTTCTTCCCTACTCTTTTACATTCCATTTTACTGCTGTGTTGCTTTGATTATGGATTAGAGTAGCTTGTTTGTTTATCCGCTCGCTTTTACACTATTCCGCACTTAGTATTAAGTTAGTGTAAAATAAATCGAGCCGTAACTTTAATTTGGGGGTCTAAACAGCTCTTGTATTTTCAACACATTTTCGAGCTTTTAATTGGTATTAGAGCGGGTACACTAATGTGGTTTTAATACCTGAGTGTGATCCTAAACCCCTTGGTGTGCCATGAAAAGTGATATGGCAAAGGTCAACATGAAGCAAAGTAAAGGTGTTTGTGAAAATGACTCTATGAGCATATTTGGAGATTGTTCTAGTAATGAGCTTTTAGAGTTATTCAAATCAAAGAAACATGCTAGAGTCTTTATACACATGCTGAAATCTTTAATTCATAGGAATCATGATATTCATAATAGCTTGTGTGAGTCGAATTCCTTAATTGATGAATATAAGAGAAGGAATAGACATTTGTGTGATAAAATTGATTGTTTGAAAAGAAAGCTACACTCATCTATGAATGAAGTAAAGAATGATGAGTTTGCTTTGATGGTCAAAAATACCTATCTCATGCTTGTCTTTTTGTTCATACCGCATTGAAAGTATTTAATTCATGTTTGTGGTATTTTGACAGTGGTTGTTCAAGGCATATGACTAGAGATAAATCTCTGTTCAAAACTCTTAAAGAAAAGGAAGGTGGTTTTTTGACATTTGGAGATGGTAGTCACTCACAAGTTCTTGGAAAGGGAACCGTGGACATCCCAGGACTGCCTTTGTTAACTGATGTGCTGTACATTAAGGGATTGAAAGTGAACTTGCTGAGTATTACTCAGATTTGTGATGAAGACTTCTTAGTCCAATTTTCAAAAAAAGGATGTCTAATCCTGAATGAAGAAGGTGTTCAAGTTTTGAAGGGATTTAGGATCACCGATAATTGTTACGAAGTCATTCCCAAACTAAGCATAGCATGTCAGAGTGCTCGAGTGAATCTTTTGGAGTTGTGGCATCAACGACTTGGACATGCTAATTACAAACAAGTGGCAAAAGTCTCGAAGCTTGAAGCTGTGGTTAGGTTACCAAAATTTGGAAAAATTGAGAAGAATGTTTGTGGTCCATGCCAATTGGGAAAACAAACAAAGTCAAGCCATCCTAAAGTAAATGTGGTTGCTACTTCCCGCCTTTTGGAGTTACTACATGTGGATCTAATGGGTCCAACAAGAACAGAAAGCATGGGTGGAAAGCACATTATTATGGTGGTAGTTGACGATTTCTCGAGATACTCTTGGGTGGAGTTTCTTAGAGAGAAGTCAGAAGCATGTGACAAGATGGAAAAGTTATGCAAGAGGCTGCAAAATGAAAAGGGAGTTCCCATAGTCAAAATCAGAAGTGACCATGGGAAGGAGTTTGAAAATGCAAAGTTTGAAGCATTTTGCAATGAACATGGTATCAAGAAGGAATTTTCAGCTCCAAAGACTCCACAACAGAATGGGGTAGTTGAAAGAAAGAACCGGGTGATTCAAGAGATGGCACGAGTAATGTTACTCAACAAAAACATTCCACAGAAGTTTTGGGCTGAAGCTGTGAATACTTCATGTCACATTGGGAATAGGATTTACTTCTGAGCAGGAACAAAGAAGACATCATATGAAATTTGGAGAGAAAAGAAGCCAAAGGTGAAGTATTTCTGAATATTTGGGAGCAAATGTTACATTCTCAATGATAGGGAGAATTCTGGAGAATTTGATGCTAAGTGTTAGGACATATGTGTTTCACTTGTTAGGAACATATGTCACCCTTTGATGTAATTGGCTAATCCTTTGACAAAACGCACTTCACTTGTATTTGGGTAGATTTAGGATGTGTTGAAATACTTCAAGAAACCATGTTTCAAGATCAAGTGTGGAAGCCTACAAGTCTGTCCAAGAAAACAAGCTGAAAGTGCAAGGTTACTAAAGCTCGAGAGCTGGCTCGACAGCTAGCATGTGTTGAGGTTTAGAAAGTTGCTCAAGCCCGTAAGCTCAACACCTGCTCGACAGCTTCTCGACAGCTTCTATCTGTCGAGGTTTATAAAATCATAATTTCTTATCTGATTTCTTAGGATCCATGAATGTGTCTTTGGGCCTTCTTTTCTCCTAACCCTAGACATATAAAAGGATTGTTTTAAGGGTCGTCAACAAGTTCACAAGTTGCACAAGCATTGAGCAAACTCTGTTCAAGCAAATTGTGACCGGAGACAAAGTTCTACCCTAGTTCATCTCTTCTGAAGAAGTTGCTATGTATGTGCACCTTTGGGTTTTTTGACCAAGCATCTTCTTGATCTTCATCGTGTAGGATGAACTGAAGAACTTTGCAGCCAACAACTCTTTCTAGTTGGTGATTGAAGTCGTGTACTGGGATCCACGCAAATTGGTTAGTCACGTACTTGGGAGCCGTGCATCAAAAGGGGAAACTGTCATTACAGAACAAGTCCAATTGGGTATTGGGGTAAGGGTTCAACTGTAGGTTGATAAGGTACTTGGGATTCCTTTACTTGTAACCGCTTGTTGTGATAATAGTGGAGTTTCGGGAGTGGTGACTTGAAAATCACCCGGTGGGGTTTTTACCTTCAAGTTTTCCCAATTTGTAAACAAATCACCGTGTCATTTTATTTCCACTGCATATTTAGTTATTTGATGATTTGTTTGTGCTACCACGCATTTGCATGTTAATTAACTTAATTAATATACTTGGCTAAATTAATTGGTTAATTAATCACAAGGGGTCAATTAGCATTTGGCCTATCAAGTGGTATTAGAGCGGGCACACTCTGATTAGGTTTTAATTTTCGCTATGTTTGATCCATTGACCCCTTTTGTCATGGATAGAGGACAGTCGTTAATTATACCTCTTTTATTTGATGGAACTAACTATGCATACTGAAAAGTACGCATGAGAGCTTTCTTGCAGTCTTTAGATGAGAAAGTGTGGCAAGCTGTAGAGATTGGCTGGACTAAGCCAAAAGAAGCGCCGACCGATTGGGATGATGCCAAGATCAAGGCGGCAAACTTTAACATCAGAGCATTGAATGCGTTGTTCAGTGCGGTCACCAATGAGGAGTTTAAGAAGATATCCTTGACTGAAATTGCTAAAAAGGCTTGGACCATCCTCTAGACAACCTATAAGGGAATCAAGGCTGTCAAAGATTCAAAGCTTCAGAGGCTCACTGCAAGCTTTGAAGAGATTAAGATGGAGGAGGATGAGTCATTCGATGAGTTCTGTGCCAAGCTGAAGGACATAGTGAACTCTGCATTCAATCTTGGGGAAACCATTCCTAAACCCAAGATTGTGAGGAAAGTGCTCAGATCTTTACCCGAGAGATTCCATGCCAAGATTACGGCGATTGAGGAATCAAAAGGAAAGAGAAAAATTGGCAAGACGGGTAAAGGAAAAAGCATGGCACTGAAGGCCAAGAGCAGTGAGACAGATGAGTCTTCAGATGATGAAGATTCCAAGATAAAGTCCTATATCACCAGGCAGTTTAAGAAATTTATGAAGAATGCCAATGGAAAGGGCTTTGACAAGGACCACAGGCAATCCAGTTCCTCTCAGTTTAAGAGCCAAGACAAAGGGAAGAAAGATGCAAAGGATGGTAGTCAGTACACTGTTCCCGTAGGACCTAAGTGTTTTGGGTGTCATGGCTTCGGTCATATGAAATAGGAGTACCCCACATATCTCAAGAGCATTGGGAAGAGCAAGACACTTGCTGCTACCTTAAGAGACACTGAGCCTGAAGATGATTCCGATAGTGAGGATGACGGAATCTTAAATGCCTTCACTGCCATAGTCAATCCTACTGAAGGGATTGTTGATGAAGTGGAAGAAGAAGAAGAATTGGTGGACTCCAAGTGTGAGAAGATGGATGATCAAGATGATATCCATTCAGCCTATGAGAAACTATACAAGCTGTCTGAGAAACATGAGAAACTCTATAGGCTGACCACCAAGAAGCTCATTGATGCGGAACTTGACCGTGAAGAGTTGTCCACAAAGTTTGATGAGGTAAATTAGATTATAGGAGCACTGAGATTCGAGAACAATTTCTTGGCTGAGAAGACCAAGAAGCTTGAAGCGGAGCTATTTCAAGTTAGAGCTCAATTGGAGAGGACTTCAAGTGCAAAGCTTGATGAGATGCTCAACATTCAGAAATCTGCTTCAGATCGAACGGGTTTAGGGTATGGTCTTTCTTCCTCTAATATTGCTTCTACTAGTTCTACTGTTTTTGTTCCACCCGCTAATAATATTGAAATTGAAAACAATGATGCTAAAACTGAATTAGCTAGTGAGAACTTAGACAAGGGTAAATCTATCTTAGGAGCACCTCCTAAGCAAGATAAGAAAGATGTTAAAAACCCTAGGGCTAAGAAGGCTATCTCTCAAAAGCCTAAAAAGAAGAAGCAGCATCTCTGTCATCATTGTGGTGTTGCCGGTCGTACTCGACCAAATTGCTATAAGTGGTTAGCCACTCAATAGAGCAACGTCATGATAGCATCTGGAGGCCAAAGTCAGCTTCAATCCTCTAAAGCCCTCATGTTCCTTTCAAACTTGAACGGGTTCAATTCTTCCCCTTCACCGCCGGTTCAAGGATTCAATCAAAGGAAAGGTTCTTCCAAAGTGTGGAAGAAAAAGGACTCTAAGTGATTATATCACTTTCTTCTTTCTCTTGTTTTTGTTTGTTGCATTACTTGTGTGTTTTGCATTTATTTTGAGTCAATCTAGTTTTATGCTTTGCTTTGATAACATGTTTTTGTTTGTTTATTTTGTTTTTGATATAAAAATAAATAATAAAAAAATTGAAAAATCAGAAAATACAAAAACAGTGTGTGTTTTGTGTACATTGGTACTTGTGTACCTTGGATGGCCATTGAAACAAAGTTTTCTAAACTTTGTATCATTTGTAGCTTAGATGAGCATCTCTATGCACAACTAAGCAAGTGAGCTTTGTGGCTCTTGTTTGTGATGAGTAAGATTAAGTTATCTCTTGAACTTAACACTCATATCACTCTTTTTGACAGGTAGGACTAGAAAATCCTAAGAGAAAAGGCATAAATGATCATCTCACCACTGTTGCCCGCCAATCATAATATGACACCTGTATGCTTCGGCATAGCAAAAGTGCAATGTCAATGCTTATCATCTTGGGCATTTCTTTTCTCTCTCTTATATGCCCATGCATGATATGCTAAATAAAAGAAAATATGCAAAGAAAATAAAAAGCAAAAAGATCAAAAATACTTTAAATATGATTGTAAGCGTGTATTCTAGGAGATGTGGGAGTTATAGGATGTACCTTGAAGGTGATAGTCCCCATCAAACAGTTATGATTGTGTGTGAGTTAACGTGATTTTCTCATATCTCAAATCGTCATAACATGTATACACTTATGCAATCTTGCGATGTTTTTTTTTCACACACAACACGCAATATTCTTTGCTACTCTTGATACATGTGCAGGTACAATGTGATTTGGCCATCACTAGGTTTACATGTGCTTATGTATGCTCACTAAACTGTCTTGACTCGTTTTTGAAATATAAAATTGGTTAGACTTGTTTAGTGTGTATGTGTGTTTTTGGGATCCATGTGCTTAAAATTTTTTTTGAGAGATGATTTTGAGAACCTATTATGTGGATTGGATCATTGTTGAGTTGCATGTTGGATTGCATTCATGTCTGTGTTTTTCACTTCTCGAAAAACTGTTTTTAAAAGCTGGCTCGACACCTCCTCGACACCTCCTCGATACCTAGCTATCTGTCGAGCTTCTCAAGCTTTTTCTTATCGCAATCTCGACACTTCCTCAACACCTGGTGGATCGATCGAGAAATCTCCTGCCTCCTCGATAGCTTCTCGATACCTGGTCGATCGATCGAGCTTCTGTTCTTGATTTTGGTGTTTATTCCTCGATACCTCTTCGACACCTGTATCTATCGATGACCATTTTCCTCGACACCTTTCTCGACAGATGTCTCGACACCCCTAGATACTTGTATCTATCGATCTTTACTGAGGTTCTTTTTAAGCTCCTCGTGTGATCCAGTTCTCATTTTCTTGATCTCTCTCGATCTGTCTGCGCCTGTTCACCTCCCAAACTCTCTTTTCTCACTCAAAACCTTCAACCCACGTGATTTTCGGCCCTTCTTTGCTTCAAATCACTTGGTATGATCTCTTTTCCTTTCATTCTTCATGCATTTCATGTTTTTGAATCTTAGGTTTTGGGGTTTTTGAAAATTTTGGGGTTTTTCAAAATTAATGA
The DNA here is from genome assembly GCA_019022515.1 of Quercus aquifolioides. Classification (NCBI taxonomy): domain Eukaryota; kingdom Viridiplantae; phylum Streptophyta; class Magnoliopsida; order Fagales; family Fagaceae; genus Quercus; species Quercus aquifolioides. Next base: position 16,892,144 of record CM032325.1, on the reverse strand, counting down.
GTGTTCTTGAAATTTTGGGATGGGTTTTCATTTAAAGGTGTTCAAAATCTCATGCATTGCATCACATTTGCATTATAATGGTATTTTCATGCATTAGATGTGTGTAATATGTTTGTGTGCTGGTAGGATTGGATTGGGCTGAGCCCATGATGAAATTTCTTTTGCATGTCACATGTTCATGCATTCCCCATGCATACGTACTCTCTATTCAATATACTTGTTATATTTGAATTGCTTTGGGACTTTTCTGGTTGTCTCTTTCTCCCTCTCTCTCATTCTATTTACGTTAGTAGTGTCTATGGCACCTAAGCGTAAATCTACTCTGGCTCGAAACCCTCTTCGTTCTGGGGCTTCTTCATCTTCTGATTCTGCTCCTCTTTCTCTTCGATTCCGTGATGGTGATGCCTATAAGGCATTCTCAGAGAACTTTTCTAGAGGAGGTGTTCATTCGGAATGCCAAGTCATTTTGGCGGACTTCATCGACACTGACCTTCCCTCTGTCATTCACAGTAGGGAATGGGAGTCATTGTGTGACGTCTCGGTCACATGTCCTCTCATGCTTATTCAGGAGTTTTACTCCAACATGCACGGGATTGATTGTTCAGTACCTCTTTTCTTCACTCGCGTTCGAGGTATGTGCATTCCTGTCACCCCGCAGCTTGTTGCGGATGTGCTTTGAGTTTCTAGGATAGAGTTTCCTGACTATCCTTCTTGTGAGCATCTACGGACTATGTCCAAGGATGAGCTCATATCTGCTTTTTGTGAGAGCCCTTCGGAGTGGGGTGAGCGTCAGTTTACATCATGTCGGCCATTTGCTAAAGGTCCTAGATTCTTAAACATGGTGATGACTTTTGTACTTCATCCGCTTTCTCACTACAACTTTATCACAGAGCCTCGTGCTCGATTTTTGTTATCCCTCCTTGAGCATGTTACTATAGACTTTCCTTCTCATTTCATTCTGTCTATTATAGATGTTCATTTGGATGCGGCGACCCCGTGATAAGCTCATCTTTCCTTCTGCTATCACGAGGATTCTACGCCATTTTTCCATCCTTTTTCCCGTGTCCGACCATTTCACATTCATGTGTGCCATAGATGCCGCTACTGTAAAACGTAGTTAGGTCGAGACAGCCAGATTCCACTCCTCCCTCCCGTTCAGCTCCATCTCAATCTGCTCCATCTACATCCACTCTTTCTTCCTCTATGAGTGATGTGTCCCTTGGAGACATCATGGCGCAGCTGCAGCACATGGATGCTCGCCTTGATACACTCTCCACTGAGTTGTATCAGGTGAATGTTCATGTTGGTCGTATTGCACGACGACAGGCGACCATGGGTGGTTTTGCTCCAGAGGCTACTCCTTCACCACCTCCTCCAGCGGCTTCTGACTCTGAGGATGATGATGGCAATGACGATGATGCTTCTGATAATGATGATGATGGAGATGCTAGCTTTACCGATGAGATGTCTACTTGACACTTTACCCTTTGTCACTCGTGACAAAAATGGGGAGTAGTTTTGGATATTGAGAGTAGTCATTCTTAGGGGGAGAGTCAGTGTATGACATTTTTGTTAGGGGGAGTGTTGTTATTGTTTTGAGGGATGTAGTGAGGATATGATGTATCTTTTCTTTTCTTTTCTTTTTAGATACATTGTTCTTGTACATTAGATCTTGTGATCACTTTTACATATATTGTACTTATTTTCTCTATATGTGAATGTATGTTTCTTTCACCTACCTCTACATGTATTATTTCTTTTCTCTCTTTATACACATGCTTCTTTACTTGTATGCAATCTATTATTTTTGTTTCACACAAAATGCCTTGATGAGTTTTGTTTAAAGTGTTTCAAAAATACAGGCTGTCAAAGTCTACTTGCCATAAACTCTCTTCTTGCAAAGTTTTTCAAGAGTTTGTGTTAGGATAGATTTTATTGTATTCAACAAGTGAATATGAGTTGAGTGATTTATGACTTCTCTCATATGTTCATTTGTTTGTTGTGGTTTTGTCACGGATTGCCAAAGGAGGAGATTGTTAGACATATGTAGTTCACTTGTTAAGGACATATGTCACTCTTTTATGTAATTGGCTAATCCTTTGACAAAACGCACTTTACTTGTATTTGGATAGATCTAGGATGTGTTGAAATACTTCAAGAAACTATGTTTCAAGATCAAGTGTGGAAGCCTTCAAGTCTGTCCAAGAAAATAAGCTGAAAGTGCAAGGTTACTAAAGCTCGATAGCTAGTATGTGTCGAGGTTTAGAAAGCTGTTCCAGCCCATAAGCTCGACACCTGCTCGACAGCTTCTATCTGTCGAGGTTTATAAAAATTAGAATTTCCTGATCTGATTTCTTGGGATCTGTGAATGTGTCTTTGGGCCTTCTTTTCTCCTAATCCTAGACATATAAAAGGATTGTTTTAAGGGCTGTCAACAAGTACACAAGTTGCACAAGCATTGAGAAAACTCTATTGAAGCAAATTGTGACCGGAGACAAAGTTCTACCCTTGTTCATCTCTTCTGGAGAAGTTGCTGTGTATGTGCACCTTTGGGTTTTGTGACCAAGCATCTTCTTGATCTTCATCGTGTAGGATGAACTGAAGAACTTTGCAACCAACCTCTCTTTCTAGTTGGTGTTGAAGTCGCGTACTGGGATCCGCGCAAATTGGTTAGTCACGTACTTGGGAGCTGTGCATCAAAAGAAGAAACTGTCACTACAGAATAAGTCCAATTGGGTATTGGGGTAAGGGTTCAACTGTAGGTTGGTAAGGTACTTGGGATTCCTTTACTTGTAACCGCTTGTTGTGATAATAGTGGAGTTTCGGGAGTGGTGACCTGAAAATCACCCGGTGGGGTTTTTGCTGTTAGGTTTTCCCCATTCGTAAACAAATCACCATGTCATTTAATTTCCGCTGCATATTTAGTTATTTGGTGATTTGTTTGTGCTACCACGCATTTGCATGTTAATTAACTTAATTAATATACTTGGCTAAATTAATTAGTTAATTAATCACAAGTGGTCAATTAGCATTTGGCCTATCACTAAGAGTGATGAAGGGATATTCCTAGGCTATTCCACAAATAGCCGAGCATATAGAGTGTACAATAAGCGCACTAAGACAGTGATGGAATCGATAAATGTGGTCATCGATGACACCATATCTGAAAAGGATATTGATGATGATGGTGAAGGATCAAACCTTAAGAAGAGTAAGGGTGATGACAACATGTCTCAAGATGATGATGCTGAGAAAGAATCACCGGAAAAGGAGTCTACACCTCCTATATCGAGAAGAGAGATTAGATCAACACAAGGATCTTCAAGCCTTCTCACCCCTCCGGAAGTTCAACCTCCAATTTCTCGCGATGAGGAACCTTCCACTTCCAAAAGACCATCATCAAGGGTAACTCTTAATCATCCCTCAAGTAATTGGTAATGTAGATGAAGGACTTCGTTTGAGAAAAGGACCGGCATATAGTGTGAATCATGTGACGTACAACTGTTATCTTGCTCAATTTGAACCCAAGAAAGTGGAGGAAGCTTTGAAAGATGAGAATTGGGTAGAGTCCATGCACCAAGAGTTGCACCAATTTGTTAGAAATGATGTATGGGAGTTGGTACCAAGGCCCAAGGATATACATGTAATCGGCACCAAGTGGATCTTTAAGAACAAGACTGATGAAGATGGTGAAGTTGTCCGAAACAAATCTAGATTGGTGGCTCAAGGATATACTTAGGTTGAAGGCATAGACTTTAATGAGTCTTTTGCTCCAGTTGCAAGACTAGAGTCAATCCGAATTCTTCTCTCCATAGCATGCATTATGAACCTCAAGTTATATCAAATGGATGTGAAGAGTGCTTTCTTGAACGGGTTTTTAAACGAAGAAGTGTTTGTTGAGCAACCAAAGGGGTTTCAAGACCCTCACTTTCTGGATCATGTGTTAAGGCTGAAGAAGGAATTATATGGGTTGAAACAAGCACCAAGAGCTTGGTATGATCACCTCACCACATACCTCTTGGATCATGGTTTCAAGAGAGGTTAAGCTGATCGAACTTTGTTTGTCAAAAAAGATGAGAGATCTCTCCTTGTTGCTCAAGTATATGTGGATGACATTGTATTTGGATCCACAATCGATCACCTAACTCATGAATTTTCAGAAGAAATGAAAAGGGAGTTTGAGATGAGCATGGTGGGTGAGCTAAACTACTTCCTAGGGCTTCAAGTGAAACAACGGGAAGATGGGATATTTATCTCTCAAGAGAAATATGCCAAAAATCTTGTAAAGAGATTCGGCCTAGACTCTAAGAAACACACTTCCACTCCCATGAGTTCCTCAACAAAACTGAGTCGTGATGCAGCAGGTGTAGAAGTGGATCCAACACTTTATCGAAGCATGATCGGTAGTCTTCTCTATCTCACTGCTAGTAGACCAGACATCGCTTTCATTGTAGGAGTTTGTGCTCGATTCAGGCAACACCCAAGAGTCACATTTGATAGCAATCAAACAAATTATCTGCTACGTAAATGGCACATCTGACTATGGTATTTAGTATTCAAGAGACTTAAATGAGTGCCTAGCTAGATATTCTAATGCCGATTGGGCCGGATGCATTAATGATAGGAAAAGCACTTCCGGTGGGTGTTTTTATCTTGGAAATAACTTGGTGTCGTGGATAAGCAAAAAGCAAAATTCAGTTTCTCTATAAAGCTGAGTACATTGCAGTGGCAAGTTGTTGTGCACAATTATTATGGATGAAGAAGCTTATTTATGATTATGGAATTACTTAAGACACTATGTGTGTATTTTTTGATAATACAAGTGCCATAAATCTGTCAAAAAATATGTCTACCACTTCATTCGAGATTTAGTGGAGGAAAAGACTGTGTATTTGGAGTTCATCAACACCGACAATCAGAAGGCAGACATATTTACTAAACCTCTTGATGGTCTGAGGTTTGAGTCTTTACGTAAGACCATCAGTGTCGGTATTATTCCTTGAACTCTATCTCATGTATGAACCTTTTTGCTTATTTGTTGTTTAAGTATCACATGTTTAGTTAGATCATGTTTCTTTTACAAGCTTTTGCTTTGTTATTTTTTTTGTTGATTATTTTCTGTTTTTGAGTGTGTTCAAAAATTCAAAAACCCATAAAAATTGAAAAATCTTCAAAATGTTTGATCGCTTGTGTTGTGTATATTACATGTGAGTTTGGCCTAGTACCTTTGTACTAATGGCGTAGTGCATTTACGAGCTTAGCTTGTTATATATGCACATTTATCTATGTGGAAGAAATCTTGAAAACTATGTGTGATTGTTGTAAATGATCTTCAAGCTTGTCATGAATGATTGGTCAATAGTCTTGATGGTCTTGATACTTGCATAGACTTGTGCCTATATCTCTTCCCACTTTATTTTTATGTTTTTGCAAAAGAGCTCACCAAATGAAAAGAGATATTGAGCTGCAAAAGCCTGTCGTACATACTAGTATTTGACTAGGAAAAAGGGAAAGTGATTTTTGTTTTGAAATTTATTGTAACGACCCAAGGAAAAACGCTAGCCACATCTGCGCTATACCTCAAAAGGACTAGTCACAATTGAGGCTCTTTGTAGTTGTTAATAAAGCCCAGTTCAACCCAGTAAATACCCGATGTGTGACTCATCACATAATCAATCAATCAAATTGGGGCATCACAATCTCCCCCACTTAAATCCCTAACGTCCTCGTTAGGGCCCACTTTTTCGAGCCCACAGGGGGTTACCGGGCCGGCTCTGATACCATATGTAACGACCCAAGGAAAAGTGCTAGCCACATCTATGCTATACCTCAAAAGGACTAGTCACAATTGAGGCTCTTTGTAGTTGTTAATAAAGCCCAGTTCAACCAGTAAATACCCGATGTGTGACTCATCACATAATCAATCAATCAAATTGGGGCATCACATTTATGGTGCTCAAAAAGCCAAAAGCTAATTCTCAATGTTGAAATATCAAAAATTTCAAGCACCGATCTCAAAAAGAGATGTATTATCCAAAATAGATCAAATGTTATGATTTATGCAGAAGCCAAATGAAAAGCTTCTAAGTTTTGTAATCATCTTATGGGAGGTCATATATGTTCATTTCTATAATCGAAATAGACCACTTGATTTAGTACCAGTTGTGTATGACTTGATTGAATTGATCATTGAAGCTTCACTCTGGTTTAAGAACTATTCCACTTTTGATACTCACACACAACACACAAGACTTTGTTTAAGTAATGCTTATTTCATTTGTGTGATTGTACATGTTCAAATGTGATGTGTATGCTCAATTACTTGTCGATCAAACCCAAAAATATTTTTGAGTGTTTTATATGTTTTTGAAAGTGTTTTTATACTTTCGTGTTTTTAGTTTTTGATCAAAATGTTTTTTTGTGTTTTTCTCCAAAAATTGGTTCAGAGGTTGTTTCGCGAGAAGCTCGTGACTTAGAGCTTCTCGCGAAAAGTGCTTAAGGGAAATAAATTTTTGTCATTTCACACAAAGACTCTAGCTATTGTCTCGCTAGTATTTTACGACTAAACACTTCTCGTGAAATGAGTTTTAGGCAAAAACTGGAATTTCTTCAAATTCAGATAGAAGCTATCGCGACTATCTTGCAACTTAAAGCTTCTTGCGAAAGCTTTTGAGCTTCATTGGCCATTCTCGCGACTGTCTAACCCTTGAAAAACACGTGTTTTCAGTTTTATAATGTAGATGTGACAGTTTTTCAAACACTTAAACTTTTCCTCGCATTGCCTCTCTTCGAACCCTTCTCAACCCAAAATCTTATTTCTTACAAACCCCATCAATTTTCAAGCAAATTTCTCTGCAAAAACACTTCAAGGTATCTTTTTCTAAACATTGCTTTTGTTTTTCCTTAACTTTTGCAGTTTTTAGCTTAGGGTTTTTAAAAATTTGGAGATTTTTCGAAAATGGGTTGGGGTTCTCTATTTTGTGAAATTTTTTCCAAAATCTTTGATTGGGCTATGTCCCATTTGTTGTTTGTGCATCTGTGTTGGCCCCTTGAGGCATTTTAGCATGTATTGAGGCAAGTTTTCATCATGTTCATGCATTATTCATATTTAGATTGATTTGTTGCATATTAGGTGTTTGACAGAATGTCCGAGTGACATTTCTGTGTTGAATTGGACCCAAATGAATTCCAATTCTTGGGTTTCCTTTTGGTTGATCATGTTTACCATGTTTTGGTCAATGGTTGTGTGTTTTACACACTTTGCCCATTTTGTGCCTCAATGCCATGCCATGCACACACTAGGCACCCTCTGGGCACACCTCATGCATCTCATTCTGCATCCTTATGCATCAGTACATGCACACATATGCACACACATGCACAGCTACATAAACTCATGCATTGTGTCCATGTTCATTTGTTTTATCTGTTTAGCATGTTATTTTGAGTTGGTTATGCTCTGTTTTAGGTTGTTTTTTCTGTGTTTTAGGACTAACTTGAATCTAATCAAGTTTTGTGTTCTGTTTTGTGTCTTTGCACATGTTTCTGGTCTGTTCTATGTTCATTCATGCAGATGTCTCCATTTAAAAGCTCAGCTATGAAAGGAGGTAGCAGCAAAGGGAAAGAGTTGGTAATTGATGTTGATGAACCATCACCAAGGTCAAAGAGGACTCATTTTTCAACGGAAGTGTATGATCCTGACTTGTTTAGATCTTATGCTGCATTTCAGACCTATATGACCTATTTTTGAGATGCTCCATTGCTGGTTGAAAGGGCCGTTGATCAACCATCTCTCCGTGAAACTAATATTCCAATATGGTTTGTCACAAAGGATTGGAACTTTCTGCTTTCAACTCTTGAGGATGCATACGAAAACATGGTAAAAGAGTTCTATGCCAATGCCATTGTTGACGAAGAAGAGTTACAATGTTGGGTTAGAGGAAAGAGTTTCTCAGTAACACTGGTTTATTTGGCGGAAATCTTACACATTAACCGGCCAATACTCCCCATACCACCGGTATATGATGAGCTGAATCCAGATGAAGAGGTTCTTAAAGAAGCTTTAGAAGCTAATTTGGAATTCTCCTCCAATAAGAAGTCAATTAGTGTGGCATCCCTGTCTCCAGAATTGAGACTGCTCACAATGATCATGTGTAGCAACCTCTATCCTTTGTCAAGCACCAGGTATATTAATCTTGGTCGAGCATTATTCTTGCATGATCTGATCACTGACGAAGAAATTGATGTGTGCTCTCATATTTTCCACATCTTGGCCAAAATAGTTGACCGGACTGCTTCCAGGAATTGTATTCCTTTCTGTTGCCTTATCTCAAGGATTTTGAAGCTCAAAGGTGTCCATCCCTCGGAAGATGAGCGCCCATACCCAAGGCCAAGTCCAATTAACATTTGTATTCTCCATGCAAGTATGAGTCACACCAAAAAGAATACCAAGCAAGAAAGTCATGCAACTCCGGGAAGCTCAAGCTCTACCCCTCATGCCTATGATGAAAAGTTAGACAACATCATGGCTGCACTTCAAGAGATTAGTACCAAGATATCCGGACTAGCTACTATCATGCACTCCCAGCACATTCGTTTTGATACAAAGTTCACATCTCTTCAAACTCAGATGGACGAAATTCAAAGGAAGCTAGAAGAAAATGGAGCCTAGCTATTCCATGACAAAAAGGGGGAGATGGTGTCATTGATAGGGGGAGTGTAGTGATAGGGGGAGAGGAAGCTAGAAGTTACTGTTGTTTATTGTTTTTATTGCTTTTGTTTAAAGCTTAAATACTCTGCTTTTAATTTCAGTTTATTTCAGTATTTGTGTTTACCTTACTGCTTTGTAGCCTTTTTTTTGTACTTTTAAGATATCGCTAATATGTCTTAAGTACCTCACTCTTGTACCCTAGTAGGATCTTGTATCCTAGATGCAAATACTTCATGTATTTTGCATTGGTTGAGTGTTGGACATGCAATTGATCCTTGGGATTGTTCTTAATTGCATTGCATGTCCGGATGAGCATTTACTTGCTAAATGTTCATTGTAGTCATTCTTTAATGACTGTGTTTTTATATGATCAAGACATGCTTACATGTTTTATAGTGTTTACAAACTTGATCGCACTTTACTTGCTCATGTATGTACCTCGTGTTCAACTTGTCATAAGCTTAATGAAAGTTTTGTTCGTGTGCAAGTGTTTTAGGTTACAGGAATATACGTGCAAGTGCTTCAAAACTTCTAGATTAGGTGTGAGTGAGTTTTGCCACTTGTAAGGTTGAATTTTATCAACCACCTTGTTGGCCTTATTTCATGCCAATTTACTTGTAATTTATCATTTAGTAACCCTCTATTTAGGTGGGATTCATGTAAGGGTAGAGTGTGAGAGAGTGTGAAGAAATGCTCAAGATTGTGCAAAGAAGTAGGGATTCGCGGCTGGGACTTGCGACTGGCAAGCCGCCAACTACAGCACACGTGAGAAGTATGCGGGGAGGTGAAGGGTCACGCCAGCTGTCGCACTACAGGATAAAAGGCCTAGGCTGGCCAGGCCGTTAACTCGCGGCTTGAACTCGCGACTTAGACCAGTCGCAAGGCCAAGCCGCCAACCAGCCCTATTTGGGAAAAACTGACTCTTCGCATTCCTTTCTAACCCACTATATATAGACCCTTATACCCACGAAATGTAGAGAACTTCTAGAGAGAATTTTGAGAGAGAAACCCTAAAGAAAAACAAGATTGCCTCATCCCAGTCTTCACCAAGAGACTCTTTAAATTTCTCCACTCTCCTCCTCTCCATTGATACATCCTTGAGAGGTTCTTAACCAAATCCTTTTCTCACCACACCCACGTCTGTGAGAAGGTCTTTTGGTGCTAAGGGAAGCAATTTGGAAGGGACAAATGGTTATTGGTTAATGCTATGGGTTATAGCGGAATCTAGTAAGCTAGAGAAGAAAAAGGTTTGGCGCAACCTCGTTAGAGCAGGAAGTTTGGAGGGCTTAGGTACCTAGGTAGATTAGTCTTTGAGGGTCTATTGTTGTTCATGTATCTCAACTACATTTTCTATTAGATTATTGATCGCTTGGAGGGCGGCGGAGAAGTTTAACGCCGAGGGCTTCGGTTTCCTCTTCGATAACACATCGCGTGTTGTCCTTGTGTTTGCATCTCTCTTCCCTTTATCTTTGCCTTTTATTTTATGTTGTGGATGTGATTATAATTGGCTTAGATTGTTTATTAATTCTGTATTTGGCTTATATTCATGTTCCGCATATTAATTGTTTAATTATAAGCTTGAATTGGTAATTTGTTATTGGGGGTCCAAACGTTCAAGAGTGTTTTCAACGCTATTTGAACTTTCACCACTGTTCCCAAACTCACGTTTAAGTCTAGAGTCTGATTTAGGGGTTTTGTCACAAAATAGCCAAAAGGGGAGATTGTAAAGTTGTTATTTACAATTATGTGTTTTGTTGGCTTATATTCCCTGCCAAATTTGATTGTAATTTTATTCAATCTTTTGTACCCTGTATTTATTGTGGGATTTGATTGTAAGGGTTGTGTGATAGAGAGAGAGCGAGTATGAAGACTTAAGCAATTGAAGATTGAAGAGTTTTGGCGGGTAGCTTGCGACTAAGCATCTCGCAAAGTGACTCATGTGCCTTGCACATGCTAGAATGCAAAGAGTCAGGCCAGGATGGAGACAGCTATGTCTCGCGAGTATCTTGCGGGTAAGGCCTTCCCACGAGACAGCCGCGAGACATTTTGTTCTGCCAACCTGTCTGTTCTGATACACTCTTTCTATGCCTACACTATATATACCCACATTACCCATAAATGTTGGGGAGTGCTTCTGAGAGAAAACCCTAGCCAAACACCTTGAGAGTTAGAGATTGTTATACCTACAATCCTCTACACATTTGCTTGTGGAATTTTCTTATCTCCTGCCTCTCCATTTCCATACCATTGAGAGGTTGATAGCCCAAACACTTACCACACCCTTTCAGAGTGTCAAGTGAAGTTTTGGTATTGCTGGGAAGCATTGGAAGAAGCCAAGGATGGCAGAGGCAACATGGAGCTTGTTGTGGGATCCGGAGAACTAAACAAGACACGGTTTCAAGAAGCCTTGTTGGAGTAGGAGTTTGGAGGGCTTAGGTATATCGGGTAGATTAGACTTGGAGGGTCTCTTGCTAACCCATGTATCCCAACTAATTGTCTAGTGGATCGATTTTCGCTTAGAGGGCGGCGGAGAGGTTTTTCGCTGAGTTCTTCAGTTTCCTCTTCGATAACACATCGGCGTGTTATCTTGTGTTTGCATCTTTCTTCCCTACTCTTTTACATTCCATTTTACTGCTGTGTTGTTTTGATTATGGATTAGAGTAGCTTGTTTGTTTACCCGCTCGCTTTTACACTATTCCGCACTTAGTATTAAGTTAGTGTAAAATCAATCGAGCCATAACTTTAATTTGGGGGTCTAAACAGCTCTTGTATTCTCAATACATTTTCAAGCTTTCAACACGTTTAGACGATAGGTAATGACACTTGTGTCAATACTTGGCATGTCTTCATGATTCCATGCAAACACATCAATGCTCTTCTTTAAGAACTGAATAAGGTCTTGCTTTTCTTTTTTTTTTCTTTTCCATGCTTGCTCCAATCCTTGTAAACTTTTCGGGGTTATTCTCGTCCAAAGGAACGTCTTCCAGTGCTTCAGTGGGCTGACAATCCTTCTCTCCTCAATGCTCATCGTCTGCATATGTTCGTCCATAGCCAACATGGCTAAATAACACTCTCTTGATGCTAACTGATCTCCTTACACTTGTCCTATCCCGTACTTTGTAGGGAATTTGACTGATAGGTGGCAGGTAGATGTTACTGCCTTCCAACTGTTCAAAGTTGGCCTTCCAACGATGGCATTATAGGAAGACGAATAGTCCACTACAAGGAAATTCACTTCCTTGGTTATTTGCTGTGGGTATGATCCCACTACTACAAGTAATGTAATGGTGCCTACAGGTTTCACTTTCATTCCCCCAAATCCTACCAAGGGTGAACACACTAGACGAAGTTGATCTCGTCCAAGCCTCATTTATTGAAAGGTGGGGTAATACAAGATGTCTGCCGAACTTCTATTATCCACCAACACCCTTCTTGTAGTATAATCTGTAATGAGCGAAGTTTATGGGTCACATAGTGTCATGTTTGCATTTATTGCAAGAGAGAATATTTTTCTTCATGTGTATCCTCACCTTAGTTTTTAACTTTGGTTTGTGTGTCTTTATTTTCCCCACCTCCTAATTTTTCCCCAAAATTGTTTTTCCCAAAACATGTTTTGTTTTTCCTATTTTTATAGGGGGAGAAGATTGTTTTTAACCTTTGCTCTTCATAAGGGGGGTTGTCTTTATTTTCTATATAGCTGATTTGTTTTGTGTTCCCTTAGTTATCTATTTTCTCCTGCCTTTTGTTGTCTTTGTCAATACGTGACAAAAAGGGGGAGATTTAGATGAAATGTGGGAATATGTGTAGAAAATACAAGTTGTGTGGAAAATTTGTTTTGTGTTTAGGGAGAGTTGAAATTGTTTTTGAAAGAGGGAGAATATAAAAACTTTTTGATGTATCTAACTTAGGGGGAGAGTTAGTTTACTTTTGTTTTTTATATTTGTCTTTCTTTCCATACATGCGTTTATGTGTTTGTTGAGTATTTCAGGGAATACAGGTTGATTCAGTCGTGCTACTGTCTACACTTGCAACTGATAGATAGTAGTTAGATTGAATTGTATTTGGGCTTTTTGTAACTTTGAGCATTTCATGTTTGTGATGTGTTTTGTCACAAATTGCCAAAATGGGAGATTGTTGGGTTCTAAGAAATTAGGAATTAATGTATTAGAACTCCAATTTGTATTTTGTTGGCAAACCATGATCAAAACATTTAGTCTAGGTTTAGCCTTGCTCAAAGTATGTTTATTTGTAAAATTGGAATCGAGTGATTGCAGAATTTATTGGACTAAATCTGCAAGGCTCGGTCGGTCGAAAATTAGACTCAAACTCTACTTAAACGTCTTGGATTTCAAGTAAAACACTCCTATATATAAAGGAAACCCTAAAACATTTTTAAGTGAGATTTTTAGAGAGATTAGAGTGCCTCTTGTGCCTCTTTTTGTATTTAGGGTTTTGTACCCAAAAGCTCTCTAAAGGTTGCTCTATTTGCTGTGTGTGTGAATCTCTTGTGAGATCTGAGAGGTGGTTGCCTTCACACATGCTTAGGATTATCAAGAAGGAGATTTCATTGAGAGCTTGATGATCATTCAATTGCTGCACTAAAGAGCTTAAAGATACGCAAGCGGGAGTGCTTGTACTTGCTGGAGAATCCAAGAAAGAAGGAGTCCGTGGTCTCGGAGCTTGCACGTGGTCGTGTCAGTAAGTTTTCTACTGGTGGGTAGCAATAGGATGTTAGTAGTCTAAGTTGCTATTGTAAAACTTTGATTCTTTCATACTGGATTTAATTTTACCTTGAGGATAGCTAGGTTAAATCCTCCCTAAGTTTTTTACCGGTTTGATTTTCCTGGGTGATCATATCTTTGTGTTCTTTATATTCCGCACTTTACATTGATATGATTATATGATTGTGTTAACCTAGATCTGAAATTTGGACTAAGTAATAACTTGGCTAATTAACTAGGTTAATCTGGTTGTGTTTTAAGGGGTCTAAAAACAAACAAACAATATATATATATATATATATATGAGTTAGGTTCAAGTTACACTTGATGTAATTCTAAGTAATATTACACCACCCAATAACTTATTATTAAATTCATATTTTAAGAATCTTACCGTTGAATTACATATTCTATATGTGCTTAACATGCATGCCAATTTTCATGCTAATCGAATGTTATTTACTTTGTGATCCATAAACTCATCTTTTATGAATTATTTTAAACTACAAAAACTTAAATTTATAAAATTGATTGATAACATGATTATTAATGTTTGATCACCATGAAATTTTGCAAGCATGGAGAGTATATGAATATAATGTAATCTAACGGTAGATTTGTCAAAATTCGCATCTAATAATAAGTTATTAAGTGGTGTAATATCGCTTAGAGTTTCATCAAGTATAATTTGAACCCAACTCTCTCTCTCTCTATATATAGTGTCTTTAATCCAAAAGTTAATATGGATGAAAAATGCCATAATGCATGACTTATGACATACTCCTATAAATTTATAAACAAGCATAAACCTGATGTTTCATCAAAAAAGAAAAAGGAAAAAGAAAAAGAAAAGAAAAGAAAAAAAAAGCATACACTTGACCTGGGATACACCTAGGGTATTGCACCAAGTGCAATTCACCATTTCCACTCACAATTTTTTTTTCAATTTTCATCTTTTTAACTTTCACTTTTTACTTCTTTAAACTTTTTTCTAAACTTTTTTGAATCAATAGGGACGAAATGGGTAACTAGACATAAGATTCCAACTATATAATTAGTTGTCAACGTTTTCAAACTATATTTTTTACTAGCATCTCGAGTTATAAAGACTCGATTTTGGCCTATAAATCGAGTCTCAAAGACTCGATAATCATATCCTATGTGGCATATTTTTCCACGTGGCGACCACATAGAAATCGAGTTTCTAAGACTCGATTTCCAACCCTTATAAATACAAACAAATAAGAGAGGAACCAGATCGTCAGAGAACAACCTAGAGGAAAAAAAAAAAAAAAAAAAAAAAAAAAAAAAACAGAAGGAGAAGATCCAGATCGGATCACCGCGCGCGACCCAAAGGCCCAGGCCGCGCGAGGCCTAGGCCGCACGCCAGCCCCGGCTGCGCCTGGCTGGTGAGGTGAGCTCTTTCTCTCCCTCTGAGCTCTTTCTCTCCCTCTGATCTGAGTTTGGATTGGGATTGATGTGTTTGGGATTTTTGAAATTTGTTTTTGGGTATTTCGGCTTGTACATGGACTTAGAATTTTTAAAATTTTTTTTTTTGTTAGAAATCGAGTCTTAGAAACTCGATTTTCATGTGGTCGCCACGTGGAAAAATATGCCACATCAGATATGATTAGGCCATGAAAATCGAGTCTTTGAGACTCGATTTATAGGCCAAAATCGAGTCTTTGAAACTCGAGATGCTAGTAAAAAATATAGTTTGAAAACGTTGACAACTAATTATATAGTTAGAATCTTATGTCTAGTTACCCATTTTGTCCAATCAATAGTTGAGATTGAAAGTTAATTTTTGTAACTATCAATCTCAACTATTCAAAGGAATTACATTAGGTGCTGATCTCAATCCCCTGATGTGGAAGTTGATGCTTTAGAGCACTCACAATAAAGATGCTAAATTATTTTAGCATCTCTACTACACAAAAAATCCCTACAACAAAATTGCTATAGCTAAAAATTTTAGCTATATTTTAGCTTCATGCTACAGGGAGCTGTTACAGCTCATTGTAACTCGGAGGTAAACATAAAAATCACTTTTTTATTCCCTCCCAACGTCTCTTCTATCTTCTCTCTGGATTTTATTAAAAAATAACCAAATCCCTCAAACTATATTATTAGTTAGGCAAGGTTTGAAACATATTTGGTTTATAGTAATTCGACTTTTCTGGAGTCGATTTTGCCCTTTGAAAATCCATTGGGAAATCGAGTGTTAGAAACTCGATTTTATATGTTTCAAACCTTGGCTAAGAGCATTCGCACCAGTGTATGTAAAATCATGTAAAATAGAAAAAGAAGCTGTTTTTACACATTTTGCCTCAAAACTACACTACATCAGTCCTTCTAAAAATGTCTAAAATCGTGTATATCTATACACGAGCTACAGTAACCGTGTAAATTTACACGGTTACTGTAGCTCGTGTATAGATTATTTTATTAATTTCTTTCGCTCCTTTTTTCTCTCTCTTCTCCGTGCTCAACAACCTCAGTAACTTCACCACTTCTCATCTTCTTCTTTTTCCTCAGATACACACAAACACACTCACACACAAACACATCCACACACAGCTCCGATCAACACAGAGATTCACTTGCTCAAAAAAAAAAAAAAAAACACGAGATACACAAACACACCCACACACAAGCAAACCCACACAGACAAACAACAAAGATACTGATCGGAGCTTGACTGGAACGATCAGAGCTCGTTGATGGAGCGGAGCGTAGATCGGAGATGTGGCGTTTGGTGGAGCGGAGCGTAGATCGGAGATGTGGCGTTTGGTGGATCGGAGCGGAGCGGAGATCGGAGATGTGGCGTTTGGTGGATCGGAGCGGAGATCAGAGCGAAGCGTGGATCGGAGCGGAGATCGGAGTGGAGCGTAGATCGGAGCGGAGATCGGAGATGTGGCGTTTGGTGGATCGGAGCGGAGATCGGAGTGGAGCGTAGATCGGAGCGGAGATCGGAGATGTGGCGTTTGGTGGATCGGATCGGAGCGGAGATATGGCGTTTTGTGATTTGGAAGAGGAAGCCTAGAGAGATGGGTGTAGAGAGAGAGAGAGTGAGAAAGTGAGAAATCAGAAAATGGGTATAGAGAGAGAGAGGGCGCGTATTTAAGAGAGTTGGTTGGTGAGAAATAATTAAAAAATAGAGTATAATGTATATTTTATTGGAATAACTTGTAAAATAGATGAATTGAAGTAGGTGTTTTGTAAAAGTAAATGTGTAAAATAGAAAAAGTAGGCTTTTAGTGTAAAAATAGATGTGTAAAATACACATGCTGATGTGAATGCTCTAACTAATAATATAGTTTGAAATTTATAGTTATTTTTAAAAAAAACTCCTTCTCTCTCCTTTCTCATCACTTCTGTATTCTGTATTCTCTGTTCTCTCTGTCTCCCGTGCCCTGTGGATGTGCTCCGGCGGTTCGAAGGGTTCGAAGACGAGGCGGTGGCTTTCATGTGTGATTTGTTTTGGTGGGTTTCATGTGGGTCTGATTTTGTTTTGTCTCGGTGGCTTGATTTGGTGGGTCTTGTCGACGAAGGGTTTGGAGACGAGGCGGAGCATGGCGAGACTGTAGTTGGGAGTGTTGGCATTTTTGGAGAGTGAGGACTCGGCGATATTTTTGTTTTGGAGCACGGCGAGCTTGATTTTCAGATTTCAGATTTGAGGTTTGAGTTTTTTTTTTTGTATTGATATTTGGGTTTTGGGTATTTTGTAGAGAATATTTTTGATGGGTATTGATAATCAAATGTGATATTAGGATTTTTGATATTAGAATTTTTTATGTGATTTTGGTGATGGCTGAGATTTTTGGTATTCATGGTAGTATTTTTTTGATGTGATTTTTGTTGGTGGCTGAGATTTTTTATGGTATTCATAGTAGTATTTTTTTGATGTGATTTTTGGTGGTGGCTGAGATTTTGTGATGGTGGTGCCTCGGCGATGGTGATGATGGGTCTCGGTGGTGTTGTTGATGGGTTTCAGTGGTGTTTTTGATGGGTTTGGTGGCACAGTGGTTGTTGACGGGTTGTCGGTGGCTATTGAGAAGTGGAAGTGGAAGGTAGGGCGACAACAGAGGTTTTTTTTTTTTTCCTGCTACTGTGGTTTGTGGTTGTGGCTGGTGGGGGACGGTGGAGGTGGCTGTTGCTGGTGGCAGTGGTTTGCGTTGGGTGATGGTGGCAGTGGGTTGCGATGGGTGTTTGTGGGTTGTGGTTGATGGTGGCAGTGGGTTGTTGAGGTTGATGGTGGCTGTGAGTTGTGGGTTTATTATATTTATTTTATTAGTTTGTTTATATAATTTTAATGTGGTGTATGCTAAAATAGAAGTTTTAATATTGAGTGAATTATAAAGTATGTTAAAATAAATAAAATATATTTTTGAGTTGATAAATGCAAAAAAATTTTAGCTCTCTTTCTGTAAATGCTTTAAACAATTTAACTGCAAACCTAAATAATAAAACAGGCTAATATATTGGATCCATTATACTTCTACATGGCCATAGGATGTACCAAGAGAGAGAGATGATCTATGCGAAATCCTGACAGATGCAGAACTCGGTAGGTGGTACTTTTATTTGGAATTAACAAATTGAAATGACAGAATTAGTGCTTATTAAAATTATTATGTGAATGGTAGATGCACTTGAAAAGAGAAAGAAAACAGAATTTCAGTGCCGCCTTTGATATTCATATGACAAGATTGCGTATATCATCTGCACGAGACTGAAAGTTATTGCGAGTACTGCACCGATGAAAGCAAGGACAGGAAACGATAAGGGGTTGTTGAGACGGGTGTAAAGGGTTTGAGATATCCAGATCATGACTTTTTTCTTGTAGTAATACTGCTGGGTTTCGTTTCTGACGTGTCCATATATTTCAGGGTTCTCAACCGAGTAGGGGATTATCTCTCTGAAGACTTGAACCACATTTTCATCGCTGCCAAGGAAGTTGTGGAGTATGCCTGCTTGCTTGAGGTGCATAACGTCTTTGGCTTCATGAATGAGTGAATCGAGGAATGATATGTAAGACGAAACTCCATAGTCATTTTCAAAATCCGAAGACATCTCGTAGGCTATCAAGTTGAAGAACCTGGGCCCGGTTGATTCATTCACTGTTATTGGAGGCAGCCGAAGGATTCCGCGGTAGAAAGTTATATCCCTCAGGCAACTACTTTGGTTGGACTTCAATTGGATTCCTGCTGCTCTGTGTTCTTGCACACTGCGATTTGGACCCCAGTCAAATTCAGCCCCATTTTCTGTGACATTAATTTTACGCATATGTAAAAGTTTTTGCCGCAGAATATCAAGAAGATGGACGGGATTTTGAGCATTTGGAGTTTCTTCTCGCATGCTTAAAACATTAATGAAAATATTGATCGATTCCCTCAAGTTTTCCTCCATTTTACTATTTTTCATTAAATAGTCGAGGAGTTGAAAAGGAAGTTGATTCTCCAACAAGAACAAATCCTGTTGCATAAAGGCCAATTGATCATGTTTAATTCTGAAATTTTTGCCTCCGCCATTAACAGTCGTGTATATCAACTGCAATGTTGCACACCCGTCCACAAACAACATCCAAGCAAGGTCCTCATCACTATACTTCTCTGTCAATTCCTCATCATAGTACTCCCTCAGTTCTTTGATTTTCTTCTTAATCATATCATACAATTCTTCATCTCTCTTGCCACCTTTTCCAATGAACTTGTCTGCCAACATAAGCTTGCACTCCTCTGTTAGCCAATATGCAGGCTTACCATGATGGATAGGACCAAACGATACCACCCTCGGCTCCCAGTACTTTTGCAAATTCTTTTTACTTCGCAGCAATACAACAACCTGATGGTTCCGCAATTTAGAAATTAACATTATCTATAACAGACAACAATATAATAATATGTTTTTTCAACACATTGAAATGCTAAATATAAAATAATTTATAATAATAAGATATAAATATCGTGTGCATATAGCTAGCTTGACCAAGTACTATGAATACCTCGCTCCTTTTAGGCTTTCACATCACAGATTAAATATTTAACATATGTCTCAAGACTCTCAACCAATGTAACAAGTCCAGTGACTTATTAATCTTAGCATACAACATCCACTAAAGAAGTAATTTTTTGCTCACAATAATTCTGGACAAAATTGCAAAATGCCCCTTTTGGGCAAACTAAGCAACGTTTTGTCCGCTTTCTCAAACTAATTAGGGAAATGCCCCTCTTTTGAAACTCGATTTTCTCAAAATCGAGTTATAAAAAAAAAAATTTCTGAAGCTCTATAGTGGCGTTTTTAAGGACCTATAGTGACGTTTTCAGGACCTATAGTGACGTTTTGTAACTCGATTTATAAGAAATTGAGTTATAGGCAATTTTTTTAATTTTTTTTTACCTATAACTCGATTTCTTATAAATCGAGTTACAAAACGTCACTATAGGTCCTGAAAACGTCACTATAAGCTCCTTAAAAACGCCGCTATAGGGCCTAAATCGATTTTCAGAAACTCGATTTTCAAAAGAGGAGCATTTCCTTAATTAGTTTGAGAAAGAGGGCAAGACGCTGCTTAGTTTGCCCAAAAGGGGCATTTAGCAATTTTGTCCCAATAAGTCTTTCCTTGAAAAATCTTGGTTAACACCTATGTGTTCTATGCAGTTAAATGAATAGATTAATTCAACAAGTTTATTATCAATTCCATACATAGGCAAATCTATTAACCACAATATCAAAATACCAAAGGGCAATAATAATAATAATAAAATTAGTAAAAGCACAAACAAATTTAATAATAAAGCAGAAAATCAATGAAAACATCTTTAGCTGAAAAAAAATTTAAGACCAAATTCCTTTGAAAATCTACTGTAAAAAAAGGTTACAACCGTCGACTTGCAAAACTTTGTATAACTTTAGGCTCTTAATTTTAACCTCTGCAAATGCTTCATTGGCCTTCTTGCCACACAAGCCGCAAGACCCTCTAGAATCTTTCAATAATGGTGATTTCCTTCATGAACTCCTTATCTACACAAACTAGAACCTCTAGCACACTCTAATGAACCTCATTGAATATTTGCTGCGGTGAACTCACTGTGGTTTCAAAGAGATGTTTAAGGCAAAAGGTATTATCATCGATCATCACACATTTCTTTTTCTTGTTTTTGCTCTCAGCACGAGGAATTTTTTTTTTCTCTATATAGGCTCTGGAAGAATGCTTCAAGATTTGAAGGTTTCTACTTTGGTATAATTTCCTTTCTTGCCTCTAAAAATGTGAAACAAGTCGTTCATACTTTATATAGGGGCACAAAGTAAAATTAAAATTGAGCAATAATCAATTAGGAGTATAGGTCACAACAATTTTACTGAAGGGACAAATTTTTCACTTAAGTTATAGTCAGATGTGTCTGTTTTAAGGCTCTAAATATCTACTTTCCAGAAAAATAAGTTTTGCTCAAAAAATATTATAGTGCAAAAGATATGGGCAAAAGCCAAAAGATCAATAAGACATAATTTTTGAGTGATCAAAAAGTTTCTCGTCTTTGAACAACTTCTGACCTAGACTTAACCCTAACACAATTCTATTCATTCAACCCAATTTTAACATGTGTTTATGCACCATAACAATCCTCATTTATTTCTTATAGATTTTATATATGTTGGGTTTACTAGATACCGTTTTAGACCTAAGGCAACAATTTTAAATTGAAATTTTCTATATTTAAATATCAATTGAATAATATTATATATATATATATATATATATTATCAATTCTTTGTGCTTTTTGAGATGCAAAATTTCTAATAAATTCTTGAATTTAGGTTATGCTAACATCTTATTTTCAATCACTTACATGAATAATCGATCTTAACTAGGATTTTATCAATGTTAATCTTAAAATACTTCTTTATATAGAAACAACTGTAATAAGTGTTGTCAATAAAATTTTATAAGCAATACATACATTTAGTAAAGAATCTAGTCTTTTTATATAATCATTAATTGTGGTATCACATGCCTAATTCATTATGATTATTTCATGTTATTTTTTGGTGTATTGATTCAATATGTTATATATTTTTAATGTATTTATTTCTCATGTATGAGATTTTCATCTAATTTTTTATATTGATTTAAAAAAAATATATATATATATTTCAAATCATCTCTCCCTCTCTCTCTCTCTCTCTCTCTCTCCAAATTGATAGTTGGGTAAATTACAAAGTTGGTCCCTATTCTTTACACCATATCTCAATTAGATTCCAAACTTTTCAATTGTATCAATTTGGTCCCTAACATTTTCAGTGTCGTATCAATTTAGTTTTTACCGTTATTACTTGGATGGAAGAAGCTAACATGTCAAATGAAACAATAAAAAATTATTTTCCATGTCATATCATCTTCCAACTGTACTGCCATGTCAGTTTTTTTTTTTAAATTAAAACTTAGACACGTACACACCAAAATTCCTAAAATCATTAACTCATCTTCATCTCCATCTCCATCTCTTCATCTCCACCACCAAGAAACATATTCTTTGCCACAACAGAGCAAAAACACACACCCCAAAAAAAAAAAAAAAAAAAAAAATCTCTTGAACTACCACCACTACAACACCTCTATCGTCGCTTAGATTGTTCTCAACACCGTCTCTTAGCTCAATCTCGAAACCTTCACTTTCCTATGCCTTGGAGTGTGAATCGGAGCTCTGATGATGGATTTAGGTGATTGATATGGTTTTGTTTGGGTTTTATTGTCCGTGGTAGTGTCATTGTGGTGGTTTAGGAGAGAGTTTTTATTTATTTATTTGTGTCTCTGATGATGCCATGCCGTGGTGGTTGGATGGGTCTTTGGTTCAACTGAATGGTAGTTGGCTAGGTATTTGGTGGTGTCGTCGTGTCGTGATGTGGGATTCTTGGTGGTTTTGGGTCTTTGGTTCTACCGGTTTTGTTTGTTGGTGGTACAACACATAGAGAGAATTAAATAAGCTTATCAGAATTGGTTCTTCTTCTAATATTCTTCAATTGGTTAGTTTTCTAAATGCTTATGAGAATTGGCTAGTTTCTCCTAGTTAATTGGAGTCTCAATTTTGAGATTGAAGTGGATTTATGGAGTAGGTGCACTTGTGAATTCTATAGCTACAGGATGTGTTGTTAATCTAGCACTAGAAGATTGCACTCCTTTCTTAGAAATAGTGAAGGAAGAGTCTACTCTTAGCATGGTTGTTGTTGGGGTAGCAAGGTTCCTTGCCAGGAGGAAGATCTTCCACCACCAACAAGAGAGAGGGAGAAGAGACATATGAGTTAATGATTTTAGGGATTTTGGTGATGATGTCTCTAAATTTTAAGTTGGTTTTGTTTTTAAAAAACAAAAAATTTGTTGTGGAAGTATAATTAGCAAATGATGTGGCATAGGAAATACTTTTTTACTGTTCCGTTTGACACATCAGCTTTTTCCATTGAAGAGATAACGATAGGAACTAAATTGACACAATCTTCAAAAGGTTAGAGACTAAATTGACACAATTGAAATGTTAAGGATTAAATTGAGATATGGTGTAAAGGATCAGGAACAATTTTGTAATTTACCCTTGATAATTTTAGCAAACAATTATAATTAAAAAATATTTAAAAGTTAAATAAACACTAACTCAATATAAAATTATAATATAATAAGGATAAGATAAATTTTACAACATATAAAAATAGAATCTAATTTATGAATGCACTATTCTTTCACTTAACAATATAATGATTCAATGGCCTTAACTTGTGCCAAATAAAAATGATTTCAAAACATAACTAATACTAACTAAATCAAGATCAATTTCATATAGATAATCCAATATTATAAATTAGGCATAAAATTTAATAAAATAAATGAAGAATTTTACTTAAAAATAAAATTTAGTTTTCTAGTACCTTGAGGAAGATGAGCAAGTCCAAGAAAATTGAAATATCTAATTTCCAACTTTGATTTTGGTGTTGAGGGATAGAGAGATTTTTTTGGTGTGTGATCGTGTGGGAGATTTGTGTTACAAATATTAAACCTCTAGTTGTTAGAGGAAATTAATCATCAATGATTATTTGACTTTACTCACAATTTTGGAGCTTTTATCTAATGGGAGTCTTAGGCAAGGACCTAAGTGACCTAAACAGCTACACCGGGAGCCAATCCATTGTATTAGGGGTGTACAGCAAATCCGATCACTCGACCCACTCGCTCCACTCACTTGAAACCAAACCTACTGACTGAACTGACACCTGTTGCGGTCAATAGCATTGTGATCTCCTCCAAAATTCGTTGGGAGTAGGTCAAGTGTCAGGTGCTCCCTCTAAAACCCAAATTAAACCGACCTAATAGTCCCTCCACCCAAAAATCTTAGAACACTCGTTAGAATCCTCCATTTCTACCAAATGTTTGGCCTTTGCCCAGATCTTGTGTAGATCATGTGATCTTCAGCGAGATTTGGCCAAGATCTCGTGATCTTCGCCTAGATCTTGCTGAGATCTAGCGATGTTGTCGGAGATTTGAAGATTCTAATGAGATCCCTTCTAGCATTGCCGCCTTCTCAGTTTCAACCGAAACCAACTCAACCCGAACAGACTTGATCATTGTTTCGGTTGATGGCAGGCTCTCCCATCTACCACCCTGACAGAGTTAGGTTGGTTTCGGGTTAGGTACAAACCCAACTCAGACCAACCGAACAGCCCTAAGCATCATAAAAACGTATAGAATTTTTTATATATACTTAAAATACTTAGTTACAAATAAGGAATTAAATCACTCGAGAATGGAGAAATAAATCATAACTAGTGGAAATAAATATTTTGTAACAATGATTCTGACTTAATGGGATATAAAGTTTCGTAGAAAATTTTGTGATAACAAAATTATGAAATGAATAGCAGAATAGGACTTTTTTTTTTTTTTGGGAGAAACATGAATAGGACTGAATTAATAAAAGGACCATTTTACTTTTATTATAATGCATTAACATAACCTCTCGTATCTTTGGTGTTGATCCTAGTTGCACTTTGGCTTGCGCCTCCTTTAATTTCTTAAACTTCTCTTTCTCTTCCTTGGAAATGGTAGTAGTCAGCGTTTGGGTGTCTCTAGGGACAATGACTGGTTGATCATTGTCTCTGCTTGATTCACCAGCTTCTTTTCTTTCAACTTTTCTCGAATGGAACTCCTCCATGGAAATTACGTGCTCCATCCCGGCCTTGTTGAGTGCTTCCATAAACAAGGTCACTTATTGGTATGATTATCCTATTCATCAAATACTAAGCTTTATATAGGTCAAGTGAACATGGAAACGTTAGTTTGAAGCATTTAGAGTCTTAACTTTATTCATATACCAAGTCTGGAATCAAATGCACACACTTTTGTTGGACAAAATTGGCCTATGCCATTTTCGCCTAAATTATATAGCCTTCTGCCCCTCTTCCCAAACTAATTAGGAAAATGCCCATCTTTTATAATTTTTTTTACTTTTTTACCCATAACTCGAGTTCATGGAGGTCGAGTTATAAAACGCCACTATAGGTCCTTAAAACGTCACTATAGGCTCCTTAAAAACGCCACTATTGGACTTAACTCGATTTTGAACAAATCGAGTTTTAAAAAATGGGCATTTTCCTAATTAATTTGTAAAGGGAGGCAGAAGGTTATATAATTTGGGGAAAAAGGGCATTGGCCAATTTTGTCCCACTTTTGTGCACTAATAACTTTTTTACAACTCAAGTTTGTTGAAGCTGTGCATGAGAACGAAAAAAGCTATTTTCTCACCTTTTACAAAACAAGCTTGTTAATTGATTTACGAATTTGAAATTGTGAACTTTTCCAATAAACTAACAATTTGTCTAGAGAGTCATATATTTTTCCACAACTTACACATATATCAACTTAAAATTGGATTATAACACATACATATGAGTTTCATCATTAGTACCAGGTGAAAAGTATCTACTCTATGTTAGAATATTTTGTGAATGTCCATCCAATCACCAATTAATGCATATGCAAGTTATGACAAAGTGTGTATTCTTAAACTTTTTCATAAACTAATGGTTGTGCCATCATTTTTATGCAGCCGGCTGGTTCTTATCGATATTTGATCTACATACACTTTTATTTGTTATGTTTCTGCCTCTGGACCAGTGGCTAAGGGACCAGGTGGCCGTGCCACAGGTGTGCATAAAATATATAAAATAAAGTACACTCATATTTGCATATTTAGTTTTACTTTTATGTTATTTTGCTATTGATTATGAATTATCTTTGTTTTATAGGTAAAAAAAAGCTTTACATGCTAATAGGTTTTATCTAAGGGATATGGATTATGAATAGACTCTAACTTAAGTGGGTTGAACCTAACTCAAACTCAGAGACCTACAAGATTGGAGAAGCCTCATCAATTAAGAAAAGAAGCCAATTGGAGAAAAATATTTATAAAAAAAAACGTCAAAATTCAAAATCAGCCACAACTATGCTTGACGTTTTTTTATGAGAAAAATAATTAGGCATAGTACGTGGAGTTCCTTGATTAAATTCAAACATATGATCGCATTGACAAATAAAATACAAACAAGGACAAGTTTTATTGTAAATAATTTAGTTGTTTACATAAAGAAAATTGCTAAACACTTTACATACATATTTGATACTTGTTTTTTTTAATTAATTTAATAGTTATAATGGGGGTGATAAACTTGGGTCATAGACATTTCAATTCAAAACGCCAAGAGGTGTCAATTGAGTTACAAAACTCTTAATATGTATATTGATACTTGATTATTTTAATTCTCTAAAAGAGTGTTAATTGATTAACGATACATCTTAGCACATATTTATTCAGATTGATAAACGCTTTTTGTTCAACATCTGTTGATTTGTAAAATATTTCATTTATATCTTTAACTATCTTCATACTTTTTACACCATATGTAAAAAGAAATAAAAATATTTAATCTATCACATTTTAATTTGAGTCCTTAAATGATAAATTTTTTACTCCACAATCCACAGCACTACCACCAACGGGCATGGTTTGCAGCAGCATTTCCTAAAGAAAGGAGAAATCATGTTACACTTTTTTTATTGTTAAGTTTGGCATAAGCTCTTTTGCAATAAAAGTTTTGTTCGATTGTACTTCAAATAGAATTCACGGTTATCTTTTCTCAGAAAGAGGTAAGGGAATAGGATGTTGCTTCAGATTTCAGACACTGAGAACAAATGTAATACACGAGAGATCAACCGTGAAGCTGGTGGAACAATGAAAAATCATGTACAATATAATAAAATTTTGGTCTTAAAAATCATGGTCATGACCAAATAGCTACATTTGTTTTTATGCCAAATGGCTACCCTTCATTAAAGAACTTGATAAACTACATAATTCCATATAATTTAGGTGATTTCAAATTAAATTCTGGATTTTAAAAAGTGTATGTAGAGAGGGGAAATTCTCAACCTATCACAAGCTGACATATCATACTACCAAGTCTACAAAATACAGCCAATTACAAAGCGTCACGTACTGCTGCTAGGTTTTGCTATCACTACTCAGAAATCAACAGAAATTTGCCAAGTGTTATTGAAATAGAGGCATCAAAATGCATGCAAAAACCAATCACACATCAGCCTGTGTAAGCGATGACATAAGCAGTCCAGCACGTTTAAGCAATGACATATGCAATCCAACGCGTGTAAGCGATAACATAAGCTGTGACATGTGTCACCAATCAGACTCCGCCACATGTCACTCACCCACCCCCAAACTCCTATAAATAGAAGTCTTCCTAAGGCATTTCAACACACCAAACCATCTAGAGCACAAGCAGCATCAGAGAAGATTCAGAAGCACTCAAAAGTATAGAAGCTCTACAAGAATCAAGCCTCAAAGCCTTCAAGAACTTCAACCTCAAAACCGAAGAACATTCAACCTAGATCTTGAAGTTTGTGGAATTAAGCTCAAAAGCCTCCAGAAACCTCAACAAACCCTAAATCAACGAAGCTATACGGATTCAAGCCTCTAAAGCACCGAAGACTTCCACCACAAACCTTCGAAGACGAAGAACGCACCAAGAACACGAAGAACATATCGAGAACACGAAGAAAACGAAGAACAAAGAATTTCTAACTAGCTCATAGCCAGAGATTCATTGTAATTATGTTTCAAAGGTCTTCGATCCATCCTTCAGTCAAATTGAAGGATTTTTGGTGTTCGAGTCAAAATCACATTATTACAATTCCAATCAACATGTCTTTCAAGGAGATCGAATCAGAGGATCACTCTTTTATAATAACAGAGAATTGTACCACACATTCATCAATACAAATTCGAATTTGTGAAACTATTTTATTTGTTTGATTTATTTCAAACTAGAAATTTAGTCGTCTATAAATTTTGGCACACCCGGTGGGACATCTCTACCTCTCATCTCTTTCTCCTTCAAAAGAAAAGAAATTCGATTTGCTACTAGCTTCGATGACCTTTAGCAAGAATGTCCGAAAATCAGTGGTTGATGCTTCCATTGCCGATGATTATGTCACCCCAGTCACTCGCAGTCGATCCAAGGCTCTTGACCGACTTCAACCCTAACCAACCAAAGAAAGCAAACTTCATACTGTCATCTCTCTGGACTTTCTTGCAAATAGGGAAGCTACCACCAAGGATTTATTTTTCACGAAAGATTTGGAGATCGATAATGAATCATCCACAACAAAGACCTTTTCTATCAACTCTTCACTTGTGATGAGAAACTTAAGGAATTAAGTACCTTTGATCCATCCTGTTTCACCATTTTCTCCATCATATCTAAAGGTCATGCCAGTGATGATGACTGACACCTCTACCATGGAAGAAAAGCTGATAGAAATGGAACAAAAAGTCGCCTTTCTCACGAAAACACTTGAAGATAGGGACTTCAAAATTGCAACCCTGATGAACAAACTAGAGGTAAAGATTTAGGTGAATCAAGTATTGACCTTGAGCACCCACTTGGCTTTACCTTGAAAGGAGAAAATGCTAGGGTTGATAAAGGAAAAGGAGTTGAAGACACTTTTCAACACGAACACTCCACCTTAATGGCCTCATTATCTGTCCAACAATTGCAAGACATGATAACAAATAACTTTTGAGCATAGTATGGGGGTTCTTCCACTATTTCCCTCATATATTCAAAACCCTACACAAAGCGGATCGATAACATGAGAATGCCAAATGGGTACCAACCTCCTAAGTTCCTACAATTTGACGGGAAGGGTAATCCAAAACAACACATGGCTCACTTTTTAGAGACTTGTGAGAATGCAGGAACTCAAGGAAGCCTCCTTTAAAACAATTTGTTCGTTCGCTCAAGGGAAATGTGTTTGATTGGTACATTGACTTGGAACCTAAATCAATCAACAATTGGGAACAACTCAAAAGGGAATTTCTCAACTGATTTTATAGCACGCATTGCACGGTAAGCATGATGGAGCTTACTAATACCAAGCAATGGAAGGATGAGCCTGTTGTTGATTATATCAATCGATGGCGTTCTTTCACTTTAGATTGTAAAGACAGACTTTCTGAAATCTCAGTTGTGGAGATGTGCATCCAAGGCATGCATTGGGGACTTCTTTACATCCTTCAAGGGATAAAACCCCTGACACTTGAAAAGTTAGCAACTCGTGCGCATGACATTGAGCTGAGTATCTCTAGCAACCTCCTGTACCTAAGGAAAAGAAAAAAAAAATGGAAATAAGGAAGAATGACAGGAATGCGAAAAGTAACATCAAAGACTCAATGAATATCAACTCTACCCTAGTCAAAATTTCAACAAGATATGTGTGAAGGCTAATGAGAAGAGGCCTGAGGGAGGCCAACGGTGTGAGATGTGTCGCTCGTCACTTAAGGAATGGGAACAAAAGGTATATCCTTTCCCAAATGCCGATATGCCTGAAATGCTAGAACAACTGCTCAAGCTGAAATTAATTGAATTGCTAGAATGCAAACGACTGGAAGAGATAGGGAAAATTGATGACCCAAAATATTGTAAGTATCATCGCATCATAAGCCATCCAATCCAAAAATGTTTTGTTCTTAAGGAACTTATCGTGAAGCTAGCCAAGGAAAGGAAAACAGATTTGGATTTTAATGATGTTGATCAGTCAAACCTTGCAACATTTTCTTGCAGGTTACCTAAGCAGGGAGCAAATACCACAATCATCCAATTTGGTTCTCTAGAACCTGTTCAAGTTCAGTTCTCGCAAGAAACATCTGACTGTAACTCAAATGATGATAAAAGGTCAACAATGGATGAGGAAGAGGGCTAGACGATGGTTACTCACAAGAGATGGAAGAAAAGACGAGAATTCCCTCTTCATTTGATCACCCAATAGTCCAGAAGAGCACAAAACCAGATTCAGCCTCGGTCAAGAGGAAGGAATGATAAAAGGCAAGAAAGACCGAGAACAAAAATGTATGACGATTAAGCACAAACCCAAAAACTTTGAAATCTCATCACATTGGAAGAATTCTTCCCTAGAAAATTCTTTCAAAATGACTTAGTAAAAGTCATTCACACAGTTTCTTGTTATGCAATTCATGACGAAAAGGAGGATGTTGACCATGGTGCTCGAACTGAGACTTTGTTATCTTTAAAGAAACTCCAATCTCAGGTTGATGAAGTTGAACCCTTGCAATCCTCTACCTCACCAAAAAAGTGCTCACCTAAGCTTTTGAAAAGCCGAAGACATACACCCCTTATACCAACACACTTTAGCAAACGCAAGAATGTTACGCGTGCTCTCCGGACTTAACTTTCACTGACGAGGATCTGTTGCTAGGCTCTAAGCCCCACAATCGTCCACTTTATGTCTTTGGTTATGCTCATAAACAAAAGATCAATCGTATTCTCATTAACGGAGGTTCAGCTATTAATATACTACCGAAAATGATAATGAGACGACTTGGTCTTGCTATGGAGGAATTATCGCATAGTCAGTTGGTCATACAAGGTTTTAACCAAGGAGGACAACGCATAATTGGCATGATACACTTGGAATTAATCATTGGAGACAGATTTACTGATACCAAGCAATGGAAGGATGAGCCTGTTGTTGATTATATCAATCGGTGGTGTTCTTTGAGTTTAGATTGTAAAGACAGACTTTTTGAAATCTCGGCTTTGGAGATGTGCATCCAAGGCATGCATTGGGGACTTTTTCACATCCTTCAAGGGATAAAACCCCAAACATTTGAAGAGTTAGCAACTCGTGTGCAACGACATGGAATTGAGTATCTCTAGCCATG
Source organism: Quercus aquifolioides (assembly GCA_019022515.1). Classification (NCBI taxonomy): domain Eukaryota; kingdom Viridiplantae; phylum Streptophyta; class Magnoliopsida; order Fagales; family Fagaceae; genus Quercus; species Quercus aquifolioides. The sequence continues at coordinate 16,861,410 of CM032325.1, read as the reverse complement.
GAAATACGAAACCTCCCGTGCCTGAGGAAATGAAAGAAAGACGGGAAATAAGGAAAAATGATAGGAATGTGAAAAGTAATATCAAAGACTCAATGAATATCAACTCTGCCCCAGTCAAAATTTCAACAAGAAATGTGAATGCTAATGAAAAGAGGCCTGAGGGAGGCCAATGGCATGAGATGTGCCGCTCATTACTAAAGGAATGGGAACAAAAGGTGTATCATTTCCTAGATGCCGATATGCCCGAAATGCTAGAACAACTACTCAAGTTGAAATTAATTGAATTGCTTGAATGCAAACGACCGGAAGAGATAGGAAAAGTTGATGACTCGAACTATTGTAAGTATCATCGCATCATAAGCCATCTAATACAAAAATGCTTTGTTCTTAAAGAACTCATTATGAAGCTAGCCAAGGAAAGGAAAATCAACTTGGATTTTAATGATGTTGCTCAGTCAAACCTTGCAACATTTGCTTGCGGGTTACCTAAGTAGGGTACAAATACCAAGCTCATCCAGTTTGGTTCTCTAGAACTTGTTCAAGTTCAACTCTCACAAAAAGCATTTGATTATAACTCAAATGTTGATAAAACGTCAACAGTGGATGAGAAAAAGGCTTGGACAATGGTTGCTCGTAGGAGATGGAAGAAGAGACGAGCATTCCCTCTTCATTTGATCACCCAAGAGTCCAGAAGAGCTCAAAACCAGATTTAGCCTTAGTCAAGAAGAAGAAGTGATAAAAGGCAAGAAAGACTGAGAACAAAAATGTATGACGATTCGGCAAGTCTCATCACATTGGAAGAATTCTTCCCCAGAAAATTATTTCAAAATGACTCAGCAGAGGCTGTTCACATGGTCTCTCGTTACGGAATTCATGACGAAAAGGAGGATGTTGACCATGGTGCTCGAAATGAGACTTTGTCATCTTTAATGGAACTCCAATCTCAGGTTGATGAAGTTGAACCCTCGTAATCCTCCACCTCACCAAAAAAAGTGCTCACCCAAGCTTTTGAAAAGCCGAAGACATACACCCCTTATACCAACACACTTTAGCAAACGCAAGAATGTTACGCGTGCTCTCCGTACTTAACTTTCACTAACGAGGATCTGTTGCTAGGCTCTAAGCCCCACAATCATCCACTTTATGTCTCTGGTTATGCTCATGAACAAAAGATCGATCGTATTCTCATTGACAAAGGTTCAGCTATTAATATACTACCAAAAATGAGAATGAGACGACTTGGTCTTGCTATGGAGGAATTATCACATAGTCGCTTGGTCATACAAGGTTTTAACCAAGGAGGACAACGCGCAATCGGCATGATACACTTGGAATTAATCATTGGAGAATTAACAATCAATGTTTTGTTCCATGTCATTGATGCCAAGACAACCTACAACTTGTTGTTAGAACGTCGATGGACCCATGGAAACAAAATAGTGCCGTCAACTTTGCATCAATGTTTCAAGTACCTTCAAAGTGGAATAAAGAAAGTCAATGCCGACTTAAAGCCTTTTGCTGAGACTGAAGCTCAATTTGCTGAAGCGAAGTTTTTTGTAGAAGATGACATTCCTAATGAAGTTCTCCCAGTTGAGATCCCATCCATAGAAAGCAAGTAGGGTGAAAAGAAGCATGTTAGATTCATCACTAAAAAGGATATTCCTTCCCCAAAGGAAGATCTAGAATATGGGAATGATCATTCTAGTGAATCTACCAGTAATTTAATGAGAGAAATTTCAACACCTTCCAATAACCCTCCATTCCTCCATTATGTATCATTATCACACCGCAAGAATGGACAATGGGAACGCCTCCTGCAAAGCTCATAATGGAGGATGTAGCCATATTGAAGGAAAATCAAATCATGCCTTTAACGTCATCCACAAATCCTTTGCCCTCAAAGCCACTAAATGGATTCATGAGGTCTTCACAAAGTCTGATAGAGCATGTTATTCTACCAAGTGAGCGGTCAAAAGAATGGTTCGACCCAAAAGCATATAAGCTATTAGCCAGGGCAGGCTACAATTTCTCAAAACAAGGGCACCTAGGAAAACTAATTCCAGAAGCCACCGGAGAAAAGATGCATGGCCTTAGCAAAACATAAAGGAAAATGCAGCTTGAAGGGCATGAAATTCCTATCCCAAAGACCGAATTAGGTTATACTCCAAAACAACTGGCTTAAATATGGATCAAGAAATGAAGCAATGCTTCAAGTTCCTAATACATAATAGTGGAGGTTGGTGAAAGTTCGAATCAAAGAAACAATCACTCTTCATCGCACATCTCGGTATTCGTTTGCATCGAGGCCTCATCGTCATGAATCACAATGTTCGACAGGTTAAACACGGCTTGTTTAAGACAAAGCCGGGACACTCTTGCATATAGATCAGTCTTTGATCGATTGGGGGCAATGAAAAGGCCCGTAGATAGTTGCTCTCAAAACTCAATAAACTTTGAGGTTCAAAAGGAGGAGAAAGCTAATGATGAGATCCGCAGTAGCATTCTTTCACGTATGAAACATAACTCTACCCTAGATATTAGCACTAAAGGGCTGCTCAAAGTCAAAAGGAAAATGATTGTACACACAAGTCAGTCACTCATCCACAATGAGCAAATTGAAGAGGTATCATCCTCGTTTCATATTACAGCAAAAGAGGGTACACTGTCAGATGATGAAGCAACCAATGAAGAGGTCGATAAAGCTCCCTCAACCTTGGAAGATGGAGGACAGGCTATAGTTGATGAACCTAAAGAGATCAATTTAGGAACTACTAAAGAACCCCAACCAACTTTCATCAGTGCGTTTCTCACTCTTGAAGAAGGAGAAGGATACCTCAAGCTCCTAGTAGAATATAAAGATGTGTTTGCTTGGACTTATAAGGAAATACCTGGGCTCAATCCAAGTATTGCTCTACACCATTTGGTAGTAAAGAAAAGCATGCGCTCTGTCAAACAAGCTCAAAGACACTTTTGGCCGGAGCTTATCCCTCAAATAGAAACTGAGGCTAATAAGCTAATTAAGGTGGGCTTCATTCATGAAGTACAGTACCTGGAATGGATCGCTAACATCGTCCCTATAAAAAAAAAAAAGAATGGACAAATCCGGGTGTGCATTGACTTTCGTGATTTGAACAATGCATGTCCCAAGGATGATTTTTCATTACCCATCACAGAGGTCATGGTTGATGCCACTACTAGTCATGAAGCTTTATCTTTCATGGATGGTTCTTCGAGTTACAACCAAATTCGAATGAATCCTAAGGATGAAGAGCTTACAGCTTTTCGTACTCCTAAAGGCATTTACTGTTACAAAGTAATGCATTTTGGACTAAAGAACGCTGGTGCTACTTATCAATGGGCCATGCATAAGATTTTTGATAATGTGCTTCATAAATACGTGGAGTGTTATGTTGATGATCTAGTCATTAAAACCAAAATGATGGAAGACCATCTAACAGATCTATGATCTGTGTTCAACCGCCTCAAAAAGTATCAGCTTAAAATGAACCCCCTCAAATGCGCTTTCGGTGTAACATCTAGGAAATTTGTTGGTTTCATTGTGAGGCATTGTGGTATTGAAATTGTCCAGTCCAAAATTGAAGCTAATCCAGAAAATGCCAGAGCCCAAGAATCTACAAGAACTTAGAGGTTTGTAGGGAAGACTTGCCTACATATGACGGTTTATATCGAACTTGGCTGGTTGATGTCAACCTTTCAATAAGTTGATGAAAAAGCATGTGCACTTCGAATGGGATGAGGCTTGTAGTAATACTTTTGTAAGCATCAAAAGATACTTGCTTAACCTTCCAGTTTTAGGTGCTCCTATCCCAGGAAAGCGTTTGGTGTTGTACATCGCAGTGCAAGAAAAATCTTTAGGTCCTCTCATGGCACAAGAAAACGAAGAGGGGAAAGAAAGAGCTCTTTATTATCTAAGTCGAACTCTCAATAGGGCTGAATTAAATTATTCTCCTATTGAAAAGACGTGTCTTGCTCTTTTCTTTACCATAGACAAATTGAAGCACTGCATGCAAGCATATATGGTCCATTTGATAGCAAACGCATACCCGATTAAATATGTCCTCTCTAGGCCTTTGGTTTTAGGTTGTATAGGCAGTCTTGTTGCAACAATACGACCTCGTATACATTCCGCATAAAGCTATCAAAGGACAAGCATTGGCAGATTTCTTAGCTGATCATCCAGTTCCATCTGATTAGGAGTTCTCCAATGGTTTTTGATAGGCCAATAATGTATTGACCCATTGTGATTAATTAATTGATTAATTAGCCAAGTTTATTAATTAATCAAATTAATATGCAAGATGCGTGATAGCACAAATAAATCACCAATTAAACTAAATGCAGCGAAAATTAAATTGACACGGTGATTTGTTTACAAATGGGGAAAACCTACACGATATAAAACCCCACCGAGTGATTTTAAGGTCACCACTCCCGAGAATCCACTATTATCACAACAAGCGGTTACAAGTAAAGGAATCCCAGTACCTTATACCAACCTATAGTTGAACCCTTACCCTAATACCCAATTGGACTTGTTCTGTAGTGACAATCTCTCCTTTTATTGCACGGCTCCCAGTACGTGACTAACCAATTGCGCGGATCCCAGTACGTGACTTCAATCACTAACTAGAGAAGGTTGTTGGCTGCAAAGTTCTTCAGTTCATCACACGATGAAGATCCAGAAGATGCTTGGTCACAAAACCCTATGGTGCACAAACACAGCAACTTCTTCACAAGAAAGATGAACTAGGGCAAATTCTGTCTCCAGTCACAATTTGCTTGAACAAAATTTGCTCAATACTTGTGCAACTTGTTCCACCTTTGACAGCCCTTAAAATAATCCTTTTATATGTCTAGGGTTATGAGAAAAGAAAGCCCAAACACATAATCACGGATTGAATGAAAAACAATCTTGAAAACTTCATAAACCTCGACAGATGCCCTATCTGTCGAGCTGCTGTCGAACCATAGGCTGGAACAGCTCTGCATGTCTCGATAGAAGCTAGCTGTCGAGCTTTAATGAACAACACTTTTCACACTTGAATCTTGGACAAACTTGCATGGCTTTAACACTTGAACTTGAAACAAGTTTCTTAAAGTATTAAACACATCCTAGATCTACCCAAATACAAGTAAAGTGCATTTTGTCAAAGGATTAGCCAATTACATAAAATAGTGACATATGTTCCTAACAAGTGAATCACATATGTCCTAACAATCTCCTCATTTGGCAATCCGTGACAAAACCATAACAAACAAATGAGATATGAGAGAAGTCATAAATCACTCAATTCATATTCACTTGTTGAATACAATAAAATCTATTTTAACACAAATTCTTGAAAAACTTTACAAGAAGAGAGTTTATGGCAAGTAGACTTTGACAACTTTTATTTTTGAAACACTTTAAACAAAACTCATCAAGGCATCTTTGTGTGAAACAGAAATAATAGATTGCATATAAGATATAAGAAGCATATGCATAAAGAGAGAAAAGAAACAACACATGTAAGGATAGGTGAAAGAAAAACATACATCAATATGTAAAGAATATAAGTACAATGTATGTCAATAATGGTCACAAGACCCATGTACAAGATATAAATGTATCTAAAATGGAGAAAAGAAAAAGATACAAATAATCCTCACTACATCCCTCAGTAAGAACACTCCCCCTGTCAAAAATCTCCTATGCTAACCCTCTCCCTAACTATGACTACTCTCATAACCAAAACTACTCCCTCTTTTTGTCACGAGTGACAAAGGGTAAGAGTGTCAAGTAGACATCTCGTTAGTGCCGAAAGAGCTAGCATCTCCATCCTTATCATCATCATCGTCGTCGGAGTCGTCATTGTCCTCGGATGTCTCAGATACCTCAGGTGGAGGAGAGGGAGACTCCACAAAGCCACCAAGGCGAGCCTATCGTCTAGCAATACAGCTGACGCGGGTGTTCACCTGACACAACTCATTAGTGAGAGTGTCAAGGCGAGCATCCATGCGCTAAAGTTGCGCCATGATCGCATCAAGGGTCACCCTACCCGCTGAGGAAGAAGGAGCGGAGGTGGATGGAGTTGAAGGAGTCGGAGTGGCTGTCGATTCGGACCGTCTCAAATGAAACTGCGCCTCACTGCGTTTAACAGTACCAGCATCTATAGCACCCATGACAAGAAAGGGATTGAAAAAGGGAAAACGAACATCAAAATGGCGTAAAAGCCTCGTGATAGCTGAAGGGAAGATGAGTTTATCACAGGTCGCCGTATCCCTATAGACATCTATGATAGAAGTAATGAAGTGAGAAGGAAAATCTATGGTAAAACCCTCAATAAGGGAAAGAAAAAATTGAGCACGAGGCTCTGTGATAGAGTTATAGTGAGAGAGAGGGTGTAAAACAAAAGTCATGACCATGTTCAAAAACCGAGGGCCTTTTGCAAAGCCCGAACAGTAAGTGAACTGGCGTTCACCCCAATCGGATGGACGCTCACAAAAAGCAGCAATGAGCTCGTCTTTAGACACTGTCTTAAGATGATCACAACCAGGGTAGTCAGGAAACTCAACCCTGGGGACACGGAGCACATCCGCAACAATCTGCGGTGTGACAACTATGCGCGTACCTCGAACGCTAGTAATGAAATGAGGTACTGAAAATCGAATCCATGCATGTTGGAGTAGAACTCCTGGATCAGCACGGATGGACAAGTGACCGAGACGTCACACAGTGACTCCCATCCCCTACTGTAGATGACAGTGGGTAGGTCGGTGTCGGAGAAGTTCGACAAGATGACTTGGCGTTCAGAATGAATGCCTCGTCGAGAAAAGTTCTCAAAGAAGTCCGATTTGGCCTTCTCATCACGGAATCGGACAGAGAAAGGAGTAGGGTCAGCAGAAAAGGATGCCCCAGAACGAAGAGGGTTCTGGGACAGAGCAGATTTACGTTTGGGTGCCACAGAAGCAAACTAACGTAAACAGAGAGAGGGAGAAAGAGAGAAGACAATCAGAAAAGTCCCAAGCAATTCAAATATATCAAAATATATTGAAAGGAGAGTACGTATGCATGGGAATGCATGAACATGTGACATGCAATATAAAAAGCATCATGGGCTCAGCCCAATCCAAACCTACCAGCACACAATCAGTTGCACACATCTAAATGCATGACAATACTGTTATAATGCTCATAAGATGCAATGTATGAAGTTTTTAAGATTAAATCTTCAAAGCCTATCCAAAAATTTTACAAAAACCTCTTTGATTTTGAAAATCCCCAAAATTTTTGACAAAACCCAAAAACTTAGGTTAAAAAGCATGAAATGCATGAAAAAGAGGGATTAGAGACTTACCAAGTGAGGAAAAACTTGATTAAGCTCAAAGAAACCTTGAGGAAGAGATTTAAGGTGAGAGAGAGAAGTTTTGGGAGGTGAAGAGGCTAGATAGATTGAGAGAGATCGAGAGAAATGAGTTCAGATTCGCGAGCGCCCCTTATATAGCCCTTTAGTAATTCTCGACAGATCAAGAGGTGTCGAGGATCTGTCGAGCTTTAAAGGGTTTGACAAAAGCATCTATCGAGCATGTGTCCAAGGCAAAAGGAAGCTCGATGGATCGAAGATCTGTCGAGGATCTATCGAGGGGACAGAAACTTTCTCGATCATTCCACCTAGCTATCGAGAGGTGTCGAGATTGGGATAAAAATCAACTGAAGAGCTCAACAGATAAGTCAGGTGTCAAGAGGTGTCGAGGTTGCTTTAAAACAGTTTTTCAAGAAATGAAAAACACAGATATGAATGCAATCAAGCATGCAACACAACCAAAGATCCAATAAACATTTTAAACTCTCAAAAACATCTCTCAACCAAAAAAAAAAACACATAAATCCCAAAAACACACACACACACTAAACAAGTCTAACCAATTTTATATTTCAAAAACAAGTCAAGATAGTTTAGTTGGCATACATTAACACATGTAAACCTTGTGATGGCCAAATCACATTGTACCTACACATGTATCAAGAATAGCAAAGAATATTGCGTGTTGTGTGTGCAAAACATCGCAAGATTGCATAAGTGTATACATGTTATGACGATTTGAGATATGAGAAAATCATTTTAACTCACACACAATCTTAACTGTTTGATGGGGACTATCACCTTTGAGGTACATCCTATAACTCCCCACATCTCCTAGAATACATGCTTGCAATCATATATAAAGCATTTTGATCTTTTTGCTTTTATTTTCTTTGCATATTTTTCTTTTAGTAAGCATATCATGCATGAGCATATAAGAGATAGAAAAGAAATACCCAATGATGGTAAGCATTTGACATTCTAATTTTGCTATGCTGAAACACATAAATGTCATTTCATGATTGGCGGGCAATAGTGGTGAAATGGTTATTTATACCTTTCTCTTAGGATTTTTTAGTCATTCCCATCAAAAAGAGTGATACGAGTGTTAAGTGCAAGAGATTACTTAATCTTATTCATCACAAACACGAGCCACAAAGCTCACTTGCTTAGTTGTGCATAGAGATGCTCATCTAAGCTACAAGAGATACAAAGTTTAGAAAACTTTGTTTCAATGGCCATCCAAGGTACACAAGTACCAATGTACACAAAACACACACTGTTTTTATATTTTTCTGATTTTTCAATTTTTTTTATTTTTATATCAAAAACAAAATAAACAAAACTGAAAACAAACAAAAACATACTAAATAAAGCAAAGTATAAAAACTAGACTGACTCAAAACTTGAAAGCAAAAACATACAAATAATGCAAACAAAAACAAGTAGGGGGGAGAGAGAAGAAGTGACAGAATCACTTGGAACCCTTTTCCTTCCACACCTTGGAAGAACATTTCCTTCTAGCACATCCTTGATCCGGTGGTGAGGGGGAAGAATTGAAACCATTTGAATTCAAAAGGAACATGAGGGCTTTGAGAAGATCTCCAAGAGGAGCAAAAGAGGATGGAAATTGATCTTGGTTTCCCGATGCGATCATGCCATTGCTCTGTTAATGCAAAAGAGATGCTTCTTCTTTTGTTTAGGCTTTTGAGAGTTAGCCTTCTTAGCCCTAGGGTTTTTAGCTTCTTTCTTATCTTGCTTAGGGGGTGCTCCTAAGATAGATTTACCCTTGTCTATGTTCTCACTAGCTAAATCAGTTTTGACATTAGTGTTCTCAATTTCAACATTATTACTAGGAGGAACAAAAACAGTAGTACTAGTAGAAGCAATATTAGAATGAGAGAAATCATACCCTAAATTGGTTCGATTAGAAGCAGATTTCTGAAGACTGAGCATTTCATTGAGCTTAGCGCTTGAAGTCCTTTCCAGCTGAGCTCTGACTTGGAACAGTTTTGCCTCAAGCTTCTTGATCTTCTCAGCCAAGAAGTTATTCTCAACTCTCAGTGCTCCAATAGTTTGATTGGCTTCATGAAACTTTGTGGAAAACTCTTCACGCTCAAGCTCCACATCACTAAGCTTCTTGGTGGTCAACCTATACAATTTCTCATGCTTTTCTAAGACCTTGTATAACTTTGCATAGGCTGTGTGGATGTCATCTTGTTCATCCATCTCCTCAAACTTGGACTCCACCAAATCCTTTTCTTCATCCACATCTTTAATAATCCCCTTAGTAGGATTGACAGTGGCAGTGAAGGCATTCAAGATTCTGTCACCTTCGTTGTTAGAATCATCTTCAGGCTCTATGTCACTCAATGTAGCAACAAGTGCCTTGCTTTTCCCAATGGTCTTGAGATATGTAGGGCACTCTTGTTTCATATGACCAAAGCCTTGACACCCAAATCACTTTGGTCTTAAAGGAATAGTGTACTGACCACCATCCCTAGCATCCTTCTTCCCTTTATCTTGGCTTTTGAACTGAGAAGAACTGGATTACCTACGATCCTTGTTGAAGCCCTTCCCATTGGCATTCTTCATGAACTTCTTGAATTACCTTGTAATGTAGGACTTCATCTTAGAATCCTCATCATCTAAAGACTCATCAATATCACTACTCTTGGTCTTCAATGCCATGCTTTTGCTCTTACCCGACTTACCAATTCTTGTTAAACCTAACTCATAGGTCTGCAGATTACCAACCAGCTCTGTCAAAGGAATCTTGTCAATGTCCTTTGATTCCTCAATCGTGGTGATCTTGGCATGGAATCTCTCAGGCAGAGATCTGAACACCTTTATCACAATCTTAGGTTCAGGAATCGTTTCCCCAAGATTGAAAGCTGAGTTCACTATGTCCTTGAGTTTGGCATAGAACTCATCAAATGACTCATCCTCCTCCATCTCGATCTCTTGAAAGCTTGTAGTGAGCCTCTGAAACTTTTAGTCCTTGACAGCCTTGGTTCCCTCATAGGTTGTCTGGACGATAGTCCATGCTTCCTTTGCAATTTTAGTAGAGGATATCTTCTTGAATTCCTCATTAGTGATTGCACTGAACAAAGCATTTAATGCCCTGCTGTTGAAGTTTGCCGCCTTGATCTTTGCATCATCCCAATTGGCTGGCGCTTCCTTTGGCTTGGTCCAGCCAATCTCTACAACTTGCCACACCTTCTCATCTAGAGACTACAAGAAAGCTCTCATGCGTACTTTCCAGATGCATAGTTAGTACCATCAAACAAAGGAGGTTTAATAAGAGACTAACCTCTATCCATGACAATCAGGGGTCAATGGATCACATAGCAAAGATTAAAACTTAATCAGAGTGTGCTTGCTCTGATACCACTTGATAGGCCAAAAACGTATTGACCCCTTGTGATGAATTAATTGATTAATTAGCCAAGTTTATCAATTAATCAAATTAACATGCAATTGTACTTGGCAGCACAAACAAATCACCAATTAAACTAAATATGTAGTGGAAAATAAATTGACACAGTGATTTGTTTACGAATAGGGAAAACCTACACAGCAAAAACCCCACCATGTATTTTAAGGTCACCACTCCCGAGAATCCACTATTATCACAACAAGCGGTTACAAGTAAAGAAATCCCAGTACCTTATACCAACCTACAGTTGAACCCTTACCCCAATACCCAATTGGACTTATTCTGTAGTGACAATCTCTCCTTTTATTGCATGGCTCTCAGTACATGACTAACCAATTGCGCGGATCCCAGTACGCGACTTCAATCACCAACTAGAGAAGGTTGTTTGCTGCAAAGTTTTTCAGTTCATCACACGATGAAGATCGAGAAGATGCTTGGTCACAAAACCCTACGGTGTACAAACACAGCAACTTCCTCACAAGTAAGATGAACTAGGGCAAATTCTGTCTCCGGTCACAATTTGCTTTAACAAACTTTGCTTAACACTTGTGCAACTTGTTCCACCTTTGACGGCCCTTAAAATAATCCTTTTATATGTCTAGGGTTGTGAGAAAAGAAAGCCCAAACACATAATCACGGACTGGATGAAAAACAGTCCTGAAAAATTGAACTTCATAAACCTTGACAAATGCCCTATCTATCGAGTTGCTATCGAGCCACGGGCTGGAATAACTCTGCAGGTCTCAATAGAAGCTAGCTATCGAGCTAGCTGTCGAGCTTTAATGAACAACACTTTTCACAATTGAATTTTGGACAGACTTGCATGACTTCAACACTTGAACTTGAAACAAGTTTCTTAAAGTATTAAACACATCCTAGATCTACCCAAATACAAGTAAAGTACATTTTGTCAAAGGATTAGCCAATTATATAAAATAGTGACATATGTTCCTAACAAGTGAATCACATATGTCCTAACAATTTCCCAGATGGAGACGTGTTTTACATTGAAGTAATGCTACCATGGATGATGTTTTTCGATGGGGCTGCACGTTAAGAAGGAGCGGGGGCAAGTGTAGTGTTTGTTTCTACACAATGGCAAATACTTCTATACTCATTCTCATTAAGTGAACTTTGCTCTAATAATGTAGCTGAATATCAAGCATTGATTATTGGTCTACAAATGGCCATTGAGATGAGCATATCGTAACTTGAGATCTTTGGGGATTCCAAATTAATTATCAACCAAATCTTGGACTAGTATGATGTCAAGAAGGACGACCTTATCCCTTATTGCAAATATGCGAAAAAGTTGCTAGCAAATTTTGAGGCCATCACATTGGAGCATATACTAAGGAAGGAGAATAGATAGGCTGATGCTTTAGCTAATTTAGCAACCGCCTTAGCATTATTCTTGGAAGAGACAACCAAAGTTGCTATTTCCCAAAGGTGGGTGGTACCTTTCTTGGTTGAAGAAGAAGAAGAAGAATAGGCCAACATTATTTTTGTATGCCTTGTTGAAGAAGAAGATTGGCAACAAGCAATCATTGAGTACCTTAAACATGGAAGACTCCCGGTTGATATACGCCACAAGACCAAAATTTGGCGAAAGGCTGCTCGATTCATTTACTATAAAGACACTCTCTTCTGCCATTAATTTGATGGTTTGTTTCTCCGTTGCTTAGGAAAGGAGGAGGTTAAACAAGCCTTAGAGGAGGCTCATTCTGGAATATGCGAGGCACACCAATCAAGTCCTAAGTTACACTACAGGATCAAACGAATGAGTTACTATTGGCTTACGATGGTGCACGATTCCATGGAGTCTTCTAAAAAGTGCAAAGCTTGTTAGTATCATGCAAACTTCATCCATCAGCCACCAGAACCTCTACACCTAACTGTAGCTTCTTGGCCTTTTGATGCATGGGGACTTGATGCAATAGGGCCATTACCAAAGTCATTCAGCAGTCATTTGTACATATTGGTTGCAATTGATTACTTCTCGAAGTGAGTGGAAGTTGTGCCTCTTAGGGAGGCAAAGAAAGAAATGGTGGTCAATTTCATTCGAACTCATTTGATCTATCGGTATGGTGTCCCTCGTTATATCATAACTGATAATGGCAAACCATTCTACAATAGGCTGATGACAGAGCTATGTGAGAAGTTTGGAATTAAACAATACAAATCCTCCATGTACAATGCCACAAATGGACTAGTTGAAGCATTTAACAAAATACTTGGCAGTTTGTTAAACAAGGTGGTATCCAAGACAAAGTGGGACTAGCATGAAAGAATCGGAGAAGCATTATGGGCATATCAATAAAAATTTCGTACGCCTACTCAAGCGATGCCATATTCTCTTGTTTATGGAGTAGAAGCCATCCTTCCCTTAGAATGCCGAATCCTATTAGTATGGATTGCCATTTAAGAAGGATTGACTGAAGAAGAAAATGACAAGCTCAGATTCCAAGAATTAGAGGCACTTGATGAGAAAAGCCTTGAGGCCTAACAACATCTTGAGTGCTATCAAGCTCGTCTTTCAAGCGCATTCAATAAAAGAGTTAAACCATGATCATTCCAAGTTGGTGACATAGTCCTCGCCGTTCGAAGACCTATCATCACAACTCATCATACAGGCAATAAGTTCACTTCAAAATGGGATAGACCTTATGTTGTGCAAGAAGTCTACACCAATGGAGCTTACAAGTTGATTGATAATGATGGTGTAAGGATTGGCCCCATCAATGGGAAGTTCCTTAAGCGCTTCTACGCTTGAAAATCAAGGATTGCTCCTTGGTAAGAGTTTAAACTGGCCACTACAATGCTACAAGGGTACATGATGTCTTCCCATTACCTTTGAAAGCATACCAATAAAGAGAAATCAATCCCCCTCTATGTCACCAATTGCGAGTGTGGCGTAGTGGTTGGATGCCTTTGTCGCCCTTGAGGCCAAGGTCTCGGGTTCGATTAGTGGTGATACCCACTATTGCGCAATTGGTACCCATGAAATGTCGTGAAGCGTGGAGCGAGGATTACACACGTGAGCCCTCCTTTTTGTGAAAAATAAAAAAATAAATAACAAAACAAAAAAGAAATCATAAAAAAAAATCTATTGAACTACGTAATGACTTGATCCCTCTCCGGGGTATGTAGGCAACTTAGTACTTTTCACTAAGTTCAGTCACATGAAAAGAAGAAGGATTGCTAGTCTAGCTTGAAGAGTTTTTCCAAAGGTCATCAATATACTTTTAAGGTCCCTTTGGTTGGCAAGGCATTGCTTAAGGACAGTTAACTACTCAATAGGATGATTAAAGGTTGTTGTAGTAGAAAATGAAGACTGTAAGGAGTTGACGTTGCTTAGCTTTCCTTGAAATGATGATAAACATAAGTTGATTCTTGGTTGTGAAGTTAAATAAAATCTTCAACCTCTTTTGCAAGAAATGAAGTTTGCATGGCATTGCCCATCTTCTATGGACATTCTCCCACGTTTCTGAAGTATGCTTTGCATCACTTATCTCCTGGGGGCATTTGCTTGTACCTTGTAAGTCTAAGCTACATTGTCTTACTTCTAGGTTATGCCACTTCATAGCTCTGAAATTTGGACCACATCATCTCCCTTTTGAGTGGTGTCATTTCACATCATGTCTCTGAAATCTGGACGACGTCAACTTCCTCCAGAATGATAATAGATCATGTATTTGAAGTCGGTGTTGCATCACCTTGCTTCTATGGGCATGTTCGTGCAATGTCGAATTCTTGGTGGCATGTTCTAACATCTTCAAAGTCTTGACAGCATATGTTAGGTTCTAAAGATTTAGGATTTCATGTATTTAGAACTTTAATAAGTATTGTTGGCAAACCATGATCAAAACAAGTTATCTAGTATTGTTTAGACTTGCTCAAAGTAGTGTTGTTTATGTAAAGTTGAAATCGAGCTGATGCAAAATTCACTGTGCATCTCGGCCTGGCTCGATTGATCGAAGCTTAGGCTTGATCAATCGAAAATCGGGCAGATGCATTTTTTCTGTAGAATTTCCAACTCAGCCTTAACTCCTAAAACGTTTAAGGTTTTATGTTTTTGCCCTAAGTATATAAGACAAACCCTAGCCACGTTTTAGAGGTTGCTCATGTTGCTGTTTGTGTGAATCTCTTGTGAGATCTGAGAGGAGCTTTCCTTCACATAAACTTAGGATTATCAAGGAGGAGATTTCTTCAAGAACTTGATGATCATTCAGTTGCTGCCATAAGAGCTTAAAGATACACAAGCGGGTGTGCTTGTACTTGTTGGAGAATCCAAGAAAGAAGAAGTCCATGGTCTCGGAGCTTGCACGTGATCACGTTAGTAAGTTCTACTGGTGGGTAGCAATAAGAAGTCGAGCGTGGGGGCTTGTAAGTCTTATTGTATGAACTTCGATTCTTTCAAGATAGTGGATTCAAGTTTACCTTGAGGATAGCTAGGTTAAATCCTCCCCAGGTTTTTTACCGGTTTGGTTTTCCTAGGTCATCATATCTTTGTGTTATTTATATTTCCGCTGCTATATACTTGATATGATTGTGATAACCTAGATTTGCATAATTTGACTAAGTTAATCACTTGACTAATTAACTAGGTTAATCCGGTTGTGTTAAGGGGTCTAAAAATTGTTCAGCATACTCTGGCGTCTTCAAAGTATTGGCGTCATTTTATCCCACATCTTCAAGGTTTTGTTGGCATTTCCTTGCATCTTCAAAGTCTTGATAGGGACTCCTTGCATCTTCAACGTCCTGTTGGCATCTCTGAAATCTTGATGTCTGGCTACAGTGCTATGCACCCTTGATGTCTAAGCTATGCTGCCTCTAAAAATTGGTGTTATTGTAGCTATATTATAAAGGTCAATATTCATGCAACTTCAATCCAAGTGCAAGTGCTAATGTGGAGTGTTGTCGTGGCTTCATGACAAAGATGAACGTTAGCACGGCTTCAGTGCGAATGAAGTGTTGACGTGGTTTCATGGTAAAGATGAATGTTCGCATGGCTTTGGTGCGAATGAAGTGTTGACATTGCTTCATGGCAAAGATGAATGTTGACATGACTTCAATGCGAATGAAGTGTTGACGTAACTTCATGGCAAAGATGGATGTTGGCACGACCTCAGTGTGAATAAAATGTTGACATGGCTTCATGGAAAAGATGAATATTGGCATGGATTTAATGCAAATAAAGATGAACGCCAGGCTAAGAATGTTGATGCAAAGACTCTTGATGTGGCTGCGTTGAAAAGACAAGTGTTAATGCAGTTTAATTGCCAAGACAAAGGCCAGTACAACTTCAAGTTCAAGTACTAGTAATAGCATCATTGTATTAGGAATAACGGTGATAACATTGTTGCCTAAATGACTGCCACTATGAGAACGTCAAGGATGGATATCGCTAAGAGATTGTTGTTGCTGGGCAATAATTTGATAAATGGAGACAAACATCACTGTAAGAACATTGTGTTCAATGGAATGTAAAGTCACCAAATAAAGATGGACGTCATGCTAAGAATGTTGATGTAAAGCTTGACGCTAAAACCAAAAGAACAAGGAAGGCACGCTACATAACAAAAACAAGCAATAATAAAGAACTTGTTAGAAGAAAATCTCATGGCACGTCTAAGCAACAAAAAAAAAAAAAAATGAAAGGCATAATTTCTCTACACTTAGAGTATTATGCTACCCACTGGAGACTATGCTTGTACAAACTAATGCATGCCCCGGGTGGCCTTATATAGAGATCTTTGGAAACTAACAGACAAAAAAGAAAAAGAGGGGCGAAAAGGCAAAATACCATACTTTCAAAAAATACTACGCTAAGTATCCATAGAAAGATCATGTTGTCATAAAGAATTTATTGTACTAGACCTAAGAAAGGGCTTATAGGTCTACAAAGAGTAACGTGTCAAGAGACTATTGCACTAGACCTTGGATAAAGTTCTAGGCCAACAAAGGGTAGCATCTTGTTCATAACTACTGTGCCACTAACCCTTGAAAACAGTAAGACACATTAATGGTTACTCTAGAACCAATCTGCCTGAATTGTCAAACACTGTCAGAACTGCTAAAGTAGACCAGAAGGTCATAAATCGAAAAAACCAACACCACAAAAGTCTTCTAGGGCCTTCGATCTTCCAAACCTAAAAATTCCAGGTCCAAACACCCAGCCACGCGCTGCCATGCACTGCCAAAAGTAGCAAAGATCACGGCCTACTCCTTCACATTCGTACAAATCCAAACCTCACTTTACGAAGGTAGCATTACCACTCGATCCAGCAGCCCTCGATGTACAAGACTCAGAAAGATCATCAACAATAGAGCCACCACGTGCAACCACGCACCGCCATAAACTTGCGATGACCAATGACTTAGTCCCTCAAAACTGTGCACATCTGTTCACAATTTCACAAAACTGACCATACAGGGTTCTTATAAGGCCTTAGAACTACAAAGCCTAAAAATTCCAGGCCCAGAAGCATTCCCACATGACTTTAGAAGTTCAAAAAAACTCTGCCTCAATGAACATGGGCTCCCACGTGCCATCATCATAGTTTATGCGCTCACACACGCTGGCATTTTTCTCACACATTGGTATGTGCCATCCAAAGCTATGACGTCATGGATGACATCATCATCCACTATCTAGTTGATCTGTTTATTCAGTCCGACTTGAAACGGTGACCCGGATCCGACCCGCCCAAAATATATATATATATATATATTTTTTTTAAAGAAAAAAGAAAAAGGGCTTTGACCAAGTTGGACCTCTAACTTTGACCAAAAAGTCAAAATTTTCAAAACGGACCTGTCCTACTCACTTTTTCGAGTACATTCCGATTCTGGGATCCATTTCTTCATTCAAAACTTGGAAATTGCGCAAATGTCCAATTTCCAGAAGGTTGACTTTTTCATAAATCTTGATTGAAAGTCAAAATTTTTAAGCCAGACTTATCTTGCTCAGTTTTTTGCGTAGATTCCAATTTTGGGATCTATGTCTTCATTTGAGAATCCAAAGTGCTCAAATAGTGTGATTCTACAATTGTTGAATTTGATGTGAACTTTGACCAAGAATCAAGACTTTCAAGCAAAGTTTGTCCCACTTAATTTTTCGCGAAAATTCTGATTTTGAAGTCTGTCTCCTTGTTTAGGACTTGGAAATAGCTTATTTGACCCACTTCTCCGAAATACTGGCAAAATCTAAAACTCGAGCTCTCAAAATCAAAATTTGAGATTCATCCATTTAGTCCGGATTCCTTCAAGGTTATCCTCCAGACTTCATCAAGGCTTCTCTTTCAAAGAACAGATGAACTCTCACAAGTGTACCCTAAACTTGAAATTACATTGGGTCACCAATTCAACCTCTCATTCCCGTTTGGTGCCTGCCAGTCTCCCACCTACCATTCCCCTTTCGGTGCCAAACATTCCCATCCACCATTCCCACCAAAAATTCTCATCCGCCATTCTTAACTACCCATCTACCGTTCTTCATCTCTCCGTTTTAAATAGAAGGGTCGGATTCATTGAAAACTTATCAAGAAAAGTACACTGAATCATGAAATGAAGATTTGCTTCTTTCAAATTTTCAAGTCCTCCTTCTCACAACCATTTCTCACTATAGCTTCACCATTCTCAACACTTAGCAACCAATATTGCTTCATAATCATTTTGAAATCAACCTTCTCATGGTTCAGTAGAAACTCTTCTCACAACATCCTTACTGTTTTAAGATCTAAACAAATTTCATTTCCCCACTTAACGACCTCATTTGTCCATAAAATTACTCATAACAAGGCCAGTATTGTTGTTCCATGCATCCTCAAACTTGGCTGGCCAAGAAATCTAAGTCCAGCAGTCGCACCTGTTTCTAAGATCGGGGAGCCTCCTAATTGCTTTGAGGACCCCATAGTCTCTCTCCAATTGCTTGGTTTTCTAGTAGAAGCAGCAGTTTGGAACAAGCAGCAACTTGGCTGGTTCCTAAAACCAGGATCATAAGTTCGCTCCATCTTTCATTTTCTGTGCTTTTCGAACAAGTGGCATTAGGTGAAGGTGGTAAAAGGTGTTGGGGTATCCTACAAATTTTCCCCCATCTAACACTTATGATGACCTCCAAGGTACCAGCTCATCTGAAATCAACCTTTGGTGTCGGTAAATGGTCGCCAAAGCCTCATTCCATGTTCCCACCAATGTGGGACCCAAAGGTCATCATTGCTGGTACCTGAGAACACGCTTTTCTGGAATTACTCCAACTTAAAATCAGCTTGAAGTATTTCATAAAGTATTCTTCTGAAATTACTTCAACTTAACGTCCGTCAGCATAGTCCTATCACACAAGCACATTCGATGACTTGCCGCCAGACCTCATTCAGCATGAAGTCAATCCCATATCCTAAAATACCCCAAAAACATCTACACCAAAAATTCCCCAACGTACAAGGCTAGCTCCATGGTGTCGTATGTTTCACCCATTCACCATCTTTGCTTCATCCCTGTCTTCTTCACCACCACCACCAGCATACCCAGAATCCATAAGCTTCTGAAATTACCTTAACTTAACCTAAGTGATACAATAACACATGTGCATTCAACCACTTTCCCACATGTCCTCTGCATAATCTGAAGTATATTCTTTTGAGATAACTTCACTAGGAGTTCCTAAAAAACACAAGGCCAACACCATAACTCTGCATGCTATACCCAGCCAACATCCTCACCTCTTCCCCATCTTCTACACCCTGTGATCAATCCAAAATATTCTTCTAAAATTACCTCAACTGAAATGATTCAATCTCGCAAGTACATCCAACTACTTGCAAATAACTTTCAGCCTCACCAACCCATTCCAAGTACCATGAAACACTATTTTGAAATTACTTCAACTTAACCTCTGCTGAGAAGGCCTAGTCACACAAGTACATTCAAATACTCGCAGACCCCTTTTCGGTCTCATCAAAGCCTTTCATATGGGTGAGTCTACTCTTTTGAAATTACTTCATCCTTTTGAAAGCTTCACCATCTTCAACTACTTCACTTGAGGAGTCAAGTGTAAAAATCCGCTTTTGAAACTCATTCCCGCATCGTACTCCGAAATTGTGTGCGTGAATGAGTCTCGAGGGGGCATTTGTAGAGAGGGAAAATTCCCGACCTATCACAAGTTGACACATCATACTACCAAGTCCACAAAATATAGCCAAATACAAAGTGCCACGTACTACTGCTAGGTTTTGTTATCATTACTCAGAAACTAACAGAAATTTGCCAAGTGTCATTGAAATAGAGGCATAAATGCATGCAAAAACTGATCACACATCAACGCATGTAAGCGATGACATAAGCAGTCCAGCATGTGTAAGCGATGACATAAGCAATCCAACGCGTGTAAGTGATGACATAAGCGGACAAATCAGGCTGTGACACCTGTCACCAATCAGACTCCGCCACGTGTCGCTCACCTACCCCCAAACTCCTATAAATAGAAGCCTTCCTGTTAAGGACATATTTTATGTAGTTGGCTAATCCTTTGACAAAACGCACTTTACTTGTAATTGGGTAGATCTAGGATGTGTTTAATACTTCAAGAAACATGTTGTTCAAGTCTAGTATTAAATTCATGAAGATTGGACCAAGAAACAAGTGAAGAAAAGGTGCTCAATAAAGCTGGACAGATAGCTCGACACCTACAGACAGATAGCTCAATAGCTTCTCGACACCTCCTCGACACCTGGCTATTTATCGAGCCCTTCAATTGATTGTTATCGCAATCTCGACACCTTCTCAATACCTGGTGGATCGATCAAGAAATTTTTTGTCCTTTCGACACCTTCTCGACACCTCCTCGATAGTTGTATCTATCGAGCCTCATTAAACCTCGACACCTGCTCGACACCTGCTATCTGTCAAGGTTAAGAAAATTCAGATTTTTTATTTATGGGTCAAGCTTATGTATTTGTGTAGGGTTTCTTTTCTCACAACCTTAGACCTATATAAGGCTTATTTTAGAGGTCGTCACATAAGAGAATACAAGGAGAACATATGCAAAAGGTGATCGATGTCTTATTCTCTCTGAAAGAAGCTACTGCGTCTTTGCGCCTTAGGATTTTGTAACCAAGTGCTTCTTGATCTTTGTTGTTGATGAAGTGAAGAACTTTGCAGCCAACATCTTCTTCTAGTTGGTGATTTAAGTCGCGAACTGGGATCCGCGCAATTGGTTAGTCACGTATTGGGATTCGTGCATCATCAAAAGGGTGGCATTCATATATTGAAGAGTTCAGAGGTTTTGAAGCGGTAGAAGGTTTCTGCTGTGAGTTCATCTACAGGGATTGTAGAGTCTAGGGACAAAGATTTTGTACTAGATCTGAAACTTCTCTTTACTATAGTGGATTGCTTTTCGGGAAGGTTTCCCCCCAGGTTTTTTACTGTGAAACTAGTTTGTTTCATTGGTTTTCCTGGGTCATCATATCTTGTCTTATTTATTTTTCCGCTGCATATGATATTGATGTTTATTTGTGTTAACAAGTTTTATTGATAATAAATCTAATTAACAACTTGGGTTTAAAACTTGTTAATTCTATCAACCGGGGTCTAAATTTCCCAACACTTCCTAAGGCATTTCAACACACCAAGCCATCTAGAGCACAAGAAGCATCAGAGAAGATTCATAAACACTCAGAAGTACAAAAGCTCTATAGGAATCAAGCCTCAAAGCCTTCAAGAACTTCAACCTCAAAATCAAAGAACATTCGAAGCAAAATCATCCAAACTCTCAACCTAGATCTTGAAGTTTGCTGGAATCAAGCTCAAAAGCCTCCAGAAACCTCAACAAACCATAAATCAATGAAGCTCTATGGATTCAAGCCTCTAAAGCACCAAAGAACTTCCACCACAAACCTTCAAAGACGAAGAACGCACCAAGAACATGAAGAACAAAGAATTTCTAACAAACTCATAGCTAGAGATTCATTGTAATTTTGTTTCAAGGGCCTTCGATCCATCCTTTAGTCAAATTGAAGGATTTTTGGTGTTCGAGTCAAAATCACATTAGTACAATTTCAATCAACAAGTCTTTCAAGGAGATCGAATTAGAGGATCACTCTTTTGTAATCACAGAGAATTGTACCTCACATTCATCAATCCAAATTCGCATTTGTGAAACTATTTTACTTGTTTGATTTATTTCAAACTAGAAATTTAGTCGTCTACAGAGTAAAAGTATAAATATTTTAATCTTTTCATACCACTCCCTCAATGTGGATGCTATTAACTAAAAGTAGTAGAAACATTACACGTGGCAAAAGCCTCGAGATGGCGTGTGTCGCCCACACGCCCAGCTTGCGTTAGTGTGTCTATCATCTTCTCAATCTCAAGTAAACCAGACCTAGACACAAACCCATCTTCAATTTCATTGCCCCTTTCCTCCATTATTTCCGTAGCAAATTTTTTATTCTCGGACATCCTTTGATTACTATCTGATCACGATGATCAGAACTTTCACCTCTAGATAGAGCAAAGTTATATAGAGAGCAAAATTATAAATAGAGTAGCCTTCTTAAGCCGATCTATATAATAGATCCATATATCACTGACTTGGTTTCCAACGGTCGAAAATACATAATGGTCTCAGCTAATAATTTGAAATTTGAAATTGAAGCCTAATACGCATGCTCTAGCTATAGAGGTCTTAAGTTAGAGCCTCTGAGCCAGTTCTAATTGGGTTGTATGGCCCAATACAGTTAATAGCCCACGTGGTTTTAACTTTCAAATTTACATAATAAAGACTAAAGAGCATTCACATCAGTTCGGCCAAATTTTTCTGTTTATTTTACACTAAAAACCTACTTTTTCTATTTTACACTACCACATTTCCAAAACACCCACATCAGTTTATATATTTTACAAATCTATTCTACTTAAATAATATTATTTATTCTTTTTTTTTATTATTTTTTAATACCTATCTATTATTATTATTTTCACTTACCACTCTTTTTTTTAGCTCTCTCACCCGATTCTCTCTTTCCCTCACTCTCTCCCTCATAGCCGCCTCACCTAGCCCCTCGTTGCTACCTCCGCCACCGCCTTAACCCTCCGCCAATTCGGCCTCCCTTTCTCCTTCGCCCCTCCCTCTCTCCTCCACCAACGACCCTTCGCCTCCCACCCCTAACCGACAGCCCTTCGCCTTCCACCCCCAACCAATGACAGCAATGGAAGATCTTGATAGGCCAAAAACGTATTAATCCCTTGTGATATATTAATTGATTAATTAGGCAAGTTTATTAATTAATCAAATTAACATGCAAAGCGCGTGGTAGCACAAACAAATCACCAATTAAACTAAGTATGCAGCGGAAAATAAATTGACATGATGATTTGTTTACGAATGGGGAAAACCTACATGGCAAAAACCCCACCACCCGATTTTAAGGTCACCACTCCCGAGAATCTACTATTATCAAAACAAGCAGTTACAATTAAAAGAATCCCAGTACCTTATACCAACCTACAGTTGAACCCTTACCCCAATACCCAATTGGACTTGTTCTGTAGTGACAATCCCTCCTTTTCAATGCACGACTCCCAGTACGTGACTAATCAATTGCACAGATCCCAGTATGCGACTTGATCACCAACTTGAGAAGGATGTTGGCTGCAAAGTTCTTCAGTTCATCACACAATGAAGATCATGAAGCTTCTTGGTCACAAAACCCTTCGGTGTACAAAACACAATAGCTTTTTTAAGAACTAGGGCTAACTAGGTTTTCGGTCACACTCTTCTTCACACTTGTGGAATTGTGCTCTTATGCAACTTATGTCACCTTTTCCAGTCCTTAAAATAATCCTTATATATGTTTAAGGTTATGAGAAAAGAAAGCCCAAACATACACTCACGGATTGTATGAAAACTAGTTTGAAAGACGGAACTTCATAAATCTCAACAGATACCCTATCTATCGGGCTAGTTGTCGAGCCACGGGCTTCAGCAGCTTTTAAACCTCGATAGATGCTAGCTATCAAGTTAGCTGTCGAGCTTTAAAATCCAGCAATTCATTCCTTGATTCTTGGACAGACTTGCATGGCTTTAACACTTGAACTTGAAACCTTGTTTCTTGAAGCATTAAACACATCCTAGATCTACCCAATTACAAGTAAAGTGTGTTTTCTCAAAAGATTAGCCAATTACATAAAATATTGATATATGTTCCTAACATGATTCACATATGTCCTAACAATCTCCCCCTTTGGCAATCTGTGACAAAACCACAATAAACAAATGAACATATGAGAGAAGTCATAAATCACTCAACTCATATTCACTTGTTGAATACAATAAAATATATCCTAACACAAACTCTTGAAAAACTTTGCAAGAAGAGAGTTTATGGTAAGTAGACTTTGACAACCTGTATTTCTGAAACACTTTAAACAAAACTCATCAAGGCATCTTAGTGTGAAATAGAAATAATAGATTGCATACACTTAATAAGAAACATGTGTATAAAAATAGAAAAGAAACAACACATGGAGAGATAGGTGAAAAAACATACATCAAAAAATATATAAAGCAAATATAAATACAATGTATGTTAAAATGGTCGCAAGACCAATATACAAGATATAATGTATCTGAAATGGAGAGAAAAGAAAAAGATACATAGAATCCTCACTACATCCCTCAACATATGAACACTCCCCCTAACAAAAATCTCCTATACTAACCCTCCCCCTATGAGTATGACTACTCTCATATCCAAACTACTCCCCCTTTTTGTCACGAGTGACAAAGGGTAAGTATATCAAGTAGACATCTCTTCAGCACTAGAAGAGCTAGCATCCTCATCCTCATCATCATCATCGTCATCGAAGTTATCATCATCGTTGAATGCCTCTGGAGGAGGACAGGGAGACTCTACGAAGCCACCAAGGCAAGCCTGTCGTCTGGCAATACGGCCGACACGGGTGTTCACCTAACACAACTCATCACTGAGAGTGTCAAGGCGAGCATCCATGTGCTGAAGCTGCACCATGATCACATCAAGAGTCGCACCACCTACAGAAGAAGAGGGAATGGAGGTGGATGGAGCTAAAGAAGTGGGAGGAACTGCCATCCCCGACCACCTCGAACGTAGTTGGGCCTCACTCTGTTTAACGGTAGCGGCGTCTATGGCACATATGACATAGAAGTGGTCGAAAACGAGAAAGGGAACAAAAAAATGGCGTAGAATCCTCGTGATAACCGAAGGGAAAATGAGCTTATCACAGGTCGCCATATCCCTATATACATCTATGATGGAAAGAATAAAATGAGAGGGAAAATCGATAGTAAAATGCTCAAAAAGAGAAAGCAAAAATCAAGCACAGGGCTCGGTAATAGAGTTATAATGAGATAAAGGAAGCAAAACAAAAGTCATAACCATGATAAGCAAACGAGGACCTTTAGCAAAGGCCGAACAAGGAGTGAATTGAAGATCACCCCAATCAGAAGGACGCTCATAAAAAGCTGACATAAGCTCATCTTTAGACACAGTTTTAAGATGCTCACAACCAGGGTAGTCAGGATGCGCTACCTTGGGGACACGGAGCACTTCGGATACAATATCCGGTGTGAGCACAATGCGTGTACCTCGAACGTGAGTAACAAAGAGAGGTACGGAATAATCAAATCCATGCATGTTGGAGTAGAACTCCTGTATAAGCACAGATGGACAAGTGATCGGGACGTCATCCTAACCCCTACTGTGAATGACAGTAGGTAGGTCAGTGTCGGAGAAGTCCGACAAAATCACTTGGTGTTCACCTTGTCTAGAAAAGTTCTCCGAGAAGTCCTTACAGGCCTTCTCATCACGGAACCGAACAGAAGAAGGAGTGGGGTCAGAGGAAGAAGTAGATGTCCCAGAACGAAGAGGGTTCTGGGATGGAACGGATTTTCGTTTAGGTGCCAAGTCGCAACTAGCCGAAAGAAGGAGAGAGGGAGAAAGAGAGACAAGAAGAAAAGCACCAACACAATCAATATATCAAAATATAAAGGATTGAAGGTACGTATGCATGAAAATGCATGAGCATATGATATGCAATAGTAAAAACATCATGGGCTCAGCCTAATCCAATCTTACCAGCATACAATCATTTCAACAATGTAAACACAAATCTAAAATGCATGAAGCAGTGTTATAATGCACATGTGATGCAATGCATGATGTTTTAAGATCAAATATACAAAACCCAACCCAAAATTTTTACACAAACTCATCAATTTTGAAAAACCCCTAAAAATTCTTCAAAACTCAAAACTTAGGTCAGAAAAGAGTGAAATGCATGATTAATGAGTGAGAAAGAATCATACCAGATGAAGAACACTTGATTTAGGCCAAAGATCAAGTGAGGAATGTGAGGGGTTTGAGTTTGAGGAGTTTTGGAGTGAGAAATGAGAGAAACTGTCGAGAGAGATCCAAGAAATGAAATCTGAATCGCGAAGCGTGTTTATATAGAAATCTCATAATTATCGACGGATCGAGAGGTGTCGAGCTTTAAAGGCATGAAGAGATACAGCTATCGAGCAGCTGTCCAGATGTGTCCACAGCAAAAACAAGCTCGATGGATCGAGGAGCTATTGAGCATCTATCGAGGAGACAGAAACTTTCTCGATGGATCGAGGAGCTATCGAGAAGCTATTGAGATTGCGATAAAAAGAAGCTGAAGAGCTCGATAGATAAGCTAGGTGTTGAGAGGTGTCAAGGAGTTGTCGAGATTGCTTAAAAACAGTTTTTCAAGAAGAGAAAAACACAGACATGAATGCAATCAAACATGCAACTCAAACAAGGATCCAAACAACATTTTGATTTCTCAAAAACATCTCTCAACAAGAAAAATGTTAAGCACATAGATCCCAAAACACACACACACACACTAACAAGTCTAACCAATTTTATATTTCAAAAACAAGTTAAGATAGTTTAGTGAGCATACATTAACATATGTATTCCTTGTGATGGCCAAATCACATTGTACCTACACATGTATCAAAAGTAGCAAAGAATATTGCATGTTGTGTGTGAAAAACATTACAAGATTGCACAAGTGTCTACACGTTATGATGATTTGAGATATGAGAAAATCACTTTAACTCACACACAATCATAACTGTTTGATGGGGACTATCACCTTCGAGGTACATCCTATAACTCCCACATCTCCTAGAATACACGCTTGCAATCATATATAAAGCATTGTGATATTTTTGATTTTATTTTTCTTTGCATATATATTTTTTTTCTTTTTAAGCAAACCATGCATGGGCATATAGGAGAGAGAAAAGAAATACCCAATGATGTTAAGCATTTGACATTCCACTTTTGCTATGCCGAAGCATACAAATGTCATTTCATGATTGGCGGGCAACAGTGGTGAGATGGTTATTTATGCCTTTCTCTTAGGATTTTCTAGTCCTTCCCATCAAAAAGAGTGATACGAGTGTTAAGTACAAGAGATTACTTAACCTTACTCATCACAAACACGAGCCACAAAGCTCACTTGCTTAGTTGTGCATAGAGATACTCATCTAAGTTACAAAAGATACAAAGTTTAAAAAACTTTATTTCAATGGCTATCCAAGGTACACAATTGCCAATGTAGAAATACATACACTGTGTTTGTATTTTTCAATTTTTCCCAAAAAAAATTATATGAAAAAAAAAAATAAAGCAAAACTGAAAACAAAACCAAACAAAAACATGTTAAACAAAACAAAGCAATGCATAAAACTAGACTAACTCAAAACAATAAAGCAAAACACACAAGTAATGTAAAAACAAAAACAAGAAAGGGAGAGAGAGAAGAAGTGACAGAATCACTTAGAGCCATTTTCCTTCCACACCTTGGAAGAACCTTTTCATTTAGAGAACCTTTGATCTGGCTGTGAGGGGGAAGAGTTAAAATCGTTCAAGTTCGAAAGGAACATGAGGGTTTTGAGAAGATCTCCAAGAGGAGCGAGAGAGGATGGAAGATGATTCTGATCTCCTGACACGATCATGTTGTTGCTCTTTTGAGTGGCTAACCACTTATAGCAATTAGGTCGAGTATGTCCAGCTATGCCATAGTGATCACAAAAGTGCTGCTTTTTCTGTTTTGGCTTTTGATTATTTCCCTTCTTAGCCCTAGGGTTCTTAATCTCTTTCTTATCAAGCTTAGGGGGTGCTCCTAAGATAGATTTACCCTTGTCTATGTTCTCACTAGCTAATTCATTCTTAACATTATTGTTCTCAGTTTCAACATTATCAGCAAGAGGAACAAAAATAGTAGTACTAGTAGAAGCAATACTAGAAGAGGAGAAATCATACCCTAAATCGGTTTAATCGGAAGCAGATTTCTAAAGACTGGGCATCTCATCGAGCTTAGCGCTTGAAGTCCTTTCCAGCTGAGCTCTGACTTGGAACAGTTCTGCCTCAAGCTTCTTGGTCTTCTCAGCCAAGAAATTATTCTCAAATCTCAGTGCTCCAATGGTCTGATTTGCTTCATCAAACTTTGTAGAGATTTCTTCCCACTCAAGCTCCACATCACTAAGCTTCTTGGTGGCCAACCTATACAACTTCTCATGCTTTTCTGAGACCTTGTATAACTTTGCATAGGCTGTGTGGATGTCATCTTGTTCATCCATCTTCTCAAACTTGGACTCCACCAATTCCTCTTCTTCATCCACATCTTCAACAATCCCTTCAGTAGGATTTACGGTGGCAGTGAAGGCATTTAGGATTCCATCATCCTCATTATCAGACTCATCCTCAGGCTCCATGTCACTCAACGTAGCAGCAAGTGCCTTGCTTTTCCCAATGGCCTTAAGATTCGTAGGGCACTCTTATTTCATATGACCGAAACCTTGACACCCAAAGCACTATGGTCCTTAGGGAACAGTGCATTGACTACCATCTTTAGCATCCTTTTTCCCTTTATCTTGGCTCTTAAACTGTGAGAAACTGGATCGGTCCTTGTCAAAGCCCTTCCCATTGGCATTCTTCATGAACTTCTTGAATTACCTCGTGATATAGAATTTCATCTTAGAATCTTCGTCATCTGAAGACTCATCAGTGTCACTGCTCTTGGCTTTCAAAGCCATACTCTTGCTCTTACTCTTGCTTGATTTCCCTATCCTTGTCAAACCCAACTCATAGGTCTGCAGATTTCCAACCAACTCAATCAAAGGAATTTTGTCGATGTCCTTTGATTCCTCAATGACAGTGATCTTGGCATGGAATCTCTCGGGTAAAGATCTGAGCACCTTTCTCACAATCTTGGGTTCAGGAATGGTTTCCCTAAGATTAAAGGCTAAGTTCACTATGTCCTTGAGCTGGCATAGAACTCATCAAACAACTCATCTTCCTCCATCTTGATCTCTTCAAAACTTGTAGTGAGCCTCTAAAGCTTTGAATTCTTAACAGCCTTGGTTCCTTCATAGGTTGTCTGGAGAATGGTCCATGCTTCCTTAGCAGTTTTAGTGGAGGATATCTTCTTAAATTCCTCATTAGTGACTACACTGAATAGAGCATTTAGTGTCTTGCTATTAAAGTTTGCCGCCTTAATCTTAGCATCATCCTAGTCGGCTAGCGCTTCCGTAGGCTTGGTCCAGCCTATCTCCACAGCTTGCCACATTTTCTCATCTAAAGACTGCAAGAAAGCTCTCATGCGTACTTTCTAGTATGCATAGTTAGTGTCATCAAATAAATGAGGTATAATAAGAGACTATCCTCTATCTATGACAAATAGGGGTCAATGGATCACACAGCAAAGATTAACCATAATTAGAGTGTGCTTGCTCTGATACCACTTGATAGGCTAAGAAAGTATTGAACCATTGTGATGAATTAATTGATTAATTAGCCAAGTTTATTAATTAATCAAATTAACATGCGAAGCGCGTGGTAGCACAAACAAATCACCAATTATCTAAAGTATGCAATGGAAAATAAATTGACACGGTGATTTGTTTACGAATGGGGAAAACCTACATAGTGAAAACCCTACCAGGTGATTTTAAGGTCACCACTCCCGAGAATCTACTATTATCAAAACAAGCGGTTACAAGTAAAAGAATCTCAGTACCTTATACCAACCTACAGTTGAATCATTACCCCAATACCCAATTGGACTTGTTCTGTAGTGACAATCTCTCCTTTTCAATGCACAGCTCCCAGTACGTGACTAACCAATTGTGCGGATCCCAGTACGCGACTTGATCACTAACTTTGAAGGATGTTGGCTGCAAAGTTCTTCAGTTCATCACATTATGAAGATCATGAAGTTGCTTGGTCACAAAACCCTACAGTGTACAAAACACAGCAGCTTCTTCAAGAACTAGGGCAAACTAGGTTTCCAGTCACATTCTTGTTCACATTTGTGGAATTTTGCTTTTGTGTAACTTGGGTCACCTTTTCAGCCCTTAAAATAATCCTTATATATGATTAGGGTTGTGAGAAAAGAAAGCCCAAATATACACTCACAGATTGGATGAAAATCAGCTTGAAAGACTGAACTTCATAAATCTCGACAGATACCCTATCCATCGAGCTAGCTGTCGAGCCATGGGTTTCAGCAACTTTTAAACCTCGATAGATGCTAGTTGTCAAGCTTTAAAATCTAGCACTTCATTCCTTGATTCTTGGACAGACTTGCATGGCTTTAACACTTGAACTTGAAATCTTGTTTCTTAAAGCATTAAACACATCCTAGATCTACCAAATTACAAGTAAAGTGTGTTTTTTCAAAGGATTAGCCAATTACATAAAATATTGACATATGTTCCTAACATGATTCACATATGTCCTAACAAATCCTACGGCAGCAATGGAAGACCTGACGACAGCAGATCCGGCACCAGATCCGGCTCCATTGGGCTTTTCACATGAGTTTTTCGTTGAGTATGGTTTGGGCTAGGTTTTCTGGTGGGTTTAGACTCTTTTTGGGTTGGGTTTCCCAGTGAGTTTTGATTGATTTTGAGTTGGGTTTTCCAGTGGGTTTGTCTTGATTTTGAGTTGGGTTTTCTAATTGCTTTTCCATTGATTTTGGGTTAATTTTCTTTGCTAGTTTGCGGTGTTTGGTGGTGGTGGTGCTGGGTTTGGTGGTTATTTTCTTCTTCCTTCTTTTTATTCTGTGGTGCTGGGTTGTTGTAGACGTTGGGGATGCTGCTGGTTGTTGTAGACGTATAGGAAGAGAAGTAGTTTGATAGAGGAGAGACAAAAAAAATAAAAAAAATAAAAATTCATGTGCCAAATTGAGCACTTTTTGTATTTTGCACATTTTTACAACCACTGATGTGGTTGCTCTTATACCAATAGTACCACAACTTTTAACATAACTTTACCACAACTTGCTCATCAAAAAAAAAAAATCTTTACCACAATTTGTGCACATGACGAGTTTTGGGTGGAGTTATAGATCTACATGGATGCACCATTTTAACTCTACTACTCACAATTTGCAATGCAGGTAAGCTATTTTAAAAATTATGGTCTTAACAAATTTGTACATAGATTTCAAGTGACCCAATATCCTATTATTAGATCACTTCTTGTATATAAAATATGAAATTAAATTAAATTAAATCTAAAATTAAGTAAATATATGAAATTTTGAAAATAAAATATAACATGTTAAGTGAAAAAGTTTAAGTAAATTGTAAAAAGAAAATATCTAAACTTAAGCGTAATGACAGCGTTTTGGTTCCTAAGCCCAAAAGGTGGAATGATTCAGACCTAAAGAGCCCAACACAATGAATTTGTAAAGAGTGAGTTTATAAATTAAGTTTCAATGGATCAAACAACACGCATAGTAAATTAAAGATAATGAGAAAGTGAAGAAAGACAAGCTTTGTACAAATAAATCCTTCCTCGACGAAGTCCGGGGAGAGTGGTTATTGAATATAGTTCTTTTAGACTTGGATACAATTTCAGTTCTTATTGCTACAGTGTTTTCTCTACAGATTTCCTGATCCCCTCTCCCTAGAGGATCTCTCATATTATATATGCTTATTTCCCTGATCCTGGCCCTCCATTTGTTGATCATGCAAGCCACTACTTGAGTGCTTGTCTTATCAGACGCC
The DNA here is from genome assembly GCA_019022515.1 of Quercus aquifolioides. NCBI lineage: Eukaryota > Viridiplantae > Streptophyta > Magnoliopsida > Fagales > Fagaceae > Quercus > Quercus aquifolioides. The sequence continues at coordinate 16,829,516 of CM032325.1, read as the reverse complement.
CTCCCTAGTCTTCTGTGAGTTGTGGCAACCAAGACAGTACTGTTTAAGGGTCTTCTCCACATAAATGCGGCTAGAAGATTTGGTGAGGTGCAATAAATGTGGTGGCAGCTATCATCCCTCCAATCATGTCAGGGCTAACCCCCTCTCTGAATCTCTTTTTTTACGGTGTGGCTCCCCTCTGGTAACGCGCCCTTGACGTGGCAATGGCTTGCCTCCTTGGCTTTACTGTCCGAGCGTATGGGCTCCTCAAAACTGTATTGGCCTTCTCGGCCTTCGACATGACATATAGCATGATTACCTAATTAAATTTTTGTACCCTATAATAGCCCCTCAAAATTCCAGTTTTTGCCTCTTCTCTGAGGAGGAAAAGTAGGGTTTTGACCTTAAATGATTGGTTCCACACGCTTCTTTGTTTTTCCCACGTGAGAACGTCGCTTCACGTGTCTTATAACTGTTCCTGACGATTTGGAGTCCGCGATGTCTCATTAACTACTTTAGGCGGCGCTTTATTCCCCACGTCTTACGGTGAGATGGAGATCCCACGGCTGGTATTTCTCCTCAAATTTTGGGTAGGATAACTCCCACCTAATTCTGCCTCCTATATAAGGCACTTGGGGGATTCGTTTCTCCCACTTTACCAATCTTCAAACTCTTAAGACTTTCCAAATCCTCAAACTCTCAAGACTTCCTAAATCCTCAAAATTTCAAAAATCTCCTAAAGTGACCTTTGCCCTTATTTTAGTAAGTTTCTTCGTTCTTAGGCTCTTTTCTCTTTAATTAGTCTCCTCGGCCTTCTATTCTCTATTTCTTTTCCTCATAAAAATTTCTTTCACTTCACCTTAGCCTGCTTAGATGGGTAGGTTCGCTCACCTAGTAGATTTTCCCGCCAGTATGGAGGGATTTAGAGCCTTGTATTACATTCCCCGAGGCGTTTCCCTGCGGTACTACCCTCCGAGTGGATGGATTAACCTTAGAAGGGAGGGGGAAGTAGTTATTCCCATGATCGCCTCTATAGAAGGGGGGATGAGGCTTCCCATGGGGAGGGTGACCAGGGACTACTTGATAAACCATAGAATCTGCCCTCACCAGTGCACCCAATCTATTTAGAGTCTTGGGTAGTGTAGACGTTCTCAACGAGCAAATGGGGTTAAGCCTCACCTGGCACGACGTCATCTGGATGTACGAGTGCCATCTGTTGGCAGATTCGGGATACTGCCTTAAGTCTAGGTCTTCCGTTGTTAGGCTCATCTCATGTCTCCCTAAATCCAACAAGGGCATGAAAGATGATTTTCTAATTGTCTCAAGTGAATGGCATAACGGTCTTCATTGCCTAGTCCAAGAAGGAGAGCTAGGTGGGGTGCCCTAGGTTTAGGTCTTTTAACATGGGCACTAGTTCCTTAGCCTTTCTACCTTCTGTTTTCCTTTGGTATTTTGTTTCTTTCTCACGGAGGGCTTTATTGTTCTGATAGTGGTTTTGTTTCCTGGTTATTTTTGTAGATAAAAGGCACATAGCGCCCAGCCTTAACCTCGTCAACGTCCAAGGTCTCAACAAGGTGTTGAGGTCTAAGGTGTTTGTGAGTGAAGATAGACAACTAAGAGTCGTTCATCTTATCCTCGACTTCGAGCCCTTATCAGACAAGTTTCAAGACGTAGGCAACGCGATAAGAGCGGGTGACCCTCGGCTAGCTCAGATCGACGTTTCGGTGCCTGGATGCCTAGCCCGAGAAGGCACCATGCAAGTTGACCTGCCCTCCCACCGTGCTCCCCTTAAAACAATGGCTCCAAGAGAGGAGACAGCTTCCTCTCGCCTGTCACTCGAGGCAGAAATAGACCAATTTCAACTTGCAGAAGAGAGGGAGGAGCAAGGAAAGCCTGTCATTCAGGTCTCGGACTCAGAAGACAAGCTCGATAGTTTTTCCATTGACTGTTCCTCCAGGTTCGTTGTTGCATGTGTAGATTGCAGTATGGAAGAGGAGGATGAAATGCCATTGGATAATAGGAAGAAAGGCTTACGTGAGCTCCTTAAGGCTAGGGGGTCGGCGCCTAAGGATGCCTTAAGGTCTCAACTCCTCCTGCTCTTCCTCCTCATCCCCCTCCTTCAGTCAATCCTTTCGCGCCCGCTAATCTAAAGAAGAGAAAGAAGGACAAGGAGGTGGTCGAGGAGGGGGAGTTGGTCCCTCAGACTGAGGAGGTGCGCCCTCAGCATCGCGTGTAACTCTCCGCTGGAGTTGGAAGGGGCAGCCATCCCGTGGAACTCCACCATCAGGGAGTTCTAGAGAGGGAATGCTGACTACCTCACAGACGCTCTAGAACAGCCCCTCTTATTGCCTAAGGATATGGTTGCTTTGAAGAACGTGAGGTAGGAGGACCTCTTTCTATCCTTGAAGAGGAATTTAGCCCTGGTAAGCTTCTCAACACACCTCAATAACCTTATGCTAGGTTATTCTCTCCCTATTTGATAAAGCATTCTTATGTTGTTTTTGTGCAGACCATCCAGGAGGTCTTTATGGCCGAGAAATGGGTGAAAGATGCCCGAAACGAGGCCAGGCTCGCGAACAATCTCGGCCCCAAGACTTGTAAATTCTTGGTCGTAGCCGAGAAAAAAAATAAGGAGCTTGTTACGACTGGTTTTCGAGGAGAGGGGGAGGAGGAGTGTCGAGGTTGGCCTTAAAAACGCTCAGGATCAAGCTGAAGAGCAACGCAAGAAGCTCCATTACACTGAGATAGAGCTGGCCACGACCAAACAGGAGGTTATAGACCTGAAGGCAAAGGTGGCAAAGGCCAGGGAGGCTTCTCAGGCGGCTAAGGCAGCTGCAGATGCCTCGAAGCAAAAATTCTACGACCTTGGGGTACAAGAGACTAAGGCCCGCCTGATTGAGGAGCTGGCTAAGGTCTATAGGGACTACTGCCAGGAGGTGTGGACTGAGGCGTTAAACCTGGCTGGAGTTCCTGCTGCCTCAGAATGGAGGAGGGCTGAAAACATCTACTACCCACCAGACCTCCGAGAGGCTCCTATAGCACTTCTAGGCCCCGAAGTAGATGCGGCCCCTGTAGCAACTTCCCCTGAACAGTTCCCAAGCATCCAGGCTCCTCTTCCCCCTCCTGAGGCCTCCAAAGAGCCTGGCAAGGCTGGTGACCAAGGGTAAGGGGGCTGGCTAGGGTAGTTCTCTACTAGAGGACAAAGGCAAAGGTAAGGAGGCCAAGCCCTTGCCGGAGACCAAGGGCCAAGAAACTGCTCCCAAGGCCAAGGATGCTACTCCCAAGGCAAAGGAAGTTGCTTCCAAGGCAAAGGAAGCTACTCCCAAGGCTACTGACCCTCCTATCTCCTAGCCAAACAGCAAAGAAGACCCTCCTCCAACCAAGGCTTAACTTAGCCCCCCCCCCCCCCCCCCCCCCGTTTTTATGTATTTTCCTTTTGTCATGGCAGTTTGCCATGGGCTAAGATGTAATTTCCCTTTTGATCAATGAAGAAATGTTAACTTTTGTTTCATAGCAAGTGAATCTTTGTTTTCTTCTCCCTTTTTTTTTTTTTTGCAATATTTGTCTCTGATTGGTTGTGGTAACTATTTAGTGTTTTGTTGAGGGGTTAGATTGGTGATGTCTCTGGGGGTGAACACCCATACTTTAACAAAATCTAAAAGTAATTATTCATTGCTAACTCGAGTGAATTAAGCCCATATATGTAGTAAGAAAAATAACTATCACCTTGATTATGACATATTTTCACCCCTAAAGTTAACAATTACCCATGCAATTAACAATCCAACTATTACCTTTCATGTAATTAGCAGTGTAATTGGACAACTTTACCTTGTCCATAGCACTTGGCATCTGGTAACTCAACTTAAAAAACAAACTTTGTGTGCCTCAAGTAAATAGCTCAAAGGATTATGTATACTTCTGGATTTTCTTCCTAACCTCAAATGTTAGTGAACTTCATGTCTATCCAAGGTATATAATCCAAGAAGGTTGTCATACCTAGAATTTCACTTAGCACTCCATTTAATAGTAGGTTCATATAATGTAAGCGTTAATTTACCTAAAGCATGTGGTCCCAGTAACCCAACATTACCAAGGTTCTGTTTAACACCTAGTCAAACAATAAGTAGTGTTAATTTACCCAAGGTGTATGGTCCGAGGAGCCAAGCATGACCAAAGTTCTATTTAACACTTAAAGAAATAATGAGGAGTATTAATTTACCCAAGGTATGTGGTCCGAGGAGCTAGGCATGACCAAGTTTCTGTTTAATACTTAGAGAAATAATGAGGAGTATTAATTTACCCAAGGTATATGGTCCGAGGAGCCAGGCATGACCAAAATTTTGTTTAATATCCACACAAGTAATTAGGAACATTAATTTTGATAGGCCAAGAATGTATTGAGCCATTGTGATAAATTAACCAATTAATTTAACCAAGTGAATTAATTAAGTTAATTAACATGCAAAGCGCGTGGTAGCACAAACAAATCCCCAATTAACTAAAGTACAGTGGAAATTAAATTGATACGGTGATTTGTTTACGAATAGGGAAAACCTACACAGCAAAAACCCCACCGGGTGATTTTAAGATCACCACTCCCGAGAATCCACTATTATCAAAACAAGCGATTACAAGTAAAGGAATCCCAGTACCTTATACCAACCTACAGTTGAACCCTTACCCCAATACCTAATTGGACTAGAAATGTAGTGACAATCTCTCCTTTCAATGCACGACTCCCAGTACGTGACTAACCAATAGATGCGCAAATCTCAGCACGCGACTTAATCACCAACTTGAGAAGGACGTTGGCTGCAAAGTTCTTCAGTTCATCACACGATGAAGATCAAGATCCTTGGTCACAAAACCCTACGATGTACAAACATAGCAGCTTCTTCAAGAGAAAGATGAACTAGGGCAAATTCTATCTTCGGTCACAATTTGCATGAACAAAACTTTGCTTCACACTTGCACAACCTTAGATGACCCTTAAAATAATCTTTATATATGTTTAGGGTTGTGAGAAAAGAAAGCATAAACATATACCCACGGATTAGATGAAAAACAGTTTTGAAAACTTGAGTTTCATAAACCTCGATAGATAGCCATCTATTGAGCTAGCTATCGAGCCACGGGCTTCAGCAGCTTTTAAACCTCAATAGATGCTAGCTGTCAAGCTTTAAAATCCAGCACTTCTTCACTTGTTTCTTAGGCAGACTTGCATGGCTTTAACACTTGAACTTGAAACATTGTTCCTTGAAGTATTAAACACATCCTAGATCTACCCAATTACAAGTAAAGTGCATTTTGTCAAAGGATTAGCCAATTACATAAAATATTTGACATATATTCCTAACATTGAATCACATATGTCCTAACAAATTTACCCAAGGTATGTGATCTGAAGAGCTAAACATGACCAAGGTTCTGTTTAATGTTTAGACAAGTAATTAAGATGACACATAACTCTAACAAAAACATGGCAGATCTGCCTTTCATTAATAATAATACCTTCGCAGGTTATTTATATTCCAGGGGTGTGGTACAACATTTTCGTCTAGATCCTCTAGGAAGTATGCACCTATTCCAGCTATCGAGGTGATACGGTATGACCCTTCTTAATTGGGCCCTAACTTCCCCTATGCTGGGTTTTTTGCAATACCCCCAACCTTTCTCAATACCAAGTCCCTTGGGGCTAATGGTCTTAACATCACACTTCAGTCATACCCCTGTTTAAGCTTTTGCTAATAATATGGTAATTGAACCATGTCATTTTCTTTCCATTCTTCAGTTAAATCCAAACTCTTTTCCATTAGGTTGTCGTTGTTGCTTGGAGTGAATAAGCCCATCCTCAGCGTTGGAAATAAAGTCTCCAGAGGAATCATAGCCTCGGCTCCATAGGTCATTGAAAATGGTGTCTCTCCTGTTGACCTAGGAGAGGTAGTCTGATACGTCCAAAAAACGTGTCTCTTCCACCCATCTACCCTTTGCATCATCCAGCCTCGTCTTGAGTCCACTCACTATGAGGGAGCTTTCGTGTAGCATGTACTACTAGCAAGATGGCCTTCTCCAAGGGTAAATAGTGAACTTTTGCTTTATGTAATGATTTGCTCACATAATAAACTAGTCTTTTCACTCCAACATCGACTCGTATTAGTACCAGACTCACTGTGTGAATGGCTACGACAATGTAAGCAAATAGGACCTCCTCCTCCTCGGGCTTGGACATGATAGGTGGCCGAGAAAGATATTCCTTCAATTGCTGGAAGGACAAGGAGCATTCCTTTATCCACTTAAATCCCTTCCACTTGTGCAACAGCTGGAAGAAAGGCCTACACCTGTCCGCTGACCGAGAAATGAATCGATTCAAGGCCATAGTCATTCTTGTCAATTTCTAGACCTCTTTTTTTTTATTCCGAGGGGGTTGTAGGTCATTAATCGCTTTAATCCGATTAGGGACTACTTCAATTCCACGATGGGTAACCATATAACCCAGGAACTTGCCAGAGCCAACGCCAAAAGAACACTTAGCGGTGTTAAGGCATAACTTATGTTTCCTCAATATCTCAAAAATATTCCCGAGGTCATCTATATGCTCGGACTCTACTTTACTCTTTACCACCATATTATCTATATACACCTTAATATTTTTGCCAAACTGAGGCTCAAACATCTTGGTCATCATCCTCTAGTAAGTAGACCCGACAGTTTTCAATCCAAAGGGCATTACTTTGTAGTGGTAATTCTCTATGGGTGTAAGAAAAGCAGTCTTTTCTTGATCGTCCAAAGCTAATGATATCTGATGATAACCCTGAAAGGTGTCCAAATAGCTCATCTGAGAATGGCCTACAGTTGCATCCACTAATTGATCTATCTGAGGCAGGAGGAAGATGTCTTTTGGGCAAGTTTTATTTAAATTTGTAAAGTCTACACATACTCACCACTTTCCAGTTTTCTTTTTCACCACCACTGTGTTGGTTAGCCACTCAAGGTCGAATACCTCCTTAATGGCCCTAGCTCGCTTAAGCTTGAGTACTTCCCCCTTAATAGCATCAGAGTGTTCCTTAGATGAATGTCGAGGTGGTTGCTTCTTGGGGATGGCAGATGGATTGATGTTTAGATGATAGCAAATGAAATTTGGATCCACCCTAGGGGCTTCATAGGTGCTCCACGTAAACACGTCAATATTTTTTCTGAAAAGATCTATTAGCTTTTTCCTCTCCTGAGAAGGTAGCTGAACTCCAACCTGAAAGAACTTTTCCTCATTGTTGCCAATGACAACTCTTTCCAGTTGCTCGCATTTTGCTCCTTCTACCTCTACCTTCGTGGACAGCACTGGCATCTTTGATTGCTATAAGTCCCGCCCAGCAGAGGCTGAGGACTCACCCAATCTGATGTCCAATTGCGGTCACCATGCATTACCTGGCCATAGATTGGCACCCCACCAACTCCCTAGATGGATACTTTACCTTCAGGTGTAGGGTGGAAGGTACGGCTCCCATGGCGTGAAGCCAAGGCCTTGCCACAATAGCAGTGTAAAGGGCATAGGCATCTACCACAATGAAGTTCACCTCCACGACCTCTGTCCCTATCTGAACGAGTAGTCGGATTTGGCCCTTCAGAAAGGCAATCCTCCCGTCAAACTCTATTAGAGGGGAATCATAGCAGATTAGGTCCTCAAACCTTAGCTTCAGCCCGTTAAATAGGTCAGGGTACATGATCTCTGTGCCGCTGCTTTGATCTACCAACACTCTCTTCACATTGTACCCACCCTATCCTGAGGGTAACCACCGGGGCATCATCATGTGGCTGCAAGGTTCCAACCTTATCCTCGTCGAAAAGCTCAAAGCCGACCAGACTTCCATTCTACTCCTCTTCAGTTCAGGAGACAAGCCATTTGCAGATGGCCGAGCTACAGACATCACCCTGGATGGCTGAGAACCAGTCCTTCCAGAGCAACAAGAATGACACTTATTGTACCTAAAGGTGGTCTTGCAGAAGCATCGCTTTGAGCCCCCGACCTTGCCTGACCACCCTGTCCGTTGGATTGATATAGGAATTGCTTCAACTTCCCCGCCTGCACCAACTGCTCCAGATGACTCCATAAGGTCCTGCACTCCTCGGTAGTGTGCCCTCGTTCCTAGTGGTATTGGCAATGAAGACTCTAGTTGCGCTTCATGTGGTCTCCTCCCATCTTATTTGGCCACTTAAAGTACGGTTCATTCTTAATTTTTCTAAAACCTAGTGCACGGGTTCTTGGAATACTATGCTAACCACCTGAGTAGCAGTTGAACTAGGATGTATGGCAAAATCCCTCCGAGGATGGCTATTATTGTACCTATCTGACCTGAAATCCCTTTCTCTTAGGGGATCATCTTAGCCTTTCCCCTTCCTTGTTGTTGATCCTTCTCCACCCGCTTATACTCATCAATATGATTCATGAGCTGATGCACACTCCCAACAGGCCTCCTTGTCAGAGACTTTCTCAGATCATGCTCGGCTGGTAGGCTGACCTTAAAAGTCCTTATGGCCACGTCATTGAAGTTCCCCTAAATCTCGTTAAACATCTCCCAGTACCTGTCAAAATATATTTTCAAGGTCTCTCCCTCCCACATTGTCATGGATAACAAAATGGGCCGAGGAACCCTACTGTAAGTAATAAAATGGGCCCCAAACGCCCGAGTAAGCTCCTTAAAGGAGTTGATAGAGCCTTCCTTCAGGCCGTCAAACCACCTCATTACCACAAGCCCCAAACTGGATGGGAGCACCTTGCACATCAAGGCCTCGTTCTTGGAATGTATAGTCATCTTTTGGTTAAAGTGGCTCACATGTTCCACAAGGTTCGTTCTGCCATTATACATGGTGAACATTGGCTGGGTAAACTGCCAAGTTTTCCCCCTTCAATTCTATGCATAAACGGTGATTTAGAGATCTGGTTAAGAGCCCTGCTCATAGCATCATTGCCCAGACCTTTATGAGATGGACTATTACTCCTCTGCTTATAATAATGGTCCTCATCATACGAAAAGGACTCATGGTAGGAGTCTTGGACTTAGGCCTGTAGCTACCATCTCCGTCATCATCAGAAGAAGGGTCAGAATCTGAGGGAGTCCTTCTCGATCGCTCGCGGCGTAGCCTCCTGCCAAAACGGTCAATCTCCAACTGCATGCTTTTGGTATTCTCCTCATGAGAAATGTAACTCCTGCCTTAAGACTGGCTCCTGCTAGCATGCGTGGTGTGCTCACTAACCTTGCGATCCCTCCTTCATTCAGGATTGAGAAATTGGTCCTAATATTGAGAGCCAACAGGCTCCTCCTAGTTGGACCCCGAACCTACCATAGCTAGACGTTGATCTCACTAAAGCTCAAGCTTCCCACAAACGGTGCCAATTGTAAGGTGGAAGGATTCAGGCCTGAAGAGCTTAACACAATGAATTTGTAAAGAGTGGGCTTAAAAGACTAGGCTTCAATGGATCAAGCACATGCACAGTGGATTAAAGATAATAAGAAAGCAAAAGAAAGACAAGCTTTATGTAAAGAAATCCTTCATCGAGAAAATTCGACGAGAGTGGTTCTTGAATATAGTTCTTTTAGACTTGGATAAAATTTTAGTTCTTGTCGCTACAATGTTTTTTCTATGGATTTCCCGATCCCCTATCCCTGGAGGATCTCTCACATTATATATGCTCATTTTTCTGATCCTGGCCCTCTATTTGTTGATTATGCAGGCCACTACTTGAGTGCTTGTCCCATCAGACGCCCTCCCTAGTCTTCTGTGAGTTGTGGCAACCAAGACAGCACTGTTTAAGGGTCTTCTCCACATAAATATGCCAGCGGGTTTGGTGAGGTGCAATAAATGTGGTGGCAGCTATCATCCCTCCAATCACGTCAGGGCTAACCCCCTCTCTGAAGCTCTTCCTCTACGGTGTGGCCCCCCTCTGGTAACTCGCCCTTGACGTGGCAATGGCTCGCCTCTCTAGCTTTACCGTTCGAGCGTATGGGCTCCTCGGAACTGTCCTGGCCTCCTCGGCCTTGGGTATGACACGTGGCATGATTACCTTATTAAATTTCTATACCCCACACTAAGAAATACTACATGATGATAATAGTAGATTCAATGTTGAAAATATTTTTATATTTAATTACTTCACCTCAACTTAGAGGATAATGTCATAAGTTTTTTAATGTATAATATGGAATTGTGTCATAAAATTTAGTATACAACGCAAAAGGGCTATACATTAAATTATATATATATATATATATATAAATTTTCTATCGATAGATTAAATTTCACCTTAAATTCATATTGAAGATGATGAGAGTTTTTGTTTTACAAAAGAAATTATATTCAGTATGAAAAAAAAAATAAAATAAAATAAAAAATCTACTGGCCCAAGTATGAGTTGACACATTTTTTCATGAGTTTATATTAATTCGATCGTTTTATTATAAAAATCTTCTATCTGTGCATATTTTTTTAATTCTATGTTCAAGCAAGTTTGAAAGCTAAAAAATGTGTTAGAAACACTAGAGCTATTTAGACCCCCAAATTAAATATTACGGCTCGATCAATTTTACTCTAACTTATACTAAGTGCGAAATAGAGTAAATGTGAGCGGATAAACAAAAAGAGTACTCTAACCCATAATCAATATAACACAGTAGTAAACTGAAAGGTAAAAGAGTAGGGAAGAAGAATGCAAACACAAGATAACACGTCGATGTGTTATTGAAGAGGAAACTGAAGTACTCGGCATAAAACCTCTCTGCCGCCCTCCAAGCGGTAAATCGATCCACTAGACAATCAGTTGGGATACACGAATAGCAAGAGACCCTCCAAGCCTAATCTACCCAATGTGCCTAATCTACCCAACAAGGCCTAAGCCCTCTAAGCTCCTACTCCAACAAGGCTTTTCGGAACCGTGTCTTGTCTAGCTTTCTGGATCCCGCAATACGCCTGATTGCATCTGCCAAGCCTCACCGGCTTCTTTTGGCAAATCCCCAAAGCTTCCTAAGCTCCAAAACACTCTCCACACTCTGTAAATGTGTGGGTTGTGTTTGGGTACAAATCTCCTCTCAAGGTATGACAATGGGAAAGGAAAGGAAAAGAGGCTAAAATGATTTCTCACTAAGGATGAGTAGCTCTTTTTCTAAAAGATGGATGTGTGTGTTGTAGAAAACCTATCTAAGATTTTTTCCTTTGAATGGCCTCCTTTACATTTGTTGGTAATGACAGTATATATAGTATGGGTGAAGGGTAAGAAAGTCACACTTAAAAATCCTCCAGGCAGAGAATCTCGCAGGTATCTCACGGGAAAGCCTTACCCGCGAGACACTCACGAAATTGACAGCCTGGCACGACTCTTTAGCTTCCAATCATGTGCTACTCACATGCCCTTTTTGCGGGAACCCTTCTCTCGTGAGCTAGTCGTGAACTTCTCGCGAGCTAGTCGTGAAATGCACTATCTTCATTTAAGCTTAAGTCTTCACCAACTTAGTACTAAAACCAATACAATAAAATTCTACAAAATACAAGGAACAAAATTAAAGCAATTGCAACAATTTTTTTCATGGAATAAAGCCAACATAAAATATAGTTGTAAATCACAACTTTACAATGTCCCCCTTTGGCTATTCCGTGACAAAACACCCTATAACAGACTCTAGACTAAAACATGAGTTTAGAAACAATGGCAAAACTCACTCACACCTAAATCTAGAAGGTGTGAAGCACTTGGAACATATATACCTGTAACCTGAAACACTTGCATAAAACACATTAAACCCTCAAGGTAAATCAAGTGATAAAAGGATAAGTATAATGTAAAAAGTAAAATGTGATTAAGTAAACATGTTGTAAAACATATGAGCAACCTGATCAAACACAAAACAGTCATATGGAAATGACTACAGTGATCATATAGCAAAGCAAATGATCATCCGAACATGCAACCAATAAAGCACAATAGCATAAGGATAAATGCATGTCCAACACATAAGCATGATGCGATGAGAGCAACAAAGCATAGAGCTAACCCATGAAGTAGCCACGTGAGAAGCACATGATTGGAAGCCAAAAAGTCATGCCAGGCTGTCAATTTCACAAGTATTTCGCAAGTTAGGCCTTCCCGCGAGATACCCGCGAGACTCTTTGCCTAGAGGATTTTCAATTGTGACTTTCTTACCCTTCACCCATACTATATATACCCTCATTACCCACAAATGTAAAGGAGACCATTCAGAGAGAAAAACCCTAGATTGGTTTTCCACAACACACAGAACCATCTTTTAGTGAGAGAGCTACTCATCCTGAGTGAGAAATCATTGTAGCCTCTTCTCCTTCCCTCTCCCATTGTCATACCGTGAGAAAAGATTTGTACCCAAACACAACCCACACCTTTTCAGAGTGTAGAAAGTGTTTTGGAGCTTGGGAAGCTTTGAAAATTTGCCTAAAGAAGCTGGTGAGGCTTGGCGGATGCAATTGGGCGTATTGTAGGATCCGAAAAGCTAAACAAGACATGACTTCGAGTAGCCTGGTTGGAGTAGGAGCTTGGAGGGCATAATGCATTGGGTAGATTAGGCTTAGAGGGTCTCTTGCTATTTGTGTATCCCAACTTATTGTCTAGTGGATCGATTTACCGCTTGGAGGGCGGCAGAGAGGTTTTTCGCTGAGTACTTCGGTTTCCTCTTCGATAACATATCACCAAGTTTTTAAAGGGCATTTCATGGGACATTTGTTTTAAACTTCTCCCTTCTTCTCCCAAACCCCAGATCAGTTTTTAATGTTACTACATTAAAACCCAACTACAATTGTTTTTCATTCTATTAACATCTCTAAGGTAATCTTTAACTTTTTTCATTGATTTTGATCTTTAGATTATGTTTTTTGGGGTTTTATGTTCATAGTTGGAAATTTCTCAAATGGGAGTTGGAAAACTTAATTTCTGTCAATCTTTTTTATTGGGTTTTGCTTTAAATGATGATTTGCCTTGGATGTTGGCCCCTTGTGGCAAAAATAACATGTATTTAGGCAAGATTTTCATATGTTCATGCATTGTTTAACATACATGTATAGTGTGTGCACTCTATGTGTTTGATAAAATGCCCAAATGATATTTTCTCGTTGTTTTGGACTCCGATGAGTACCAATATTTGAGGATTACCACGATTATGCATGTTTATCATGTATTGATCATTGGTTGTGTATTTTACACACTTTTCCCCATGAGTGCTTGCTCATGCATTAGTCATGCATCTCACGTGCACACTAGATGCACCTTTGCTACACACGCTCTAACACTTGACATGTTTTGCATTCACTCATGCTAGTTAAGTCTCTTTAGACCTTTTAGCACATATAACATGTTTTTGCATCCTTGCCATGCCATTGGTCTACACCTTGTTCCATCATCCTTAGCATGTCATGTTTGCTTTATGCTTTGTAGCATTGTGTCTTTAAAATGTTTTATCTTTTGTTTGAGCTTCATTTTCTCATTCATCTAGCACCCCTCATGCATCATTCCCTTGTTCATATCTTCTTTTCTTTCCCTCCTTCCTCTTGATTCATTTGTCTATTCGCGACAAAAAAGGGGGAGAGTATACTAGAGAGTATACCGGATTGTATCGTCATTTCTATATGATTCATGTGCACATTCTTAAAGGGAGAAGTTCTGCCTCATACACATTCGTAGAGGGAGAACGCCATAGGGGAGATGCATATATCAAGGGGGAGAAGACATTTTTTTTGTGAAAACCTTGTTTTACTTTATGCTTGTTTTCTCGTTGTTTTATGGTGCTTTGAGTTATGTTTTGTATCTATACTTTATTGCTCTCATCGCATCGTGTTTATGTGTTGGACATGCATACATCCTTATGCCATTGTGCTTTATTGGTTGCATGTTCGGATGATCAATTGTTGTGCTATATGATCATTGTAGTCATTTCCATATGACTACCATGTGTTTAATCAAGTTGCTCATATGTTTCACATCATGTTTACTTGATCACAATTTACTTGTTACATTATAATTGTCCTTTTATCACTTGATTTACCTTGAGAGTCTAATGTGTTTCAGGTTATAGGTACATATGTTCCAAGTTCATCACAGGTTTTAGATTTAGGTGTGATTGAGTTTTGCCGTTGTTCCCAAACTCACATTTAAGTCTAGAGTCTGTTACAGGGTGTTTTGTCACGAAATAGCCAAAGGGGGAGATTGTAAAGTTGTGATTTACAACTATGTTTTATGTTGGCTTTATTTCATAAAAAGTGTTGTAATTGCTTTAATTTTGGTCCTTGTATTTTGTGGGATTTTATTGTATTGGGTTTAGTATTAAGTTGGTGAAGACTCAAGCTTAAATGAAGATCAGTGCATTTTGCGACTAGCTCGCAAGAAGTTCGCAAGAAAGGTTCCTGCGAAAAGGGCATGTAAGAAGCATATGACTGGAAGCTGAAGAGTCGTGCCAGGCTGTCAATTTCATGAGTATTTCGCAGGTAAGGCCTTCCCGCGAGATAACCGCGAGACTTTCTGCTTGGAGGATTTTTAAGTGTGACTTTCTTACCCTCACCTATACTATATATACCCTCATTACCCACAAATGTAAAGAAGGCCATTCAGAGAAAAAAACTCTAGATAGATTTTCTTCAACACACACACCCATCTTTTAGAGAGAGAGAGCTACTTATCCTTAGTGAGAAATCATTCAAGCCTTTTTTCCTTCCCTCTCCCATTGTCATACCTTGAGAGGAGATTTGTACCCAAACACAACTCACACCTATTCAGAGTGTAGAGAGTGTTTTAGAGCTTAGGAAGCTTTGGGGATTTGCCAAAAGAAGCCAGTGAGGCTTGGCGGATGCAATCGGGTGTATTGCGGGATCCGGAAAGCTAGACAAGACACGATTCCGAAAAGCCTTGTTGGAGTAGGAGCTTGGAGGGCTTAGGTACACTGGATAGATTAGGCTTGGAGGGTCTCTTGCTATTCGTGTATGTTAGGTTCTATGTACTTAGGAACTAATGTATTGGAACTCTAATTTGTATTGTTGGCAAACCATGATCAAAACAGGTTTTTTGTCTTGTTTTAGACATGCTTAAAGTATGTGTTTTATGTAAAGTTGGAATCGAGCTACTACAGAATTCATTGTGCAATTCGGTCTAGTTCGATCGATTGAGAATTAGACTCGACCGATTGAAAGTCGGGCACAATATTTTTTCTGCAGAATTTCCAACTCAGCCCTAAGCCCATATGACATGTAGGGTTTTATATTTTGCCCTAGGTATAAAAGGGAAACCCTAGCCACGTTTTAGAGGTTGCTCTACTTGCTCTGTGTGTGAATCTCTTGTGAGATCTGAGAGGTGGTTGCCTTCACACATGCTTAGGATTATCAAGAAGGAGATTTCATTGAGAGCTTGATGATCATTCAGTTGCTACACTAAAGAGCTTAATGATACACAAGCGGAGTGCTGGTACTTGCTGGAGAATCCAAGAAAGAAGGAGTCTATGGTCTCGGAACTTGCACGTGGTCGTGTTAGTAAGTTTTCTATATGAGGTAGCAACAGGATGTTAGTGGTCTAAGTCACTATTGTAAAACTTCAATTCTTTCATAGTGGATTCAGTTTTACCTTGAGGATAGCTAGGTTAAATCCTCCCCGAATTTTTTACCAGTTTGGTTTTCCTGGGTGATCATATCTTTGTGTTCTTTATATTCTACACTTTACATTGATATGATATATGATTGTGTTAAACTAGATCTGGAATTTGGACTAAGTAATAACTTAGCTTGTTAACTAGGTTAATCCAGTTGTGTTTTAAGGGATCTAAAAACAAACAGTGTATCCCAATTGATTGTCTAGTGGATCGATTTACCGCTTGGAGGGCGGCGGAGAGGTTTTTCGCCGAGTTCTTCGGTTTCCTCTTCGATAACACATCACCATGTTATCTTGTGTTTGCATCCCTCTTCCCTTACTCTTGTGCTTTACGTTTATTGTGTGTTATTCATGTTTATGCACTAGAGTAGTATCAGTTGTTTGCGCTTCATTTACTCTTGTTTCTGCACATAGATAAGTTAGAGTAAAAGCAATCTAGTCATCATTTTAATTGGGGGTCTAAATGAGCTCTTGTGTTTTAACACATTTTCGAGCTTTCAATTGGTATCAGGCTGTCAATTTCGCGAGTCGTGTCAGGCTGTCAATTTCGCGAGTATTTCGCAAGTAAGGCCTTTCTGCGAGACTTTCTGCTTGGAGGATTTTTAAATGTGACTTTCTTACCATTCACCCATACTATATATATCCTCATTACCCACAAATATAAAGGAGGCCATTCAAAGAGAAAAACTCTAGATAGGTTTTCTTCAACACACACACCCATCTTTTAGAGAGAGAGCTACTCATCCTTAGTGAGAAATCATTCTACCCTCTTCTCTTTCCCTCTCCCATTGTCATACTTTGAGAGGAGATTTGATACTATCTCTACCTTGAAAACCCTAAACTTTGTGTAAAGGAAAGCTCCTCTAGATCTCACAAGAGATTTACACAAAACAGCAAAGTATGAGCAACAATACAACAGGAGAAACTCTAAAAACGTGGCTAGGGTTTTTCTTTATATACCTAGGGTAAAAACAGAAAACCTAAAACGTTTAATGAGTTAGGGCTGAGCTGAAAAATTCTGCTGAAAAACATTCTGCCCGAGATTCGATCGATCGAGCCAGGCCGAAATGCACCAATGCATCTGCAGCCTCTCGATACCAACTTCACATGAAACACCCAACTTTGAGCAAGCCTAAACAAGACTAAACAACCTGTTTTGATTATGGTTTGCCAACAATAGAAATTAGAGTTCTAAATACATAAATTCCTAATTCTTTAGAATGTAACAAACTCCCCCTTTGGCAATCCGTGACAAAACACAAACACAAAGCTCAAAGTTTACAAGTAAAAGCCCTTTACAATAATAATGCTCATAAAACCAAAATTCAATCCTAACTACTATCCATCAGTTGCAAGTGTAGACAGCAGCTCAATTGAATCAACCTGTATATTCCTGAAATACTCAACAAACGCATAAACGCATGTGTGACAGAAAATAGTAAATAAACAGGTATAACTTCTTGTATGATTCACACAACACATAATAAAGACATATATCAATGAATAACTCATAAATATAAATCAATAAACAGTGAATCCAAAAGAAACAAGAATCAAATATAAATCATGTATATCAATCAATGTTACTCCCCCTAACATGAATATCCCCAAAAATGATATACAAGGTGAAGCGCCTAGATACAATCTAACAACTCCACTAACTCCTCAAAACAAAAAAAAAAACTTCTCCCTAACTACAAAACTCCTCTACAAACTCTACTCCCCCTTTTTGTGACGGAATGCCAAAGGGCAATCACAATCCATCATCAAAAGGAGGTGGTGAGGGTGAACGGAGATGTGCCAGATCAGCTCGCAACGCACGGATCTCGTCAAATAAGTCCACCAAAAGCTGACCATGAGCCGCCTGAACGGTCATGACAGTCTCCAAAGTACGACGGATATCAAAGTCATCCGATGGAGGTGGAGGAACAGCAGCAGCAGCAGCAGCATAAGGATCAGGAACATCCTCACCAGCAGGACCTGTAGAAGAAGAGGGAGGAGGTGCGGACCCAGAAGGCTCAGACCTAGGGTGTTTAGAGCCAGCTCGAAGATGAGCAGCCCTCTATCTAAGAAAAGACTCACCTATAGGACCAATAACATGCACAGGCTCCGAGGAAGGGAAATCATCTAAACCTAGATAAAGAAGAATCCTATTGATGAAGATAGGATGAACAAGGGCATGAGAAGAAGATGAACTCCTATACACTTCGTTCAAGGAACGAATGAACAAATAGGGAAAACTGATAGAAGCATCAGTAACTAGAGCGTACAAAAATACACACCGCTCGAGAGGAATGGCGTGAAGATGAGAAATGGGTCAAAAGGAATGACAAGCTATCCTAAAGAAAAGGTAGTGTAACTCAGAAAGCTCAGCAGTAGTGATCCTAGGATCAGAACCCCACTGGATAGAAGACCCAGTGATGTAGGACATGACATCACTCAGCAGAGGAGACTCATCATAAGGGTAGATAGGGTGCTGGACCAAGGGTACCCCTAGAGCATCAGCCACTACCGTAGGAGTAATGGTGTACTCTACGCCTCGTATCCAACTCTTTACTAAAGTGTTGGAATCATAGACGCGGATTGAGATGTTTGAGAAGAACTCTTTAATCAAGGTAGCAGGTGGAGGAGGATCAGAAATATCCACCAAGGGTAACCAGCCCCTACGCTCTAAGTTTGCCTTAATGGCGGGATCTAGCTCATCTAAAATGACAGACCGCTCAGACCATATCTTTCTCCTAAGATTCAGCTTATTAAAGATCTCCTGATTTTTCTCACTAGGAAATTTCTCTCGGTCAAAAGAAGGAGGGGAAGGAGTAGGTGAGGGGACAGACCTACGAGCCCTAGTCTTCTTAGGCATGATGCTAAGGAAAGGACAGAGACACACAGAGAAAAACAAAAGAGAAAAAAAATAAAAAACCAAGGGCAGACTGCAAGTTAGCACAAAAAAAATATAGAGCAAAAATCTATATGATGCATGAACAGTTACAATGTCATGATGCATGTACTAATGTAGTAAACAAAGTTCAATTTTAAGTTCAATTGCACAAAATTGGCTTGAGCATAGAGTTTCTAAGAAAAACCCCAAAAATTTGAAAACCACTTGAAAATTTTTGATGCAAATTGATGAATTAAGCATTACAGAACACAACACACAGATTATAATACCTAATTACATCAAAACAACAAGCCAATTTCATCAATTTCAACCTAATTGAACAAAATCCCCAATTCGGATTCAATACAAACCCTAGAAAATTCAATTTTTCACAAAACCCAAAATTGATCAAATTAAACTATCAAGATCATGTTTATATCATGTCCCCATAAAAACCCATCGATCAATTGCACAAATTAGGGCTTGAATCAACAAAAATCCCAAAAAGAAAAAGGTCCGAAAATTTGAGTGAAAATGCATGAAAAATGTAAATAAACTCAAAAAGGAAGGGCAAAAGGGACTTACCGGCTTGAGGAAAGAGATTCTTTGCAAAAAATCCAGAGGAAAACGACAAAAAATTGACTGTGGAGCCTTGCCTAGTCGGAGAGAGAAGAAAAGTTTGAAAAACTTTTTGAAAAAGTGTTTGAATCAGTCAAGAACAGTGTTTTAAAAAACCTGATTCGCGACTTTCGATTGATCGAAAATCACATTCAATCGATCGAATCACTCCGAAATTTTTAAAGAAATTTTAAGTATTTTCGATCGATCGAAAAACAGATTTGATCGATCGAAACAGGCAGCGACTCACAGTATTTTGAGAAAAATTACAGTTTTGAAAAACTCAAACCAATTTTTGAAAATAACTCCTCAAAGCATTAAAATCAATGAAACAAAATGCATGAGTATGAGATGAAATGGAATGCTTTTTCAAAAACCCAAATTTTAATCCCAGTTTCACAAAGAAAGTTTCAGCCAATTCTCCCTTTAAATTCTCAAGCTAAAAAAAATGTTTTGCATAATACTCAAGGTATTTTTAAACTTGGTTGGTCAGACCAAAAACACACACAATAACATGTACAATGTTTAGCAAAGAGTAACTTGTGTAGTGTGTGCAAACTAGCAAAAACTTGAGATATATGTGAAGTGATATGTGAATAGAGATCAATCACAAATTCTACAAAATTCATCACACAGAATTTAAAAGAGACTATCACCTAAAGAGTTACATCATATAACTCCCACATCTCCAAGAACATAAGCTTGCAATCATGTAAGTTTCTTGAATTTTGCCTCATAATTATGTGAATTGGCATCAAGCCTAATAGTACACACCAATTTTAAGCATTAAGCAATTAAACTGAGGCTACACCTTATGTTCTTTTTGTGCATGTGCTACACTTTCTCGAGCACAAAATCTTATGATATGCACTAAGGTGTTCATGATTGGCTAGTGAACAGTGGTGAGATGGTTATTTATGCCTTTCTCAAAAGGATCAAGTCCGACAGTCAAATAACATGTGACTTCAAGATTAAGACAAAGTGATAGACACCATAAACATCTTTCCCACACAACATGCACTACAAAGCTTCAACTAGTAAAGTGCAATAAATAAGCTCATCAAAACTAAACAAGGTACACAAGACATGTTCTGTGTAAATAAATTGACCAACCTTGTTTTCAAAAACCAAGAAAAATAATGTCAAACATATTTTTGCTTTCTCCTTTTCCCTTTTTTTTATTATTTATTTATTAAAAAAGAGAAAACAAATAAATCCTAGAATGAAATGCATGAATGTAATGCAATGCAAGTCCTAGAAAAAAAAAAACACAAAAACACAACCACCAAAGAACAATGGTCACAGAGGAATGAGCAATGAAGTACAAGGACCATGTCAGAAAGACTCAATTAGATCGAGTCTTTTGCATCCAAAATCTTTTAGATGCACCACAAGCATTGGAGTTCTTATTCACATTCGAGTGATTTCCAACTCCAGGATTGGAATAAAGGTTTAACGCCTTTACCAATTCACCAATGAGTGCCATAGGATCTTGTGCTTGAGGCACAAGCACCTTTGGTTTGTTTGCTCTCTTAGCAGCTTGAAGCTTGTAACAGTTAGGACGAATGTGTCCAGACTTACCACAAAAATGACAAACCCAAGCAGGTTTACCATGCATCTTATCCTTAGAAAGGGTAGAAACCTTAGGTTTAGACTCTTCTAGATCAACCCTAATCTTCCTAGAGGGTGAAACTTCTACAGGTTTGACAACCTCACTCACAGGGGGTTTGACAATTTCACTCACAACCTCACTCACGGAAGGTTCAGAAGAAGATGAAGGAACAAAGTTCGTGGAATGTGGTGCAGAATCAGAGATGCTTTCAACATATCCTAAACCAGATTTGTCAGAAGGATACTTTTGAACATTCAACATTTGATCAAGTTTAGAACTAGCAGATCTAGCAACAGATAAATCATGTTCCAAAGTTTTAACTTTATCAAGCAAAAGCATGTTCTCAGATTTCACATGGTTCAAAAGATCATTAGCATCAAATAACTTAACAAGCAAATTCTTCTTTTCAAGCTCAAATGATTCAATTTTTTTCAGGCCAAGTTCAACATTCATAGCATCCTTTGCAGCAACTTTGCAAAGTTTATTATAGGCCTCTTGAAGATCTGCATCCTTAGAGAGTTCCCCATCAGAAGGGTTCTCTTCAACAGATACGCTTTCATTTATTACAGCAGTAGTAGTGAAAGCAATGAAGTTTCCATCCTCGTCACATCCAGACTCATCATCAGAAACCTCATTATCACTTTAACATGACCATACCCTTGACAGCCAAAACACTGGCACCCAATGGATTGTTTGAAGATTGACCAACTTTTTCTCTAGGTTTTTCAAAGTTATTAACCTTAGTGGGATCATTCTTACTAAAGCTTCTAGGTTCAGCAGTGTTTGTATCTCTTGCCTTTCTGTTGTTATTCCTAAGAAAGTTTCTAAAGTTCTTGGCAAGGTACGCAATCTCTGTAGTAGAGAGCTCATCATCAAATCCACCAACATCAACATCATCAACAGACTTAAGAGCCATTGATTTGGATTTGTTTACTTTGGGTAGGTCAGACTCATAGGACTGAAGAGATCCTACAAGCTCATCAACAGGGATGGAGTCCACATCCTTGATCATAGATTTCACCCAAATTAAAAGCAGAATTAACAATATCATTCAATTTAGCATAGAATTCATCAAAAGATTCATCATCAAACATTCTAATGCTTTCAAATCTAGAAGTTAATTGCTGCAGTTTATTGATCTTAACTGCCTTTGTGCATTCATGCATAGTTTGGAGGATTTTCCAAGCAGTGTGAGCAACCTCAACATTAGAGATTCTCTTAAATTCCTCCATAGAAACAGCGTTAAAGATGGCATTCATAGCTTTGCTATTAAAGCCTGCTGCTTCTTTTTCAGAAGTTTGCCACTCACTCACAGGAGTAGTGGGCTTCTGCCATCCGTACTCAACGGAATTCCAAACTCTCTCATCAATAGATTTCAGGAATGCTTTCATCCTTACTTTCCAATAAGCATAGTTATTCCTATCAAAGTGAGGAGGAACAACAAGAGATTTTCCATGCTCCCTGACAACAGGGGTCAAGGATCAGTTCAGAGATCAAAAATCTCAAACAAGAGAGCTACCTGCTCTGATACCATTTGAACAGTTTTAGACCCTTTAAACCAACCGGATTAACCTAGTTAATTAGCCAAGTGATTAACTTAGTCAATTTAAGCAATTCTAGGTTATCACAAACAAAGAAACAATCATATCAAAAGTATAAAGTAGCGGAAATATAAAAGACACAATGATATGATCACCCAGGAAACCACACGGTAAAAACCTGGGGAGGATTTGATCTAGCTATCCTCAAGGTAAACCTGAATCCATTATGAAAAAATCGAAGTTCATACAAAAGGACTTACAAGCTCCCCACTTGACTTCCTAATGCTACCCACCAGTAGAACTTACTGACACGACCACGTGCAAGCTCCGAATCCACAGACTCCTTCTTTCTTGGATTCTTCAATCAAGTACAAGCACCCACGTTTGTTATTCTTTAAGCTCTAATGGCAGCAACCGAGTTAATCATCAAGATGTTGATACTATCTCTACCTTGAAAACCCTAAACTTTGTGTAAAGGAAAGCTCCTTTAGATCTCACAAGAGATTTACACAAAACAGCAAAGTATGAGTAACAATACAACAAGAGCAACTCTAAAAACGTGGCTAGGGTTTTTCTTTATATACCTAGGGTAAAAACAGAAAACCCAAAATGTTTAATGAGTTAGGGCTGAGCTGGAAAATTCTACAGAAAAACATTTTGCCCGAGATTCGATCGATCCAGTTTTTCCTTCGATCGATCGAGCCAGGCCGAAATGTACCAATGCATCTGCAGCCTCTCGATTCCAACTTTACATGAAAGACCCAACTTTGAGCAAGCCTAAACAAGACTAAACAACCTGTTTTGATCATGATTTGCCAACAATACAAATTAGAGTTCTAAATACATAAATTCCTAATTCTTTAGAACCTAACAAGGAGCTTAGAGGGCTTAGGTACACTGGGTAGATTAGGCTTGGATTGTCTCTTGCTATTCGTGTATCTCAACTAATTGTCTAGTGGATTGATTTACTGCTTAGAGGGCGACAGAGAGGTTTTTCGCCGAGTTCTTCGGTTTCCTCTTCAATAACACATCACCGTGTTATCTTGTGTTTGTATCTCTTTTCCCTTACTCTTGTGCTTTACTTTTATTGTTTGTTGTTCATGTTTATGCACTAGAGTAGTATCGGTTGTTTGCGCTTCATTTACTCTTGTTTCTGCACTTACATAAGTTAGAGTAAAAGCAATCTAGCCGTAATTTTTAATTTGGGGTCTAAACAAGCTATTTTGTTTTAACACATAATCGAGCTTTCAATTGGTATCAGAGTCAACATAAAACATAGTTGTAAATCACAACTTTACAAAGTTAATAAGTCCAAGCCCGATTTTAATAGGTTTACTTATTGCCCATTCTCATTTTTTTTTTTTTGGGTGGGGGGGGGGGGGGGGGGGGGGGGTTTGTAAAGCTAACCGATGGAATTGAACAACCTCGTCTAAATATTGAGGAGGCAACAAGACCATTCCAAATGTCCTTTTGCCATGTAAAAACTATATCAATTAAGCTAGTACAAAAACAATGTATGTAAATAGGGACTGGATAGTGCATACACCTAATATATCAGAAAGTCATTACCTATGGATAAAAATAAAGACCATTTCGAGATTAAAAAATAAAAGACTTTAATAATGTGTTAGGACATATGTGATTCACTTGTTAGGAACATATGTCACTATTTTATGTAATTGGCTAATCTTTTGACAAAACGCACTTTACTTGTAATTGGGTAGATTTAGGATGTGTTTAATACTTCAAGAAACCGTGTTTCAAGATCAAGTTTTGAAGCCATGTAAGTTTGTCCAAGATTCAAGTCTGAAAAGTGTCTGTCATTAAAGCTCGATAGCTGCTTGACAACTCCCAACAGCTAGGCTATCTATCGAGCTATTCAATTGATTGTTATTGAAATCTCGACACCTTCACTACAGCTGGTGGATCAATCGAGAAATCTCCTGTCTCCTCGATAGCTTTTCGATAGCTGTATCTGTTGAAGTTTAAAACTCGACACCTCTCGATCGATCGAGGCTACAGGAATTCAGATTTTCAAATCTAATTTTCAATCCATGATGACATGTATGTGTAGGGTTTCTTTTCTCACAACCCTAGACCTATATAAGGCTTATTTTAGAGGCCGTCACATAAGAGAATACAAGGAGAACATATGTAAAAGGTGACCAATGCCTTATTCTCTCTAAAGGAAGCTACTACGTCTTTGCGCCTTAGGGTTTTGTAACCAAGTGCTTCTTGATCTTCATTGTTGATGAAGTGAAGAACTTTGCAGCCAACATTATTCTTCTTCTAATTGGTGATTGAAGTCGTGTACTAAGATCCGCACAATTGATTAGTCACGTACTGGGATTCGTGCATCACAAGGGTGGCGTTCATATTTTGAAGAGTTCAGAGGTTCTGAAGCAGTAGAAGGTTTCTGCTGTGAGTTCATCTACGGGGATTGTAGAGTCTAGGAACAAAAGTTTTTTACTAGATTTGAAACTTCTCTTTACTATAGTGGATTGCTTTTTGAGAAGGTTTCCCCCTAGGTATTTTTACTATGAAACTAGTTTGTTTTATTGGTTTTCCTGGGTCATCATATCTGGTCTTATTTATTTTTTCGCTGCATGATTTTGACATGATATTGATGTTTGTTTGTTTTAACAAGTTTTATTCATAATAAATCTAATTAACAACCTGGATTTAAAACTTGTTAATTCTATCAACCAGGGCCTAAATTTTCCAACAAATGGTATCAAAGTGGGTTCACTCTGATTGGATTAATTTCCTGAGTGTGATCCTTGATCCCCGTTGTCATGGATCGTGGACAATCTCTTTTGATTCCTCCTTTATTTGATGGAACTAATTATGTGTACTGGAAAGTTCATATGAAAGTTTTTTTGCAGGCTCTAGGTGAACAGGTATGGCAAGCTGTTGAAGTTGGCTTGATTAAGCGAAAGGAAGAGCCAGTGGATTAGGATGATACAACAATCATAGCAGCAAATTTCAACTGTAGGGCCTTGAATGCTTTGTTTTGTGGAGTGACCAATGAAGAATTCAAGAAAATATCATCCATAGAAGTTGCCAAGGAAGCATGGACCATTCTTGAGACCACCTATGAAGGTACCAAGGCAGTAAAGACTGTGAAGTTTCAAAGGCTCACTAGTAGTTTTGAAGAAATAAGGATGGAGGAGGATGAGACCTTTGATGAGTTCTATGCTTAACTCAAGGATATTGTGAATTCTACTTTCAATCTTGGAGAATTTATAGCAGAATCCAAAATTGTTAGGAAAATCCTTAGGTCCTTACCTGAAAGATTCTATGCCAAGATCACTACCATCGAAGAAGTTAAGGACATTGATCAAATTTCTTTGACTGAGCTTATAGAGAATCTTCAAACCTATGAGATGGGATTAGGCTCAATGGGAAAAGGTGGAAAGAGTAAAAACTTGGTTCTTAAGGGTATAGGGGAAGAGATTGAGGACTCTGAAGATGAAGATGAAAGTGAAGATGAAGATTTAGATAAGGATGAAGATCTAACTTTTATAACTGACGAGATTATCAAGCTTCTTCAATTTAGGAAAAAGGATAAGGGCAAACCTCCTAGGAAATCTAAATCCTCTAGGAAGGGCAAGAATGAGAAACCTCTCATCCAATGCCATAAGTGCAAAGGTTTTGGTCATATGAGGATAGAGTATCCAAATTACCTTATGAAGGAAAAGACCGAGAAGTCAAAAGATAAAGGGTTGGTTGCTACCTGGAGTGATACTGAGGATGACTCTTCTGATGAGTTTGTGGATGAATGTCGTCACGTTATGACCTTTGCTGCCTCAACCGATAAAGTGATTGTAGAGAGTGCTAGTGACAGTGAGGATTCTTCTGATGATGAATTACCTAAGAAGTTGACTCTTTAGGAAGCTTATGATAAGTTATGTACTGAATTTATAAAATTTGAAAAGACTTTTCATCTTTATAGGAAAGAGGTTAATGAGGTAAAAACTGAAAGAGCTGAACTGTTAGCCAAACTAGATGAGACTACAAAGTTAGTTGAGATTTTTATTGTGGAGAACACCTCATTAGAAGAGAAGGTTAAGAATCTCGAGGTTGAGCTTAGTCAAGTTAGAACTCAAATGGAGAGGGCGTCTAGTGCAAAGCTTGATGAGGTATTGAGTGCTCAAAAGCCTAGTTCTGATAAGACTGGATTAGAATATGTTGTTTCCTTCGGCCCCTCCTATTCCATGGCTTCTAGATCAAAGATTGTCTTTGTGCCCCAATTTGAGAAAGGTGATAAAGGAATGAAATCCAAAACTGATATGGTTAATTCTAAATCCTTTGTTAGACCTCATGTTTGTCACCATTGTGGTGTTTCTAGACACATTCGTCCTAATTGCTTTAAGTTGTATCCTCAAAAGCAAGTATCCAAACGGTCACAGGTTTCCTCTCAAGGACCTACACCTTTGTTTGGAGAGTTATTAAAAGCTTTGAGCTTTTTAACTCAATTTTAGGAGAATTTTAATTCTTCTATGTCCTTTAGTAGACATACTAGGACACGTGCCTTTTCATCTTCACGGCCAAAGACTTGTGCTGTGTGGGTGAGAAAGGAGCCTAAGACTTAATTGTCTTTTCTGTTTGTCCTCTACTATAATTCTTTCTATCTAAAGCAGGATACTTTTTGCTTGATTTCTTATTTCTTTTTGGAATCATGCTTTCATGCATCTGCACCTTTCAATCATATCTTCATGCATATGCATATTTCTTTCATGTTTTCATGTTGTTTGTCTATTTTTGTTTGGTTGTTTTGTTTTTATTTTGTTTTGTTTTCAAATTTTTTTTTTTTTTTTTAAAAAGGAAAAAAAATACAAAAACAGTGTGTGTTTTGTGTACATTGGTACTTGTGTACCTTAAATGGCCATTGAAACAAAGTTTTCTAAACTTTGTATCTCTTGTAGCTTAGATGAGCATCTTTATGCACAACTAAGCAAGTGAGCTTTGTAGCTCGTATTTGCGATGAGTAAGATTAAGTAATCTCTTGTATTTAACACTCATATCACTCTTTTTGAAGGGAAGGACTAGAAAATCTTAAGAGAAAGGCATAAATAACCATCTCACCACTGTTGCTCGCCAATCATGAAAGACATTTGTATGCTTCGGCGTAGCAAGAATGTGATGTCAAGGACATTTGTGTGCTTCGACATAGCAAAATTGGAATGTCAATTATCATTGGGTATTTTTTCTCTCTCTCTTATATGCCCATGCATGATATGCTCAATAAAAGTAAAATATGCAAAGAAAAATAAAAAGCAAAAAGATCAAAAATGCTTTAAATATGATTGCAAGCGTGTATTCTAGGAGATGTGAGAGTTATAGGATGTACTTCAAAGGTGATAGTCCTCATCAAATAGTTATGATTGTGTGTGAGTTAAAGTGATTTTCTCATATCTCAAATCGTCATAACATGTATACACTTATGCAATCTTGCCATGTTTTTTTACACACAACACGCAATATTCTTTGCTACTCTTAATACATGTGTAGGTACAATGTGATTTGGCCATCACAAGGTTTTACATGTATTTAATGTATGCTCACTAAACTGTCTTGACTTGTTTTTGAAATATAAAATTGATTAGACTTGTTTTGTGTGTGTATGTGTGTGTTTTGGGATCAATGTGCTTAACATTTTTCTTGCTGAGAGAATTGTTTTTCACATGTTTTGCATATTTCTATTACCTTGTCATCCATAGCATCATGTTTCATTACATTCATGCATTTATACGAATTCCTTGTGCCCCCTTGATCATCCTTGATCATCTTTATATTTCTCAGGTGAAGCTTTCTAACTTCTTGTACCCTTTGTCAATCATGACAAAAAGGGGGAGAAATTGTGGAGAATGTGTGGTTTCTTTTTGAGATTCTACATGTTAGGGGGAGAAATACATGCCCCTGTAAGGGAGAATTGTGTTTCATCTTGTTAGGGGGAGTGTTTATCTCTTTCTTCTTGTACACCGATCTTGTGACCATGCGTACATACATTGTACTTATTTTCTTTATATGTTGATGTATGTTTCTTTCACCTACCTTTACATGTATTGTTTCTTTTCTATCTTTATACACATGCTTCTTTCACTTGTATGCAATTTATAATTTCTGTTTCACACTAAGATGCGTGATGAGTTTTGTTTAAAGTGTTTCAGAAATACAGGTTGTCAAAGTCTATTTGCCATAAACTCTCTTCTTGCAAAGTTTTTCAAGAGTTTGTGTTAGGACAGATTTTATTGTATTCAACAAGTGAATATGAGTTGAGTGATTTATAACTTCTCTCATATGCTTATTTGTTTGTTGTAGTTTTGTCACGGATTGCCAAAATGGGAGATTGTTAGGATATATGTAATTCACTTGTTAGGAACATATGTCACTACTTTATGTAATTGGCTAATCCTTTGACAAAACGCACTTTACTTGTATTTGGGTAGATCTAGGATGTGTTTAATACTTCAAGAAACTGTGTTTCAAAATCCAGTGTTGAAGCCATGCAAGTCTGTCCAAGATTCAAGTCTGAAAAGTGCCTGTCATTATAGCTCGATAGCTGCTCGACACCTCCCGACAGCTAGACTATCTATCGAGCTCTTTAGTTGATTGTTATCGCAATCTCGACACCTTCTCGACAGCTGATGGATCGATCGAGAAATCTCCTGTCTCCTCGATAGTTCCTCGATAGCTTCTCGATAGCTGTATCTATCGAAGTTTAAAGCTCGACACCTCTCGATCGATCGAGGTTACGGGAATTCAGATTTTCAGATATGATTTTTAGCCCATGACATGTATGTGTAAGGTTTCTTTTCTCACAACCCTAGACCTATATAAGGCTTATTTTAGAGGTCGTCACATAAGAGAGTACAAGGAGAACATATGTAAAAGGTGACCAATGCCTTATTCTCTCTGAAGGAAGCTACTGCGTCTTTGCGCCTTAGGGTTTTGTAACCAAGTACTTCTTGATCTTCATTGTTGATGAAGTGAAGAACTTTGCAGCCAACAATCTTATTCTTCTAGTTGGTGATTGAAGTCGCGTATTGGGATCCGCGCAATTGGTTAGTCTCGTAATGGAATTCATGCATCAAAAGGGTGGCGTTCATATATTGAAGAGTTCGGAGGTTCTGAAGTGGTAGAAGGTTTCTGTTGTGAGTTCATCTATGGGAATTGTAGAGTCTAGGGACAAAAGTTTTGTACTAGATCTGAAACTTCTCTTTACTATAGTGGATTGCTTTTCGAGAAGGTTTCCTCCAAGGTTTTTTTACTGTGAAACTAGATTGTTTCATTGGTTTTCTTAGGTCATCATATCTTGTCTTATTTATTTTTCCACTGCATGATTTTCACATGATATTGATGTTTGTTTTAACAAGTTTTATTCATGATAAATTTAATTAATAACTTGGGTTTAAAACCTGTTAATTCTATCAACCAAGGTCTAAATTTCCCAGCATAATGGATTTGAAATTGTAATCTCATGTTGCTTTATCTCTCATAGCATGCAACCCATAATAAAGCCAGGCAATGCCCAAAGACTCCTGTCCCTCCCAGACCTAAAATTTCCACTTCAAAATAATTTCAAG
The DNA here is from genome assembly GCA_019022515.1 of Quercus aquifolioides. Classification (NCBI taxonomy): domain Eukaryota; kingdom Viridiplantae; phylum Streptophyta; class Magnoliopsida; order Fagales; family Fagaceae; genus Quercus; species Quercus aquifolioides. The sequence continues at coordinate 16,799,653 of CM032325.1, read as the reverse complement.
GAGGTTTTTATATTCGACGTGGATATTACCTTTACAATAATCTCTTCAATTTCATCCCTTGTAGCTTTGGGGTGGCCTATCCCATTGAGAAATTTGAAGTAAGGATAGAGAAATTTTATTATAAGATTGATAACTATTTTTTTTTTTTGTGTGTGGCCCAAATCCTAAAAAATTGAAAGCTAAGGCATTTGTAACAGAATTAGTCCAAATTTAACAAAATCGATTATTTTTATTGGAGAAATTGAATTTAATTGGATTAATCAGGCCCAAAAAATTTGTAAATAAGTTTTATTCCAAAATTGCCCTTAGTGATGGGTGGCAATAGCAATAGCCGGAATACCCTATTTTTGTCTTCCACTCAATGAAAACCCAAAGCCCACTACTAGAGGCCCAAAAAATATATTTTGTGGCTAACAAGTGGATTGCCTAACTAGCTTTACCCTTTTGAACAAATTTTGGGCTTCGGTTTGATTTGGAAGCTGGGTACTATGTCTATGCATAGTAAAGCTTTGCTTATCCCGTGTTTTAGCCCCCTGACACAAGAATAAGAACCAAAAACACTTTGTAAAATGTGTTTACATTACCCACAATCAAAGGCAAAATCTATTTTTCTTGGAAAACATCTGTATTGATGACCCATGTCAATTAATCTGTCATGATAAAAAATTCATGTTCAAGTGCCGGAGTCCTAATCACTCTGTGTGGAGCTTGAAAGTCTATGCATCTCATCCATTAATGGTGTTCTTCAGCATATTGACTACAATATTCGTTAAATCCCAAGTTCGTCAAATTCTTCAAATAGTAATGTTTTTTCCTAGATAATCTTTAAAGATATTCCAATTCACGATTTCTACCTTGCAGTTCATTTTCATGTTTTAGCCACAAGCACATTATGATAAGATTTCTTGATCGAGAACCATTATACCATTTAACAACAACTTGAATATGTGTGAGTGTCAAGTCTCATAAAAGAGAATATACTTGTGAAAGAAAGCATCGAGTCTCGAAAAAGAGAATATACTTGTGAAAGAAAGATATGCCTACAAATTAAAAAGCATACTCATGATGTCCTCTATCTATCAAGTAACTCTTCTGAAGAGATCTCATAGACTCCTGCTGTTGGGATTAGTGCCCTTGAATCATATTGTATGATGTTATGTATGATATTATTTATGACATTTTGTATGATATGATGTATGACTTAATATTGTGATTAATAAAGTTGTTTTATTATCATCTGAAATAATGGTAATATGAATATTCGGACATTATCATATAGTCCATAAGATGCATAGTATGTGATTTATGTGAAAAGTCACAGAAGATATAAATCACAAGTTCTTTGTAAACTCAGAATTTAGTTCGTAGTCTGTGATGAAATTGGGCGTTTCATCTGTGAAGACTATAACATATTAACTAAGATGATTTGTCTTGATCATGTAAGTGGTGACTTCTAATTGATATGTTGATATGTTTTAAGAGTTAAGACATATTGAACTGGACCACTGTGAGATTTATTATTCTCCTAACGACTGTCAATTGAATAATAAATCTCATGACTTCTATTTGCATGAACTCTTAATCCTGAGAGAATAATGGACTTAGCCATGAAGTGTAGGTTGCTTTGATATATCAAGAGTGAGATCTAAAGTAACGGTCAAAATCTCAGTATGTTGGGCAGCTACATTTAGTGTTGATGGAACATATATTCTCAAGATAGAATTCATAGTCTCTTAACGGAGATATAAAATATTTCCTTGAGATAAGTTTAATGGGTTTGTTATTCTAAGAGTTAGGCTTAACCACTTTAGTAAGACTAAAGTATATATTTATGAAATTGGATTTCATAAATATATGGTGAATAATATGAAAGGATTAAACCGGGTACTCAAAGATTAAGATGTAGTAATTTACAAAGTGGCAGTCTACATTAATGACTTTGTATTACTACAAATATTTTATGAAGGGGTTGCATGTACAATAAAGTCTTGGGATATAATTTATTAATAAGGCCTAGAGTGCAATTATATTCTTATAATGGTATTTGAAAGCTCGAAAATGTGTCGAAAACACAAAAGCTGTTTAGACCCCCAACACAAAGTTACGGCTTGGTTGATTTTACACTAACTTAATACTAAGTGCGGAATAGTGTAAACACAAGCGTATAAGCAAAACAACTACTCTATTCCATATTTAAAACGATACAGCAGTAAAAATGAAATGAACACGAGTAGGGAAGAGAGATGCAAACACAGATAACACCGAGACGTGTTATCGAAGAGGAAACCGAAGAACTCAGCGAAAAACCTCTCCGCCGCCCTCCAAGCGGTAATCGATCCACTAGACAATTAGTTGGGATACATGAGTTAGCAAGAGACCCTCCAAGCCTAATCTACCCGATGTACCTAAGCCTTCCAAGCTCCTACTCCAACAAGGCTTCTCGGAATCGTGTCTTATCTAACTTTTTGGGTCCCGCAATACGCCCAATTGCATCCACCGAGCCTCACCGGCTTCTTTTGGAAAATCCCCAAAGCTTCCCAAGCTCCAAAACACTCTCTACACTCTGAATAGGTGTGTGTTGTGTTTGGGTACAAATCTCCTCTCAAGGATGAGTAGCTCACTAAGGATGAGTAGCTCTCTCTCAAAAAGATAGGTGTGTGTGTTGTAGAAAACCTATCTAGGGTTTTTCTTTCTGAATGGTCTCTCTTACATTTGTGGGTAATGAGGGTATATATAGTATGGGTGAAGGGTAATAAAGTCACACATCAAAATCCTCCAAGCAAAAAGTTTCGCGACTATCTCACAGGAAGGCCTTACCCGCGAGACACTCGTGAAAACGACAGCCTGGCATGACTCTTTAGCTTCTAGCATGACTCTTCAGCTTCTAGCATGTGCTTCTCACATGGCTCTCTTGCGGGTTAGCTTCCAGCGAGACACTCGCAAGATCCACTAATTCTTCATTTAAGCTAGAGTCTTCACCAACTTGATACTAAACCCAATACAATAAAATCCTACAAAATACAAGGAAATAAATTAAAGCAATTACAACACTTTTTGTCATGGAATAAAGCCAACATAAAACATAGTTGTAAATCACAACTTTACAATCTACCCCTTTGGCTATTCCGTGACAAAACACCCTAAAACAGACTCTAGACTTAAACGTGAGTTTGGGAACATTGGCGAAACTCACTCACACCTAATTCTAGAAGCTGTGATAAACTTGAAACATGTACACCTGTAACCTAAAACACTTGCACAAAACACATTAGACCCTCAAGGTAAATCAAGTGATAAAAGGACAAGTATAATGTAACAAGTAAATTGCGATCAAGTAAATATGATGTGAAACATGTTAGCAACTTGATCATACATCAAAACAGTCATATAGAGATGACTGCAATGATCATATAGCAAAGCAAATGATCATCCGAACATGCAACCAATAAAGCACAATAGCATAAGGATAAAAGCATGTCCAACACACGACCAATGCAAAATACACGAAGTACTTGCATCTAGGATAAAAGATCCTACTAGGGCACAAGTGTGTTCCAACACATAAACACGATGCAAAGCATAGATACTAAAAGTAACTCAAAGCACCATAAAACAACGAGAAAACAAGCATAAAGCAAAACAAGGTTTTCTCAAAAACAATGTATTCTCCCCCTTGGTATATGCATCTCCCGTATGGCTTTCTCCCCCTATGAATGTGCACGAGGTAGAATTTCTCCCCCTAAGATTGTGCACGAGTCATATAAAAATGACGAAACACATTGGTATACTCTCCCCCTTTTTGCACGAATAGACAAATGAAGCAAAAGGAAGGAGGAAAAGAAAAAAAAAATATGAAGTTGATGCATGAGGGGTGCAAGATAAATGAGAAAAAGAAGCTCAAACAAAAGACAAAAACATAAAAAATACTATAAAGCATAAAGTAAACATGACATGCTAAGGATGATGGAACATGATATAAACCTAGGCATGACAAAGACACAAGAACATGTTATATGTGCTAAAAGGTCTAAAAAGACTTAACTAGCATGAGTGAATTCAAAAACATGTCAAGTGTTAGAATGTGTGTAGTAAAGATGCATCTAGTGTGCATGTGAGATGCATGATCAATGCATGAATAAGCACTCACGAGGCAAAGTGTATAAAACACACCACCAATGATCAAAACATGATAAACATGAATAATTATGACGATCCCCAAAAATTGGTACTCATCGGAGTCCAAAACAACGAGAAAATGTCATTTGGGCATTTTATCAAACATTTAGAGTGCACACACTACACATGTATGTTAAATAATGCATGAACATATGAAAATCTTGTCTAAACACACGTTATTTTTGCCACAAGGGGCCAACATCCAAAGCAAATCATCATTTAAAACAAAGCCCGATCAAAAAGATTGACAAAAAATTAAGTTTTCCAACTCTCATTTGAGAAAATCCCAACTATGAACATAAAACCCCCCAAAACGTAATCTAAGGATCAAAAACAATGAAAAGAGTTAAGGATTACCTTAGAGATGTTTATGGAATGTAAAAAACTTGAAATTAGTTGGGTTTTGATGTAGAAACATTAAAAACAGGGGTTTGGGAGAAGATGGGAGGCGTTTAAAACAAATGACCCACAAAATGCCCTTTAAAAAAGCTGATCTGGAAATTTTCGCTTGTGTCTCGCTGGTTAGAATCCCGCGAAAATTTCGTTGGTATCTCGCAGGTAAGCCTTACTCGCGAAACAGCCACGATACAGTCGCGAAACTCTCTGTCCAAAGCTGAAAAACTTGAGAATTGGACCATTTAACTCCTAGTTGAGCCTATACATGAAATAGGTCACGAAAATACCCAGAAAACAAGTTTTTCACACGAAAACATTTTAAAAACTTTGAAAAATAAAGGTGATACAAATCACTTCCAAAACCAAACAAAAAGAACAAAAATCTTTTTGGTTTGACCCACATATGGTTGAGCACACACACATCACATTTGAGCATGTACAATCACACAAATGAAATAAGCATTCATTGAACATTAAACTTGTGTGTTGTGTGTGTGGATCAAGTGTGGAATAGTCCATAATCTAAAGTGAAACTTCAATGATCAATTCAATCAAGTCATACACAACTAGTACTAAGTCAAGTGGTTTATCTCAATTATAGAAATGAACATATATGACCTCCCACAAGAAAATGATTACATATCTTTGAAACTTTTCATTTGGCTTCTTTACAATTTAAAACATTTGATCATTTTTTATCTTTACATCTCATTTTGAGATCGATGCTTGAAATTTTTGATATTTCAATTTGATGAACAAGCCTTTGGCTTTTTGGGCATCATACATAATCATAAAAGTCGCTTTCCCTTTTTCCGAGTCAAATACAAGTATGTACGACGGCTTTTGCAGCTCAATATCTCTTTTCATTTGTAGATTTACATTTGGTGAGCTCTTTTACGGAAACAAAAAATAAAGTGGGAAGAGATATAGGAACAAGTCTATACAAGTATCAAGACCATCAAGACTATTGACTAATCATTCATGACAAGCTTGAAGATCTATTTACAGCAATCATACATAGTTTTCAAGATTTCTCCCACACAGATAAATGTGCATACAGAACAAGCTAAGCAAGTAAATGCACTACGCCATAAGTACGAAGGTACTAGGCTAAACTCACATGTAAAATGTGCTCAAACATATATGATCAAACTTTTTGAATTTTTCACTTTTTATGTGGTTTTGGATTTTTACTCACACAAAACTAAAACATAAAAGTAAGATCAAAACAAAACAATGCATAAAACGAAATGCAAGATGTACAAAATGCATGAAGATATGACATTCAATGCATGAAGGATCCTACAAAGATCGAAAGAATTAGATCAAGGACCAAAAGAGCAAAAGCTCAACCATAGGAACCCTTCCCCATCCAAACAGAATGATTGTTTGGAGTGAGTGTCTCAAGAGAAGTGAGATGAGGGATGGAAGAATGAGAACCGGAGATGCACATAGTCAAGGAGTTAAGAGCATTAAACACTTTCTTTAACAACATGCTATTTTCACTCAAATCCGATTTACCCCTTTTAGCACAACTTCCAAGCAGCTCAAGTTTCTCTTCTCTTATAATTCTTTTAGCAGCTTGAAACTTAGAGCAATGAGGTCTTAGATGACCAAAGGCACCACAATGGTGACATACAATGTGTGTAGGTCCACTAGGCCTTTTGGGAAGGGATCTAGCAACATGAGTTTGTTCTCTCTTCAACTTATGACATTGAGGTCTTATATGACCAATCACACCACAATGGTGGTAATTTGGAACATACTTAGATCCATCCAAAGCCTTAGGTTGAGACCTAAACGGAGGCTTTGACTTAACAGCCTTTCTCTCCACCTTTTGATTTCTTTTATGTGGAGGAATATACACCGATTTGTCCTTTGAGTTAGAACACACAATAGGCACAAAATCGGGTACCACAACATGATTGCAACAAATATTTTCACAATTTTTAACAATAGGTTCAGCAATCAAACACTTGGCATGCATCTTAAGATATTCATTTTCACATTTTAGCTCATCAACAAGTTTGTTAGATAAAACAAGTTTCGCATCCAAGTCCATATTCAAACATTCAAACTCTTTCAGCTTTTCAACAGAATTTTCAGCAAGTTTCTTATATTTTTCAACCAATTTGTTGGATTCATTGAGCTTAGCAATCAATTCATCCTTTTCAAAAAATAACTTGCTCAAATCCTTATTAAACTTCTTAGCCTTTTTCTTCAAGTGTTTGATGTTAGGAATATCAACAACATCCAAAGATTCATGTAACATAGCATCACAATCAGGAGGATTATCACTCATAGAGGCATTTTCACAAACACGTAGCATGTTACATTCATCATCAACCAAATCATACAAAGAGGCATACAAGGCACAATCCATGGCCAAAAAAAAAAAACACAAGGGGTTAAGGATCACACTTAGGTAATGAAACCAAAACAAGTGTACCCGCTCTGATACCAATTGAAAGCTCGAAAATGTGTTGAAAACATAAGAGTTGTTTAGACCCCCAACACAAAGTTACGGCTTGGTCGATTTTACACTAACTTAATACTAAGTGCGGAATAGTGTAAACACAAGCGTATAAGCAAAACAACTACTCTAATCCATATTTAAAGCAACACAGCAGTAAAAATGAAATGAACACGAGTAGGGAAGAGAGATGCAAACACAGATAACACCGAGACGTGTTATCGAAGAGGAAACCGAAGAACTCGGCGAAAAACCTCTTCGCTGCCCTCCAAGCGGTAATCGATCCACTAGACAATTAGTTGGGATACATGAGTTAGCAAAAGACCCTCCAAGCCTAATCTACCCGATGTACCCAAGCCCTCCAAGCTCCTACTCCAACAAGGCTTCTCAGAACCGTGTCTTGTCTAGCTTTTCGAATCCCGCAATACGCCCAATTGCATCCACCAAGCCTCACCGGCTTCTTTTGGCAAATCCTCAAAGCTTCCCAAGCTCCAAAATACTCTCTATACTCTAAATAGGTGTGGGTTGTGTTTAGGTACAAATCTTCTCTCAAGGTATGACAATGGGAGAGGGATGGAGAAGAAGTTACAATGATTTCTCACTAAGGATGAGTAGCTCTCTCTCAAAAAGATGGGTGTGTGTGTTGTAGAAAACCTATCTAGGGTTTTTCTCTCTGAATGGCCTCTCTTACATTTATGGGTAATGAGGGTATATATAGTATGGTTGAAGGGTAAGAAAGTCACACATTAAAATCCTCAAGGCAGAAAGTTTCGCGACTATCTCGTGGGAAGGCCTTACCCGCGAGACACTCGCGAAAACAACAGCCTAGCATGACTCTTCAACTTCTAGCTTGTGCTTCTCACATGGCTCTCTCACGGGTTAGCTTCCAGCGAGACACTCGCGAGATCCACCGATTCTTCATTTAAGCTAGAGTCTTCACCAACTTGATACTAAACCCAATACAATAAAATCCCACAAAATACAAGGAAATAAATTAAAGCAATTACAACATTTTTTGTCATGGAATAAAGCCAACATAAAACGTAGTTTTAAATCACAACTTTACAGTATTAAATATAATTAATGGTAACTTTGGACTTGTCAAGAGTTGACAGAAAAGCCCAAGGCCCATTGGAGCTAGAGTCTTATTTGTTCCCTTTTGGTCTCATTCCAAATCACACACTAAAGCCCAATTGGAAAGACCCAAAAGGCTAGCCCAATTAGATAATCAGTTATGTAGAGAAAAACATACAGAATTTTATGTGGAATAAAATGGTTTGTATGTGAGGAAGAGACACACTCTTTGATGCTCTCTAGAACATACACACATAACTGATTGAGAGACCACACTTCTTAGCATCAAGTAGAATTGGAGTGAAGATTAAAAGTATTCCCAAATACTTCTGATTTTCGGTTTTGAATTTCACCATACCAAGGTACACTCTCTTGATCTTATATTCTGAAACTTACATAGTACATGTTATCGATTGCATATGAAGTAGATCCGTTTAATTCTTCCGCTGTGCATGTTATTTTCCATCACCTGCAAAATTCAATCAAGCATATCAGTGCTCATGAGCAAAATAAATAAAGAATTTCAAAGATTTAAATGTCAACATGAGAAAGCAAACAGATGAGAGTGGCTCAAGAAAGAGAAGATAACAAAGAGAACATGAAAAATGACAATATATATATATATATATATATATATATATATAGGTTGAGCTCAAGTTACACCTGATATAACTCTAAATAATGTTACAACACCTAATGACTTGTTATTGAATTAATATTTTGAAAATCCAACCGTTGAATTACATGTTCTATATGTTCTTAACAGACATGTCAATTTCCATATCAATTGGATGCTATTTACTACTTGATCTATAAACTCATCTTTTATGCATTATTTTAAACTACAAAAATTTGAATTTTAACAATTGATTGATGACATGACTATTAATCTTTGATCATCTCGAAATTTTGCAAGCATGAAGAATATACGAAGATAATGTAATTTAACGGTGGATTTGTCAATATTCGCATCCAATTAAAAATTATTGAGTGGTATAATATTACTTAGAGTTACATCAGATGTAACTTGAACCCAACTCTCTCTCTCTCTCTCTCTATATATATATATATATATATATATATATATATATATATGCAAATGATAGTCCCACCATAATGCTTTATCAAGATAGCACCCCTCTTGGCAGGAAATCCCTATCCAAATTCCCAGTTTGTGCTTAAACAAAGCAACCAAACTCTAGAACCATTACCTACCTCTCCAAGTTGGCATACAAGTTAGAAAAAACTGACATGATTTTTGCCATTAATCCATGATACTATTACTTTTACCCCCACTCGAGGAAGATTAAGAGGAGAGTCCAATGAGCACCAATCCCAAGTATCAAATCCCCAGAAGAAGCAGAACCTTTCCAATATCTAAACTACCAAGATTAAAAAAATGCCTTTTCATTTACAGAAAATCAAATCCCAAGGAGAGGCAAAAAGCTGAACTATTTCCCAAATTGATGCGATAAAACCATCTTCAACAATCCGTTTACACCCAATATGCAACAGATGATCCACCTAAGACCCATCAAACAACAAATTCACTTAGTGGTTACTTCACATAGTACCCTTGATTTCCAGTTCCAGCCAAGCATCAGCAAGCTTTATACATTATCAATCCAAGATGATGAATCCCTACGCTAAGCTTCAAGTTGCACTAGCTACAAATTTTAGTTCTTGCAGGTTCAACTAATTTCATCCACATCTATGCTCTATTGGTGATTACCGATTGGTAATGCGGCTTACCAGCAGCCTCTGTTCGTGATTACTGATTCTTGAAGCTTGCTACCAAATACTCTGCTATAGCATCCTGCAAATAATTTGTTTCCCAATCAGTCTTGCAGAAAATCTTTTCCCCCTTGGTTTGCCTGTTTCTTCCTTTTGCCCTCCACCAATAATAGGATTCCTCATTTGGGTTTGCACTTGACCAAATTTCCTTCATTTGTAGTCTTGGATTTGTTTGAGCATGCTTATACCAGTATAACTCTAGAAAGATTGGAAGAAAGTTGCTGGGGTCCCATTTGGTCCCATCTGCATTTTGGGCCCATATAATCTCTGCTTTCCTAAGTAAATCATGTAAATCCTCACTGAATTTCCTTTCTAGCAACACGTTATCCACCGAGCTAATATTGGATCGAATGAATTTGAGTTTTCCCTTTTCAGCTCCTTCTTCAAACTCGGTAAATTTCTAGAACTCTCTCTCTCTAGATAGAACTCTGATATTATTGATTGATGAAAAGAATCCAATGAATGAAAAAACTGTTGGAAAATCTGGTTTTGTATCTCATACAAAAACACACAGCGGAAGCAACAAACATGGATCTATTTCATTCATGATTGATAACATGCACTATGTAAATTTCAGAATTTAAGAACAAGATAGCGTACCTTGGTGCGGTGAAATTCAAAACAAAAGATTAGAAGTACTTGGGAACACTTTTAATCTTCACTCCAATTCCACTTTACGCCCAAGAAGTGTGGTCTCTCAATCAGTTTCCAAGGGAGAATAATCGAGTGGCTTCACTCACACATACACACCATTTCACAATGATGTCTCTCTTAAAATAAATTCTGTATGTTTCTCCCTTTATAACTAACTGATTATCTAATTGGGCTGGCCTATTGGGCCTTTCCAATTGGGTTTTAGTGTGTGGCTTGGAGTGGGACCAAAAGGGACCAATAAGACACTAGCTCCAATGGGTCTTGGGCTTTTCTGTCAACTCTTGACAAGTCCAAAGTTACCATTAATTATATTTAATACCACTATATAAATATAATTGCACTCTAGGCCTTATTAATAAATTATATCCCAAGACTCTAATGATATCATATGATCCCTCCATGAAATATCCACAGTCAACAAAGTCATAATAAACTGTCACTTTGTAAACAACTATTTTATCCTTGAGTACCCGGTTTAATCTTTTAGTTATTCACATTTATTGAAATCCAATTTCAATAAATATAAGCTTTAGTAACTCCTTACTAAAGTGGGCGCCCTGAATAACCAGTTCCCATTAAACTTATCTCAAGGGGATATTTCGTGTCTCTACAAAAAGAGATTATGGATTCCATCTTGAGAATATGTGTTCCTTCAACATTACGTGTGGTTACCCAACATACTGAGGTTTTGATCGTGAATATTAGATCTCACTCCTGATATATCAAAGTAACCTACATTTCATGATCGGGTTCACTATCCTCTCAGGATTAAGAGTCTATGAAATTAGAAGTCGTGAGATTAATTATTCAGGTGATAGTTGTTGATTGAATAATTAATCTCACAGTGGTCCAGTTCAATATGTCTTAACTCTTAAGACACATCAACACATCAACTAGAAGTCTACACTTCCATGATCAAGACAAACCATCTTAGTTAATGTGTTATAGTCTTTGCAGATGAAACGCCCAATTTCATCACCGACTACGAACTATATTCTGAGTTTACAAGGAACTTGTGATTTATATCTTCTGTGACTAAATCACATAAACCACATACAATGCATCTCAAGGACTATGATAATGTCTCATTAGTTCATAAATAGTCTCATATAATTAAATAACTTAATTATTTATAACATGCCAATAAATTGGATTTTAGGGCATAAACCCCAACAATCTCCCACTTGCCCTCAAAGACAATTTACTATGTATCCGACACTTATTTCACTTTAGAGTAATTCATAATCACTCTAAGGCAAGGTTTGGAAACAAGTTTCTGTCAGATTTATTGCATAAATTATCTTTTCTACTACTATATCTCACTTACTTAAATCTCTCTAATGAGATAATACGTATGCTTAATGTGCATCTTCACCCCCTAGGATGAACACATATCTTGAAGTCCAACTTCATGAATCACAATCAAACTACAAGTCAGTATTTGTATAACCAATAACCATCAAATCCTCACTTTGGTGGACAAGCATATAATCCCTCATTCTCCTAAGATATTGAGTATATGCTTTACTCCCATTAAATTAAGTGATCTTAGATTCAATTGATATTTGCTTACCATGCCCACCGCAAAATAGATATTTAGCCTAGTATATAGCATAGCATAAAGACTTTCTATTTATATGGTATAAGGAACTGTCTTTAATATGCTCTTCCTTTTATATGTCTTAGGACTATAGTCCTATATGAAGGAACTTCAACTTAAAAGGAAAGAATCCTTTCTTGAAGTTTTACATGCTATTCTTGGCTAGAATCTAATCTATTTAAGCAGTATGAGATAGACCCAACATCCTAATATCTGAATTTTAACCAAAGTTTAATTATTAGGATGTAACCAGTCTTTCCCAAGTACTTTATATCAAACTGGACTAGACAACCAAAACTTCATTGATGACAATAACTCTACATTATTCTAAATGATTAGAATGTCATCAACATACATTAAGAAATTTATTATTCTATATAGCTTTGACACACATAAGGCCTTTTAATACTCGAGTAAAATCAAACAACTTGATTGCTTGATCAAAGATGATATTTTATGATTCAGATGCTTTCTTTAGTCCATAAATGGACTTTAAGTAACTTGCATACTAATCACCACTTGTTTTTTACTATGAACAAGTCTAATTACATCATATAGATGTCTTCCTCAAGATTGCTGCTAAAAGAAGCTTTCTTGAAATCCATTGCCATATTTCATCCAAATGAAATATAATGAATAAGAGAATCTAGATAGAGTCAAACTTGATTATTGGTGAAAAAATATTTTCATAATCGAACCATTTCTTTCTAAATAAGTCTTTTCCCCATTAGTCTTGACTTTGAAGCTTTGCACCTTCAAATCTATCAATCTCATTTTCTTGTAGACCTATTTGAAAACAATAGGCTTAATGCCATTAGGCACCTCTACAAGTTCTAGACTTTGAATAGAATCTAATTCTATTCACATAACCTTGATCCAGTAATCCATATTCATATCATCTATTGCCTTTATGTAGGACTGAAGATCAAATTCATATCCTTATGGAATGGCTTCAAAAGTTTATTCCAAATGTATGAATTTATTTGGTAATTGATAATCATCCCACTACGATATTGTACCGGTGTAATAGTTATCTATAGAATAATGTCTTTTGGTGTATTTAATACAACCATCTCATTTCTAAATGTATTTTATAGTTGTCCTACAACAAATTCTGACATTTTACTTCTAGAACAATCTACCTTTAAAAGAGCCCTATTCTTCCTTTATGTATGCACTGACTTAAAGAAGTCATTGGAACTTCATTCCTTTATGAAAATGAGCCCTAGATTTTATTATCATCTAAATAGAATTCATAGATTGGGAATATAACAAAATAATGGTTCTAAAAACCCATCTTTCACCAATCTTGAATATCATTTAAATTAATAAGATCTAAACATAAGTGCCAAAACATACAATACCAAAGGATAGAAACTTTCTCTTTTAAAAGTAAAACATGTAAATTTCCATCTAGAAAACAATCATGGACAATGCTTAGCTTTACCAAAACAGAAACACTTTCCTTTTGGTCATACTTTTAAGTCTAATTTCCTTTTGGCAACTACAAGGACAACTAGCTTGTCCAACTGTTTGGTATTATAATTCTTTTTCTTACCACCCTTACCTTTCTGTTCAGGCTAAGAATTTGAATTAAATCATATTGATCCTAGCCTTAGCTTTTAGGATGTCTTCCGTTGCGAAAAACTCACTTATCAACTCAGATAATATAAAAATAATTTATTTTCAAAACAATTTGAATTGATCAAATAATTCTAACAAGGACTTGTGGATCATATCCATATGAGATTAACATTTAATCTCCACATCCAAGAATTCCAATTCATTTTAAAAATAAAACATTTTCATAAAATGATATAGAATTGGAACTCCTTAAGCCTTTCTAAGCACTCAATATGGATCATACCAAACATCTCATTTAGACTTAATATAAAGTCTAAATCTAGTACTAACTCTTGCATCTCATGCTATAGCACAATTGAGATAGAAGCCAATGTAACATTTTAGCATTTCAATGGAGAGTATGATTACATCATAAGCTATCTTCCATAAATGCATCATGTATAGGAAATTATGACAATGCTGAATCGAAACATATTTATGTACTTCAGCTCCTTTAAGCACCATGTCCAAAATTATTTTTTAGTTAATGTGATTCTATTAAAATAGTAGTTAGAGAACAAAATTATGACAACTTTATTTTGAGACTATGAACATAATTTTAGAGACATTATATTTTGCATCCATAACCATATAATATGGAACCCGAAAACCATACTATACTAGGTGCAACGACAACCCAATCCATGTCTATAATTCCTTGGTAGCAAGTTTATTATAAACACATTAATTGATTGAGAATTATTCTCATTATTAGTGCTATCATGATAACTCTTATCATACACTAATAATATGCCGCTTTTCCTTTTGGCCTTTAAGTAATAATGACATAGCTCCTTTGGGAGGTTAACATTACACTTAGTCTAGTGTACACCATTATCTAGAATCATATGTAGCCACATTTCATCTCCCTTTATAGTGTTTAAACTTGTAGTACCATGGAACAAAACACCCTCCTTTGGGATCACAAGGCATATACGCCAAGATGAGGTGCTTGTCCACACTACTTTAAACAGGTTAGTTCAATCTTGTAGTACTATGAAGTAAACACCCTCCTTTGGGATCGCGAGGCATATACACCAAGACGAGGTGCTTACCCACACTACTTTGAACCGATAATGGAGGCCGTGAGATCTAACCCTTGTATTTCTCTCCCACTAGAAATTTTAAAACAAGTGGATTGTCCTGAAATCATTGTGATCTTATCACAATTTTAACCCTACACATCAAATGTGTTTAATTGTTTAAATTCAATGTGATGTTACTAGGTCACGTCACAATAGTGTAACGAACATTCACGTAATCACAAAGAAGTTTAATCATGTAAACCGTGAAGTAAATATCCTTTGCATTGAATGCAAGACTCGAAGTCAAGACAAGGTATCTATTCACTTTACAATAAACTTAACAAAAAGAGTTATTTTAGCACTCCCACTCATTATTTGGGTTTTTCTTAAATAATTTTGATCCCATCACAATTAATAACCTTGCACTTGATGAAGACTTTAACCTCATTAAAATCACTAACTAAAATGGAAGTCCTAAACTATTTAGGATTCCTTAAACACTAATGAATCAAAAAATTAGTTATATAGAACTCTATCCTAAATTTACTAGATAAAGTATTCTAATCCCATTAAAAACTATATAACTTTAATTAGAATTTTAATCTTATAAAAAATCTTTAATTTAAATAAATTAAGGACTAAGAGTTCTATTTAACTAACATCTTTGATCTCATTAGGTATTTTAGTTAGATAATGATTAATGTATGTCCTTAATTTTTAAGGACTATAAAATTAATCACATAGCCTTGATTTTTATCAAAGTTTTAACACTTAGTCAACAACAAGTGAAAATTCAAAGTTCAGTACCTTCGATCGGTCGAACCTATTACTCAGTCGATCAAAAAATGAAGAAATTCATCACAAAGGTTCTGCCTCATTCGATTGATTCTCAATTCCTGTTCGATCGATCAAAATCAACATTCGATCGGTCGAAAGGAATTCTCGATTAATCGAGACAATTAAGAATTTCATCATAGAGCTTCTGCCTAACTCGATCAGTTTTCGATTCCTCTTAGATCGATCGAAAAGTACTTTTGATCGATCAAAAGGAATTCTCGATCGATCGAAACTCGCATAACTGGATTTTTCAGAATTTTCCAGGAACCGTTTTTGACATCTTCATTGTTTTCTATCAAAACACCTTTTCATTTTATGAATGAAGATTCACAAATCAAACATTAAGGTTTTCAAGATCAAGATCAAGAACCATAATAATGCTAGAAACCCTTGAAAACATAACCCTAATCTCATTAGGAATAAATTTCATAATCCTAGCATTAACATGATAGCATGTAAATCAGCAACCTTGATGCAATACCGAAAAAGATAATTTCTAGTTTAACTTTCTCAAAGTCAGATCATGCATATTTTATCACACAAAGGATACAACCTAATCCATGTGTAATCAGGCCATAAATCATATATAATCATTGACGGTGTACAATACTAATTCAAAACTAGTAAATCGACATTGTCACATATATATGTCATTTGATGAACGCGTAAAGTTGAAATGCTTAGATATAGTTATTGAATGCTTGAAACCTTGAATCACTAATTCGAATGAATATGAAATATAATATACGGATTGAATGAATCCTTTATATTAACACATGCAAGATGGCCATCAAGACAATTAACATTAAATTGTCTTATCATACATCCAAGCGGTGCAATAAAGTCCAACCAGTGCAATCAATTGGTTCATGCACATGACAGTTATTTGAATTACATTCAATAACTATATCCTTGGCAATTACTAAGACACGGCACCATCCAATAAGTAAATATTAAGCCAAGATGTCCATTTCGAAACAAACCAATGCAATACAATGGTTATCATCATGAACGGTTATCCTTGGCAACGAAATTCTTTAAAAAGAATTTCTCTTGGACAATAACTACTTTCTTTGAATGGATCCGTATCTTAATTGTGTGGCCAAGAGAATTTCTTTTGAAGATGGAATTCCATATTAATAGAAATTCTCTTCACATCAACGCAAAGTCAATCACCTTCTCTTAAAACAAATTATGAAATCAAAAATCCTAAACGTGATTATATAGAACAATCACTACAGATTCAAGAATCCCATAACACCAAGAAAATGATTTTCTTTGATTCTAAAACTCAATCACATGTTATACAAGCATGAGATGAAAACCTGGCTCTGATACCAATTGTTGGAAAATCTGGTTTTGTATCTCATACAAAACACACAGCGGAAGCAACAAATATGGATCTATTTCATTCATGATTGATAACATGCACTATGTAAATTTCAGAATTTAAGAACAAGATAGCGTACCTTGGTGCGGTGAAATTCAAAACAAAAGATTAGAAGTACTTGGGAACACTTTTAATCTTCACTCCAATTCCACTTTACGCCCAAGAAGTGTGGTCTCTCAATCAGTTTCCAAGGGAGAATAATCGAGTGGCTTCACTCACACATACACACCATTTCACAATGATGTCTCTCTTAAAATAAAATTCTGTATGTTTCTCCCTTTATAACTAACTGATTATCTAATTGGGCTGGCCTATTAGGTATTTCCAATTGGGCTTTAGTGTGTGGCTTGGAGTGGAACCAAAAGGGACCAATAAGACAGTAGCTCCAATGGGCCTTGGGCTTTTCTGTCAACTCTTGACAAGTCCAAAGTTACTATTAATTATATTTAATACCACTATATAAATATAATTGCACTCTAGGCCTTATTAATAAATTATATCCCAAGACTCTAATAATATCATTTGACCCCTTCATGAAATATCCATAGTGAACAAAGTCATAATAAACTATTACTTTGTAAACAACTATTTTATCATTGAGTACCCGATTTAATCTTTTAGTTATTCACATTTATTGAAATCCAATTTCAATAAATATAAGTTTTAGTAACTCCTTACTAAAGTGGGCGCCCTGAATAACCAGTTCCTATTAAACTTATCTCAAGGAGATATTTCATGTCTATACAAAAAGAGATTATGGATTTCATCTTAAGAATATGTGTTCCCTCAACATTACGTGTTGTTACCCAACATACTGAAATTTTGACCGTGAATATTAGATCTCACTCCTAATATATCAAATTAACCTACATTTCATGATCGGGTTCACTGCCCTCTTAGGATTGAGAGTCTATGAAATTAGAAGTCGTGAGATTAATTATTCAGGTGACAGTTGTTGATTGAATAATTAATCTCACAGCGGTCCAGTTCAATATGTCTTAACTCTTAAGACACATCAACACATCAACTAGAAGTCTCCACTTCCATGATCAAGACAAATCATCTTAGTTGATGTGTTATAGTCTTCGCAGATGAAACGCCCAATTTCATCACCGACTACGAACTATATTTTGAGTTTACAAGGAACTTGTGATTTATATCTTCTGTGACTAAATCACATAAACCACATACAATGCATCTCAAGGACTATGATAATGTCCCATTAGTTCATAAATAGTCTCATGTGATTAAATAACATAATTATTTATAAGATGCCAATAAATTGGATTTTGGGGCATAAACCCCAACAAAAACACATAACTACTCCTATATATACAATCTAAGCAATTGAAGAAAGTAACTAACTCCCTATTTGGAAGGAAAATCTGTTACAAAATATCCTATATATTTAACCACGTGTTCATTGATCAAAACCTGTAACTGCCTCTGCTATCCACGTGGCATTGCTTCTTCAAAGGAGTGAATGAATTGTTCATGGTAAGGAAATGCTTCAATCAGGTCCATTAACTCAGTGTTAGCCCACTCTCTTTGTGTTTTGATTGCTTGATCACAACTGCCTTCTTCAATTCTGTTTCTATACTTGCTCTTGTCCTGAGTACATTCCTTCTTATTTTCAACACTCCCCCTCAAGAGCAAAGGTCTTGCTTCTTGATTTTGTGTTAGGTACTCAGGATACTGGATATTTTGAGCAAAAATATTGATGATGCCTAACCTTTTAAACAATCTTAGAAAACTATCCATGTTAGAACATATGTGTTTCACTTGTTAAGAATATATGTCATTCTTTTATGTAATTGGCTAATCCTTTGACAAAACGCACTTTACTTATATGTGCGTAGTTCTAGGATGTATTTAATACTTCAAGAAACCGTGTTTCAAGTTCAAGTGTTGAAGCCATGCAAGTCTGTCCAAGATTCAAGTCTGAGAAAGTGCTGAATTTTAAAGCTTGATAGTTGCTCAACACCTCCTCGACACCTGGCTATCTGTCGAGCTTTTCAGCTGATTCTTATCACAATCTCGATAGCTTCTCGACAGCTGGTCGATCGATCGAGAAAGCTTCTGTCCCCTCAACACCTTCTCGACACCTCCTCGACAGCTGTATCTGTTGAAGTTTAAAGCTTGACACCTACTCAACACTTGCTCGACACCTGCTATCTGTTGAGGTTACAAGAATTCAGATTTCTGATTTTTGGTCCATGATGACATGTATGTGTAGGGTTTCTTTTCTTACAACTCTAGACCTATATAAGGCTTATTTTAGAGGCCGTCACCTAAGAGAATACAAGGAGAACATGTTCAAAAGGTGACTGATGCCTTATTCTCTCTAAAAGAAACTACTGCGTCTTTTGTGCCTTAGGGTTTTGTAATCAAGTGCTTCTTGATCTTCATTGTTGATAAAGTGAAAAACTTTGTAACCAACAATCTTCTTCTAGTTGGTGATTAAGTCGCGTACTGGGATCCGCGCAATTGGTTAGTCACGTACTGAGATTCGTGCATCATTAAAGTGTGGCATTCATATATTGAAGAGTTCAGAGGTTCTGAAGCAGTAGAAGGTTTCTGCTGTGAGTTCATCTACGGGGATTGTAGAGACTAGAGACAAAGGTTTTGTACTAGATCTGAAACTTCTATTTACTATAGTGGATTGCTTTTCGAGAAGGTTTCTCCCCAGGTTTTTTACTATGAAACTAGTTTGTTTCATTGGTTTTCCTGAGTCATCATATATTATTTTATTTATTTTTCCGCTACATGATTTTGACATGATATTGATGTTTGTTTGTTTTAACAAGTTTTATTCATAATAAATCTAATTAACAACTTGAGTTTAAAACTTGTTAATTCTATCAACTGAGGTTTAAATTTCCCAACATGTGGTATCAGAGCAAGTACACTCTGATTGGATCAATTTCTTGAGTGTGATCCTTGACCCCCGTTGTCATGGAAACTCTTGGTGAGTTATTAAAAGTTTTGAGTCTTTTAACTCAATTTCAAAAGAATTTTAATTCTTCTATGTCCTTTAGTAGACATACTAGCACACGTGCCTTTTCATCTTCACGGCCAAAGACTCGTGCTATGTGGGTGAGAAAGGAGCCTAAGACTTAATTATCTTTTCTGTTTGCCTCTACTTTAATTCTTTCTATCTAAAGTAGGACTTTCTTGCTTGATTTCTTATCTGTTTTTGGAATCATGTCTTCATGCATCTGCATTTTTTCTATCATGCCTTCTTGCATATGCATCCTTCTTTCATGCTTTCATGTTGTTTGTCTGTTTTTGTTTGGTTGTCTAGTTTTTATTTTGTTTTATTTCCAAAATAAAAATAAAAAGGAAAAATCAGAAAAATACAAAAACAGTGTGTGTTTGTGTACATTGGTACTTGTGTACCTTGGATGGCCATTGAAACAAAGTTTTCTAAATTTTGTATCTCTTGTAGCTTAGATGAGCATCTCTATGCACAACTAAGCAAGTGAGCTTTGTGGCTCTTGTTTGTGATGAGTAAGATTAAGTTATCTCTTGTACTTAACACTCATATCACTCTTTTTGACGGGAATGACTAGAAAATCCTAAGAGAAAGGCATAAATAACCATCTCACCACTGTTGCCTGCCAATCATGAAAGACATCTGTATGCTTCGGCATAGCAAAAGTGTGATGTCAATGACATTTGTGTACTTCAACATAGCAAAATTGGAATGTTAATTATCAATGGGTATTTCTTTTCTCTCTCTTATATGCCCATGCATGATATGCTTAAAAAGAAAAATGCAAAGAAAATAAAAAGCAAAAAGATCAAAAATGCTTTTAAATATGATTGCAAGCGTGTATTCTAGAAGATGTGAGAGTTATAGGATGTACCTCGAAGGTGATAGTCCCCATCAAACAGTTATGATTGTGTGTGAGTTAAAGTGATTTTCTCATATCTCAAATCGTCATAACATGTAGATGCTTATGCAATCTTGCGATGTTTTTCACACATAACATGCAGCATTCTTTGCTACTCTTGATACATGTGCAGGTACAATGTGATTTGGCCATCACAAGGTTTTACATGTGTTAATGTATGCTCACTAAACTGTCATGACTTATTTTTGAAATATAAAATTGGCTAGACTTGTTTAGTGTGTGTGTGTGTTTTTGGGATCTATGTGCTTGATATTTTTTTTTTTTTGAGAGATTTGTTTTTCACATGGTTTACATCCTTCTATTATCTTGTCGTCCATAGCATCTTGTTTCATTACATTCATGCATTTTTATGGATTTCTTGTGCCCCCTTGATCATCCTTGATCATCTTTATGTTTCTCGGGTGAAGCTTTCTAGGTTCTTGTACCCTTTGTCAATCATGACAAAAAGGGGGAGAAATTGTGAAGAATATGTGGTTTTTTTTTGGAAGATTCTACATGTTAGGGAGATAAATACATTCCTTTGTAAGGGGGAGATGTGTTTCATTTTGTTACGGGGAGTGCTTACTTCCTTCTTCTTGTACATCGGTCTTGTGACCATGTTTACATACATTGTGCTTATCTTTGATATATGTTGATGTCTGTTTTCTTCACCTACCTCTACATGTGTTGTTTCTTTTCTATCTTTATACACATGTTTCTTATTACTTGTATGCAATCTATTATTTCTATTTCACACTAAGATGCCTTGATGAGTTTTGTTTAAAGTGTTTTAGAAATATAGGTTGACAAAGTCTACTTGCTATAAACTCTCTGTAGAGGGGCCTTTTTGTTATGCGTTGGGCTGGGATGCCTCCCACGGTAGTAGGCCCGAGTATTCTGAGTAAGAGAGTTGAGACCGGTCCAACTGCAACTCAATTTGGTCAGGCTTGTGCGCAAACGTTGAGTCCAAGTCTGAGGAAAGATGCAGCAAAGTGGGCTTATCCTCTGTTTCTGCCACAGAAGACTTTTCTCCAGTTTCTACCGCAGGATTGACGTTTCTGCCGCAGAGGGAACTTTTCTCTAATTTTTGCCGTAGGTTTGACATTTCTACTGTGCAGCAAAACTTTCTGCTATGCAATGAAGCTGTCTGTTGTGCAATAAAGCTTTTTGCTGTGCAGTAAAGCTTCCTGCGTAAAGCCTTCTACTGTGCAATAGAGCTATCTGCTGTACATTAAAGCTTTCTACTGTACTTTAAAGCTTTCTGCCGTGTGAATGACTACTATTCATTTTTACTGCAGAAATACTTTTCCACTTCCTTGGCCCGGCTTGTGTGCAAACCACACCACGTCTGCTAAAGTTTGTTTATAAACTCACAGCAGGCAGAGTCACTGTTAAGAGGTTATGGCAGACAGACATAATATAGATAACATAAAGAAAGTATAGCCACTATGTTCTGCCGCAATAAGTAAGACAAATAACTTAAAAGGCCTCACTTTTAAATAATAAAACTTAAACAAAAGGTTAGAGCGGGGTTAGTAGAGTTAAAAGAGTGAGTCTGCCGCACCAAGTATTACCGCAGGACTCTAACCAGGGAAGGAAAAACTGCTCCCTCAACGCAAGTAACTTCAAAGGAGAAATTAATTGCTTTGAGAGGCCAGACCCAAATGGTATGTGCTCGAGTATAACTCGTTTTTCCTCCAATGGAGAGCAAGGCTATTGAGGGAGAGAGGGGGTTAACCCATTTAGGTGCATGCCTGCCATAAAACACTCTGTTTTTTTCCTTCTTCGTTCTCTGTACTTTTGTTTTTATCTTTTCTCTCTGTTTTCTTTCTTTTTTTCTTTTCTTTTCTTGATTCTTCCTCCTCTTTTTTCTTTCTTTCTTTGTTCTCTTCCCTTTTTTCTTTCTTAGAGTTCCTCCCCCATTTTTCTCCTTTTTTCTTTCTTTCTTTCTTTTTTCCTCTTTGTTTTCTCCCTTCCTTCCCCCCCTTTTCTCCTATTTTCTTTCTTTCTTTCTTTTTTCCTCTTTCATTTCTTTCTTTCTTTGTTCTCTTCCCTTTTTTCTTTCTTCGAATTCCCCTTCCATTTTTTTGTACACAGCTACGAATCTCTTATATAGAGCCTACCGTGACCGGTTTTACTATTCTAGCCCCCTAATGGCCCTTGTCTGATATCGGAGCCTTTTGCCAACCACTTACCGAGTCAATAGTTCTGACTACCACCATTGACTTGTGGCTTTCAGACAACGACGGTTCCTTTTCTACTCGTCTAGTGTGTACCCTCTTCCTCTCGGTCTCTCATGGCATGCACCCAGTGGTTCTTACCCACCCTTACCTCTTTTGGGTGGCATGTCATCCCAACAAGACTGTGCCCACCGAAAGAGCCTGGGCAAGAAACACAAGAATGGGTTTCCACTCCTCTCCCCATCGCCAGACCGTGCCTTCACCCATGACCTCACCCTTTTCCATAGTTGCTGGGTATAGGTTGGTGATGCTTGGGTCGTACGCATGTTTTACCTTCTTGATGTTTCATACGTTTGCCGAGATCTGAGAATGGGTGCGCATATCCTGCCGTGCACTTTTTGGCCTTTTCTGGTGTGAATTGAATCTTCGGCAGGCCAACGTTTATGACTTGCCCCTTTCTTTGGAGGGTTGGGCCTTGTTGGTTCATTGGGCCTCCCTTTAGTTTGGGTGTTTGCTTCATGGCTTGGCATCTCCTGCCATACTAGATTGTTATTCCTGCTGCTTATCTTAATCCTGCCGGACCTTTTTGGGCCTGTCATGTGTTTTTCTTCTCAATTTTCACACCTATCTTTTTTATACAAAAGGATTTAGGCCTTTGAGGGCCAAATGATGTTGACTGGATCAAAAGGGTCTTGGGCCCAATTTATCTTCATCTACCGAAGTCATCCTGCCAGAGAACTGTATTCTGCAGCAGATCTATATTCTACGGTAGTAAAGCCTTCTGCCGAAGAATAGGGACGTGTGTCTTCATCTGCCGAAGCCATTCTGTCAGAGAACTGTATTCTGCGGCAAAGCTGTATTCTGTGGCAGACTTGTATTCTGCGGCAGATTTGTATTTTGCTGCAAATTTGCGTTTTGCTATAGATTGCTTTCATTTGCACTTCTTTCTTTGGAAATTTCTTACTCTTCGGTCTTCTTGGTAGGTCTTTGGGCCTTGCTTCTCATTGGGCTTTCTTCCTTATGGGCCTTTGGGTACAAATTTGCAAAAAATGGGCATCAACATTTAGCCCCCTGAGCATATGGATTGCTCATGCAATTCATATGCGAAAACTCGTGCAATTTTCTTTTGTGGGTTGTTTCACAACTTACATGCAAATGCCTCTCTTCTTTTCTTCGCGAGCCTGTTGTTTCAATCTTTACTCTCCTCAGGAAAATTGTTCTCTTTCTTTCTACAAATTCATAACCCTCCAAGGGTAGCCAAAAAGTTGCTCTTTATGAGGGTGGTGTTGGGTCTGCTAGGCCTCTTTGGGCCTACTTATGCTTTCATTTTGCCCTTCATGACTTGTGCCTGCCAGGCCTCTTTGGGCCTGCTGTATGTTTTCCTTTTGCTCTTCATGACTTGTGCCTGCTGGGTCTCTTTGGGCCTGCTGTATGTTTTCCTGAAAGTTCAAAATGGGTATGAAACACCCTTGAACGTTTAGACCCCAAATTACAAAAATACCAATTCAAGCTTTATATCAAACAATTAATGTGCGGAATATGATAACAAGCTTATAACAGAATTGATAAAACAATCTAAGCCAAATATAAACACATCCACAGCAGTAAATATAAGGCAAAGATAAAGGAAAGAAAGATGCAAACACACGGACAACACACGATGTGTTATCGAAGAGGAAACCGAAGTCCTCGGCGTAAAACCTCTCCGCCGCCCTCCAAGCGGTGATAAAATCCACTAAAGAATATAGTTGGGATACATGAACAGTAGAAGACCCTCCAAGCCTAATCTACCCAAGTACCTAAGCCCTCCAAGCTTCTTGCTCCAACGAGGTTACGCCGAACCTATTTCTTCTTTAGCTTCCCGGATTCCGCTACTTGACCATAGCATCAACCAATGTATATTGGTTCCTTCCCAAACTACTTCCCTAAGCACCAAATGGACCTTCTCACAGACGTGGGTGTGGTGAGATAAGGATTTGGTAAAAGACCTCTCAAGGGTATGACAATGGAGAGGAAGAGAGTAGAGGAATTTGTAGAGTCTCTTAGATGAAGATTGGGGATGAGGCAATCTTGTTTTTCTCTAGGGTTTTCTCTCACAAAATTCTCTCTGGAAGCTCTCTCAATATGATGGGTATAAGGGTGTATATATAGTAGGGTGAGAAGGGAATGCAAAACATCATTTTTTGTCGCAGGTTTTTACATAAGCCTTGGCATCCTTCTGCATAGTTGGCCAAAAGTACCCCGTTCGCACTAGTTTATGCACTAATGATCTCGACCCTGAGTGATTTCTGCAGATTCCCTCGTGTACCTCTCTCATGACGTAGTCTGCTTTTTCGGGACCTAAGCATCTTAGGTAGGGGCGGGAGAAACCTCTTTTGTACAAGATATCCCTTATTAGAACGAACCTCGCTGCTTGGACCTTCAGTTTTCTTGCAGCTTCCTTTTCGTCTGGCAATACGCCGTTCTTCAAGTAAGAGACTAACGGCGCGATCCAATCACTTTTGGAACCAAGCTCCTGTACCTCGACAGAATTTATAAGTGGAGAGAGCTGAACGAAGGAGAGTACATTACCAAGGGTGGCCATATGTTCGGCTGAAGCAGCTTTGGCTAGGCAGTCAGCTCGCTCATTTTCTCCCCGGGGGATCTGCATAATTTCGGCCTTCAGCTCGTTTACCCTCCTATTTGCTTGGTCCAGATACTTCTTTATTCTTTCGCCTTTACACTCGTAATCCCCCTTTATCTGGTTGGTCATGACCTGAGAATCGCAGTAGATGATCACGCTCTCGGCTCCTGCAGCTTTGGCAAGGTCAAGCCCTTCTATCAAAGCTTCGTATTCCGTCTCATTGTTGATGGTAGGGAACTCAAGGCGGACCATACACTCGACCATGTCTCCTCCGGGTGACTGTAGTACGACGCCGGCTCCCCCAACCTGCCTGTTGGAGGATCCGTCTACACGTATGCTCCATTGGGGAGATTCTTCTGCCCCCCTGTCCTCGCTATTCGTAAACTCAGCTATGAATTCTGCAATGACCTATCCTTTAATGGCGGTTCGCGGGCGGTACTGGATGTTAAACTCGCTCAATTCTATGGCCAATAGTGCCAGTCGTCCAGCGGCTTCAAGGTTGCTCATCGCCCACCGCAAAGGTTTGTCGGTTAGGACAACCACCGCGTGGGCTTGGAAGTACGGCTTGAGTTTGTGTGCTACTGTGACTAATGCGAAGGTGAGTTTTTCTATTGGCGGATATCTTTCTTCAGCTCCGCGAAGCGCTCAGCTAGTGTAGTACACAAGCTTCTGCACTCTCTTTTCTTCTCTGATCAAGGCGGCGCTGACGGCGGCTGGGGAGACGGCAAGATAGAGAAAAAGTTCTTCACCTGGTTGCGAGGGACTCAGCAATGGCGGGGAGGAGAGATAAGTTTTCAATTCCTCGAACGCTTGTTGGCACTCAGCGGTCCACTCGAAAGATCTCTTCAGTGTGCGAAAGAAGGGTAAGCACTTGTCCATTGCCCTTGAGACGAACCTATTTAGCGCTGCTATCTTGCTATTGAGGCTTTGTACTTCCTTCACATTTTTTGGTGGTGCCATCTCCATTATAGCCCGGATCTTGTCCGGATTGGCCTCGATGCCCCTCTGTGACACCATGAATCCTAGGAATTTTCCTGCCGTCACCTCGAAGGCGCACTTTCCTGGATTAAGCTTCATGTTGTAAGAGCGAAGAGTGTCGAATGTCTCCTCAAGGTCCTTCAGGTGATCTTCCTCCCTTCGGCTTTTCACCAGTATGTCATCCACGTAGACTTGGACATTCCTCCCAATTTGCTGTGCGAACATCTTGTTTATGAGCCTTTAATATGTCGCGCCCGCGTTTTTTAGACCAAACGGCATTACTTTGTAACAAAAGAGGCCTTGGCTGGTTACAAACGAAGTTTTCTCTTGATCGGCTTTGTGCATCTGGATTTGGTTGTAACCGGAGAAAGCGTTCATAAAACTTAACAACTGGTGTTGAGCTGTAGAGTCTACTAGAGTGTCGACCCTCGGGAGGGGATAGCTGTCTTTTGGGCATGCTTTGTTTAGGTCGGTGAAGTCTACGCACATCCTCCACTTCCCGCTAGCTTTCCTGACCATCACTACGTTCACTAGCCAGTCGGGGTAGTAAACTTCCCTAATAAAGTTCACCTCCTGTAGCTTGCGGACTTCTTCAGCTATGGCTCGATCTTGTTCGAAGGCAAACACCCGCTTCTTCTGTCGAACGGGTGGAAAGGAGGGTGACACATTCAGCCTAAGTGCCTGGCATGTCCTTGTGACTCCAGGCGAATACGTCCCGATTCTTCTTGGGGAAAGCTCTAAGTGCCTGTCGGACCACAGGACTGGCGAGGGTTCCAATCTTTGTTGTCTGATCAGGCTTGGAGTCGTCAAGGGGTATTTCTTCAAGCTGCTCGACGAGCTCCGTCGTACTCCGGTGCTCTTCTATGCTCAAGGCCTGGAGGTGGTCATCCATTTCCATTATAGCCATGTAACACTCGCGGATGGCCACTTGATCTCCGCGTAGTTCTCCTACTCCATAATCAGTAGGGAATTTAATCATTAAATGATAAGTCGAGGTCGCTGCCTTCCATGAATTGAGGGTGGGTCACCCTAAGATAGCATTGTAGGCAGACGAGCAGTCGACCACGAGGAACGTCACGTCCTTGGTGATCTACTAAGGATAGTCGCCTACTGTCACAGATAATGTAATCGCGCCCAAAGGAAATACCCTTATTCCTCCAAAATCGACAAGCGGGGCGTTCGTCGGAATTAGTTGTTCTCTGCCAATTCTCATTTGCTGGAACGCCGGGTAATACAAGACGTCTGCCAAGCTCCCATTGTCGACCAGCACCCGGTGCAAGTTGTAGTCCCCTACTCATAGGCTGACGACAAGTGCATCATCGTGCGGATGGTGACGACGTCGCGCATCCTCATCTGAGAACCCGATGATAGGGCCTTCTCTTCGTGCTATTTTTGGTACTGGGCCCGTTAGCTGGACGTTCTAGACCATCCTGAAGTACGTCTTCCGAGCCTTTTTGGATGACCCAGTAGTCGTTCCTCCTACAATCATTCTTATGTCACCCAATGGTTGCCTTGGTCGTTCGATGTCTCGTCGGGGGGCTTGCTCCTAAGGAGGCGGGTCTGCTTTTTCCTTACTGACGAACTTCTGCAACTTCCCTTATCTAATGAGGGCTTCAATCTGCTGTTTCAAGTCATAGCAGTCAACTGTGTCATGTCCATGGTCGCGGTGGAAGCGGCAATATTTGTCTCTAGACCGCTTGCTAGGATCCCCCTTCAACTTTCCTGGAAATGTTAGAGCCCTTTCGTCCTTGATTTGCATTAGCACTTGATCTATCGGTGTGGTCAACGGGGTGAAACTTGTGAACCTTCCCCTCGGGGGCCTGGAACACCTTTCATCCCTTCAGTCTCTCGTCCTCGGCTTTTTCCGCCCTTGGTCTTGTCGTGCATCTTCCTGCCTCTCCCTCTTTCTTGGCTTTTCCTCCCGAGCCTGCAACGCGTCTTCAGCATTCATGTACTTGGTGGCCCTGTAGAGTACTTCCGTCATGGTCTTCGGGTCATTTTTGTATAGTGAAAACAAAAACTTACCCTTTCGCAACCCATTGGTGAAGGCTGCTACGAGTATTTTGTCATCGACTTCGTTGATCGAGAGCGCTTCTTTATTGAAACGCGTTATGTAGGATCTCAGCGTCTCGTCCTCCCGTTGCCTAATACTTATTAAGCACGCCGTGGACTTCTTATACCTGTGTCCTCCAATAAAGTGTGTAGTGAACTGAGCACTTAGCTCCTTGAAAGTGCTGATGGAGTTTGGCGTCAGTCGGCTGAACCATACCCTGGCGGGGTCCTTTAGCGTTGTAGGGAAGGCCCTACACATGATTTCATCTGCTACCCCCTGAAGGTTCATTAGAGTCTTGAAGGTCTCCAGGTGATCCAATAGGTCCTTCACTTCGTCGTAACTGTCTATATGTGGCATGCGAAATTTATGTGGTAGGGGGAAGGAATTGACGGCTGCAGTGAATGGTGAGTCGGTGCGATTTACCAGATCGTCAAGATCGCTGGACACCCGCCCTTTGAGGGATGGCATGCTCAAATTCTGTCGCTCCGGTCTACTCGGAGCGTTACTGCCTTCTTGTCTTTCTCGTTCTCTTCTATCGGCACTGGTGCCTTCTTGGTCCTGCTCTTGAGTGTCGTGACCTACATTTTTCTGGTGTAACTGTTCCTCCAGATCGTGGTTCTGCTTAGTAAGGTGCTCTACGGCGGCGGCCAAGGTCTGCACCTGCCTCTCGAGAGCTGCTGCTCGAGTTTCATCTCCTTGAACGTTGTTTGTTGTTGCCATCGAGCGAGTCATCACCATGCAACCCTTTTGTCCGGAAATATCACCACTCTAGAGTGCTGTTGTTACAAAACGTCCTGTTGTTTCCCACAGACGACGCCAACTGATGATGCCAAAAATATCACCAATGAGTCACACGATGCTTGCTCACTCAAAATGACACCTGCACAAAAAAAAGGAGAGGACCTAACAGAGAGCACCAGTGTGGTGCCGGCCAAATACCCTCCAAAGGTCAAGTTAGAACTTCTTACCACTCTAGAGTGCTAGAGAGGGATCAATTATGCGTACCTTGATTTGTGAGGGTATTGGGGCTTTTATAGTAGTCGAGGGTTGACCTCTCTTACTTGGAGTAGAAGTCTTTTCCATATAGGAGTCCGTAGATCGCGGAACCCTTTCCTTGTAGGAGACTAACATTCAGCGTGGGATACAAGTTATTCCCTTATTTACTTATGCGTGGTGGCCAAGTCATGGTATTGTTAGAACCGTCAGCTTCAGGCCCGTCAGCCTATTTCATACCCTTCAGCCATGAAGGGTCGTCAGCCTTTAGGGTCTTCAGCTCTCTTTATAAATTAGCCTGTCAGCATAAGCTGCAGGCTTTAAACCGACGGGCTAATCCTGGAGCGCCATGCCTCTATAATTTATACTCATCAAGAACAGTGTAATAGCACAAAAGGATTAGACCAAAAAAAATAAACCCGTGATGTCCTCAACTTGATACATCACTTGACTCTCCCTTCTTCTTCACCGATGCAAACTTCTCACACCTCACAACAAGATGCACCTACTCAACCAACTTACCCCATGGCCACCCGATCCAAGAATAACATCACAAACCAAAAACCTTCACTAATAATGTTACTATCCGTTATCCAATCCCTCATGCTCTTCTTATTGATGGACTAAGATGTTGATAGTAGCACATAGTAAATGGTTTCACACTATTTTCGTCCATAGGCATTGGGAAAATATCAAATCAAGAAGGAATAAATTTGTGGTTTATTTATTTTTAGAATTAAAATCGTTTCAAATTAATAGAGTGTATTTGGATACCGTTTATTTTGCTAAAATTGAAAACTTATTGTTGAAAGAACTGATAAATAAGAGTTAGCTGAAACAGTACAGTGAGACCCATAAATAATATCAAAAAGTATAGTGAGATCTATAAATAGTAGCAAAAATAAACTGAATAGTAAAATAATTTTAATTTTCTATACCTATCCAAACACACACATAGTCTCTAATCCAAAAGTTTACAGATGAAAAAATGCATATTGAAACATAAATTCAGAACCAAGTTGTTAGGACATATATGTTTTAACTTGTTTAAGAACATATGTCACTTAGTTATGTAAATTGGCTAATCCTTTGACAAAACGCACTCTGCTTGTAATTGGGTAGTTCTAGGTGTTTTTAATACTTCAAGAAACAATGTTTCAAGATCAAGTGTTGAAGTCATCAAGTCTGTCCAAGAAAAAGCAAGTTGAAGTGCACAGTTTTTAAAGCTCGACACCTCTCGATAGCTACCTCGACACCTGCTATCTGTCGAGAATTAAAAAGTCAGAATTCCAATCTGATTTTCTTGGGATCTGTGAATATGTTTTTGGGCTTTCTTTTCTTCTAACCCTAAACATATAAAAGGATTATTTTAAGAGCCGTTTTGGGTGACACAAGTTGTATTATCATTGAGCAATCTCTGTTTATGCAAATTGTGCTCAACAGACGAAGTTCTTGACCTAGTTCATCTTCCATCAAGAAGTTGCTGTGTCTTTGCACCATAGGGTTTTGTAACCAAGCATCTTCCTGCTATTCATCACGTGGATGAACTGAAGAACTTTGCAGCCAACCTTTCTTCCTCAAGTTGGTGTTTCTGAAGTCGCGTACTGGGATCCGCGCATTGGTTAGTCACGTACTTGGGAGCCGTGCATCAAAGGTGAAAATTGTCACTACAGATCAAGTCCAATTGGGTATTGGGGTAAGGGTTCAACTGTAGGTTGGTAAGGTACTTGGGATTCCTTTCTTGTAACCGCTTGATTTGATAATAGTGGAGTTTCGGGAGTGGTGACCTGAAAATCACCCGGTGGGGTTTTTGCCGTTAGGGTTTTTCCCCATTCGTAAACAAATCACCGTGTTATTTATTTTCCGCTGCATATTTAGTATTTGGTGATTTGTTTGTGCTTCCACGCAATTGCATGCTTAATTGATTAATTAACAACTTGGCTAATTAATTAATTAGGGTTTACCACAAGGGGTCATTCAGATTGTGGCCTAACACAAGTAAACACCTGATATGAGAGTTCATGCTTTAACAGATTAACTACAAAAACTAAATCATAAAATAGGGTAATATATTGGATCAATTATTCATCTTCAAATTCTATAACATAATAATACACTCAACCCTCCTCACACATAAAATTCTGGCAGATAAAATCATGTTTATCTCAAACACACATTACATCAAATTAAGAATCAAGTACATTTTCCACACTGACTTATTTAAACAAACATGGGATGGGAGTTCCGAGTTCGACAAAAGGAAAGTAAACAAACGGAATGACATAGCCATACAGGACAGACCAGAGAGGATCTATATATGTGAAATCCTGATAGGCGCAGAACTCATACAATTTGAACAACAATCTGAAAATTGATAGAATCAGTGTATTTAGTTTAGATGCAGTTGAAAAGGGAATAAAGCAAACAAATTTTCAATACCTCTGCCTGTCATTGATAATATGCCAAGATAGAGTACACCGTCTGTGCGATACTGAGAATAAGTGCGAATAATGCGGCAATGAAAGCCACTACTGTCCACGGGCTGCTGAAATGGTTGTGAATGACTTCATTTATATAGGTCATTCTCTTCTTCTCATGGTACTTCTGGATTTTGGACCTGACGTCTCTATATATTTCAGGGTTATGAACCAAGTCAGTGCCTATCTCATTGAAGACTAGAGCCACTTCTTCATCGCTGCCAAGTAAGTTGCGGCGTATGCCCTCTTTCCTGAGGTCTATAACATCTTTGGCTTCGTTAATGAGTGAATCGAGGAAGGATATGTAAGAGGTGACCCCGTAGTCATTTTCAAAATCTGGGCACATCTCGTAAGCTATCAAGTTGAAGAACTTGGGTCCGGTTGAGTCATCCACTATTATTGGAGGCAGACTAAGGGTTCCCCCGTAGAAATTCCATTTCTTGATGAAGGTTATGTTTCGCAAGCAGCTATCGTTGCTGGACTTCAAATGAATTCCTACTGCTTTAAGCTCTTGCACGTTACGAAATGAATTCCAATCTTCTGGTTAGAGTTATTTTCAGGACTTGTGGAAGTGCAGCCTAGAAGTCTGTTCCGTAGTAGATCCAGAAGATGAACTGGTTCTTTATTGGGTGGCGGTTCCTCTGTTTTTTTACCCTCATTATTATTTTTGGTTGGCTTTTCCTTTGTTTTTTCTGTCATACTTTGCTTATCGATGAAACTATGGACCGACTCCCTCAATTTTTTACCCTCTTTATTGTTTTTGATTAAATCGTCGAGAGTTCGATAAGGAAGTTGATTCTCCAACAAGAATAAATCCTGTTGCACAAAGGCCACTTGACAGTTTTTAATTTGGAACCTTTTGACATTATTATGAACAATGGAGTCTATGAATTTCAGTGTTGCACAACCCTCCACAAACAACATCCATGAAAGGACTTCATCATTATAATTGTGAATCACCTCCTCATCGAAACACTTCCTTAGTTGCTTGATGTTGTTCTTAATCACCGTATACAATTCTTTATCAGTCTTGCCACTTTCTTCAATGAAGTTTTCTGCCAATGTAAGCTTGTATTCCTCTGCTAATCGATACTTTGGCTTACCATGATGGATAGGACCGATTGATACCACCCTCGGCTCATAGTACTTTTCGAAATGTTTGTGATCTCGCAACAATAGTACTTGATGGTCCCGCAGTGTAGAAATAAACGAAGTAATAATTGACAACAATAAAGTAAATTACAGTAAATAACACTCCTATTATACAAGTAACATGTTGTTCTACAAGATCCTTATTCAAAAAAAAAAACTACATGAGTCTACACTATACCAAACAACAAAAGTTTTAATAAAGAAATATATATATATATATAAATTTAAAATCCATAAATTCTTGCCTTTTGAGATGCAAAAAATTTATAATTCAATTTTTGAATTTTTAGTTGATAATCTTTCTAATTGATCTACTTAATCTTGTTGTGAAATAGTAATTTTAAGTACGATTGTATCAAATTTTTTTTTTTTTGTTTTTTTAAAATCTTTACAAAAAATTGTAACAAGTTTTGTTAGTAAAATTCTACAACCAATAGATACATCTAGGAAAGAAAAATCTAATATTTTTATATAGCCAATAATTATGAGATTTCATGTCTCAACATTGTTGTGATTATTTTTCTAGTAGAAAAAGAATATATAATAAAAGAAACACTATCTACAATATAAAATTATAATATAACAATGATAAATAAATAAAGGCACTATTTCCTCACCTAAAAATGGAATCACCCAATGGCCTCAAGATGCCTAAGTAAAGGCGAATCAACACATAACTTAATGATGAATCAATACCAATTAAGCCAATATTAATTTTAGATAGAGAATAGTTAAAAGTACACGGTTTAGGTATAAAATTTAACAAAAAGAGATGAAAATTATTATTATTATTTATTTCAAAAAAAAAATTCATTACCTTAGGTAAGGTGATGCATGATGAAGGAAAGCTGAAATCTAATTCCCAATTTTGATTTTTGTATTGAAAAATAGAGTGACTATTATTTGGTGTGTGACCATATGGGAGATTTTGTGTCTTATATTGACAATATAACTTGTGGGAGTTTGGCTTACAAAAATTGATACTTGAAACTGTTAGATGCAATTGATAATCAATGATCATTCGACATGCTTACAATATATATTTCTACGACTTAGAGTTTCAAATTAATTGGATTTCTACTGAGCCACAATTTTGGGAAGCTTCTTGAGTGGTGGAGAGAGCACACAACACATCTATTTTATAGTAATAAAAACTACAGTTTGGGAGCTTTATCTAGAGGGGGCCTTAGGCTAGACAGGGAGAAATTGGACTAGACTAAAACTGGGATTTTTTTACTCAAAACAAAAACAAGTAGACCCGTGGCCTAACCCAACCTAATTAACTTGTAATCCAATCCTTTTTTCTTTTTTTCTTTTTTTCTTTTTTTTTTTGTTTGGGACAACCTTTTTCTTTTTTCTTTCCATAAAAGAGAAGGCGCTAGGTTGGAGGATTATTAAACTTGGACTTAGCTAAGCTTCTTATATGAAACTATTATCATTTGGTTCACTCTATAAAGAGTGAGAGTATTTGGGTTCTTTTCTTATCTGCTTTTCTAGAAGTCGTATAATGATTGTAGATGTATTTTTGTGGACCTTGACCAAAGCTATTGCTTTTAACATCAAAGTAGTTGCAAGAGAATTAGAATATTTATCTATTTTTATTGTCCTCTACCTTTGTATTCCAACATCTAACTTATTTTCATTCTCCTGTAATATAATTTGGCTTTCGACTAAGATAAATTGTTCATGGTAAAATCTTCTCTTTTTCTTCATAACTTTGTCCTTGTCCTTTTCCCCCTATGGTGAGAACCTTTATTTTATTCATAGGAACGAAAATGATACTTATTTCAAAATAAATAGGTGGGCTTTTGGATTTAAAGAGTGTTGAAAATTTTTTCTTTTGAAATAGAAGTGTAAGATTGTGGTTAGAAAATGTTGAAGGCTTGCAATGTGTTATGCCGTCACATGTTGTGATTATATATTTGATAGCTAGTAAGACAAGAGACAAGTGAGGGACACAAATTCGGGAGTATCCAGGGCCAAAATTGCTTCTTTGACGAAAAGTCCACTACACTAATACTAGTATATTTATGGTTTAAATATATTACCAACTGGCATATATATGTTTTCTAATTTTTTTTTTAAGTGAAAAAATACGGGTCTACCTGAACTCAACCCAACCCGTTTTCTAACCTACTAATTATGATGAGTTGTTTTCAGCTTGAAACCATTTTTGACCTGAACCCCGACATGACCCGACCTATTTGCCATGTCTGCCTTAGGAAAAAGCCTAAGTGACCAATACCTGGAGCTGGTATACATGCATCAAGAATGTCAAGACACTTTTATATAAATAGGTTAATTACAAATAAATTAAACAAGGAATTAAATGACAAACTAATGGTGAAATAAGTCACAAGATAGTGGGAATAATATTTTGTAACAATCATTATTATTATTATTTTGAAACAACTAGTCTAACATAATGGGGTCAAAAGTTTCATAGTAAATTTTGTGACAACATGCAATTTTTTTGATAGGATATAGAATTAATAAAAGAATTATTATATTTTGATAATTGAATGCACAAATTTACTTTTACTATGATAACCGATTGATCAAATACTAAACCTTAATTATATATGCTAAGTGAAAATGGAAATGTTAGCTTGAAGCCGTTAGTCTTTTAACTTTATTCATATGCCAAGTCTGGAATCAAATGCAAACACTTTTGTGCACTAGTAACTTGTTTTACGACGAGTTTCATGAGAACGAACAAAACTATTTTCACCTTTTACAAAACAAGGTTGTTAGAACTTTAGATTTTACGTACTTTTTCAATAAGCTGATGATGATTGTACCTTTATCTTTATGCAGCAGGGTTGGTATTATATACGTATACCTAGCTACTTTTGTAGAGTTTTGCTATGAATCCACCTACCAACCAGTGGAAAAGGGTCCAGGGACCTTACCCCCTTACCAAGTTACCAAGTTCAAAAAACTTAAATGCTGATAAATGATTGATTGTCAATCCCAGCAGCTTAAGCAGAATGAATACAGAGATCATACTTAGGATTTCATACTCTAATTCCATGATAAATTACCAATTATTACAAAAATTTAAGCTTAATCATTAATATAAGCCTCCATTTAGATACAAATTATAAACGAAAATTATTTCACTATTTAGCTAATTTTTGCTACTATTCATTAGCCCCACTGTACTTTTTGACACTATTCATAAGCCCTACTGTACTATTTCAACTAACTATTACTTTTATCCAAAGTACTTTCAACAATAATTTTTCAGTTTCAGCCAAATAAGCAGTATCCAATCATGTGACATTAAAATAATTTAGTTTAAGTGAAAATTTATTTCCAATGTTTAAAAAATGTCAAAACTTCAACCAAAACTCTTCAACAGTTTCAAGAATTTTCTAGTCTAATATCATTTTTTTTTTAACGAAAAATTTACACTACATGAGGCGCATTTGACATGTAATATAAAGCAATTTTTTCTTTTATTTTTATTGTCTATTTTATTTTTCAATATATTCATTGAAATCATTTCTATATTTTATATATAATACTTGAATAATTTGTGCACAAGCATGAGATTGGATTATTAGTACTATGTAATAAAATTTATTTTTTATCTATCAAGTGACTAGTTTTTTGTTGTGCCAAGTAGTTGCACTCTCCTTAAGGGGGGAATGGGCAAACTAGCAGTGTGAGGGGCAAGTATGTAGTAAGTTAGGCAACATTTTAAAGTTTTAAGAAAAATAGCATCTCAAGTTTTAGAAACTTGAGATCCATATTAAAACTCGAGTCCCAAAGACTCGCTTTGCGAGTATTTTGCTGGATGACTTGAACTAAAAATGCCACAAAGATCTCGAGTTTTAGAAACTTGAGTTCCATGCAAAAAAAAAAAAATTTGTGTGATCGCCTCTATAGTGGCGTTTTTAAGTCCTATAGTGACGTTTTAAAGCCCTATAGCAATGTTTTCCTACAAAAAAATATTTAGAAGTGTGATTACCCCATACCAAGTTCAAGAAGCCCTGTAGTGGCGTTTTTAAGCCATATAGTGACGTTTTAAAGCCCTATAGCGGCGTTTTTCTGTAAAAGAAAAAAAAAATTATAAGGGTAATCACCCCATACCAGTTCAGGGAGTCCTATAGTGGCGTTTTTAAGCCCTATAGCGGCGTTTTTGGAACTCGAGTCTTTAAAACTCGAGTTCCACGTGGATTTTTTTTTCCACATCAGACCCATCCACTTACAAATCGAGACTTAAAAACTCAAGTTTTATCTTGAAACTCGAGTTTTAGACACTCGAGATGCTAGTTTTCAGCATTGTTTTGAAACGTGACAACTAACTAAATTTTTTTATATTTATTGTTATTTGGAAAGGGTGTTCCTCCTTAAGTCAAGTGGTATCCAATCATGTGACATTAAAATAATTTAGTTTAAGTGAAAATTTATTTCCATTGTTTAAAAAAAGTCAAAACTTCAACCAAAACTCTTCAACAGTTTGAAGAATTTTCTAGTCTAATATCATTTTTTTTTTTAATGAAAAATTTACACTTACGTGAGGCGCATTTGACATGTAATATAAAGCAATTTTTTCTTTTATTTTTATTGTCTATTTTATTTTTCAATATATTCATTGAAATCATTTCTATATTTTATATATAATACTTGAATAATTTGTGCACAAGCATGAGATTGGATTATTAGTACTATGTAAAAAAATTTATTTTTTATCTATCAAGTGACTAGTTTTTTGTTGTGCCAAGTAGTTGCACTCTCCTTAAGGGGGGAATGGGCAGACTAGCAGTGTGAAGGGCAACTATGTAGTAAGTTAGGCAACATTTTAAAGTTTTAAGAAAAATAGTCTCTCGAGTTTTAGAAACTCGAGATCCATATTAAAACTTGAGTCCCAAAGACTCGCTTTGCGATTGTTTTGCTGGATGACTTGGACTAAAAAGGCCACATTGAACTCGAGTTTCTAATCTCGAGTTTTAGAAACTCGAGTTCCATGCAAAAAATTTTTTAGTGTAATCGCCCTTATAGAGGCGTTTTTAAGTCCTATAGTGACATTTTAAAGTCCTATAGCGGCATTTTCCTGCAAAAAAATTTTTATAAGTGTGATCATCCCATACTAGGTTCAGGGAGCCCTATAGTAGCCTTTTTAAGCCTTATAGTGACGTTTTAAAGCCTTATAGCGGTGTTTTTCTGTAAAAAAAAAAAAAAATTTATAAGGGTAATCACCCCATACCAGTTCAGGAAGCCCTATAGTGGCGTTTTTAAGCCTTATGGTGACATTTTAAAGCCCTATAGCGGCGTTTTCCTGCAATTTATGGAACTCGAGTCTTTAAAACTCGAGTTCCACGTGGATTTTTTTCCACATCAGACCCATCCGCTTACAAATCGAGACTTAAAAACTCGAGTTTTATCTTGAAACTCGAGTTTTAGACACTTGAGATGCTAGTTTTCAGTATTGTTTTGAAACGTGACAACTAACTATATTTATTGTTATTTGGAAAGGGTGTTCCTCCTTAAGTCAAGTGGTATCCAATCATGTGACATTAAAATAATTTAGTTTAAGTGAAAATTTATTTCCAATGTTTTAAAAAAGTCAAAACTTCAACCAAAACTCTTCAACAGTTTCAAGAAGTTTCTAGTCTAATATCATTTTTTTAATGAAAAATTTACACTTACGTGAGGCGCATTTGACATGTAATATAAAGAAATTTTTTCTTTTATTTTTACGGTCGATTTTATTTTTCAATATATTCATTGAAATAATTTCTATATTTTATATATAATACTTGAATAATTTGTGCACAAGCATGATATTGGACTATTAGTACTATGTAATAAAATTTATTTTTTATCTATCAAGTGACTAGTTTTTTGTTGTGCCAAGTAGTTGCACTCTCCTTAAGACAAGTGGCGACAGTTAATTTTACGACAATAACCAGCATATCATGGGATGGAACTATGATTAGCTTACTTAAAGCTTTAAAGTTTAAACTAGGTAATTTTCTGAGAGTTAATTTGGTATTGCTATAATGATTAGAGCTTTAATGGTAGTGCTTTCCCTTTTCAGTCAAAAAGTTACATGTACCCTCTCCTG
The DNA here is from genome assembly GCA_019022515.1 of Quercus aquifolioides. Lineage (NCBI taxonomy): Eukaryota > Viridiplantae > Streptophyta > Magnoliopsida > Fagales > Fagaceae > Quercus > Quercus aquifolioides. The sequence continues at coordinate 16,760,183 of CM032325.1, read as the reverse complement.
GATATCATATAGCAAAATTCTCTTTCGCTTTTTTTTTTTTTCAATTCTACTTGGCAGCTACTCCAGCATCATTGTATTATTATATTTATTTCTATTTGTCACCGTGCACTTTTTTCACCTGTATAGCATAAACCTTTTGGACCCACATGAATAAACGATCACCTGATATACATCTGTATGGGGATTACAATTTAATTTGTTTGGGTATTATCTATAGGATTTGGTTTATGATCAGCTCTCTGCTCTAGTTACAGTAGTGCACAGGAGTCACACAAGTTGGACATGTCCCAAAAATGGGACACTTACGGAAGAGGCAAAGTACTCCTCCTAAAAAAGCTAAGTACCTGTGTGTGTATATATTATAGGGTTGTGTTAACGGGCACTGTACCCTTTAACCACAAATTTTTTTTACTTTTTCCTGACAAAATATATTCTTTTTTTGCAATTCATGTCATTTTTTCAGTTTTGTAGTACTATTCAGAAATTTTTTTTGATTTTTTCTGACAAATTTATTTGTCTTTTCTGCACTTAACCAGTACCGAACATTCTCCATATATATAACCTCTTAATTACTCTGCCTCCTCTTATTAACTAAGAAAAAACCAAAAAGCAATCCCTACTTACACGAGAAAACAATTCTGAAACAGAAAAAAGTGAAAAAATTAGGTGGTATGAAGGCATTCATGGCACTTTTTAATCAGAATTAACATTTTCATTGTTTAAAAAAAGGTTAGTGTTTATTGCACATACTTGTGCATATACACATTTCTCAAATACATTGTGCAACAGGTTTTTCCAAGATTTAGTATGTTACTATTCACAACAATTTGGAAGCTTATCCCAAAAAAATTTACTTTTTTTTTTTTATTTGTATTTTTTGGTATATGGTATTTTTGAGATTTTGATATTTAGTTTGGGTTATTTTAGACAATATGTAATAGAATATTCCAAAAATCAAATTGGGTCCATGTCGGAGATTATGTAATAGAATATTCATGTAGGTTATTACTTACGTGACAAGGAATTTCATTACCTTAGGACAATTAGGGTTACTATCATTGTTTACTAGGGCTTCTATTCAAAACTTATAACAATTCTCCTTCCAAACTCCTAGTGCAATAAAAGACTAATTCGTTAGAATTTAAATCATAATTTAACGGTAATGGGGTATTTTTTTTGTTTCCACTTTCCAATACTTAAAGGGGAAACTGCTCAATTTTAAAGTTTATGAGTGAATGGTGAAATACCCCAAAAATAGATGTTTTCTCCATTTTTATTATATTAATTCTAGTCGATAACATATTGTTCATGTTTTGCTGAGCATGCATTTGAAGCTACAAGAATCAATTCAATTACTTATGGGAGAGTGGAAAATAGATAATGAATATTAATATTTTATAGAAATTTACAAAGTGTACTAGGGTTAGAATTTAACAACGTGGTCCTCTTAACAATTTAAAAACAAAAAACAAAAGTTATTTCTTTTGCAAAACCTGATTTTAAAGAGTTCAGACAATATGTGAAACAACAATTATTTATTTGTGTTGGTAGGACCACATGTCAGATTGACTCAATTCTCCAAGGAATGGACCAAGAAGTTGATAGTAGCACATGGTAAAAGCTTGTAAATGATTTCATCCTAATTTTGTCCATAGGCGTTGGGAAAAATATCAAATCAAGAAGGATTACAATCAGGTCTCTAATCCAAAAGTTTACAGAAGAAAAAATGCATATTGATACATAAATTCATATTTTAGCATATACACACACTTGAGAATTCATGCTCTAATAGTTTAACTACAACACAAAATCATAAAATAGGGTAATATATTGGATCAATTATTCATCTTCAAATTTTATTACATAATAGTCTCAACCCTCCTCACACATAAAATTCTAGCAGATATATATCATATTTATCTCAAACACACATTACATTAACTTAAGAATCAAGTACATTGTCCACACTGACTTATTTAAACGAACATGGGAGTTCGACAAAAGGAAGGCAAACAAACGGAATGACATAGCCATACATAGGACGTACCAGAGGGAATCTATAACAAATTTTCAATACCTCTGGTCTCATTTTGGATGATAATAACCCAACATAGAGTACACAGTCTGTAAGACACTGAGAATGAGTACAAATAATCCGGCAATGAAAGCCACTACCGTCCACGGGTTGCTGAAATGGTTGTGAATGACTTCAGTTATCCAGGGCATCCTCCTCTTGTCGTAGTATTGCTGGATGTTGCGTCTGACGTCTTTATATATTTCAGGGTTAGGAACCAAGTCGGTGCCTATCTCGTTGAAGACTTGAGCCACTTCATCATCGCTGCCAAGGAAATTGTGAAGTATGCCTGCTTTCCTAAGGTCTATAACGTCTTTGGATTCGTCGATGAGTGAATCGAGGAAGGATATGTAAGATGTGACTCCATAGTCATTTTCAAAATCCGAACACAACTCGTAAGCCATCAAGTTGAAGAACTTGGGTACGGTTGAGTCATTCACTGTTATTGGAGGCAGACTAAGGATTCCGCCATAGAATTTCCATTTCAGGGTGAAGGTTATGTTTCCCAAGTAGCTATCGTTGCTGGACTTCAAATGAATTCCTACTGCTTTAAGCTCCTGCACGTTGCGAAATGAATGCCAATCTTCCTGGTCAGAGTTATTTCCATGACTTATGTCATGAGTGTCTAGAAGTCTGTTCCGCAGTAGATCCAAAAGATGAACTGGTTCTTTATAGGATGGCTTTTCTTGTGTTTTTCTTGTCATACTTTGCATATCGATGAAACTTTGGACCGACTCCCTTAATTTTTCACTCTCATTACTATTTTGGATTAAATCGGCGAGAATTCGATATGGGAGTTGATTCTCCAACAAGAATAAATCCCGTTGCACAAAGGGCACTTGACCCTTTTTAATTTGGAACCTTTTGACATTTTTCTCAACAACAGAGTGTATGAATTTCAGTGTTGCACAACCATCCACAAACAACATCCATGAAAGGGCTTCATCATCATTATAATTGTGAATCACCTCCTCATCGAAACACTTCCTTAGTTGCTCAATGTTGTTCTTAATCACCATATACAATTCTTTATCAGTCTTGCCACTTTCTCCAATGAAGTTTTCTGCCAATGCAAGCTTGTATTCCTCTGCTAATCGATACTTTGGCTTACCATGATGGATAGGACCGATTGATACCACCCTCGGCTCACAGTACTTTTCGAAATGTTTGTGATCTCGCAACAATAGTACCTGATGGTTCCCGCAGTTTAGAAATTAACGAAGTAATAATTAACAATAATATAGTAAATTACAGTAAATAATACTCCTATTATACATGTAACATGTTGTTATACAAAAGCCTGATTCAATTAAAAAAAAAAAAAAAACTACATGAGTCTACACTATACCAAACAAAAAAAGTTTCAATAAAGAAATATATATTTTTTCCCCACAATATATATATAATATACAAGAACTACCCACTCTTTATATCTTTCTTCTTTTATTTTTTTTACATTTTATGTATATCGGGATGGCTCCATATACTTTCCCGCTCAAGGCAACAACTTTAAGTTAGAATTTTTCTATATTTGAATCTTAACTTTTAATATTATATATATAAATTTAAAACCCATAAATTCTTGCCTTTTGAAATGCAAAAAATTTATAATTCATTTTTTGTATTTTTAGTTGATAATCTTTCTAATTGATCTACTTAATCTTGTTGTGAAATAGTAATTTTAAGTACGATTGTATCATTTTTTTAAAATCTTTACAAAAACAACTTTAACAAGTTTTGTAAGTAAAAATCTACAAGAAAAAATCTAATATTTTTATATAGCCAATAATTATGACATTTCATGTCTCAACATTGTTGTGATTATTTTTCTAGCAGAAAAAGAATATATAATAAAAGAAACATATCTACAATATAAAATTATAATATGACAATGATAAATAAATTTTAAAGCATAGAAAAATATATTCTAATATATTAAAGGCATTATTTCCTCACCTAAAAATGAATCACCCAATGGCCTCAAGATGCCAAAGTAAAGGCGAATCAACACATAACTTAATGAATTAGTACCAATTTAGCCAATATTAATTTTAAATAGAGAATAATTAAAAGTACAAGGTTTAGGTATAAAATTTAACAAAAAGAGACGAAAATTATTATTATTTATTTCAAAAAATATATATTCATTACCTTAGGTAAGGCGATGCATGATGAAGGAAAGTTGAAATCTGATTCCCAACTTTGATTTTTGTATTGAAAAATAGAGTGATTGTTTGGTGTGTGACCATATGGGAGATTTTGTGTCTTATATTGACAATATAATTTATGGGAGTTTGGCGTACAAAAGTTGAATCTTGAAAATGTTTGATGCAATTGATAATCAATGGTCATTTGACATGCCTACAATATATTGCTACAACTTAGAGTTTCAAATTAATTGGACTTCTACTAAGCCACAATTTTGGGAACCTTCTTGAGTGGTGGAGAGAGCACACAAGTGATCTATTTTATAGTGATAAAAACGACAGTTTTGGGAGCTTAATCAAGTGGGGGCCTTAGGCTAGACGTGGCAAAATTGGACTTGACTTAAACCTGAATTTGTTTAGTACTCAAAGCAAAAACAAGTAGACCCGTGACCCAACCCAACCTAATTAACTTGTAACCCAATCCATTTTTATTATTATTACTATTATTTTTTGATATAATCCATTTTTATTTTTATTTTTGGGTCAACCTTTTTCTTTTTTCTTTCCTTAAAAGAGAAGGCGCCAGGTTGGAGGATTATTAAATTTGGACTTAGCTAAGCTTCTTCTATGAAACTATTATCATTTGGTTCACTCTATAAAGAGTGAGAGTATTTGGGTTCTTTCCTAATCTGCTTTTCTAGAAGTTGAATAATGATTGTGGAAGTATTTATGTGGACCTTGACCAAAGCTACTGCTTTTGACATCAAAGTATTTGCAAGAGAATTAGAATATTTATCTATTTTTATTGTCCTCTACGTTTGTATTCCAACATCTATCTATTTTCATTCTCCTGTAATATAATTTAGCTTTTGACTAAGATAAATTGTTCACAGTAAAATCTTCTCTTTTTCTTCATAACTTTGTCCTACTTGTCCTTTTCCCCCTATGGTGGGAACTTTTATTTTATTCATAGGAACGAAAATGATACTTATTTCAAATAAATAGGTGTGATTTTGGATTTAAAGAGTGTTGATAATTTTTTTCTCTAAAATGAAAGAGTAAGATTGTGGTTAGAAAATGCTAGAGGCTTGCAATGTGTTACGCAGTTACATATTGTGATTATGTATGTGATAGCTAGTAAGACAAGACACAAGTGAGGAACATATATATGTTTTCTAAATCTTTTTTTAAATTGAAAAAATATAGGTCTACCTGAACTCAGCTCGACCCATTTTCTAGCCTGCTAATTATGATGAGCTGCTTTCAGCTCAAAACCATTTTCGATTTGAACCCCGACATGACCCGATCTATTTGCCATGCCTGCCTTAGGAAAAAAGGAAAAAGCCTAAGTGACCAATACTTGGAGCTGGTATATATGCATCAAGAATGTCAAGAATCTTTTATATAAATAGGTTAGTTACAAATAAATTAAATAAGGAATTAAATGACAAACTAATGTTGAAATAAATCACAAGATAGCCGGTATAATATTTTGAAACAACTAGTCTAACATAATGGGGTCAAAAGTTTCTTAGTAAATTTTGTGACAACATGCAATTTTTTTGATAGGAAATAGAACTACATTAAAAAAAGAATTATTATATTTTGATTAAATGCACAAATTAACACAACCTTTTGTATCTTTGGTTTTGTAGTCCATCGATTCTTCCCTTTGACTTGCGCCTCCTTTAAGTTCTTAAAGTTCTCTTTCTCGAAACTGGTACTATATATCTCATTCTCTTGGATTGTAATACTCCGCTCCCATTTAGCAACATCAACACTGACAGGTTGATCATAGCCTCTGCTTGCTTCACCAGTTTCTCTTATTTCAACTTTTCTTGAATGAAACTCCTCCATGGAAGTTACCTGCCCCATTATGGCTTTTGTGAGTGTTTACCAAAACAAGGTAACTATTAGTATGATAACCGTATTGATCAAATACTAAACATTAATTATATATGCTTAGTGAAAATGGAAACGTTAGCTTGAAGCAGTTAGTCTTTTAACTTTATTCATATGCCAAGTCTGGAATCGAATGCAAACACTTTTGTGCACTAGTAACTTTCATGAGAACGAACAAAACTATTTTCACCTTTTACAAAACAGGGTTTTTAGAATTTAAGATTTTACGTACTTTTTCAATAAACTGATGATGATTGTACCTTTATCTTTATGCAGCAGGGTTGGTATTATATATGCATATCTAGCTACTTTTGTAAAGTTTTGCTATGATTCCACCTACCAACCAGTGGATAAGGGTCCAGGGACCTTACCCCCTTACCAAGTTACCAAGTTCAAAAAACTAAAATGCTGATAAATGATTGATTGTCAATCCCAGCAGCTTAGGCAGAAAGGATACAGAGATCATACTTTGAATTTCATACACTAATTCCATGATAAATTACCAATTATTACAAAAATTTAAGCTTAATCATTAATATAAGTTTCATCAGTTGTAAAACATAATTTCATCATGTGACATTAAAAAAATTTAGTTTAAGTGAATTTATTTCCGATGTTTAAAAAAAGTCAAAACTTCAACCAAAAGTCTTCAACAGTTTCAAGAATTTTCTAGTCTAATATCATTATTTTTTATGAAAAATTTACACTTACATGAGGCGCATTTGACATGTAATATAAAGCAATTTTTTCTTTTATTTTTACTGTCTATTTTATATTTCAATATATTCATTGAAATAATTTTCCGTATTTTATATATAATATTTGAATAATTTGTGCAGAAGCATGATATTGGACTATTAGTACTATATAATAAAATTTATTTTTTATCTATCAAGTGACTAGTTTTTTTTGTTGTGCCAAGTAGTTGCACTCTCCTTAAGTCAAGTGGCTACCCTTAATTTTACGACAATAACCAGCATATCATGGGATGGAACTATGCCAAGTAGTTTGTCAAATTACAATAATAAGGTGTTTGAAGTTGTTGCTCCCATTTGCAAACCAATAGATAAAGAGTTTAAATACGTTAAAAATTATAAAAGATGACATATTAAGTGTTATTATATTACGTCCATTTATTATTGAACAATACAGAAAAAAAAAATACAATACTAAAATTAAGCTTGAAATTTCAGCTTAGAATAATAAGTCCCTAAAGAGTAAGGCATGAGAATGTCTTATAGATGAATTATGCTTGCTTTCCCTTTTTATTCATAAAGTTACATATGCTCTCTCCAGGATATCATATAGTAAAATTCTCTTTCGCCCTTTTTTTTTTTTTTTCAACACTACTTGTCAGCTACTCCAGCATCATTGTATTATTATATTTATTTCTATTTGTCACGGTACACTTTTTTCACCGGTATAGCTTAAACCTTTTTGACCCACATGAATAAACGATCACCTCGGGGATGGAGCCCAAATTTTTTTTTTGCCTTTTTCTCTTTTTTGGGCCAGGGGGCCTTTTTTTTTTTTATTTTATATATATAAATATATATATTTATATATATATATATATATATTTTATTTTTACAATTGTGGCCCACTCTTCCAAAAATTTAGCCTTCTTGGCTTTTAAATTAGCCTAACTCAACTCAAAAACTTAACAAAATTCTTTTTTTTTAAATAAAAATAAAAAATCTCAGTCAACTCAATATTAGAGTACTAGTATTAGATGTTCTAAATAGTGAATATTTAGTATTTAGAATACAAAGTACCAAAAACATTATTGTACGAGATATTTCAAATGTTATATTAAAATAGCAAAAGTAAGTTTTGCTTTGTGAAAATAATTTTTTTTGCAACAGTAGATGCTATTAAGAAACTTATTTTGTTTTGTTTTGTTTTTTGTTTTTTTTGTTTTTTTGTCTTTATTGGTAAATGATTGCATTTTTTTTTTTTTTTTTTTTTTTTGTCTTTATTGGTAAATAATTGCATCTTAATGTATTAAGAAACAATGATTTTGTGTATTGATCTTGGTTGATAGTTTGTTAGTACTATATGGATACCTATTTGGATTTTTCTTCTTCTTATACTTCGGCTCCCCTAGCTTGAAATCCTAGGTCCGCCATTAGATCACCTAATATATATCTGTATGGGGATTATAATTTAATTTGCTTGAGTATTATCTATAGGATTTAGATAATGCTCAGCTCTAGTGCTCTAGTTAAAGTAGTGCACGGAAGTCACACAAGTTGGATATGTCCCAAAAATCGGACAGTTGTATTTTTTTTTTTTTTTTTTTTTTTGGGTTAAAAGACATTTCATTGAAAGAAACTAAGGAATTACAGCAAGTTCAGGACACCTCCTGTTAAAGTACATACCATTTAGGTCTTGCTAAAAAACAATAGAAATGTCCACAAGCAGACAAACAAAAGAAATAAAATCTAGATCTTGATCAAATCCCATTTTAGCGAGCACATCTGCACACCGGTTTGCTTCCCAATAGCAATGGTTAAATTGAATCCAATGGAACTGGGAAACCAGTAGCCTGCAATCATCCAAAATAGGAGAAACTATATTATTTACATAATCTGGTTTACTTAAAACTTCTAAAATAGCTTTAGTGTCAAGTTCAACTATAAGAGATAGGATATTAAGGTTGCTGCAAAGCATCAACCCATCCCTAAGGGCCCACAGTTTAGCCACAAAACTGCTAGTTGTCCCAATGTGCCTGGAAATCCTAAAATCCACCTGCCTTGGTTGTCTCTCACAATACCCCCACAACTAGCTAGGCCCAGATTGCCAACATAAGATCCATCAATGTTAAACTTCATCCAACCTTATGGAAGCCTCTCCCAACAAATTCTTTTTACCACTTTATGGAATGGGTTTCTTGGCGAGTGCACATAGTGCGTGAATTCAAGAGTTTGATTAACTATTTCAGAAGCCAGCTTTGGGTTCATAACTTTTCTAGAAAACACAGCTTGATTCTTGCTTTTCCAAATAAACCAAACGGCAAAAGGAAAGCGCATATTCCATGGGGGATTCCTAGGGAGATAATTGTTGTTATCTCTTCCACTCGTACCCATCCACTATTGTATATTGCTCCTCCAAAAGATTTGATTTGTCTTCTTGATTCCCAGTTGCATCCACTCAAGTTTGACTCGAGAATAGTCTCGCAAAGTATAGACACTTGATTTTGCACTCATGATTTAATCAAGGAAGATGACTGGAATGACCATTTATGTACCTAAAAATCATGATTGCATTACATGCATTAATTTGTTCATTGCATATCATAAAAATGATTTTGAGGTTCTAACGGTCACGACGTTATGCCCGGTTTCCAAATCGGACCGTCGGATCGAAAGGTATTGCATGATTAAGTTTGCATGGTCAGCATGTATTGTGTCTAGATAAAATCAACCACACATGATTAATTTAAATTAATTCTGATTGGCTAAACATTAAAATTAATTAAATAATTTTGTGATTGGTTGTTAGCTAGTGTCAAAAATAGGCTTGCTTGCATGGGAATAAGGGGGATAATTGGATAACAATAAAATTGTGGATAATTTAGACTTTATCAAGATTTATTTTAGAGTATTTATCTACAAGATAATTGTTGCTGAAAAGACCTGAATTATCCAGAAAAGAGTTTAACTTTTAGAATATGGATTAAAAATGCATCTAAGTGCAAGTCCTGGCTCAAAAAATCTCAAAAAAAGAGTCCAAAATGGACTAAAACTTGAAAGCGGGATTGGCACCCAAAAGTACCATTTGGCACTTTTGGAGTGCCGAATGGCACACATTTGGGCCTCGGCCCGAGGGCATTGGGATTAGGTTAAAACACATCCTTTTTGATTTTTTAGTGATAAGGACGCGTCCCAGTATGTATTTTGATCATCTAGCTATTTTTTCGAACCTCGTAGCCTCTATAAATTATAGAGACTGGATCTCAAAATTGAGCACACTTTTTCACGCTCTCAGATTTCCTTTCTTTCTAACTCCCCTTTCTAGTATTTTCTCTCTTACGTTAAAGAGGTTCTAGACGCTTTACTCTTAAGAATTTCTTTTTTGTAAGCAATGATTTTTAGGTTTCAAAGATAATTGCATAAGTTTCTTTGAACCCTAAAATATTCTCTCAAGAAATAGTATGTCCATGCAAGAGGTAGTTTTTCTTTATTTCTTTTTCTTCTATCTCTTTTAATTTGGAAATGCATGAATAAATGTTTGTTTAGTTTTGATTTTTTTTTTAATGCTCATATCATGTGTTATTGATACTTTTTTATTATTGGAATATGTTTTCGATGTATTTTTATTGCCAAGATTTATTTTTTTTGTTAAAAAAATTTGCTTATTATCATATTTTTAAAAATCAAAAACTAATTTGCATCTTCATTAGATGCAGATCTGAATTTTCTCAATCAAAAACGGATTTATATCTTCATTAGATGCATATTTGAATTTTTCTCAAGCAAAAAACTGATTTGCATCTTCATTAGATGCAGATCTGAATTTTTTAACAAAAACTGGTTTGTATCTTTCTTAAATACAAATCTGAATTTTTTAAATCCAAAAAACTGATCTATATTTTCTTTAAATGTAGATCTGAATTTTTTTAACAAAGCAGATTTTGAAATAAAAAGAAGGAAAGTCATGAGTAGTTTTGTTTGTTTTGTTTGATGCATGTAGCGTAGGTTTGTTTCATGAATATAGTCTTCTTCTAAAAAATCTTTTTCTTACTTTATTTCACATAAAAAAAACACAGATCTGATTTCTTAAAGCTTTTCTACAAATTTTTTTTTTTTTTGGTTATAAAAACAGATCTGATTTTTTTAATACAAACCAAAAACCAAATTTTCTAGTTCTTAAAAATAGATCTGATTTTTTAAAAAAACCAAAAGACTTTGTTTTATTTAATAAAAACAAATCTGACTTTTCTGTACTAAAAACTATTTTTTTTTACATATACAAAAACAAATCTGATTTTTCTAAACCAAATTCAATTTTTTTTTATTTTTTATCACAACACAGATCTGAATAATTAATAAGGAAGAGAACACCTTCATAAAATGGATCTATGTGACTTAGTTTAATTAAATGTTTCATGTGTGCAACATATCATTCATGTCATGCATAAAAAGGGTACATTGGTCATGAGAGTCTAGAAGACCAAACTCTGTCTAGGCGGAATAGGTGCCTAACACCTTCCCATTTCATAACCTAGCCTACAAATTTAGTGTCTTTGGATAGTTTGACCTAGGCTTTATCTTTATTTTTATTTTGGGTAGTTTGTAACTAGGACAAAAGAGCCATGTAATTCTTTGGTAGTTTGTAACTAGGACCCAAAGCCATGTAATACCTAATTTATCAAATGTGTACTTTTTTTTACTCAATCGATGAGAATGGAACAATTCAGTCATGTATTTTGTATATATTTTTTTCTTATTTTTTTTGTATGAAAAAATAAGTAGCGACTCCACACCACTTACCCAAAAAGAGAGGTGCCCTAAAAAGTACCCAAATCTCTTTTTTGAGAGCACCATGAAATTTTCCTTGGTCTTTCACACAAAGCATGCAGGACTGATTCCGAATCCCCTTGGCAGGTGGGGGAAGAATCTTTATCCACAACTCCTCTCCTTACGAGGCATTCCTTCACTCCAATACTATTATGCACACATCTCCAAAGAAAGGTTTTAATTCTAGGCAAAGTCTCCATTTTCCATATCTAACCAGCAGAGAAGCGAGGGGTTGGTATGGTGTCCACAGCAATTTTATAGGCACTCTTCGCATCAAAGCTACCTCTCGAATTACCCACCCAAGCTAGTCTGTCACTTCCTCTGCTGGTGATTGAAAGAGGGGTAGCTTGAATCATTGATTTAATTTCTATGAGAAAAACAAAAGGAATCCGATCCCAATCCCAACCAGAAATCTAGCATAATGTCCTTTACTTCGCACTGAGTTGCTTCTTGGGTTAGGGGGCCGTGAATTAGATGGTGTACAGGCCTTTATTTGTCCAATTACCACAAAAAAAATTTATGTTATTATCCCTCCCCACCATCCACATGCTGCCCTTGTTAAGGACTTCCCTACATTTTTTTAACTCTTGCCCATATCTGAGAACACAGATGCATGTTAGCATTGATGTTGTTAGTTCCTCTGTTGCTGCAGTATTTTAATCTTAGCACTTCGGCCCATGGTGCTTCTTTCTCTGTATGGAACCTCCAGTTTAGCTTAGCAAGCAAAGCAATATTTTTGCCCTTCGCTATTTGCAGCCTAAGACCACCTTCCTCCTTAGATTCAATCACCTTTTGCCATCCAACCCAATGAATTCTTTTTTGAGATTCTGAGGTACCCTACAGAAAATTTCTATTCAATTGATCTATACCATCCAATACTCTCCCTGGAAGATAAGCACACTACATAACATAAGATGAAATTGCTGTCGAGGAAGCTTGGATGTAGACAGAGCGACCTGCCAGTGAGAGCATATTAGCTTTCCAACCCACTAATATAAAAGGCAAAGAGGTAAAGTACTCCTCCTAAAAAGGCTAAGTACTTGTATAGTATGTGTATATATATGAGAAAGTATATCTTGTTTCTGAAACTCTAACTCGGCATTCATGTGGTGCTTCTAAGTCCAATAATAAATTGATACATGTATTAAAATGATAGGTCAGCATACTTAGGTCAATTACAGAAAAAGGCAAAAACGTCCCTAAAAATTTCAAAATCTCACCACTAACTCTTGCTTTTTCCCTTTTGTAAAATCAAAATTTTCATCTCTCTTTGTTTCTCTATCACACCACCACAGCACACTAGCACCTCCATCTTCTCTCTCTTAACTCCAAACCTTGACAACCACTACCTAGCATCGCTGCTGGAAGTAGACAAACTACTGATCATTCTTCGTGTTGGGCTTTGTGGAGCCTAGTTTTGTTTGATCCAGTTTGATGACCCGAATAATGTTGTGTAGTTTTTTAATGGGAGATTTACTGAGGCTTAGTCCATGGAGCGGAGGCTTGGGCCGATAGGCCCAAGCCGGAGCGCTCATGGACAAGCCTCCTAGGGGTTCGGGGGCAACAACTGGTATTAGAGCCTAGGGTTAGGTTTGAGTGCGAGTAATGGCAGAGGAAGCAGGAAAGGCGTCTGGAATAGAAAAATTTGATGTCACAGACTTCGCGTATTGGAGGATGCAGATTGAAGATTATCTCTATGGGAGGAAATTGCACCTGCCTCTTTTGGGGACAAAACCTGAGGCGATGAAAGCTGATGAATGGACTCTTCTTGACATACAGGTACTGGGAATTATCAGGTTAACTCTGTCTAGGTTTGTTGCACACAATGTTGTAAATGAGAAGACCACAGCAAATCTGATGAAGGCTTTGTCTGGTATGAATGAAAAGCCGTCAGCAAACAACAAGGTGCATCTAATGAAGAAACTGTTCAATTTGAAGATGGCAGAGAATGCATCAGTAGCACAACATCTGAACGAATTTAACACTATCACAAATCAATTGTCATCTATAGAAATTGATTTTGATGATGAGATTCGTGCTCTGATCGTCTTGGCTTCTTTGCCAAATAGTTGGGAGGCAATGAGGATGACAGTAAGTAATTCTACAGAAAAGGAAAAGCTCAAGTACAATGATATTCAAGATTTGATTCTAGTTGACGAGATTCACAGAAGAGATGCAGGTGAAACCTCAGGATCTGGTTCTTCCCTAAACCTTGAGACAAGAGGCAGAGGTAATAACAGAAATTCAAATCGGGGCAGATCAAAATCTAGAAATACTAATCGGAACAGAAGTAAATCTAGATCAGGCCAACAAGTACAATGCTGGAATTGTGGGAAAACAGGTCACTTTAGGAACCAATGCAAAAATCCTAAGAAGAAGAATGAAGATGATTCTGTTAATGCTGTAACAGAAGAGGTACAGGATGCATTACTTCTTGCAGTAGACAGTCCACTTGATGATTGGGTTTTGGACTCAGGAGCTTCATTTCATACCACTCAACACCGAGAAATCATACAGAATTATGTTATAAGTGATCTTGGTAAGGTGTATTTGGCTGATGGTTCAGCCTTGGATGTTGTAGGTATGGGAGACGTTCGGATATTGTTGCCCAATGGATCTGTTTGGTTACTGGAGAAGGTTCAACATATTCCTGACATGAGGAGGAATCTGATTTCTGTTAGACAACTTAATGATGAAGGGCATGCAATACTATTTGTTGGTGGTACTTGGAAGGTTACAAAGGGAGCTAGAGTATTGGCTCGTGGAAAGAAGACTGGCACTCTATATATGACCTCAAGTCCAAGAGACACTATTGCAGTTGCTGATGGAAATACTGATACAAGCCTATGGCACTGCAGACTTGGTCACATGAGTGAGAAAGGGATGAAGCTATCAAAAGGAAAACTGCCAGAATTGAAGTCTATTGATTTTGACATGTGTGAAAGCTGCATCTTAGGAAAGCAGAAAAATGTGAGCTTCTTGAAAACTGGCAGAACACCAAAGGCTGAAAAATTGGAGTTAGTACACACTGATTTGTGGGGGCCTTCTCTGGTTGCATCCCTTGGAGGTTCAAGGTACTACATCACTTTCATTGATGACTCGAGCAAAAAGGTATGGGTTTATTTTTTGAAAAATAAATCTGATGTATTTAAAACATTTAAGAAGTGGAAAGCTATGGTTGAGACAGAAACAGGTTTAAAACTAAAATGTTTGAGGTTTGATAATGGAGGAGAGTACATAGATGGAGGATTCAATAAGTATTATGCAGCACAGGGAATTAGGATGGAAAAGACCATTCCTGGGATACCACATCAGAATGGTGTGGCTGAATGCATAAACAAAACTCTCAATGAGCATGCTAGGAGTATGAGGTTGGATGCTGGACTACCAAAAACTTTCTGGGCTGATGCTGTTAGCACTGCAGCTTACTTGATAAACCGAGGGCCATCAGTTCCCATGGAGTTCAGACTTTCTGAGGAGGTTTGGAGCGGTAAAGAGGTAAAGTTTTCACATTTAAAAGTTTTTGGTTGTGTTTCTTATGTTCATATTGATTCTGATGCTCGTAATAAACTTGATGCAAAGTCTAAAATATGTTTTTTCATTGGCTATGGTGATGAGAAATTTGGCTATAGGTTTTGGGACGAACAAAACAGGAAAATCATCAAAAGCAGAAATGTGATATTTAATGAACAGGTTATGTACAAGGACAGGTCAATTGTAGTGTCAGATGTTACAGAGATAGATCAAAAGAAATCTGAGTTTGTCAACTTAGATGGATTGATTGAAAGTACTGTCCAGAAAAGGGGTGAAGAAGATAAGGGGAATGTAGATTCACAGGTAGATCAGAGTACACCTGTAGCTGAAGTCCGCAGATCTTCCAAGAACATTAGACCTCCACAGCGTTATTCATCCGCTTTAAATTATCTCCTATTGACTGATGGTGGTAAGCCAAAGTGTTATAAAGAAGTCTTGCAAGATGAGAATTCAAGCAAGTGGGAGTTAGCCATGAAGGATGAGATGGATTCCTTGTTGGGGAATCAGACATGGGAACTGACTAAATTGCCAGTAGGAAAGAAGGCTTTGCACAACAAGTGGGTATACAGAATAAAGAATGAGCATGATGGTAGCAAACGTTACAAGGCCAGATTAGTTGTTAAAGGGTTCCAGCAGAAGGAAGGCATTGACTACACAGAGATATTTTCTCCAGTTGTGAAGATGTCAACAATTAGACTAGTGCTGGGAATGATGGCTGCAGAAAACTTACATCTTGAGCAGTTAGATGTGAAAACGGCATTCCTTCATGGTGATTTGGAGGAAGACCTTTACATGATTCAGCCAGAAGGGTTTATTGTTCAGGGACAAGAGAATCTATTTTGCAAACTGAGAAAGAGCTTGTATGGCCTAAAACAAGTTCCTAGACAGTGGTACAAGAAATTTGACAGTTTTATACATAGAATTGGGTTCAAAAGATGTGAAGCTAATCACTGTTGCTATGTTAAGTTTTTTGACAATTCTTACATCATATTACTATTGTATGTGGACGATATGCTTATTGCAGGGTCTTGCATTAAAGAGATTAATAATCTGAAGAAGCAATTGTCAAAACAATTTGCAATGAAGGATTTGGGAGTTGCAAAGCAAATCCTTGGTATGCGAATCATTAGAGACAAAGCTAATGGTACATTGAAGCTTTCACAGTCAGAGTATGTGAAGAAAGTTCTCAGCAGGTTCAACATGAATGAAGCTAAACCAGTGAGCACACCCTTGGGTAGTCATTTCAAATTAAGCAAAGAACAGTCAGCGAAGACAGAAGAAGAAAGGGACCATATGAACAAGGTGCCCTATGCCTCAGCTATTGGCAGCTTGATGTATGCTATGGTGTGTACAAGGCCAGACATTGCACATGCAATGGGAGTTATGAGCAGATTCATGAGTAGGCTTGGAAAGCAGCATTGGGAGGCAGTCTTGTGCGTGTGATTGGTTTTCTTTGGCGTGTGTTTTTCTCTATTTTTTTTTTTTTTGTTTCTCACATGTTGGAATTTCGGTTGAATTCCCAACACCTAGTTCTAGCAAGACCGACTTTTTTCTCGTTAGAAAACACCCAAAATCGTCTCTCCTTCTCATTGTTTCCAACCACCGACGCCAGAAATTTTCTCGTTGCTTCTAACGTGGACTTTGCAAGAAAGTTTTCTTCTCTTTCTCTTTTGTTTTATTTTCTTAATTTTTCTGTTTACATGTGTTTTTTTCCTTAAATTGACACATACATTCATATGTAGAAAGGAAACTTGTACTGTTTGATAAAATGCTTAAGTGAAGATAGATGCACTAATAATATAGTAAAAGGGTTTTTTTTTTTTTTTAAATAAATGTTATTTTGGATTAGATTAAAAGTGGTTAGTATGATGTAGTTTTATTGGTAGATAAATAAAGCTTCTTTCTTTGTTTATTAGTTGATTTAACGTATTTGGTGGTTGTGCTTGATTTTCAGATATTATGTATTGGTTAGACAGATTTGTTCTTTTTCAACTATGCATTTTGAAGATGGTTTCTTTTAGAAGTGTTTAAGTTTGGAATATATTTTGGCTTACTTTGAATTTTTAGAATTTGTTTCATTCCTTGTAATAATTTATTTTCATGGTGCAGAGATAGATGTTGTTAGGACATATGTGAGACTTGTTAGAGACATATGTTATGTAAATTGGCTAATCCTTTGTCAAAATGCACTTTACTTGTAATTGGGTTGATCTAGGATGGGTTTAGTACTTCAAGGAACAAGAGATCAAGTTTAGTATTGAAGTTTTGCAAATCTATTAAAGAAACAAGTAAAGAAGTATTGTTCATTAAAGCTCGACAAATTCATTTCTATCGAGGTTTAATAATGGATCTTGATAGCAGCTTGATAGAAGCTGTATCTATCGAGAATTACGAAATTAGAATTTCTAGATCTGATTTCATGCATATCCATGTGTATTTTGTGTAGAGTTTCTTTTCTTACAACCCTAGACATATATAAGGATTATTTTAAGGGCCATCATGCTTGATGCAAAGATTGTTGCACTTGTTATAAGCATATTGTGACCAAAGACAATTTGCCCTAGTTCATCATATTCTCTCTAAAAACTACTATGTCTTTGTTCCAAGGGTTTTGTGACCAAGGAATTTCTTGATCTTCATTGTTGGATGAACTGCAAAACTTTGCAGCCAACATCTTTCTCAAGTTGGTGTGTTAGTTACGTACTAAGATCCGTGCATCATTAGTTAGTCACGTACTGGGAGTCGTGCATTGAACGGAGAGATTACTGTTACATCATAAGTCCAATTGAATATTAGGGTAAGGGTTCAATTGTAGATTGGTATTAGGTACTAGGATTCCTTTTACTTGTAACCGTTTGTTTTTATAATAGATGATTCTCAGGAGTAGTGACCGTAAATTCACCCGGTACGGTTTTGCCTCGGTAGTTTTCCCCATTAGTAAACAAGTCACCTGTGTCAAAATTTATTTTCCATTGTATTTAGTTATTTGGTGATTTTTTTGTGCTACCACGCTTATTGCATGGAATTGAATCTAATTAATTCACTTGGATAGTTAATTGATTAATTTACCAAAGGGGTCAATACATTCTTGGCCTATTAGATGTGATGCTTTTGCTTTGTTGTTTTTGCTAAAGGAATTGATTTTGAGAAATAGTCTCTTCCTAAGAGTCTCCTCTAAGATATTCAATCTATCCTTTTGTATTATTTTCCTAGTTTAAGGGTCCATATGGTTGGAGGGGTGGAAAAGTGGGAGGATAGAAAATGGTAGGAGGATGGATAAGTGGGAGGATAGAAAATATTTTATTTTTTCTCCTTTTGGTTTGGTTGGGAGTGGAAAAGTGGAGGGATGGAAAGAATCAGTTTGAATAGATTTATTCATATACCCTTGTTAAAGAATGATGCCCAATTAAAACAAAAAATTGATAAGTAACCACAAAAAAGAGAATTACCAAAATTTATTAAAAAATAAAAATCATGTCCCAAAATAAAATTCGCTTCTATTTTAATATATATATATATATATATATCTCACACCTAGGCCCTAGAAAATCAAAAGAAAAAAAAAAGAATAGAAAAAAAAAAGGGGAAGAGTCACCGTTACTACCCAAAAGAACAAAAAGAAAAAGAAAAGAAAAAAAAGAGGCAACGTTACCCAAAATAAAAACAAAAAATAAAGGCAACATTACTTACTGCCTAGGGGAGAAGAAAAGAATAATAATAAAGGCAACTTGAAGAAGTGCACATGGGCATTTTTCTAAGTCAAGAAAAAATTTATACCTACTCAGTTTTCTCTCCATTTTGGGGAGAAAACATTTTGGTGGGCCCAGGGAGAAAATACCTGGGCCCCACCATATATTTTTTTTCCTCCCCACCCAACCAAATACATTCCAAAAAAGTTTTCCTTCCTATTTTCTCTCCAAAGTTTTTCATCAACCCTATTTCACCTCCAAACAAACACACTTTAAGTCTTTCGTTGAGTTATTATGGAAAATTATGATATTTTGATATTTGGTGTGTAGCCCACTTGAGTGTCTGGGTTTATGGCTGAGGACTAGCGGGTGGCTGGCAGCAATTCTTTTTTTATGACTTTGTGGCTGACCTGATAAGCCATCATTGGTAGTCACTGCGTCACCTATAACCACCACCAGGAGTCACCATTAAAACACCTAAACCCACTGATTGAAGACAAATCAGCCACTGTCCGACCTGTTCCACAAAAAGAAGGAAACCCGACATCAAGAAGATAGTGGCTATAAAAGTAATTTGTAGTTTAGGTTTTGTATTTTGGGACTTGTGTTTTTAAGTTTCAGATTTGCATTTCTAATTAATTGTTGCAGTGATAGTAACCTTTTCAGTAATTACTTTTAACTCTCTAATTGCAATGAAGGTGGAAAAGGAGACATTGATGAGCCTAAAAATCCATACAAGATATGGAAGAACTATGATCATATAAAAGGTGTGGGAAATGCAAAAAGGTTGGGCACAATGTTAGGACATGTCTTGACGATGAGAGAAACAAAGGAAAGAAAACAAAAAAGCAAAAGAAGCATCAGGTTATGTTGTTTAAGCAAACAAGAAAATCCATGGAAGATATGAATTTGATCATTTTTTGTTTAAGGGACGAACACGTAAATGTTTACATAGGTAGATTAATTGAGGATATGAAGTATTGCCGATTTGTATGTTGTAGGGAAAGAAAGTTCCAAGCTTCACACAAGGAAGATGACTAGGAGTTCTGAGCAGGGGAGGGCATTTTTTATTGGTGATGAGCATGGCAATTTGGTCCATCCCAAAGGGAAGAGAAGGCCACCGGAACATGGACTTGTTAGTCAACCTCTTTACAAGAAGACTTCTAGAAGCATGGTAGACCCACCAAGCACACAATGATCAAAGAAGCTTGACATAGACAAACTTTATAGTTTTCAAAGTGTTGTTTACCTTTTGCACAACCATTAATGAACAAGGATGTTAAAACTTAGATAATTTGGTAAATGTATTGATGGTTACACCAAAACATCAGAGGTGAAATTATGGAATGAAATTATGCAGGTTGTTTTTTGTTTATGGAATTGTTATTATATGTGCGGAAGGTCACTACCTGGAATAAGCATCTTTGCTATAGTTACATTGTAATTTGGTACAAAACTACCTGGAAAATTTTGCTAGTTATGAGTTGATTAGTTTATAGTAGACCTTGATGCCAATGTGTTGCATTAATGATATAATGGTTGTGTAGAAATCATGAATGATGACTGAGTATAATGTCAAATATGTGTCTCAAGTTAATGGCTTTTTCAATCACACATATAAGCTTTAATTTTTGTAGGAGATCCTAATTGGAGCCAACTTTGCTTCAGCTACATCTGGTTATGATGAAAATGCTGCCATTATCTCAGCAATTGGAATACTTGTATAAATTAATATTATAATTCCTCCAAAAAGTACAATTTGAGATTTTATGGACAAAGCGCCATGTGTATTTATTTATTTTAATCTTTCAAAACAAACAATCCATTAGATGGATGACAAAGTACATTACAAATCATAACAATAACATTAAAATAGCGATGAATTTGATCCAAATTAGATAAATTTTTGGCAAAATCTTTTTGTACTCCACTCTAGCCCCATTGCACCAAATCATAGGAGTCACAATAATTACAAATGCAATCCACTATAACAACAATGCAATCCTCAACTTTTTCTCCTCCATGTGGTGTACAACTAACTTATCTTGATCAACTTCATTAATCTTCTACATGCATTCTTGTAGTCAACCTATTATTTTGATTAGACCAACAAAGAATGCCCTCCCTTGTTCAGACCTCCCAACTCTCTTCCAAGTGAAGCTTGGAACTTTCTTTCCCTACAACCAACAAACCAACAGGTAACACATTATAATCAATAGAACTTAAAAAATTGAGCTTAAATAACTATTTAACTATGTAACTGATCATCAAGCCCATTGCTCTAGGTTCAAAAAGATAAACATATATTTCTATAGCACCAAGAACTTAGCAAAACTCAAAACCCAAGTAATGCCTAGGCAATACAAATTCTCATCCCTGTAGCACATATTATTTATCTTATGGGACTCAAATAATGAGAGACCGCATCACAACAGTTCTCTAACTATCCAATGGGGTAGAATTAAAACCATCTAAGGAAACATAACAGCAATTCTCTAACATGGCTCAAAGAAACATAAAAATATAATCTATAAGACATATAATAATCAAACATCTCCATCATATTAACAAAATTATAATGTATAATAAATATAACAGTAGCACCTATAGGTTGTGATGTACTCTACAATAAAAAAGATATAGCTCAACATAGAATCAACTTATGTCCATAGCCAGTAATTTAAAATGCATAACAATAGGTTTTTTACTTAACACAATTATTGGGGCATGTAGACACCACATTTTGTACTCTTTATGACTCGGGCCCCCGTTTCCCAATGATGCAGAATTTCTAAAGCCTAAGGTTGGTTTAGGGCTTGATCAGATTTTAAATTGACTTGAGGAAGGTTTTTATGGAAAATATAACTCTTTTATGAACAAAATAAAGCTATTTTTGGAAAATAAAGGCTATGGAAACCCTAGGGCTGCATATGCATACACGCATATACATATGCAGGCTTGATGTATGCGTACGTATAAATTAACTGAGGGGAATGGTCAAAATCAAGCTTGAAAAGCTTCTTGTTTGAAGTATTGGGTTATAACCCTCCTTTTTTCATTTCTTTGTTTTAATTCTGTTTTTATTTGTCTTGTTGCCTTTGTTTGTGTTTTAATATGTTTAGGTAGCCTAGGGTTTAGTAGTTTTCTGTTTTAAAGCATGTTTAGATTGTTAGATTTATTGTTTTAATTTTTGCTTTGTTTTATGTATTTTTGGTTTTTGGGTTAAGGTTCTTAGGGTGTGTATGTGTTCGTTTTTATGCTTTTTGAGTCTCTGTTTCGTTGTTTGATTGTTTGTTTGTCCTTAACATGTTAGATTAGGGTTTGTTTCAATTTCTTGCTTTGATATTCCATGAACATGCATTAATATGATCATGGATTGATGCCTAGGTGCTGCGGTGCAGTGAGGTAAGTAAAGATAAGTCATGCATTTCACATGAAATGCATTTGTTTGTTACATGACCTTGTTCTTCTTTTAATGAATATGTATATGCAAGTTTATATGCCATGCTTTAAATAGGATAAACATGTTTGTTTGATTGCTACCATGTTTCTGCCCTTGTGATATCTCGTTTGCTTGCTACCTTGGATAAGATGATATGATATGCATGACAGATGTATGCTAGGTTTGATATGAGTTGCCACGATAGATGTATGTTAGGGTTTTGGGATGAAATGCCATGTTGATTGCTAGATGAATACTAGTGTGTGTGAGTTTAGAATAACGATGTTGAACATGCCTTTAATGAGATAAAGATGTAAGACACAATGAGTGGAAGTTGACACACAGTGGGTGGTTTTGGGTGCCTAACACCTTCCCAAAATCATACCTAAACTCTGAACCCATACTCTGGTAGTAAGATCAGTTCTTCCACGAAAGGGCGCTATGTAAATGGTTCCTTGACCTAATCACAACTCCATCTTTTCTTTGCCTCGGTCCACTTAGTCGAGGCGTACTCTCCTTTTAGGAGAAAACCACTGCACCCATAGGGTAATTTATCAAGCATGTTATATTCATGATTTAATGAGAGCATGAACAAAAAGGCAAGGGAGTTTGGTCTTGGCCAACAAATTACACACAATCAAAGCATTGTAAAATTTATCAAATTCCTCCTTACTTATGGATAAGGCAATATAGACTATATTCAAGTAACAACGTACACTACTAGCAATATATCTTAATTCAACTTGGAGACCAACATGAGTAGCATCGTACATTAGCTACAAGGAACCATCAATATTAATCTAAGTAGCACAATCCCATTTAAGTTTATAGACATTGATAATAAAATTGGATACAGACTAAAACAAGGAATGATAGCTAATAAACCCTAAACTCACAACATGATTAGAATTATACATTAGCTGCAAGGAACCATCAAATATTAATGGAACCATCAATATTAATCTAGGCAGCCCAATCCCATGTAAAGTCTATAGAAATTGATAATAAAAATAGAGATACAAACTAAAAGGAATTGTAGCTAATAAACCCCAAACTCACAATTCCAAACCCCAACCCCATCAGACTCACCTCTTCCCGAAACAAAAGCACCCAAATCTCACCATAATAGACCAAAACCAAATCCATCATCGTACATATCTTGCAACATCAAGTGTTCTCATCCCATAATAGAACAAAACCATTTCAGGTAAGATTTGGTTATAAAAATAAGACACTTCTAAGGTGAAGTTACAGTGCCAAATCCAACATCATAAAAAGATTGACCCTTTTATTTTCGGTAAAAATTTATAAAAAAATGTGAAAAATACAAAAAATAAATAGAAAAAGAGAGACGATTTTGGGGGTTTTCTAACCAGACAAAGGCTTGTCTTGTCATTGTCGAAACTAGTGATGTTTGACATAACGTAGCTCTGGCAACGGCGCTATGCAACGACTATGGAGGTTTGGAGGGGAGAGAGAGATAGAAAGAGAGAGAGAAAGAGGATAGAGATAGAGAGAGAGAGAGAATTTTGATTTTACAAAAAAGGAAAATGCATGTTGTTAATGGCAAGGTTTTGAAATTTTTTGGGACATTTTTGTCTCTTTATTTTAAGTGACCTGAGTATGCTGACCTATCATTTTAATACATGTGTCAATTTATTATTGGACTTAGAAGCACCACATGGATGTGTAGACACTCGATTTTGCACCCATGATTTAATCAAGGAAGATGACAGTAG
Source organism: Quercus aquifolioides (assembly GCA_019022515.1). Taxonomy (NCBI): domain Eukaryota; kingdom Viridiplantae; phylum Streptophyta; class Magnoliopsida; order Fagales; family Fagaceae; genus Quercus; species Quercus aquifolioides. Next base: position 16,736,134 of record CM032325.1, on the reverse strand, counting down.
TGACTATCCATGTAAAAACAAACAAAAATCATTCTTGCATCACATGCATCATTTTGTTCTTGCATCACATACATCAATTTGTTCTTGCATTACATGCATTAATTCATTCATTGCATATCATGAAGATGATCTTGAGGTTCTAACGGTCGCGACGGTATGCCCGGTTTCCAAATCGGACCGTCGGATCGAAAGATATCGCATGATCAAGTTTGCACGGTCAACATGCATTGTATGGGGTGAAACCGATCACGTGTGATTAATTGAAATTAATTTTGATTGGTTAATGATTTAAATTAATTAAATGAATTTATGTGATTGGTGGAGTATTTTTCTTAAAGTGAGATTTGTTGCATGGGATTAAAACAAATAAGCTGATAATATTTAAAGACTGGATTATTAGGTTTTTTGGATAATCATATTCAAAATAATTATTTTAAAAGTCATAATTATCACTTTGGAATGAGGTTTATCATAAAAATAATTCTGAAATTCGTCCAAATACAGTCTTAGAGTTGGAAAACACCTCAAAAACGTGCTAATCAAGTAACAGATTTCAGATTCATGTTCTAAGGTACTTTTGGCCTAGTAGAACTCAAAATTTGGACTAGACTATTTCTGACAAAGTTGTAGAGAATCGAATTTCCCTTCAGCTTTCTAAATTTAGTCATAATCAGAATTTTGAGTAAAGAGATATGATCAAAATAAAAAACTGTTTCTGATCTGAAAAATCAGCTTACTCTTATCCAAATCTCTTTTTTTAGGGTTTTTCCCCATACGTTTTTTTGCATTCCAACCTCTATAAATAGAGGAGTCATCTCATAATTCAGCACACTTTTGACCCCCCCAAGGAGAGCACACTTTTTCACCCTCTAAGGAGACACTTTTCAGCCTCTAGAGAGAAACACTTTTCTTCGAGGTTCTGGGAGGCATACGTTTATAAAATTAGGGTTTTTAGGTTTCATAGAGAATTGCATAAATTTCTTTGAACCCTAAAACATCCTTTCAAGAACAAAGAGTGCTCATGCAAGAGGTTGTTTCTTAACCCTTTTTCTTATGATGTGATGATGCATGTTATCTTTTTTTCTTTTTCAAATGTCCATAACATGAATTGTTAATTATTGTTTTGTTTACAACATGATTATTTTTTTTTATGTGATTGTTACAATCTCTTTCTTTAATGTCAATAATCTACATGTGAATGATTTTTTTTTTATTAAAATAAAACATATTTGCATCTTTTCTAGATGTAGATCTAGATTTTTCTCAACATAAAAACATCTTTATAAGATGTAGATCTGACTTTTTCTCAATACAAAAACAGATCTACATCAAGATGTAGATCTGACTTTTTCTCAAAATAAAAAGTATCTGCATCTTCATTAGATGCGGATCTGAATTTTTCTCAATTAAAAACTGATTTGTATCTTTCTTAGATACAAATCTGATTTTTCTTTAATACATGCAAATTTGAAATAAAGAAAAAGATTAAACATGATTGTGTTTGTGTTTGTTTTCTTTAATTCATGTTGCATAAATTTAGATTATGAGTGAAACTCTCTTCTTAAAAAATCTTTTTCATTCTTTTTTTTTTTAAATACTACAAAACATATCTGAATTTTTGTCATCAAAAACCACTTTTTCTACATATTACAAAACATATATGGTATTTTGACAAATCAAAATCTACTTTTTCCTACCAATCAAAATAGATCTTATTTTTTAAAAAACAAAAGAAAAGACTTCATTCATAAATAAATTTGTGTGATTTGATCTTTGTTTCACGTATTCAACATATCATTCATGACATGCATAAAAAAGTACATAGGTCATAAAAGTCTAGAAAACTAGACTCTGTCTGGGCGGAATGGGTGCCAAACAACTTCCCATTATGTAACTTAGCCTCCGGATTTAAGTCTTTGGCTAAGTAGATCTAGTCTTGTGTTTACTTTTTATTTTGGGTAGAATGTAATTAGGACAACAAGACATGTATTTGTTTTGGTAATTTGTAACTAGGACCAAAAGCTATGTAATTGTCAAATTTTCTAAATATGTAATTTTTATTCAATTAATGAAGAGAACAATTCAGTCTTATATTTAGTTCTTCTTATTTTTTTAATAAAAAATAAGTGGCGACTCCATACCACTTACCCAAAAAGAGAGGTACCCTAAAAGTTACCCGAAACTCTTTCTTGAGGAACACATCTCTCACAGGATGCTGAGTTGGAGATCTAGAAACAGCATATACTTTCTTTGTATATAGAACGTCTTAATTACTTTGCCTCCTCTTATTACCTAAGAAAAAACCAAAAAGCAAGCCCTACTTACACAAGAAAACAACTTTGACACCAAAAAAAAGTGCAAAAGTTAGGTGGTATGGAGGCATTTATGGCACTTTTTAACCAAAATTAACATTTTCATTATTTTTTTTTAAAAAGTCAGTGTTTATTGCACACACTTGTGCAGATACACATTTCTCAAATACACTAAGTGCAACAAGTTTTTCACTTAAAAAAACTTTTATCTACTCCCAAGATTTAGCATGTCACTATTCACAACACTTTGGAAGTTTATCTACTTTTTTTTTTTTTTTTTTTTGGTATATGGTATTTTTGATATTTAGTTTGGGTTATTGTAGACAATACGTAATGGAATATTCCAAAAATCAAATTGGGTCCATGTCAGAGATTACGTAATAGAATATTCATTCAGGTTACTACTTATGTGACAAGGAATTTCACTACCTTAGGACAATTAGGGTTACTATCATTGTTTACTAGGGCTTCCATTCAAAACTTATAACAATTCTCCTTCCAACCTTCTAGTGCAATAAAAGACTTCATTAGAATTTAAATCATAATTTAACGGTAAATGAGTATTTTTTTCGTTTCCAATACTTAAAAGGGGATATTGCTCAATTTAAAGTTTATGAGTGAATTGTGAAATACCCAAAAATAGATTTTTTTTCTATTTTTATTTTATTAAGTCTAGTGTGTAACATATTGTTCATGTTTTGTTGAGCATGCATTTGAAGCTACAAGAATCAATTGAATTACTTATAGGAGAGTGGAAAATATATAAGGAATATTAATATTTTATAGAAATTTACAAAGTGTACTAGGGTTAGAATTTAACAACGTGGTTCTCTTAACAATTTAAAAACAAGAAACAAAAGTTATTTCTTTTTCAAAACCTGATTTTAAAGAGTTTAGACAGTATGTGAAACCACAATTATTTATTTGTGTTGGTAGGACCACATGTCAAATTGACTCAATTCTCCATGGAATGGACTAAGAAGTTGATAGTAGCACATGGTAAAAGCTTTTGTGAATGATTTCATCCTATTTTCGTCCATAGGCGTTGGGAAAAATATCAAATCAAGAAGGATTGCATAAATTGTGGTTTCTCCAACCCAAAAGTTTACAGAGATGAAAAAATGCATATTTATATATAAATTCATATCCAAGCATATACACACATGATATGAAAATTCATGCTCTAGGAGTTTAACTACAAAAAAATAAATTAATTAATTAAATAAATTAAATTAAATTTAAAAAAAAATCATAAAATAGGGTAATATATTGGATCAATTACTCATCTTCAAATTTTATTACATAATACTCTCAACCCTCCTCACACATAAAATTCTGGCAGATAAATATCATGTTTATCTCAAACACACATTACATTAAATTAAGAATCAAGTACATTGTCCACACTGACTTATTTGAACGAACATGGGAGTTCGGCAGAAGGAAAGTAAACAAACGGAATGACATAGCCATACATAGGACGTACCAGAGAGGATCTATAACAAATTTTCAATACCTCTGGTCTCATTTTGGATGATAATAAGCCAACATAGAGTACACGGTCTGTAAGACACTGAGAATGAGTACAAATAAACCGGCAATGAAAGCCACTACTGTCCACGGGCTGCTGAAATGGTCGTGAATGACTTGAGTTATCCAGAGCATCCTCCCCTTGTCGTAGTATTGCTGGATTTGGCTTCTGACGCCTTTGTATATTTCAAGGTTAGGAACCAAGTCGGTGCCTATCTCGTTGAAGACTCGAGCCACTTCATCATCGCTGCCAAGGAAATTGCGGAGTATGCCTGCGTTCCTGAGGTCTATAACGTCTTTGGATTCGTCGATGAGTGAATCGAGGAAGGATATGTAAGACGAGACTCCGTAGTCATTTTCAAAATCCGGACACATCTCGTAAGCTATCAAGTTGAAGAACTTGGGTCCAGTTGAGTCATCCACTATTATTGGAGGCAGGCTAAGCCTCCGTTTGGATTGGAAGGAAGCTGAAACGCGCGCTTCGCGTTTCAGCCTTTTTCTTTTTTTTTTTTTTTTTTTTTTTTTTTTTTTTTCACGTGTTCAGCCCAAACCGCACTGTTCAGTTACTGTTGCGGTTACTGTTCATTGAACAGTAACCGCAACTTTTGACTTTTTCCACAATTTTTACTGTTTACGGACCCACAATTTTCACTTTTCAGCAATTTTTTTATTAAAAATGGGTCCCACGGTACTATTTACACATTTAAAAATTATTTTGCTACAGTGTTTCAGTTTTCAGTTTTCAGTTTTCAGTTTTCAGCTCTATCCAAACGGACCCTAAGGGTTCCGCCATAGAATTCCCAATTCTTGGTGAAGGTTATTTTTCCCAAGCATTTATTGTTGCTGGACTTCAAATGAATTCCTACTGCGTTAAGCTCCTGCACGTTGCGAAATGAATTCCAATCTTCCTGGTTAGAGTTATTTTTAGGACTTGTGGAAGTGCAGCCTAGAAGTCTGTTCCGCAGTAGATCCAGAAGATGAACTGGTTCTTTATTGGGTGGCGTTTCCTCTGTTTTTTCACCCTCTTTATTATTTTTGGTTGGCTTTTCCTTTGTTTTTTCTGTCATACTTTGCTCATCGATGAAACTTTGGACCGACTCCCTCAATCTTCCACCCTCTTTACTGTTTTTGATTAAATCGTCGAGAATTTGATAAGGAAGTTGATTCTCCAACAAGAATAAATCTTGTCGCACAAAGGCCACTTGACCGTCTTTAATTTGGAACCTTTTGAAATCATTATGAACAATAGAGTCTATGAATTTCAGTGTTGCACAACCATCCACAAACAACATCCATGAAAGGGCTTCATCATTATAATTGTGAATCACCTCCTCATCGAAACACTTCCTTAGTTGCTCGATGTTGTTCTTAATCACCATATACAATTCTTTATCAGTCTTGCCACTTTCTTCAACGAAGTTTTCTGCCAATGTAAGCTTGTATTCCTCTGCTAATCGATACTTTGGCTTACCATGATGGATAGGACCGATTGATACCACCCTCGGCTCACAGTACTTTTGGAAATCTTTGTGACCTCGAAGCAATAAAACCTGATGGTTCACGCAGTTTAGAAATTAACAAAGTAATAATTGACAACAATATAATAAATTTACAATAAATAATATGTTTTTTTCACTAATCATTTCAATGATACATGTTAATAAATTTATTTGGACAAAGTTTGGCTCCAACTACCAATAGGAAACTAACATAATATTAATACTTGTCAAGTGCAACTCACTTATCAATCCAAGTGAATCATGTGCAATCGAAATGCATTTCATCTTCTTATTGGTGGTTAAAGTCCAAGACTCCAAACATATTTGAAGTCAAAACACTTCCAATTTATAATAGTAAGATTAATAAACTATAATTATCCTTGACATATAACTTAAGGCATTCGCACCACCACATGTGATGAACATTTAACTTGTATCTCAGTGGGTTCCAATTAGCTCAATTATTAAAGTCTTTTGTGATCAAATAAGAGATTTGAGGTTTAATCCTGCTTACACCAAAAACCAATTGGTATTTTTATCTGATGATAAAAAACATCATTAGGAGCAGAAGTCATAGGTTGAAACTATTTTATAAAAAAATGTGTATCTCAACTAGTGTATTGAGTTTCAACACCAAAAAAAAATCCTTAAAAAAAAAAAAACGTATTGTACTTAGATCACAAATTCATTAACCTCAGCATATTCATAAAGAAAAAATAAATAAAAGACACATGAGTCTATAGTCTACACCATACCAAACAGAAAAAGTTTCACCAAAGAAACATATTTTTGGAAAATTCTTGTTTAATCTACAGTGTAAGATTTATATTGCTAGTACAATGCATTAACCTATAATTACCCTATATTTTTCCCCATAATATAATATCAAAGAAGTACCCCTCCAATCTCTGTCTTTCCTAATTTATTTCTTTTACAATTTATGCAGGTTGTGATGGCTCGATACAGTTTGAGACTTAAGGCAAAAACTTTAAGTTGAAACTTTTCTATATTTAAATATTAACTTTTAATATTATAAGCTTTTTTAATTTTTTTTTTTTTTTAAATCCAATCTTCTTGCTTTTTGAGATACATGTTAGGTCCATAGAATTAGTTTGGCGAACCGTGAACAATTTGAACAATTGTACCACTTAGAATCTTAGTTAATCTTGGTTCTCAATTGTAAACATGTTCTAGTACAAGACAAGTGAAGATTCAAGTAATGATAGACTCAAGAAAAATAGAAACTGGACTACCACTATGCTGGTTTTCAACACCAGCTTGACATGTCAAGATTCACTTAATTCAACTAGTTGAATTGAAGCGCTTGACCGATCAAGAATCATACATAATAGATCTAGAAGTCTTGTTTTCTTAATTAGCCGAATGATCTAGGGTTACTTTCACTTCAAGTCTACTATATAGGCAACCTAAAGCATATTTTCCAAGTCTACGGAACAGTAGTTTATTGCACATAGATCTAGAATTTTCCAAGCTCTCTTAAAGTATCAACCGGAGAACTAGTTCATACCAAAGATCTGGTGATCAAGTGAAGTTGCTGCATCCAATTTACATCCAAGTTGGTGGTCCAAATCTTTGGGAGGTGTTTTTGGAGTCATGAGTGAAAGTTCACGTGGAACAAATCTAGAATAGAATAGTCCATTGATTAGGAGATACGTGTGGTACTCACGTGGGTAAGTATTACATGAGTAGAAATAAATATAGGGTTAAGTCTATTATATAAACTCTCGTTCTATTCTAGTGGATTTATTTACCTTAAGAAATCCCCCCAAGTTTTTATTGCAAAACACTTTGTTTCATTGGTTTTTTTGAGCCATCATTTTGGTTGTTTATCTGTGATCCATGTTTATGGGACAAAATTAGGAAATGCCCCATTTGAGCAAAAAAAAAACAGCATTATGCCCTCTTTTCCAAACTAAATAGGGAAATGCCCCTCTTTTGAAAATCGAGTTTCTAAAAATCGATTTAGGCCCTATAGCGGCGTTTTTTAGGAGCCTATAGTGACGTTTTTAGGACTTATAGTGGTGTTTTTTAACTCGATTTATATGAAATCGAGTTATAGGTAAAAAAAATTAAAAAAATTGTCTATAACTCGATTTTATGGAAGTCGAGTTACAAAACGTCACTATAGGTCCTGAAAATGTCACTATAGGTCCTTAAAAACGCTGCTATAGGGCTCCAAAATTTTTTCTTTTTTATAACTCGATTTTAAGAAAATCGAGTTACAAAAGAGGGGCATTTTCCTATTTAGTTTGAAAAGGAGGGCATAATGCTGCTTTTTTTGCTCAAACGGGGCATTTCCCAATTTTGTCCCATGTTTATGTGATGTTTATCAATTCATATCTGGAACATAATTAATCTAATTAATTACTTGGCTAAGAATTGATTAATTGCTTCACAACCGGTACTTAAAATCCTAACAATATAGAAACTACTCTAATTTAGTTCCTGCATTCAAGTTAAGCTAAGATCTCAATTATTTAGTTGATAGTATATCTCATATGTACTTTTATCTTCTTGTGAAATAGTCAATCTTAAGTATGATTTTATTAGTTTTAATTTTAATAAATTTGTTTACAGAAGAAAATATAACAATTTTTGTCAGTAAAATTCTACAAGCGATAAATACATTTGGGAAAAAAATCTAATCTTTTTATGTAGTCAATAATTATGACATTACATGTTTTAACATTATTACAATTTGATCAAGAGATTCAATTTGATATTTTATAGTAGAAATTTAAAAAAAAAAATACTATCTATAATATAAAATTATAATATTACGAGGATACATAAATTTTAAAGTGTAGAGATGAATTCAACACATAACTTAACGAATTAGTAAGTAGTATCTCATCTAACAATTAAATCACCCAACAGCCTCAAGATGCCTAAGTAAAGATGAAATCAACACATAACTTAATGAATTAGTATCAATTAAATCAATATAGAAAATCAAATTCCAAGGTTTAGGTTTAAAATTTAACAAAAATGGATGGAAATTATATATTATTATTATTATTATAAAGTTTCTTTCCTTTACCTTGGATAAGAAATCCAATTAATTTCCAACTTCGATTTTCATTTTGAGGAATAGAGTGATTGTTTGGTGTGTGGGTCGTGTGGGAGGTTTTGCGTCTTACGTTGATAATATATATACCTTGTGGGAGTTTGACTTACTAAAATTGAAACCTTACACCATTAGATGAAATTCATAATCAATGATGAATCGGAATGCTTATAAAAAAAATTTCTTTGAGCACAACTTAGAGTTTCAATTGGATTGGATTTTTACGAAGCCACAATTTTGAGAACCTTCTTAGGTGGTGGAGAGAGGGCACAACTCACCCATTTTTTTATTGATAAATCTACAGTTTTGCAACCTTTATCTAGTGAGGGCCTTAGGCAAAGGTCTAAGTGACCTAAGCTTGGAGTCGGTGTACAAGCATCAAGAGTGTTAAGACTCTTTTATATAAAGTTAAAATAGTTACAGGTTAATTACAAATAAAATAAGGAATTAAATCACAAGATAATGGTGAAATAAATCACAAGATACTGAGAGAGAGAAATATTTTGCAACTATTCTAACTTAATGCAATCAAAAGTTTCATATATAGTAAATTTTGTGAAAAGCAGCATTTTTGTTTTTGCTAGGATATAGGACTACTTTAATTAATAAAACAATTATTATATTTTGATTAAATGCACAAACACAACCTTTTGTATCTTTGGCTTTGTTGTCCATCGATTCTTCCTTTTGACACTCGCCTCCTCTAATTTCATAAAATTCTCTTCCTCGGAACTGGCACATCCTGTCTCACCCTGGATTGCAATACTAGAGACAATGACAGGTTGATCATGGCCTCTGCTTGTTTCACCAGCTTCTTTTCTTTCAACTTTTCTCGAATGGATCATCTCCTCCATGGAAATTATATGCTCCACTCCGGCCATCGTCAGTGTTTTCCAAAATAAGGTAACTCTTGCTATGATAACATTGATAAAATAGTAAACTATATATCTGCTAACTGAACATGAAAACGTTACCCTGAAGCATTTACAGTCTTCATTACTTTATTCATATACCAAGTCTGGAATCAAATGCACACACTTTTGTGCACTACAAACTTGCTTTGCGACTCAAGTTTGATGAAACTGTGAATGAGAACGAACTAAACTATATTCCCATCACCTTTTATAAAACAGGCTTGTTATTTGATTTATGATTTGAAATCATGCACACTTTTCCATTAAACTAACAACTATTCTAGAGCCATACATTTTACCAGAACTTATGCATATGTCAACTTGTAATTTAATTATAACACTTACACATGGATTCCATTATTGGTACTTAGTGAGAAGTAATTTAATCACCACTTAATACACGTGTAAATTATGAAAAAGCGTGTGCTCTTAAATATTTTTCATAAACTAAGGGTTGTACCTTCATTTTTATGCAGCCCTGTTGGAATTACACACGCTTTTGTGTGTTATGTTTCCTGATCAGTGGCTAAAGGGGCCAAGTGGCCATACCCCGGACCCAACTAAGCTTGTAGTTTTTTCATAAGCAAAAAATTTAGGTACAATGCATTAAGTTCCTTAATTTAGTTAAAATATATAGTCATATTAATTAATAAAGTATAAATAATATTATCTTTGCTAAGGATAATTAAATTTAAAGCCACTAATAATTCCTTTAATTTGGATATTTCATTATCAATTATCCTCATTGTAAGTATACGCAAATTAAGAAGTATTGATACGTTATTTAAAATAAAGACGTTGACAATTTAGAAAACATTTGAAACTTCAATTCCCAAAGAACATCTTAAGGATCTCCAAGGACAAGTTTTATTGTAAATTATTTAGTTGTTTATATTAAAAAGAAAATTGCTGAGAACTAAATATACAAATTTGACTATGTTATGGGAGTATAATTTTGGGTTTGGCTTATTTCTATTACTTTTTTAACTGGACATGTCATTTTGTTTTAAATATACAATGATAAGTAGTAATGGGTTTTAATCTTCACATTTTATTTAGTTAGTAGATGATTTGAAAATTTCTTATTAAAACAAAATGATATTTCAGTTTAAAAAGTACTAAAGGTAAGCCAAATCCTAGAATTTTAACTATAGACGTTTCCGTTACAAACACCAGGAGGAGCCAATTAAGTTACAAAACCCATGGCATTCATATTTGGTACTTAATAAGGACAAAGTTCGGCTTTAACCATGTTTGAAGTCTTGAGCTTCAATGATCAACAAGAGATGACAGTAACTAGTTTTTGTCATGAGTCAATTAACTCAATCAACTAAGTGAATCATGTAAATTACACATAACATGACATATATAATATATTGGTGATTGGAACCTAAGGCTCTAACCATGTTTGAATTCAAAAATTTTATTTATTTTAATTCTCTAAAAGAGTATTAACTACAAGTTTAATATTGGAGATATTTAATAATTTTTTTAATTTGTATTTCCTTCTATACCTACTTATTAAGTAGTAACATCATGATAATTGATTAAAGATACCTGACTAGTACCTTCATCTTAGCACATATATTTGTTACGGTTGATAAACGCTTTTTGTTCAACATCTGTTGATTTGTAAAATATTTCATTTATATCTTGAAGTATCTTCATAATTTTTTTTATGGACAAAATTGGCACATGTCAGGGCAAAATAAGTAACATTTTGCCCCATTTTCCAAACTAATTAGGGAAATGTCCTTCTTTTGAAACTCAATTTTCTCAAAATCAAGTTTAAAAAAAAAAAAAATTCTAGAGTCCTATAGTGGCATTTTAAGGAGCTTATAATGACGAGCTCTGTGAACTCGAGTTATAAGTAATTTTTTTTTTTTTTACCTATAACTCGAGTTCCAAAACGCTACTATAGATCCTTAAAACTTCACTATAGGCTCCTTAAAAACACCACTATAGGGCTTAACTCGATTTTGAGAAAATCGAGTTTCAAAAGAGGGGCATTTCCCTAATTAGTTTAGGAAAGAGGGCAAAATGCTGCTTATTTTGCTCAAAAAGGGCATTTGCCAATTTTGTCCATTTTTTTATACTATATATATACCCATCAAAAGGGTTGAGTTTAAGTTACACCCGGTATAACTCTAACTAATATTATACTGCTCAATAACTTGCTATTGAATAAATATTTTGAAAATCCAACTGTTGAATTACATGTTCTATATATTCTTAACATGCATGCAAATTTTCATATCAATCGGATGTTATTTACCATTTGATCCATAAACTCATATTTTATGCATTATTTTAAACCACAAAAATTTGAATTTTAACAATTGATTAATGACTTGGATATTAATTTTTGATCACCTTGAAATTTTGCAAACTTAAAGAATATACAAAGATAATGTAATCTAACAATGGATTTATCAATATTCGCATCCACTTGAACCCAACCCATATCAAAATATTTAATATGTAAAAAGAAATAAAAATATCAAATCTATCACATTTTAATTTGAGCCCTTAAATGATAACTTTTTTACTCCACACCACTACTATCAACGGGCCAGGTTTACAGCATCATTTATTTCCTAAAGAAAGGAGAAAGCATGTTCCACTTTTTTTTATTAGCAAGTTTGGCATAAGCTCTTTTAATTGCAATAGAAGTTTTGTTTTGTGATTCTATCTTCTCATAAGCCTCGTAATAAAGCAAAATAAGATGTTCGTGCTATATATGGTTCGATTGTGCTTAAAAAGAGGTCAGAGAATACGATGCTGCTTCAGAGTTCAGAGGCTTCAGACACTGAGAACAAATGTGATCATGTAATACACGAGAGATCAACCGTGAAGCGGGTGAAATAATAATTTGGAAATTTATATAATATCATGTACAATATAATAAAATTTTGGTAAAAAATAATAATAAACTACAATACTTAAAGCTTGAAATTCCAGCTTAGAATAAGTCCCAGAAGCCTCTGGTGGTAATTTCGGCTGAGGATTTTTTATGTGTCCTTAAAGTTTTTAAGTCTCTCATAACACCATACTATAGGGCCAGTAACGCAGGAGAATGTCATATATAGCTAGATGAATTATGCAACACATCCTTTTCTAAAGCATGCTATTTGGTGATGCTTGCTTAATTGCTTTCCCATTTTTTATTCATAAAGTTACGTACTCTCTCTAAGATATCATATACAAAATTAACAACTTTTCTTTTTCTTCCAAGCAAATTCTCTTCCTTACACAGTAACACTTTTTCCATCAGTAGGACATAAACCTTTTTGACCCATGAATAGTGCTACGTTTGGAAATTTGGGAGGAGATGAGAATGAATAATTAAATAAGGGTGAATAATTAGCTCTTCTTTTTGTAATTGCTATAAATGGTGAAGGGTAAAATAGATAATTCAAAATGCTTAATTAGTTGTAAAATCACTCTCCTCTACTCCCCCTTCAAATCTCTCAAATTTTGAAAAATTAAAAACAAGGAATTAAAAGTTCTCCTCCCCCCTCCCCAATCTTAATAAACATCCAAACAATGTAAATTAAATCATTCTCCCTCATTTCTCTTTACTCCCCTCAACTGGCATATATTGTATGGGGATTATAATTTATTTTTTTTTGGGTATTATTTAGAGGATTTGGATAATGCTCAGCTCTGGCGCATGAGAGCCACTTGATTTGGACATGTAGCAAAAATTAGACACTTGTCGATAGAGATAGAGTCAAGGAGTGACTCCTCCTAAAAAAGCTAATGAAGCACTGGTATATAGAACCGCTTAAATGCTTTGCCTCCTCTTACCTAAAAGAACAGAAAGTGATCCTTTTAATTACATAAATTAAATAATAATAAAAAAAAAACAACAACAACAACAGCTCTAACACCCAAAAGAGAGAGGAAAACACGGAGGCATTCATGGCACTTTATTCCACTTTTTAACCAAAACTAACACCATTATTGTTTAAAAAAAGGCCTGCACTTTATTCTGGTGTTTGATATGCAAATTTTTTTAAAAATTATTTCTTGTATAATTTAAAACATGTGTATTATGTAAACTAACTAATGTTATTAATATAAATAAAAAACCAAAAATTAATTTGGTTTTCATACTAAAATTTTGACAATAAGAACAATCAAAATTAGTTGTCAAATTTTCATGATCTCTACTACTCATCTTGCTCATATATATATATATGGACAATAACGTGTACACACACACATATGTATATGAACCATACATACATATAGAGTCAGCGTTATACTAGAAGCAAATGTTTGGGTCACCTAAGGCCCCAAGTAGAAAAAAAGGCCCCCATATTTTAACCAATAGTGTTATTTTTTTTTCATTACAATAGTATTAATTAAGCCCAAATATTAGATAATAAATAAAATAATATTTTTATCAAATAAAAAACAAGAAAAAAAGAAAAAGAGAGAAATGCTACGTTCATAACACTTTCACAATAAATTCTAAGTGGTAGGTTATTGCAGGCTATTATTAATGACAAAAAATTAATTTCAATTATGAATTCAAATTAAAACTAGTAACAACTTAATACCTATGATTTGTTGTGAAAATATTGTGAATGTAGCACTTCTAAAAAAAAAATTTACAACATTTTTCACGAGATGAGTTGGCAAACTTTTACTAGTTCTTATCTAAGTCCATCACTAACATCACTTTTTTACTTACCATTATCAATCTGCCACATCAACAAGTGTGAAAAGTTTTGTCAAATTTTTTGTGTATAGACCTTGCAAAAAAAAAATCTATGTATTTCATATTAATTAGTAGTAATTTTTGCATCAAAAACAAGACAATAAAGTTTAAGTAATATTTAATTTTTTTTTGAAATCATATATATTTAAATATATAAGAGACCTCAGTTTTAGTTTTTGCCTTAGGCCCCCAAATACATTAAGCCGCACCTGCATACATAGCGTATAAAAAGCAATGGGTCTCATCCTTATTTTATACATACATACATATATATATATATATATATATATATATGTGTGTGGGGGGGGGGGGGGCGGTAAAAGCCCAAACCCACGCATTGGGCCTGAGACCCTATTTGAAGGCTACTGTATGCCCGAAGAAAGGGAAGTGTTCAAAAAGGAGTCTGTGCTTAAGAGATATACCTGGAGGCGAACGAGGGGGTAGTCCAAAGAGATCATCATTGGTCCGAAGAAACCATTATCTTCGGATACAAAGAGCCTTGGCTGGGCGAACACCTGGGAGGTTCAAGTAACCTTCCTAATGACTTTGACGATAAAGGCAAGCTTCAGGCACGTGTGGAGATGATAGGAACGGAAAAATATCTACAAGACAAGCTGCAACCACCACATTAAATGCACTGCAACTGCTTTTCTGGCCGCATTAATGTGAAGAAGACCCTGAACAGTATAATCACAGCTACTACCACTCACAAAGAGCTAAAGAAGGTACCTGATGGGACATGTACTCAAGTGGATGCCTAGATGAAAAACAAGTGAACGATGAAGATGATGAAAGGGGGTGTTATATAAAGAAAAGAGACCTCCAGTAAAAAAAGGAGGAAAGAAAAAAGAGAGAAAGGAAGAAAATAACTTCACTGTAGCTTTAAGAATTATAACCAAACTCCATTCGATAAAATATCTCTTCGGACGTTCACGTTTGCATTAGTTGAAGCATGATTGCATGTTAATTCACCCGTAAATACCATAATTAACTCTTGTCTAATTCACGTCTAGCCCAGCTCTTTCACCCACGCTCTACAAATTTATTGTCCTGGGTTCGTTGGGCTCATAATCCCTACCTTTTAGGCTTGGGCTACAAAAACTGACCCTACAATATATATTTGCACTTTTATGTGTAAAAAAAAGTAACTTCTGCTTAGAATCCATCAAACCGAAAATTTCTTAGAGAAAAAAAAAAATCAAGCTTAAAATTCTAAGTAAAGAATATATGATTAGAGAAAAAGCAAAGAGAAGAGAGAGAAAGTGAGAGAACTTACCGTGAGGGAGAGAATGCGCCAAAAAAGTATGTTTCCTACGGCTACAGAAGAATATAATATTTATAAAAGATGCAACGAGTGAGAGAGAGATTGTTTTCCAAAAAAAAATTTTGGAAAACAACCTATAGAAAATAAACCTTATTTTTATTAAGGTTTTCCGTTGACTAAAGATTGTTTTCCGTTGACTAGTTTTTTTTTTTTTTGTGCTACCAAATACTAGAAAATATGGAAAACTATCTTTACAGAAGATTTTCCAGCGAAACAAATAGTGCATTAAAAAGCTTTGATTTTGTCCCGAGATCTAGTATGTCACTATTCAAAACACTCTGGAAGTTTATCCCTATTTTTTTTTCTTTTTTGTACAAGGTATATTTTTGAGATTTTGATATTTAGTTGTGGCTATTTTAGACATTACATAATGGAATATTCTAGATATCAAACCGAGTCCATGTCAAAGACAATAGAAAATATATTCTAAAATTTTAGACATTATGTAATGGAATATTCTAGATATCAAACTGGGTCAATGTTGAAGACAACGGGGAATATTCTAAAATTTTTAATATAATAAAAAATTATGGAAAAAGAAAAAAAGTAACTGACTTTTTTTTACAATTTTTTATATTTTTATAAAATTACTATTAAAATGTTCCTAAAATTATCCACTACCCTATGCAATTAGGGTACCTGTTAAAAGGACCATTTTATAAAAGCTACCCATCACCTACATTATGCAAACGTGCATTTTCTGTCATTTTGAAAAGTGTAATTTTTTTAAAAAGAAAAGCAAAGCCAAATGCATGGCTTTCATCGTTTTTTAGTCTACAGACTACAAACATGCGCTTATATTTAAAAATGCGGAGTCAAACGGATTCTAAATTCTCCAACAAATGGACTATAAAGTTGATAATAGCAAATGGTAACAACTTGCATGTGAATTATTTCACCTATTTTCGTCCATAGACGTCGAGAAAATATCAAATCAAGAAATTTTGATAACATAAATTGTGGTTTCAAATATAATGTCTTTAATCCAAAAGTTAATATAGGTGAAAAAATAGGTGTAATACATAGGGGTAATATATTGTATCAATTATTCCTCCTCAAATTTTATTACATACACTCAACCCTCCTCACACACAAAATTCTTGTAGATACTATCATCATGTTCTCAAACACACAACACATCAAATTAAGAATCGAGTACATTGTCTACACTGACTTATTTAGACTACTTAACATGCAAGTCCGACAAAAGGAGAGTAAACAAACAGAATGACAAGGCCATAGGATGGACCAGCTGAGAGGGGGAGTGACAGGTGCAGAACTCATATACAGGTCCTTTTATTTGAACTGCAATCTGAAAAGGCATAGAATCAGTGTATTTAAGCTTAATAAAGTTATATCCAAGGTATGTAAATGCACATGAAAATGGAAAAGCAAACAAATTTTTGAATACCTCTGGTCTTATTAAGGTTATTTATAATAGGGCAGTGTTTCTTTCACACACTGAAAAAGATTTTATGGATTGTAATATGCCAAGAGAGAGTAGATTGTCTGTATGACACTCAGACCAAGTACGAAGAATGCGGCAATGAAGGTAATGACCGTCCAGGGGCTACTGAAATGTGTATGAATGACTTGAGATATCCAGGTCATTGACTGCATTTTGTAGTACTTCTCGATTTGAATTCTGACATCTCTATATATTTCAGGGTTAGGCACCAAGTCGGTGCCTATCTCATTGAAGACTAGAGCCACTTCTTCGTCGCTGCCGAGGAGGTTGCGGAGTATGCCTGCATTCCTGAGGTCAATAACGTCTCTGGGTTCATCAATAAGTGAATCAAGGAAGGATATGTAAGAGGTGATCCCAAAGTCATTTTCGAAATCAGGACACATCTCGTAGGCTATCAAGTTAAAGAACTTAGGCCCAGTTGAGTCATCCACTGTTATTAGAGGAAGCTGAAGGATTCCAGGGTAGAAATTCCATTTTTTGGTGAATTTTATCTCTCTTAAGCAACTACTTCTGGACTTCAAATGGATTCCTACCTCTCTAAGCTCCTGCACATTGCGAAATGATTGCCATTCTTTCTCAGCATTTTTTTCATTCTTGTTAGGTACGGTACTTTTCACAGTCGGACTTAGGTGTTTCTCGCCAGATTTATTTTCCTCAGTACTATGTTCTTCCTTGCCAGTTGCATTATTCTGAGCACTTTCGTCTTTCACGCCATCAAGACCTAGAAGTCTTTTCCGCAGAAGATCAAGAAGATGGATGGCTTTTTGATGATTTTGAAATTCTGTTCCATCAGCTAACATGCTTTGCCTATTGATGAAAGTATGGATCGATTTCCTCAAGTTTTTCTCTATTTCGCTATTTTCCTCTTTAATTTTTTTCATTAAATAGTCGAGGAGTTGATAAGGAAGTTGATTCTCTAACAAGAACAAATCTTGTTGCACAAACGCCACTTGATCGTTTTTAATTTTGACATCTTTGACTGTGCCTTTAACAATCGAGTCTATGAACTGCAGTGTTGCACACCCGTCCACAAACAACATCCAAGCAAGGTCCGCATCACTATATTTCTGTGTCACTTTCTCATCATAGTACTCCCTCAGTTCTTTGATTTTATCCTTAATAATACCATACAATTCTTCATCAGTCCTGCCAGATTTTCCAATGAATTTGTCTGCCAACATAAGCTTGTACTCCTCTGTTAGCTGATATTCAGGCTTACCATGATGGATAGGACCGAGTGATACCACTCTCGGCTCACAGTACTTTCGGTAATGCTTGTGACCTCGCAGCATTAAAACCTGATGGTTCCGCAATTTAGAAATTAACATAATCAATAACAGACACAAAATATAATAAATTGACAATAAATAATTTGTCACATTGAAATGCTATATAGAAAATAATTTATAATAATAAGATATAAATATCGTGTGCATATAGCTAGCTTGACCAAGTACTATGAAAATATACCTCGCTCCTTTTAGGCTTTCACATCACAGATTAAATATTTAACATATGTCTCAAGACTCTCAACCAATGTAACAAGTCCAGTGACTTATTAATCTTAGCATACAACATCCACTAAAGAAGTAATTTTTTGCCCACAATAAGTCTTTCCTTGAAAAATCTTGGTTAACACCTTTGTGTTCTATGCAGTCAAATGAATAGATTAATTCAACAAGTTTATTATCAATTCCATACGTAGGCAAATCTATTAACCACAAAATCAAAATACCAAATCTAAGGCAATAATAATAATAATAATAATAAAAGAACAAGACTTAGGTACAGTATTTAAGTGATGTTCATAAAGTTTCTCTTTTAAGATTCTGTCATATACTTAAGGTACTGTATATAAATTTTGTTTATAATAAAATTAGTAAAAGCACAAACAAATTTAATATAAAGCAGAAAATCAATGAAAACATCTTCAGCGTAAAAACAATTTAAGACCAAATCCCTTTGAAAATCTACTATAAAAAACGGTTACAACCGTTGACTTGCAAAAATTTGTATAACTAGACTCTTAATTTTAACCTCTGCAAATGCTTCATTGGCCTTCTTGCCACACAAGCCCCAAGACCCTCTAAAATCTTTCAATCGTGAACTCCTTATCTACACAAACTAAAATCTCTAGCACACTCCAATGAACCTCATTGAATATTTGCTGCAGTGATGAACTCACTGTGGTATCAAAGAAAGGTTTAAGGCACAAGGTATTATCATCGATCATCACATATTTCTTTTTCTCGTTTTTGCTCTCAGCACAAGGAAGTATTTTTTTTCTCTATATAGGCTCTGGAAGAATGCTTCAAGATTTGAAGGTTTCTACTTTGGTATAATTGCCTTTATTGCCTCTAAAAATGTGAAACAAGTTGTTCATACTTTATATAGGGGCACAAAGTAAAATTAAAATTGAGCAATAATCCTTTTTCTAGTAGAATTAGGAGTATAGGTCACAACAATTTTACTGAAGGGACAAATTTTTCACTTAAGTTATAGTCAAATATGTCTAATCAACTCTCTCTCTCTCTCTCTCTCTCTCTCTCTCTCTCTCTCTCTCTCTCCAAATTGATAGTTTTAGTAGACAATTATAACTAAAAAAATATTTAAAAGTTAAATAAACTCTTACTCAATATAAAATTATAATATAATAAAGATAAGATAAACACTACAACATATAAAAATAGAATCTAATTTATGAACGCACTATTCTTTCACTTTTTTTTTTTAGAATACTAAGCATTTTAACATACACACACACAAGGAAAAATGAGAAGGTTTTAAAAAAACTGACAATGGTGTATTCAAAAGGGCTTAACTCTTAGATACACAGCACGGACTTTAAACCTCTTTAACTCACACTCATTTTCCAATGTGGGATTTACCCACTATTTTTTCTTTTGAAAATACTAGTATTTTAACACATTCTTTCACTTAACAATATAATGATTTAATGGCCTTAACCTGTGCCAAATAAAAATGAATTCAAAACATAACTAATATTAACTAAATCAAGATCAATTTTATATAGATAATCCAATATCATAAAATAAGCATAAAATTTAATAAAATAAATGAAGAATTTTATTTTTTTAAAAAAAATTTAGTTTTCTAGTACCCTGGGGAAGATGACGCAAGTTCAAGAAAATTGAAATATCTAATTTCCAACTTTGATTTTGATGTTGGGGGATATAGAGATTGTTTTGCTGTATGATTGTGTGGGAGATTTTGTGGCTTATGTTGATAATGTAACCTATGGGAGATTGTGTTACAAAAATTAAAAACTCTAGTTGTTAGAGGAAATTAATCATCAATGATTATTTGACTTTACTCACAATTTTGGAGCTTTAATCTAATGGGAGTCTTAGGCAAGGACCTAAGTGGCCTAAACGGCTAAACCTAGAGTCAATCCATTGTATTAGGGGTGTACAGCAGATCCGGTCACCTAACCCACTCACTCCACTCACCTGAAACCAAACCGACCACCACCTAAATCGACACATGTGGCGGTCGATGGCGTGTGATCTCCTCCAAAACCCGACGGGAGCAGGTCGAGTGTTAGGTGTTCCCTCTAAAACCCGATTTAAACCAACTCAACGAACCCTCCACCCAAAAAATCTCAGAATACTCGTTGAAATCCTCCATTTCTACCAAATATTTGACCCAAAATCACATTATCGTTCAAGATTAAGCCTAGATTTGGAGAAAATACAACAATCTCTACCCTGATCTAGTGGAGATCACATGATCTCGGGCAAGATCTCGTGATCTCCGCCTAGATCTTGCTTATATCTAGCGATCTTGCAACAGATTTGAAGATTCTAATGAGATCCCTCCTGCCACCGCTGCCTTCTTAGTTTCAGCTGAAACTGACTTAACCAAACCCATCTAATCACCGTTTTGGACGACAACGAGTTCTCTCATCTGCCACTCCGATGGAGTCAGGTCAGTTCTGGGTTGGGCATAAACCCAACTCGGACCGACCTATGGACATCCCTACTATGTATATATGCTTCATAAAAATGTATTGAATTTTTATATATAGTTAAAATTCTTAGTTACAAATAAGCAATTAAATCACTGGAGAATGGAGAAATAAATCATAACGAGTGGAAATAAATATTTTGTAACTACTATTCTGACTTAATGGGATTTAAAGTTTCGTCGAAAATATGTGATAACAAAATTATGAAATGAATAGCCGACTAGGATTTTTTTTTTTTTTTTTTTTTTTTTTTTTTTTTGAGAAACATGAATAGGACTAAATTAATAAAAGGACTATTTTACTTTTATTATAATGCATTGACACAACCTCTTGTATCTTTGGTGTTGCTCCTAGTTGCACTTTGGCATGCGCCTCCTTTAATTTCTTAAACTTCTCTTTCTCTTCCTTGGAAATGGTACTGCCTCTCTCTTGGATTGTAATAGTCAGCTTATGGGTGTCTCTAGCGACAATGACAGGTTGATCATTGTCTCTGCTTGATTCACCAGCTTCTTTTCTTTCAACTTTTCTCGAATGGAACTCCTCCATGGAAATTACGTGCTCCATCCCGGCCTTGGTGAGTGTTTACACAAACAAGGTCACTTATTGGTATGATTATCCTATTGATTAAATACTAAGCTTTATATAGGCCTAGTGAACATGGAAACGTTAGCTTGAAGCATTTAAGAGTCTTAACTTTATTCATATACCAAGTCTGGAATCAAATGCACACACTTTTGTGCCCTAATAACTTTTTTACGACTCAAGTTTGTCGAAGTTGTGCATGAAAACGAAAAAAGCTATCTTCTCATCTTTTACAAAACAAACTTGTTGTTTGATTTACGAATTTGAAATTGTGCACTTTTCCAATAAACTAACAATTTGTCTACAGAGTCATACATTTTGCCACAACTTGCACATATATCAACTTATAATTAGATTATAACACTTACACATGGGTTCCATCACTGGTACCATGTGAAAAGTATCTACTCTATGTTAGAATATTTTTGTGAATGTCCAGTCACCACTTAATGCATATGCAAGTTATGACAAAGCGTGTGTTCTTAAACATTTTCATAAACTAATGGTTGTACCTTCATTTTTATGCAGCTATCTGTTTGTTATTAATATTTGATATACATACCATTTTATTTGTTATGTTTCCTCCTATGGACTAGTGGCTAAGGGACCAGGTGGCCATGCCACTAATGTGCATAAATATATAAAATAAAGTACTCTCATATTTGCATATTTAGTTTTACTTTTATGTTATTTCGTGATTGATTATGAATTATCCTTTTTTTATTTGTTAAAAAAAAAAAGCTTTACATGCTAATGGGTTTTATCTAAGGGATATGGATAAACTCTAACTTAAGTAGGTTTATCTCAACTCAAACTCAGAGACCTACAAGATGTGGAGAAGCCTCATCAATCAAGAAAAGAAGCCAATTGGAGAAAAATATTTATAAAAAATAAAAAAAAATAAAAATAAAAGTCAAAATTCATAATCAGCCACAACTAAGCTTGACGTTTTTTTATGAGAAAAAAAACTTTGGCATAGTACATGGAGTTCCTTGATTAAATTCAAACACATGATCATATTGACAAATAAAATACAAACAATGTTGATTCTAAAAAAAAAATTACAAACAATGTTATCTTTTATCTTTACTAAGGATAATTAATTCAATGCAATTAATTTTACCAAGAATTTGGATGTTTTGCTATTATTTATCCATATTTTAATTTAAATTTTATAATTTAAGCATGCGCAAATTAAGAACTATTAATACTTTATTTAAAATAATGATGTTGACAATTTAGAAATCATAACACCTATGGATACTCTTTATAAAACTTCATTTTTCTAAGAACATCTTAAGGATCTCCAAGGACAAGTTTTATTGTAAATAATTTAGTTGTTTGCATTAAAAAGAAAATTACTAAACACTTTATATTTGATACTCATTTTTTTTTTTTTTTGGATAAATTTAATAGTTATAATGGGGGAGATAAACTTGGATCATAAACATTTCAATTCGAAACGCCAAGAGGTGCCAATTGAGCTACAAAGCTCTTAACATGTATATTGATACTGAATTATTTTGATTCTCTAAAAGAGTGTTAATTGCAAGTTTAATTGGAGACATTTAATTTAATAATTTTTTTTAATTTGTATTTCCTTTTATACCTACTTAGTAACATCATAATAATTGATTAACGATACATCTTAGCACATATTTATTAAGATTGATAAACGCTTTTTGTTCAACATCTGTTGGTTTGTAAAATATTTCATTTATATCTTGAACTATCTTCATACTTTTTATACTATATATAAATATATATATATACACACACACACACTAGCCTCATCACACGCGCTTTGTACTTGCGATAAAGTTTTTTTTTTTTTTTTTTCTAGTGTCATAATTTTCCTTTAAAAAAGAAATTGGATAAGTTTGTTTCAAATACATGAAATTAGTAAGAAAGTGTCCTATTTTGTAGAGAATTTAAGTGGAGTTGGAGATATATTTTTACCGGATTGTCCTCAAGTCTTTTCTCTATTAAACATAAAGTTTAGGAATATTTTTGAACCACATAAAAGTCCAGTCCAAAGAAATGAATCATTTTATATATATATATATATATATAAAGAAATAAAAATATCTAATCTATCACATTTTAATTTGAGTCCTTATATGATAATTTTTTTACTCCACACCACTACTACCAACGGGCATGGTTTACAGCAGCATTCCTAAAGGAAGGAGAAAACATGTTACACTTTTTTTATTATCAAGTTTGGCATAAGCTCTTTTGCAATAAAAAGTTTTGTTTTGTGATTCTATCTTCTTATAAGCCTCGTAATAAAGCAAAATTAGATGTCGAACCGTGCTATTTTTCGATCGTACTAGGAGTTGCGTTTATCTTTTCTCAAAAAGAGGTAAGGGATAGGATGCTGCTTCAGATTTCAGACACTGAGAACAAATGTAATACACGAGAGATCAACCGTGAAGCTGGTGGAATAATGAAAAATCATGTACAATATAATAAAATTTTGGTCTTAAAAATCATGGTCATGACCAAATAGCCACATTGTCTTTATGCCAAATGGCTACCTTTCGTTAAAGAACTTGATAAACTACATAATTTCATAAATTTAGATGATTTTAAATTAAATTCTGGATTTTAAAAAGAGTAAAAGTATAAATATTTTATTCTTTTCATACCACTCCCTCAATGTGGATACTATTAAACTAAAAGTAGTAGAAATTCTTATCATTTATGACTAAAACCTATCAAACACACAGAAATAAAATAATTCTTCCGTGTGAAATTATAAGTGATATGGTACAATATCAGTCATTTAATTAGCATAGACGCTTGCGTCAATTTATTAATTTTTATTAAAAACTGGAATAATGCAGAAAAAAAATTTCAATACCAAAGCTTGAAATTATAGCTTTAAACTTTAAGGGAGTTCCTAAAGCTCTTGTGGTAATTTCTGCTAAGGAGCTTTAAGAGTCCTTAAGGTTCTTTGAGTTTCTGATAAATGATAAGTGATAAGTGATAACGCAATACCATATCCATATGGGCAGTAAGGCATGAGAATATCTTATAAATTAATTGTGCAACGCAGCCTTATCTAAAGCCTGCTATTTGGTGATGTTTGCTTTCCCTTTTTAATTCATGAAATTACACTCCCTCACATGATTACAACTTTTCTTTCTCTTGCAATCTATTGATACCAGTTTTAGCAAATTCATATCCAAAAGCCCATAAGGAGGAAAACACAATGGAACGCAAGGCCCAAAGGCCCACCAAGAAGACCAAGAAACAAAAAAGAAACAAAAGTCTAGACTTACGCTGGGCTAAGAAAGAAATGTAAGGAAAAGTGATCTACAGCAGAATACAAATTTTCTGCAAAATACAGATTTTTTACAGAATATAGATCTTCTGTAGAATGACTTTAGTAGACTAAAGCAAATTGGGTCGAAGACCTTTTTGATCCAATAAAGAGTATTTGGCCCATAAAGGCCCAAATCCTTTTGTATAAAAGGATAAAAGCAAGAGAAGTAAAACCTAGCCTTCAGTAAGAGACACAATGAAATAAAACAAAAGCAGCAGCAGCAGCAGCAGCAGACAACGCGTGAAAGAGAAAGAAAACAAAATCAGAAAAAAGTCAAAAGTAGCAAGGCAGGTAAGTAAGGTAAGGTCTATGCTTTGCCTTTCTGCATCCCAGCCATGCAAAGGAGTAAGGCCCACGACCAATGAGGTGTAGAGGATGTGGTTTGGTGGAGGGGGAAAATGACCTAGATTTGGTATCCCATCGAGGCCACTTTTGGAAATATGCTTGCTAGGAAAGCATCTTTACCAAAAATGGGAAGAAGGTAAGCGGGAACCATCCTCTGCATACTAGAGTGTGAAGACAAAGAGAAAAATGGATGACTTTACCGTCTTAGGAAAAGAGAGGGGGGGTAGCACCACAGCAGATTGGCCTTTACCCAAAATGGGGAGACCATTTGTCGTAAGAGCCTAAACTCCCTAGTGAGATAGAACCCACTAGTTCACGGTCAGAAGATAATGGCCAGTACGTTGTGGGTGTTGGCTAAATGCTTGTAGTAGACAAAATAGTTTGTGAAAACAACGGTAAAGAAGGAAAACCACCTAGGCTTGATCTTGGGTATAAAAGGAATAATACCCATGAATATGGGAACAATAACAACGGTAGAAGTAATAGCACAAAAACCAAGGAAAAACATATGAAGGAAATTTGAATAGTAAGTTGAAAGTGAAAGAAGAGAGGAAAGAGAAAGAATTGTTTATTGGAGAGAAGAGAGAAAGTAGAGAATACACGGCAGAATTAGCATGCATCTCTAGGAATCCTTTCCCTCCCTCAAAAGGAATAAAAAATAAAAAATAAAAAATAAACACACACACACACACACATACACACACATTAAAGCACACTCTTTGCAATCTCCAAAGGATGACTACTTTGACTTACATATCAAACCACATAACTTTATAGCCTTATTTGATAATAAGGTTGTGTGAGTTGGGATTGAGATCTTTTTAGTCAACATCCTGCTATGAATACCCTTTACCCATGATTATTTATGTTGAAGCTTTCATTATTTCTTTAGTTACTATGTGCATTAATTTTAATAAGAACTAATCATTATTTTGCCATATATATATTTATATATATTATATGTGAATATGTATAAGCATTTATATGAATATATGTATGTATGTATTTGACAATATACTAACCCTTGTAAACTAACATTTGCTTAATGGGTTTCTTTGGGTTTTAGAGTTGTTTATGTGCAAGAAGTGGAAAAATATTTCTGCAGCAAAAAGGGGAGAAAAGTCATTCATGTTACAAAATAGTGCAGAAAACTTTACTGCACAACAGAAAGTTAAGAAAAGTCAGTTTCACAGCAAAAATTGGAGAAATGTTCCTTCTAGGGTAGAAACAGAGAATAAGCCCAGTTTGTAGCGCCATCTCCTAGACTTTGGACTCCATGTTTGTGCACAAACTGGCAGCAGCAAAATGGGATATTGGAGCCCATTTCACGGGAGCGTCAGGCCCAACTTTCTTCTTAGAAAAAGCTTAGATTAAATATTGTCTAATAACGTCAAGGGACGCGTCTAAGGTATAAGAAGTGTAAAAACACCCTAAACACAATCAAATTCTCTTTTCTTTTGAAATTAATGTCACTTTGCATCCACGTTACTCACCATATTATTGTAAATTTCTATTTGTCAACTCAAAAATTTTCCATTCACCGGTTGACAACATAGAACACTTTTTGACACAAATAAAAAGTTATCACTTGAAAATTATTTGGCAAGGATTATGACTAAATTTATTTCAATATATTTATAGATATACTTACAATAACAAGATTACAGGGACGGACCCCGGGCCCCCCTGGCCCAAAGAAAAAAAAAAGGAAATAAAAATTTGGGCCCCTCTAGCCCAAAGAAATAAAAAAGAATTTTTTAATGATTATATATATATATATATATATATATTAGAGTTATGCCTCACTCTTCCAAAAACTTAGACTCCCTCTCTTTTATTTTGTCTAACCCAACTAGCAACTACCCAACTCAAAAACTTAACAAAAACAAAATTTTAAAATAAAAAATAAAAAATTCTAGTCAGCCCAGTGTTAGAGTACTAGCATTAGATGTTCTAATTGGTAAATATATAGTATTTAGAATACCAAATACCAAAAATATTACTGTATGAGACATTCCAAATGCTATATTAAAGTAGCAAAAGTAAGTTTTGGTTTGTGAATATATATATATATATATATATATATATATATATATTTGGCAACAGTTGATGCTCTTAAGAAACAATATTATTATTATTATTATTTTTTTTTTTTGTCTTTGTTGGTAAATAATTGCATTTTAATGTATTATGAAATAGTGATTTTGTGTATTGATCTTGGTTGATAGTTTGTTAGTACTCCCCCCCCCCCCAAAAAAAAAAAAAACTTGAAATCCTAGATCCATCCTTGAACAAGAATATATGCATTTAAAAGATTTTAAGGGGTTAATTGCTAGCTATTTTTCCTAAACATTACTTGTAAATAAATAATTATATTAAGATAAGGAAATAATTTCAAATTTTGGAGGCTATATGGCTCTGCCACAAGTTATGCTTAAGTTTCTTTTGAGGTTGGCTAGTTTAAGAAGGAATAGATTACAGAAATAGTATATCGCCAATTAATTCAACTTTAAAAAGATCATCAATTTGTCCTGATATTATGAAATCTAAAATTCTAGAAATTAAGAGAAATGTTATGTCTAAAACATTTTCACAACAAATCTTAGATGATAAGTTGTTTTAGTTCTTATTTAAATCTATCACTAAAATTACTTTTTTGACTACTAGATCTAATTTGAATCTATCACTAAAATTACTTTTTTAATCACTAGTAACAATTAGTAGGAACATGTCAAGAATTTGTTGTAAAAATATTGTACAAATAACATTTTTCAAAAACCAACCGTATGCGGTGGGAAAATAATTAATTAAGTCAATTACTAATTTATTGCATTTCGTCCAAATCCATCTATTCTGTATGAGTGCATATTCTATCCAGTTATGTAAAACCCCAATTTTACACCCCCAATCACACTATGCCATGTCAACTTATTGCAAATTAAAGAATAACCATGCCACACACAATCATGCCTCATAATTAATCGTACTTTATTATTTCTCCTACTGATTTAGATACCAAATCTCCTTTTCCAGTTTTCCTCAAAAAAAAATAAAATAAATAAAATAATTTCTCATTTTCCACCATCAAACCAAATGAGACAGTACCGTGGATTTCAGTTAGCTCAACTAGTAAAGTCTCTGATAGTTGTACAAGAGATCTAGGGTTCAATTCTCACCTACACCAAAACTAATTGATGTCTTAATTTGATAATAAAAAACTATTATCAGAAGCAGATGCCATAAGTTAAAACTCTCTCAAAAAAAAAAATGAGACACTACCCCATCCTACCACCTCCATCAACAAGTGGGTTGCCATCTCCACCGCCACCATAGTTGTTTGCTTCAACCAAAAAAAGATTCATTCGTTACACATCACATCACCACTGCCGGTGGAGATGAATAGCATTAACTAGAAGAGGTACCGTGAAAGCCCTCACTGATGATACAAAAACAACCAACAAATCCAGAGACCAATACTACTAATTTTATGTATATCATTGGCTTCTTTCTTCCACCACCTCGTCATTTTTGTCCATATCTATTTATGTGAGTGTGATTGTGTGTGTCATGCATTATTTTTTTATGTGTAAAAATATGATGAGTCACATTCCTATTGGAGGGTGCAAACAGGACCTTTTACACCATGACCAAATTGAATTTAATCTCTTTCAATAATAATGGGTTTTAAAGTTCTTGGTTAAAGGTGTACCATGTGAATGCAAAACCAAGAACTACAAGAAGAAGAAGAAAAAGGTTTTGAAACAGTGGAAGGATTTTAAGATGCTCAATTCTTTGTTCAAAATGTCGAGCTTCACAAGTTTTTATAGGTAGGTTAAACAAAATAGTACAATTAGTCCTTGAAGAAAAAAACTAATAATCTTGCTCAATCGAGCCTTGAGAGAGTGTACAGGCGAACTTTCTGATTCAATTATTCTTTTCCTCCAATGAGAAGAAATTTTTTTGGGCAAGATTTCCTCGACTGCACTTCTTCAAGCAACTTCAGGACCTATTTTTTCTACACATATGCCAAAGTATTACAAAACAACATTTTTTAAAGTACAATGTTAATGCATATTACCAATCTAAATCCTAACACTGCTAAGGAATCAAATCCTAAAAATGGTAATATTTGTTAAACTACTGATTCTCCCAAAAACTTAAACTGTTAAGAAATGATAAATTTAATCATTAGAAATAGTAAGATTTGTTAAATTATCGATTCTCCCAAAAGCTTAAGTTATTAGGAAATTGTAAATTTAATCATTTAATCATAATTCTAACAAGATTGCATTATTATTGGTCAATCTTTCTTGATTTTAGAATATATTAAAGGGTGATTTTGTACCCTACTATTGAAGGACAATTTTGCAAAATCATTTTCAAAAAATTAGCTTACCAAAGTGAGAAGTCATTTTTTTTTTTTAATACAAGATAGAAATTTTACTCTAACCTAATCTAAATGTATATATGTGTGAAGTCGCCTTTAGAGACTTGAACCCCGGTCCTTACCCCCCACACTCTACAAACACTTATACTTGTGAAGTAACCACCACACTAAGAGTGTGCGGTGGTGAGCAGAGCCGGCCCTAGGCTTAGGCCAATTATGCCATTGCCTAGGGCCCCCTTACTAGAGAAGGCCCCAAATTTGGGGGCAAATCTTTTTTATTTTATTTTTTAAAATTTATATATAAATATTTTTGGGAGTTATTAAAACATTTTAGTTTACATCTTTTTTTCACTACTAAGAAGACTCAAAAAATTAAGTAATACTAGAGATAGAGATAAGACAAATTTAAATAAATAGGTCTTACAAATAGACGTGTTACTAATCACAAGTAATTCAAAACTCCTAATATTTTGGGGCATCCCGACAATTATATACCTGCTAATCCGAACTTTTGCTATATATTGAATAACCACTTGTGCCTCTCAAATAACGAAGGACCCACTTGGCGGCCTGGGCACTAAAGGTATGCAGCTTTTTAACCGGAACAAACTCATTTATGGTTTGTGAATGCTTAAAGAGCTCTTTTTTAATCAAAAATAGGAAAATGTTAAAAATATTATAAATTTTACTACATAACTTTTATTTATTTAATTATTTTTATACAAAATAAAAATTATACTTTAGCCTAATCTAAATGTATATGTGTGCGAACCTCTCTTCTAGAGACTTAAATCTCAGTCATTGCCCCCCACACCCTACATGAACTTATACTTGTGGAGTGATCACTGCACCAAGGGTGCGTGGTAGTCTCCATAACTTTTATCAGTTGATCTGTTGATGTGACAATGAATATGATAGGTGGATTTCAACAAACTATTGAATGTATTTTTTAATGAATATTTGTGATTGGTGATATATCTTTGTAATTTTCATGTTGTAAATTATATAATATTTCTAGTATTTTTGTAAGTCTCATGTCATTGATCACAACATTGGTTTGTAGTAAAATTTGTTATAACTTTAGCATTTTCTCAAAAAAAAAATCATATTAAAAAGTAAAAAGAATGGATTTAAAATATATAGATATATATATATATATATATATATATATATATATATAATATGCTAGTTAAATATTATTTTAAGTGATAGTATAAATGCTAGGCCTCTGAAAGGCTTGGGCCGGCCATGGTGGTGAGAAGTCATTTTTGGTATGTGAATAAGTGAATTCCATTACCCCTTTCGAAGTTACCTTCTTAATTTGAGTTAAGGAAATTATTTAAAATTATTACAAAACGTTTCATACTATAAATGGTGCCTCACTAATCAAAATATACATATATACATACATACATATATATATATATCGTGGGAAAAAATTTGTCTCCAATTAATACGAAACGTTTCCTCCAACATTCTTCTTTCCCATCTTCAACACCTACTTCTTCTTCTTCTTTTTTTTCTTTTTTTTTCATACACTAGGTAAGTAAACGTCTTATAGTTATAACTGTTATATGGAAAAAATTAAAAATAAAAATAAAAAGCACCATTGCTGACAAGAGGATTTTTAAGAAACCGCTAAAAGCTCTGACATTTCTGTGGATTTTTCTCTAACTTCTTTGGCAGTTTTCTTTATTGGCAATTTGGCACCAGCTCATGTCTTTTTCCTGAACCTGTCTTCAAAACTGAAAATATTTTTCCATTTCTTTCTCCCACTCTTTTCCCATTTTCTCTCTCAAAAGTAGTACATTTTTAAATATTTTTTTAGTCACGTCTAGTCTCCCACGCCTTCTATGCTCCAACTACATGAATCATGTCATATAGTGGCTTCAAGTTTTGATCTTTTTTTCCCCCCTTTAAGTTTTGATCTTTGAAATCATTGTTTGACCTTTCTTTATTGTCATATCAACGATTTTATCTGAAAACTTGCACACCCATATGAACTTTTGTTTACAACCATGTGATTTTGATCAAAAAAACATTACTTAGTCATCTAGTATTCTAGTGTTTCAAAATTGTTTAGACTACTTCTCAATACCCATTTACATTTCATGAATGTTAGAAAGAAATTTTATATGGTAGCAGAAAATGTATAATTTTTTTCTTTTAAAACGTTCTGCAAGAAATTCCATTTGATTATATATTTTCTTTCAGGTTATCACTGTGAAAGATAAAGAGTGAATTGTAGTATTTTTGAGATTTTTGAAAAAGCAATCATAGTGGCAGCTACAGATCACCCAAATGAGTTCAAGCCTCAAAAAGGGGAGGTCCTGATGTAGTTACTCATAATTATTATGAATGGGCTTTCAAGTAAAATAATCTAATCTAGTCCAATATCTAAATCAATACATATCAGTCCATTAATCACCACAATTAAAAAGAATAAAATATTCTCTCATTTTCAATATGGGATTCAACATTCTACTAATTCATTGTCTTCCATATTAACTCCTCGTTTTCATATTTTTATATTTATGTTGTAATCTTAATCAAATTTTATTAAATAACATTAAAATGCTTCAACAATATGTTTGCTTAAAGCTAGAGTTCTAGGATCTCAGTGCACGCTGTAATGCAAGGCAAAGAACGATATCGATGTGGTTTCAATAATCATGGGTTTTGAAGCTCTTGGTTAAAGGTATGCCATGTGAGTGCAAAATCAAGACCTAGAACTAGGAAAAAGAAAAAAGGTTTTGAAACAAAGGAAGGCTCTTAATGGTGCTCAAAGGTATGACAGCCTTCTTTTGTCAAAAAGTACTAGTAGAGCTTCACAAGTATCTATAGGTAGGTTAAACAAAACAGTACAATTCATCCTTGGAAATTTATATAATATCTAAAAGGAGATACGTAGCATTTATTGTTGTTACGCATATGCTCATGTTGAGCCACATAAGTGTAGTATTACGGTCTATTGTGGTCCAATTCAATCCATTTGGTCCACTTCGGTCTATTCGGTCTATTTTGGTCCATTTTGATCATTTTTGTCTATTGCAATCCATTTCAATCCACCGTCCACTTTGGTTCATTCAGCCTAATTATGTCACATTCTTAGTGTAATATTTGTAAGTTCTTGATAAAATTACATTTTTCTTCTGTTATTAAAATCTTTTTTTTATATATAAATGAATGATTTACTTATATCTGCTACTTGTTTAAGTTATCTAAGACATATAGAAGACAAATCATATGTAAGGAGCACTAAAAATAATTTTCAACCACACATTACATTATTTAAAAGATATACTGTCTTATATAATAATTGAATGTAAAATGCAGTATTTTTCTTTAAAAAAATACTTATAAAATTTAAAACACATTCAAATAACAAATGTAGATAACTTAATTTACAAAATTTAATATATTATATCAACTATATTTGGTTAGAAAATAATCATATCATTTTAAAAAGAGTTTGAGACTACACCTATAAGTCATATCTATTATTTTCATACCATTTTTAAAAGTACAATGTCAATGGGTATTCCAATCTAAATCCTAACACAGTCTAAGAATTCCGAGGATGGGAAGAATAAGATTGAATTATTATTGGTCAATCTTTCTCAATTTTAGATATATTAAATGTTGATTTTGTACCCTTCTATTAAGGGACAATTTTGCAAAATCATTTTCAAGAAATTAGCTTACCAATGTGAGAAGTCATTTTTGGTATGTGAATAAGTGAATTCCATTACCCCTTTCGAAGTTACCTTCTTAATTTGAATTAAGGAAATTATTTAAAATTCTTACAAAACGTTTTATACTCTAAATGGTGTGGACTTCTATCAATTGAGGCACTTGGTGCCTCACTATATACATCATGTAAACTTTGTTAGGATTTAGATCATTTACAATTACAGAATATATTGTTTCTCAGTGAATTCTAGTTAACTCACTGGTAAAGTCTCTGATGATTGAATAAGAGATCTAGGATTCAATTTCCGCCTATACCAAAAACTGATTAGTGTCTTGGCTTGATGATAAAGAGCTATCATTAGGAGCAGATTCCATATGTTGAAAATCTCTCCAAAAAATATATATATATTGTTTCTCAAAAAAAATAAAAACAATTACAGAATATATATATATATATATATATATATTTTTTTTTTTTTTTTTTTTTTTGAGAAACACAGAATATATAGTTCGATTACATATTTCTTCAAATTCTAACTTATACATAGATTAAATAGATGGTTTACATGATTCTCAAAAAAAAAAAAAAAAAAAAGATGGTTTACTTTTTGCCATGATATCAGTAATTCAATTGTTTAAATGCAAATTATGTTACATCATATAAATCACTCATTTAATAATCAATGGCTAAAATTTAAAAACTTTATGGTGAAGTTATTATAGGATATGATCCAACTTTGTGATTATTAACTAATATTAAATAAGTTGTCTTATACTAATATTGAGCATAGGAAGTATTTCTTTTCCTGAAATTAGCTCCATTTATATATATTTATATTATACTAATTACAGAAAATTTAACTAGCTTTCACTCACAAAAGATTAAGTGAACAAAAAACTTCTAAATTCTAGCAGTATCTGTTTTACACAAATTAGTACAGTATACACACCCTTTAGGTGGCAAAATTTTCATAAGCCTCAGCTTATGCCCCCTATATGAGTTTGACGTGCGAGTTCCTTTAGGTGAAACCCACATGTCAATCTCATATATAGGGCGCATAAGCTTGGCATAAGAAATACCTTCTCTAGTGGATTTTGACATCCCTTGGTTCTACTGAGTTTTAACTTTCCGTTTCTTGTCATTTTAGATGATCAAAAAAATTGCACAACTACCAAGGTGAAAATTTCTTATTTAAAAAATAAAGAAAAAAAAAGAAGAAGAAGAAGATAGGAGACAAACAAGCAAACACATACAAGTGAGAGAGAATGAAATTCTAACACAAAGTCACACTATAAACTTTACTAAAAAACCTCAAGTGACAAGCTAATAGTAAGTAAAATGGTAATATTACTATATCAATTATAGATCTAAATGAGAACTAATAAAAATTTAGCAATTAAAACTATTTGTCAAAACTTTTGTGCACGTAGTGTCAGTTTGGAATAAGCGGTAAATTTCAGCTTATTTATAACTTTAACTTATTTTTGCTACTATTCATGACTCTCATTGCACTTTTTGCTATTATTCATGGATCTTATTGTATTATTTAGCTAACTTTTACCTTTATCTATAGTATTTTCAGCAAAAAAATTTCAGTTTTATCTGAATAAACTATTCCAAACGTATACAAGTGTTGCTTATCTGTTTTAAACAAATTGGGCCAATATCATCTTCGAAGCAAATGCTGAATATGGTAAGACTATGATGGTTGTAGCATTTAATGGAAAGACATTCACCAATGGAAGAAGTGAGCTCCAATACGAGACACGTCCTCCAACATCCTTCTTGCCATCTTCACTTCCTTACTATATTTTTCAAAAACTAGGAAAGTAAAGTCATTATATGTCAAAGCACATAACAGCGAGTAAAAGAAAACCACCATTGCTGATAAGAGGTTTGTACAAAACCGCTTAAAGCTCTGAAATTTCTGTGAATTTTTCTCTGACTTCTTTGGCAGTTTTCTTTTATTGGCACCAACTCATGTCTTTTTCCTGAATCACTCCTCAAAACAAAAAATATTTTTCCTTTTCTTTCTCCCTCTCTTTTCCCATTTTCTCTCTCAAAAGTAGTACGTTTTTTTGGTCACGTCCAGTCTCTCATTTTGATCTGAAGGCCACGTCTTCTATGCTTCAACTGCATGCAAAAGATAAAGAATAAAATAGTGAGCTTCATATGTATCATGTCATATAGTGTCTTCAAGTTTTGATCTTTGAAATCATTGTTTGGCAATTCTTGATTGTCATATCAACGATTTTGTATGAAAGATTGCACACCCATTGGAATTTTTGTATATAATCATGTGATTTTGATCAGAAAAGCACTACTTAGTCATCTTGTTTTTCAAAATTTTTATGAGTACTTCTGAATACCCATTTCCATTTCATAATTGTTAGAAAGAAATTCTTTAGAGTGACAGGAAGTATTTAATTTTAGCTTTTAAAAACGCTCTGCTAGAAATCCCCATATGATGATACATTGTTTCAGGTTATCACCATGAAAGATAAAAGCTTTAGTTACTGGAGAGACTATTTTCAGGGAGTGAATTGTAGTATCTTTGAGATTATTGAAAATGCAATCATAGTGGCAGCTACAGTTCACCCAAATGAGTTCAAGTTACAAAGGGGTCAGATTGTTGAAAAACTTTACTCTTGCCAAGCAGGGACTCAATGTTGTGGGCAAAATCACAATGAGTTAGCAATGCTCAATGAGACCAACAATGGCAATTTCAATGATGAACATGCAATTGTGATGGCTAATACTAGATTAACTAGTAATGCTGCTGATCTGGAAGTTGGTGGCAGTGAGCAGAGTAAGGTTGATAGCAGTAGTGATCAGACAGAGATGAATACGACCCAAGAGAGCAAATACAGTCACAGCGAAGCAGAGGCATTGACAGATGAGATTGATGAAGAGAGTGAGATTTTTGTAAAGGTTTTAAGGACCAAGGAGATTCTTGAAAATAGTCAAGATGAGGTGTGCATAAATTGTTGCTTTAAAGGTGTAATTCAGTTTTAGAGTATAATTGAATGAGATAATTTTGTTAGATCACACATTGGGAATGTGCCGTGATCACTTTTAGGATTTTACTTATTGTTTTTTAATAAGTTGTGCTTTGTTTTCATCTACAGTCTGAAACAGTAATATTCGAGTCCTTAAGGAAGCTGCAATTGATGGTTCATTCTGTTGAGCAGGTAAAAATTGAGTCCATTTTCAGTTATTAATGATGGTTTTCCTTTACAAACAAGGAATACCAATCATCATTTAGATAATACATTATTAAGTTAGCATGCAATTCTCGCAAAAATTTAAATCTCTAATGGCGCGCTTATTCTTCCTATAGAAATGAACCAAACACTATTGCACTCTATATACCTATTATATAAAGTTCTGTTTGTTTCTATCTATCATTCCTTCTATAGCACATAAAATGAGTCAAATATAAAATCTCACTGTACAATTCTTTAATAGTCAATGCCGTGCTGTAATATTTACTTTTGAGTTTCATGGAAAATCAGTGTCTCAAATGTCTTACTCTCCTCTAAAAAGATTTATTATTCATGAATGATCCTGTGTCCAGAAACACTGATATGAAACATAGCTAGCTCAAATTAAGTTCAACTTGCACTAAAGAACTGTTTGGACTCCTCATCGAGTTATTTCTTCCTCAATCAACTGAATTTATTGACTTCTTTTTATTATTATTTTTCTATGTATAGATGCTTGAACTGTTACTAACATTGTCTTTCAGAAGCAGTTTAAATCTATGACAGGGTAGTTGCATCTTCATCCCTTGGCAGTGATACATTCAGCGTATTTTGCATTCTTTTCTAATCATCTTTTTGCTTCTTATAGCACTTAAATTACTTAGTGATTCACGTGCGTGCCCATTTAAGAGTTTAGCGAAATTATGTCTTCTCAGCTTTATAAGGCCATTCTTGAGAATCACTCAACGTTATCTTTCATGTTATGTTGGTTCCAATCACTTGGAAATGCTTCTCTGTCAAAATTATATTTCATTCATACAATTGTATATTCAACTAATTAGGTTAATTAAGTTTTCTATGACATTATATGTTTGAGCTTGTGGGTTTATGATCAAGTTCCTTCCTTTCAGGCCACAAATATAGGAAGAACGGTTAATGCTCTTCGAAGGCACAGGTCAAAACAGATTAGAAAGTTTATACAGACACTTATTAAGTACGAATCTGTTGCCTCTAGCTACTGCCTGTTTACATTGATGGTTATCCGTAAACAATTGACTTGAAACTGTTTTGATTTTAATGCTGCTATTCTATCTCTTTTAGAATATATTGATAATGAAGATTCTGTTTCCATCTTGTTGAACCTTAAAGTGGTATCTTTAATGTTATTTGTCAATTCAGGTTATTAATAATTCGTTACATAATTATAGCGAAATTTTATAAACATTGCAATTCAGTTTTGTATTCTACGATTAGTTTCCAAGATCATACATCCCCCTCTTTAGTAATTTACTGATCTACAATGTAGTGGCAGACATCACCAGGAACCCTATTTATTATTGAACTTTTATTGACCTACAAATCTTCTTGCCACGTCTGCTGAGTTATTTTTTATTAGTACAGTACATTCATTTCCTTCGACAGATACGACAAATATGATATATTTGAGTTCCATTAGTTACATTAGTATTTGAAATGTGATCTATAGCATATGCCTCAAGTTCTGCTTTATAGCAAAAAAATAACAGATCAGCTTTTTTGAGGCATAGCAGAATAGCTCTGCAAGCTTCCAGGGAATGTACTTGGCTATGCTATATATTCCAAGGTATTATGAAGCATATACTATTTGGTGTAAGGCATACTGAGACATATGCCTCGGATAATATGAACTTCAGCTACTTTAATCAGGTGACACTGATTTAGATAATTTTTCAAACCTGATGGCAATATTTTTCAAATGCCCAAAATAATCTTGACTGCCTTTCTATGTTACATGATAAAAGATAATGGAAAGAAACTCATTTGCCTAATTTGATGTTAATTGGATACTGCAGCATTTGGAATGTATTCTATCATCATTATCCTTCTTTATTAAACGGATCTTCTCTTTTTCATTTCATTTCATTGCTTTCGTGAAGTTGCTTGAACAGACATGTTTCATTTGCATTTCCATGTTATTCAATTAATTATTGATATTATATACACAAACACCAATATAGGAAAATATTACAATGTCACTCTAAAAATGTTGAGTGCTCATCTCATGCATGGAATGACATGGACATTTGAGCTCTGACTCGTCATGCTGTTAAATATATATATATTGAAATCAAAATTAATGAATTCTTCATTTGCTTAGATTTTAGTTTGATACATGCATCTTAGAGGGATGGCCAAGTTTCAAGCCCCATTGTCATGTTTCGAATATACTTTTTTACTGAAGATATGAAAAAAATAAGAACAGACACAATAATGTTATTCTGTTCTAAGATTTCAGGTCTAATTTCTACACATACAATGTACCTGACAAATACACTTTTGGGAAATATAAATATTTCCAGAAGCTTTTTAACATTTTAATTATATCATCTCATCCTATGACCTGTATATTGGGGTAGGCTGGAGGTTGGGTGCTAGTATGCTTCAGAAGAGTTGGATGATTTATGTCCATTTTTGGAATTTTTAGGAAAGAAATTTGAAACTTCCTTGTAAAAGAGTAATACAAGTATAAAACATAGAATAAACTTTTAAACTAACAGTTTTTTCTTACTGTTTGTATGGATTTTCACCAATGGTAATGTTTTGCCTATAGAAAGCTATAATAAGCTGCTAATAGGGGCTATAAAATGATTAGTTGAAAAGATGGCATAACTTTACAATGGTGATTGATGAAAGGGTCTTATGGAAAAAAAAAAAAAAATCCTTTACATGCTGCCATGCGTAGCATTTACATGAGTGTGTTTGATGCTTTCCATCTCAAATCAACATGATGAAATTTAGCTTAGAAAGAAGAAATTCTTTTGAGGTTTACGATTTATCTTAAGCCCTAGAGATGTGTGATATCTCAAGTTTATTAGCAGCTTTAACCATTGTCTACATTGGTGAAACATCTCTTAGAATCTAATTGTCGCCGTTTATTCCAGTGGTTGGAAGATAATGACAAACGAGTGGCTTGATGCTGCAGCAATTATTGCTGGTAATGAAACTAAGAGTTTATATATAGAATGTCTTCCTCTTCAATTATCCATCCTTCAATTTACACTTTTATAATATTTTCTTAATGTTTCCTGTGCAGAAGGTCCTGTAGACTCTAACCCTTCCACTGTTTTTGATGAGGAAGGGCTCCCTTCTCCTCCATTGGATGAAGGGGCTCTCTTTGCATCAAAAACTCCAATAAAGCTCTCACAGTAATAGGCTCTGTTAGCTTTTGAGGCTGTGTCACAGTTTTTTGTTAGCTTTTGAGTTTTGATTATAGTTTTGGATTTTATGGTGATTTACTGATTGAAAGCTGATTCTTTGTGCTTTTTAACCGGCCTGATGCAAAGTTCTTTGATGGCATCAATGACGATGGAAGTGAGTTATAAAACCTTAGTTTTATTCAGTGTAGCTTCTTGTTTTGGAACTTAAATTTTAGGTATGTTATGTTTTTTGCAGATTTTGAACTCAACATGGAGTATGACAAGAATCTTGAAAGTGGCACAAAAACCCTGCCAGGAAACCAAAATAGTACCAAGCATAACTCACAGCTTCCCATGGAGGCCACTACACCTATCCGTGACAAGAAGCACCAGCTGACACAGCAACAATCTGTCATTAAATTAACTAGTAATACTGAAACATCAAATACTATATCTAAGAAAGGAAGAACTCATAATTTGAATTTGGAGCAGAAGGTCAATAACAAAATAGAGTTCCAGAACAAGAAGAAAATCCATAATAGCCCATCAACCAGTGAACAAGATGTAAGTATCATGACGATGAACTTTTTGCAGTTTTCAACTTCAAGCCTCCATCTCCATCTCATCCATGATCTTCTTCCAGAAATCTAGGCTTTTAGATGATGCTGCAGTCCAAGCAAAACTGAAAGCTACAAAGAGGAAACTTCAAGCTTGTTACCAACAAGCTGAGAATTTTTTGCATAGTACCACTGTCTTTTGGTTTTTTAGGTTTGTGAATTATAGCTTTTCACTCTTACATGGGCTTTGAATTTTTCTTTTTCTTTGTTCTGCTCCAGCAAAAATGCAACGGAAAACAAAATTTGTGGATTTGCATGAACTTCCTAAACAAAGGCTTCGCCGTAAAAAACCATATTCGAAACGCTAGACTTATTTCGGGCATTTGACAAATGGAAGGCACTAACTACTTCATCCTGTGGGATTGGGCATATCATATGTTTTACCTTTTTTATCCAGACAATGTAAGTCAATAATGGAACAAAACATATAACTTGTTTCTTTGCAGTGACTTGACCCTACTGGTGTGGGAAATGGATATATCTGAGTTTTGAATTAGCCAAGGGGCTAGTTATACTGTTGAAACCTGATTGCATTGCCAGATTATTTCATGTAGATACAGGAAAGTTTTCCAGAGCTTTAGCTCAGGAAGTCATATAAGACTATTTTACATTGAAATCAGTAGATTATAGAAAAGATAAGAAAAAATAATAAATAAAAAATCTTCCGTGAATGAGAACATTTTTGCAAACAAAAACCTTTCACAAACTATTCCAGGGAATCCACCTTGGAATTCCCTGTCTACCACTTTTGCTCTCTAGATAACCAGCTTTGATTTTTGAGATGATATAATGTGTATGCAATAACATGTGCTGTTGAAGAGAAGATTTACTGCTGTTGTTTGCTGAATCACATCATTGTAGAGATGAATACTTAGCTGAAGAATTCATCAATGCAGAAGATTATATCTATTCAATAATATGTGCTGGTCAGTGAGAAATAGCCCCAGTTTAACATAGAAAATCTCATCTGCATGACTACA
The DNA here is from genome assembly GCA_019022515.1 of Quercus aquifolioides. Classification (NCBI taxonomy): domain Eukaryota; kingdom Viridiplantae; phylum Streptophyta; class Magnoliopsida; order Fagales; family Fagaceae; genus Quercus; species Quercus aquifolioides. Next base: position 16,694,967 of record CM032325.1, on the reverse strand, counting down.
TTGTGTGTTTGTATGTTCAACTGAGTTTAACCTCAATATAAAATGATACATATGAATGATTACTTACTGCTCAACATATTAAAGTAGCATTTTCATACTCATCTTTGTCACTACATTTTCTGAGTGTGGTTTTAATTGAATAAATATTTCAAGATAAATGTTTTACTGTCTCTCTATCACCTGTTTCAGTGTCCTGTCTCCGCTGGGCTAGTAATTTGAATTCCTTCATATCTCTGTTTACAAAACTCTTTTTAAGGCCACTATTTTGGGTTCAAAACATGGTATTCAACAAAATCTAATACTATATATAATAGCAAAAGCATTTTCCTACAATTAAGGCCGTTTTCCAATAAAAGAGAAATTTGATTATTAGAACCTCACCCAGGGAACAACTAACTAAAACAGGATAACCTGGCAGTGATGCCATTGTTTTAGAACTTTATCATGGTCAGACTCACTGGGAAATATTTCCCAAAATATAGCTTCATTCCACTGAAAGTTTTTTCAAAACCCTAGAAAAATTTCCCTAAAAATATTGAAGTTGTCCTAATCCAATGCTGAAATTTACTTACCAAAAAAAAGAGTCGTTATTTAGGAGTAGAGCAACGTGCTACTCTCTCATCTCAAGTAATAGTAAATGTTACTAATTAAATTTAGGATCCACCATTTATGTTAAAGGAAAGAGTTCATTGTACTACTAAAGTACCTATCTCTACTGAGATATTGGAAATGAAAAATTATTCAGTACACCCGGTGGACTACAACCTTCCCTCACATAAATGTTGGTCCTATGTGTCGGATCCACATGTGGGGTCCACCTTAATGTGAAAATAGGGTGGTCCACCTAGGTGCACCAAATAATTTCATGAAACTGTTGAGACATGTCATACTAAATCATGTGATTGATTTTTTTGAGATTTGACATATCGCATGGCATGTCATTTGGTTTTTCAATTGAGTCCGAATTTGAGGCATCAAGCATTCTTGTGTATGTAACATTACTCTTCTTTATTGTCAACACCAAAGCATAGAAAGTACATGGACAAGCCTGACCTAGCAAAATTGAAAATAAAACCTAATTATTTAAGTGCATTTAAGGTCAATTTAGTGTAAAGGAAGGAGAAATTTAAAAAAGGTAAAATTTAAAGAATTTATATTGTCTACTCTAGGGAAGAAGGTTTTTCTTAGTGATTATGTGGCTTGATGGAGTAATTGCGGACATTAGTGATGATGTGATGATTGACGTGATTGAGATGATATCACTATTAACATCAATCGTGATGTGGTTTTTGACGTGGCAATGATGACATCACTAATGACATAGGCAGATCAGGGCAACAATGGTGTATGGGCGCATGATTCAAATCTATTGTTGGCATGTGAGAGCGCATGGGGTGGTGGGAAAATACCGAAAAAGGGGGTACGTTGTCCAGGAGGTCGTGTAGTCGTCTTGTTGGAAAATTCCAAGAAAAGATGGCTAGAGATTGGTAGTTTTGTGATGAAAAATTTGTACTAGTGGTTAACAGGGAATAATGTGCATGAAAGTTTGTGAGATTTTTGTAGCGATTAACTGAGAAGTGAGAACAAAAGGCATGGTAGTTTGTGAGCACAAAACCTTGGCTTGTGACTTGACAGAGAACAACAGGCGGGACGACTCTTAAGTCTTTGATTGAGGAGATAGACAAGACCAAGACCAATGAAGACATATTTGAAGAAGTTTTTCTTTATCATTCAGTCTGTCACTTGGATAATTATGTATAAATTGTGCCATTTTTTGTGGTCTTAGAATTTTTCTATTTAAAACCTGTCTTTAGCTATAGGAAACCTGTAAAAAAGCTTACACAATGAGTGATTACTTTACAACTTACAAGGGTTACAGAGATACAACTTTGATAGTATGAAAGGAAAGAGTTGACCGAATCTATTCACAACCAAAAAAAAAATGTACATCGTTGGGTGTTTATAGGAGTAGCTAGCGTAACTCTAATCTAACTTAGTAAGACTAGGATACTTGACTTGCAAGTACATGCTTAATAGATCTAACAGTGTAGATTTTGGATACAATCATGACATGTCATGATTAGAATATGTTAGAAGTTGTAACTAGGTTTTTTTTTTTTTTTTTTTTGGAAAATCATCTTTGAAAGGAGTTTTTGTTGTGGGAGAAACACTATCATTATTGCTGTACGAGAGTGGGGAAAATCGAACTTGTGGAGTATAAGTTGCTTGTACCAAAAAGGTAAAAAAGAGCACAAGCTGTCGGATAAATTTCTCTGTCGATGCTTAGTTATGGAATATGGTATTGAAATCCTTGTATCAAGCTTATAATGGAAACCAAATCAAGCATAACTTATTCTATATATATCAACAAAATTCTCAAGTTTAGATTCTTGGACGAGTAAGTATCAGCTAGAAAATAGAGAATGGAATCTATGAAAACCACAGCAAGTTAAGGATAATTTTGGTTCCTTGTGCTGATACATTAGTTGAAATAAGTACCTATCATGCTGAACATTTTATTCTCTCTTGCCCTTTGTTGGGGTCTTCTTCTTTGCCTTGCCACGCTTCACGCTTGCATTGGCTTCGCTTTTGGACCCAGGTTCGAGATAGGGGTTGAGTCTGCTACTCTCGTCAACACATATTGTGATTAAGGCTAGCGGTGTTGTCACAAAAGCTGCACATAAAAGCATTAACTTGCAAATAAGAGTTTGAATAAAATAACAAGCAGGCAAAGAGGATGAGCCTTAAAATATAACTAGCCTCATCACACGCGTTCTGTACATGTGATGAGACTCTTTTTTTCATTTTGAGTTTAATATAATTTTTCAATTTGAATTTATTTATCATTAGTGAGTTTATAAAACTAAAATTTAGGATTTGAATTTATCTATTGTTTTTTAATTTTGTTGAATTACAATTTAACCCTATTTTTTATTTTTTAAGAATAAAGATTATATAATTAAATTAGGGGTATTTTTGACATTTTCTGAAACCATTACTAATTTTCTGAATTCTCTTAATATATAGAGATATAAGAGGGAAAATTTAGAGTGATGTGGCGAGGGAGAGAGAAAGGATTCTACACGTGTGATCAAGGATCTAAGAAACTCATTATGGCCTCCACTGTATTTCATACAAGAATGTTGTATTTTTGTGGGATAAATAGTAGATGAAGAAATTTAAGGTTGGTAAAACTTTTTCTTCTTTCTTCTCTTTTTCATGTCCCACCCACTTCGGCTTATCTCTAAAGTCCCAAAGTACTGCTCTTCGCTAATGACTCTTTTGAGTTTTGGTAATTTTGAGCCGTGGGTTTCAAAGAGAAGTGAAGTTGGTTTGGCTTGGGGTTGATTTTGGGTAATCTCATCAGTCATAGCTAACTTTCTTTGACGATTTTCTATCTAATGTCACTATTGATTTTAGAGGATTATAGAAATAAACATGCATCATGAAATAAGGAATTTGCAACAAAGAATCAATATCAATATATATATATATATATATATATATATATATATATATATATAACAAGAGATCTCACGCAGGAGAGAATGAAGTTCTGCCATGTGGCGCATTCTATGAAGAGATTTGAAATACTCTTAAGCTACGTCAAAGATAAGAACAAATTTAAAAGTAGAAACTCTTTATTTCCTTTGGTTCAATGTTTCAAGACTACTTTTTGTTACATTTTTTACTCAATGTTTTAAAACTACTATTTGTTTCATTTGATTCAATATTTCAAGACTTTTTCTCTCTCACATACACAAAAAACTCTATGCATTTTCATTCACTATTTTCACTTTTACTCATTTATATGTACATGCTCATAACCCTTTATGTCATCCCATCTCAAATACACTATGACCAAAAACAATATCATTTACCTCCAACCTTTTAATGAAACCATAACTCCAACAATGCAGTACCATTAGATCTTAACCCGTATGAGTAGGCTAGCTATGACCAAAGAAGGCGGCTTGAATTTTTTATTCAGTGACAGTAGCTTACAGTTTTGATGTTGAAGTCAAACATTGTGGATTTTGTAAAAGTTATAATTCGCTTTGAGTCTTCAAGTGTTTGAGATTTTGGTTTGAGAAAGTCATAAATGTATTTTGTTTTAGAACCAGAGAAAAGAAAAAGAAACATTATAATTGATTATTTGTGAAATTAGCTATTTTTTATTATTATTTTATGTTAGAACTCATAATCTGTAGGTTTCCTTGTAGGTTTTTTACAACTATTTTGTGTGGTATAATCCATAGTGATAAAAATAAGATCGGTGATAATTTCAAAGTATTTCCATTTTAAAAAAAAAAAAGATACGGAAGCCCAATTAAAGATAATTAAATTTTGATAAATAGATGTGTTTTTAGCCAATTTCTTTTTGTTTAATCACATTCTCTTTTTGTGAATAATTTCCTTAATTTCATTGAGATAATGAATTGGGTGTTTGCAATTAAGGTCTTCATATTTGGTTGTGAAAATAAAGTGGTTGAAGAAATATTTGGAAGATTACTTAAATTTTTGTAATTTTAGGATATAGAAGTATTTTATGATTTAAATTCTTATTTGTAAATTTCAAAATCGTTTAATCAGTTTTGAAAATTAAATATACTTTTGCAGTAGATGTTATAGTCTTATAGTGTTATACAATTTTGTTAAATAAAATTTGAATTAAGCAAATCAAGTTTCAAAGTATTCAACAATATTGTAGGCAAACATAAATATTAAACAAAATAAATATTATATGTAGGTCTTAATATACATAAAATAATTTTAAATGAAATTTTAAAGTAATCTGCGCATCGCACAGGACATCATCTATTGTTTCTTAATTTTGACTTACAGTGAGACACTTATGGGCTCATGGAAATGCATGTGCTTCAAGCCCACATGCTTTTTCTTCCTTTAAACTCAAAAGTGAATCAAAATCCTCTCTTGAGCCCTCCAAACCACATCTCCATTAAATTTTGGGTTTGGACCATGTAAAAATACAAAATTCTACAAATAGAGATTTCAGGCCCAAAAATACTTGGGCTTTGCTTCATGTGGGCTTATAAGATATTCGCAAAAATAGCCTGCAAGCACCCTTCTAGTGGAAAATTATACTCAGCGTCAGTGGTGATTTGTGGCATCTCAATCTTGAATTTGAATTAACTCAAATCATTTTCAAATGTCAATTCCTTTTACCACTGTTGTTCTTTTTACAACCATCAATGCTTAACTACTGTGTTGTTACTTTTTTACCTTAGATTATCAATTCATATTACCCTTTAATAAGTGAAAATTTCAATCATACAGATGGCATGATAATAAAAATAATAAAGGCGAAAAGCACATTTTAGTCCCTATATTTTCAGGCGATTCCTATTTTAGTCCCTACATTTTATTTTTACTGCTTTTAGTCCCTATTCTGAAAAACGGTTCCCATTTTGGTCCCTGCCGTTACATCATTAACAGATATTGTTGACGTGGCAAACGGCAGAATTAAAAAATATTAAAAATATTATATTTTATTTTAAAATAAAATAAAATTTTAATTATCAATAATTTTAAATTAAAAATATTTGTTCTTCATGTTCTTCCCCCAAGAACATGATTGCCTAGAAATTTAAGATTTTTTTCTCTTTTATTTCATTTTCTTAGCATCCAAACAAGCAAAAACATATACAAAATCATGATCAAACTCAGATACTTGGACACAATCAACTAACAACGATCCGTAAAAAAGAAAAGAAAAAAAGAAGAACAACTGATCCAGCCACCTGTGAACCCAAAAAACCCAACCACCTGCGAACCCAGCCACCTGCGAACCCAAAAAATCCAACCACCTGCGAACCCAAAAAACCCAACCACCCAAAAAACCAAACACAACACCACCACCTGCGAACCCAAAAAACCCAACCACCTGCGAACCCAGCCGCGCCACCTGCGAACCCAGCCGCGAACCCAGCCACCTGCGAACCCAAAAAACCCAACCACCCAAAAAACCAAACACAACACCACCACCTGTGAACCCAAAAAACCCAACCACGTGCGAACCCAGCCGTGCCACCTGCGAACCCAACCGCGAACCCAGCCGCGCCACCTGAGAACCCAGCCGCGAACCCAGCCACCTGCGAACCCAAAAAACCCAACCAACACCACTGATCTGACCCAGCCACCACGATCTCCACCTCCACTGAACTGGAGCAGCCATCAAACCCAACCAACCCAATGCTCTCTCTCCACCTTCACCGCCAATCTCCACTGATATGAGCCCTTCTCTCCACTTCCACCGCCACCTTCACCACCGATTTGAGCCCCTTCAACCAACTCCACCACCAAAAACACCAAAACACAACCCAATCCTCATCCATTTCAGATCTGGTCAGATCAAATCACGGTGACCCACCCAGCCACTACCGATCTTGGTTTAGAGAGAGAGAGAGAGAGAGAGAAAGAGAGGATAAGGTTAGTTAGCTATGGGTTTCGACCATGGGTCTTGGGTCTTAAGCCATGGAAAAGATAGAGACTTGTATTTGAAGATGAGTCAATGATGATTTGGGTTTTGTGATTTGTGCGTTGAAGGGATTTGAAAAAGAAAAAATTGAGGGGTTTGATAGGTTATGGGTTTCAGAAAGAAAAAAGAAAAAGAAACACTGATTTGTGTTATGGGTTTTGTGCATTGAAGGGAATTGACGATTTGGGTTGGCTCTGTTGATTGTGTCAGAGTATCTGAGTTTGAGCATGGTTTTGTATATGTTTTTGCTTGTTTGGATGCTAAGAAAATGAAATAAAAGAAAAGAAAATCTTAAAGTTCTGGGCAATCATGTTCTTGGGGGAAGAACATGAAGAACAAATATTTTTAATTAAAATTTTTAAAATTATTGATAACTAAAATTTTATTTTATTTTAAAATAAAATAAAATATTTTTAATATTTTTTAATTCTGCTGTTTGCCACGTCAGCAATATCTGTTTATGATGTAACGGTGGGGACCAAAATGGGAACCGTTTTTCAGGATAGGGACTAAAAGCGGTAAAAATAAAATGTAGGGACTAAAATGGGAATCGCTTGAAAATGTAGGGACTAAAATGTGCTTTTCGCCAATAATAAATTCAAGATATAGCACTATCTATTAGTATTACATATCCCTATTCTCATTTATTCTTACATTTCACAACAATTTTCAAACTCACAGCCTCTAAAGCAACTTATCCCCATGTGCCCCACGCCTTTTGCCATTTTGGTTTTGCTTCTACCAATGCCCTATTTTAAATTAATGGCATGTTTAATAGGTGAAAACAGTTTTTGTCTTCTAGGTGCTTTGTAAAACTGTTCCCAATAGCGCTTTCTCATAACACCCCATACAACACACAAATCCATTTGAGTTTTTTTCTTCTCTTTTTCTTTTTCTTTTTTGTCTTTCCGTTTCCCTTTTTTTTTTTTTTTCGTTTCCTTTTTCTTTTTCCCTCCAATTCTCAATTTCTCCTCCAATAAAAAATTACCACCAAACACTAGTCCACGATCACGCCCACCAGACTAATACAATGTTGCCATCACAACCCCCAAACCCAGCCATCAAATAAAAACCAACCCAACAAACCCAAAACTAAAGCACAACCACCACACCCTGTCCAACAAACTCATTGTAGTTCCAAAACCAATTCACTCCCAACTCACCGTCATCGCTTAGAGAGAGTGTGAGATAGGTCGAAAATGGTAGTGGCATGGCATAGTGTCACTCAGGGACGGAACCAGGATTCAAACTTAGGGGGGGCAAAGTTTTTTGTTCTTAGATTTTAAAAAATTGGAATATCAATACTAGAGGTTGACAAAATTGCATTATTAGCATTAATTTATTAATTATTATTTGTATTTTTTCTTTTGAAAAAAATTTAATAATAGGATTTTATAATCAAAAGTTTTGCAAGTCAATTGACACATCTTAATATTTTCAAAGTCTAACTAATGTGCGGATGAAGCAATCAATATGTGGCATAGGAGTTGTCTCTATGGCTATGAGGGTGGCATCATTTGAGAGGGGGCATAAAGCTCTCAAGAGAGAGGGAGAAATTGGGTAAAGGTTATTGGGTTTTTGTGATTTTTTTTGCTAGGATTTGTAATTAATTTGTTGTTATTGTTTTTGCTTAGATCGGATTTATGATTTTTCCAAAGATTTTTCTTGTTATCTGGATATGTGCATTTTTTTTATATATAAATTTTGCTTGTTATCTATTTGTTGGATTTCTTGGGTCAATTTGTGAATTTTTTGGGGAGGGGGGCCAAGTATATAAATTTAAGAGCTAGAATTAAAATTCTTTCTATTAATACACATACTAATATTTTTTTTTTCAAAGGGGGGGGGGGGGGGGGGGGGGAATGGCCCCCCTCTGCCCTTGAGTAGTTCTGTCCCTGGTGTCGCTACAAGATCACAATAACAAACGGTAGACTTGTCTCATGGATTCATATCTTGGCCTGCCACCTCAACCCAATGGTGTGGGATTAGTTTTGCATCGAATTTCAAAGAGAAAACTTCCATAAACAATTCAGTATGCAAAACCTCTCAATATTAGATCCCTTAAATGTTAGCATTTGGAAACGGGGGCATAAGCTATATGGGGTACAAAATGGGGTATTTACAAAATTTAAGGTGCAAAACTTGATGCAATCAATTTTGCACTAGATTTTCGAGAAAATATTTCCATAAACAACTCCACCAACCCCAGACCGGACTTGAGTATGCAGGAATTGATCCATGCATAAGCATAATTATGAACTTTCAAGAAAAAAAAGAAAAAAAAATGGATGGTCTTCTAGCTCTAAGTGATCAAACCTTACATACTACATACACAAGGAGCAACTTTGCATACACAACCTTGGACTTGAGTATGCAGGAATTGATCCATGCATAAGCATAATTATGAACTTTCAAGAAAAAAAAAAAAGGATGGTCTTCATGCTATAAGTGATCAAACCTTACACTAGGCTTCTTAAAACTATCATAGGACTAAGTTTAAGTTGTATGGGGTACAAAATGGGGTCTCTACAATAGTAAATCCACCAAAACCCATGAGCAAACTCAAAATACTCATTTATCCCAAATCCCACCACACATCATTGTTTGAAATGCAACCATGCATGCCAGCCAAAGCTTGATCCACTACCATGCATTGCCTTTTGAAACCTACCCAGCCTTCAAACTAGCCACCCATATCGATGAACTCAAGTAGAAAAAAGAGAGGAGAAGAATAAGAATTTGAGAGTGAGTATACTCAAGAGATAAGAGAATATGGTGAGAAAGAGAGAAAGAGCGAAGCCAAAATAGAATTTAGGGGTTAGAAACTTACCTTTTCAAAATCAGAACCCTAAAATGCTTGAGAAATTCAAACAAATCAAAAGCCTCAAATTGATTGCGAGCGTGGATAGAGTTAGGGTTTGAAAATTATGGTCAATCGGTGTACGTGTTATGTTTGGTTTAGGTTTAATCCAATAGAGGGTAGGGGTTCAGTTAACATGTGTTCTTAGAACATTTGTTAATGAATTATTTTTAAAAAAAAAATTTTGATATCACTTTATGGAAAATTAAAAAAATTAGTTTTTTTTTTTTTCTTCTTCTTCTTTCTCACCAAAAATTTCGAAAAATATTTCCTTAACAAGGCCCTAACGGTTAGCAAAATCCAATTTATTATTATCAAGAATGGGGCTGTTACTTACACAAAAAATAAAATAAAATTAATTAATTAAAAACTGGGTAGCTTTGGAAACCAAAAGCAACAATTAAAACACATTGCATTCAATTAGTCAGATTTTCTGTAGTAATGAATTTGCTAGAACAACTGCCAACTCCAAAATACAACTAAATTTGTTGCCTTTAAAGGCTTGGCGGGTTGACCGTTGACGTATTGGCGGGTTGACTGTTGACGTATTCCATGTGGTTTGGTAGAATACTACTCTGTATTTCAAAGTTCAAACTATAAAACTTAAAACAGAGTTGACATTCGACTGCTAGTAGTTGCGAAACTTGCGTTACTTAATAGAGGTTTGACAAAATAAAAAACACGCGGAAGTTTTTTTTTTTTTTTTTAAATTACTTTCTATTATTTTTTATTAACTTCACATGCATCCTCTCTTCTTCATTAATATTTTTTATTTACTTTTGCCATTTTAGCCTTTTATAGGGATAAAATTTTCAGATGTCATGTGAAAGGATCACAATCCATAGTTATTAACCTAGTCTAAATAGTGAAGCCAATTAATGTGCTAATGCATTGGCTATTAAGGGCAAATTCCTGTCAACTTTTGTTGTATTTTTTAACCCACCGCCTGTTGTGGAAATTTATCCTGACTTTTGATAAAACTAGCTTGTATTGTAACAGACTTGTTAATTTCTAATTTTATGCATTAATCATGGTTTACCCAAAAAAAAAAACCTAGTCCAAATTATTAACCCAATCTATAAGCCAAGTGACTAGTTCAATAAGTAGGTCATCGATCGAAATGCAGGGCAAATAAAAATATTTTAAATTTTTTATGCAACTTTAAAAATATGTTTTAATAAAATTTATGATGAAATAAAGATACAATTACACTAATTATAAAATTTTAATAAGATTAATTAAAACAAATACATGAGAAATAATAAAGCAATACACCATCAACAATTCGTGTAAATTGCAATAATTAACAACTACAATCATTAATTTTATACCTAAAAATGCTAAATAACACAAAAATGCTTATAGTTTTATCTTATACATAGAAAGCAGTAAAGTTAAACGAGATATGCTAAAGGAATAAACAACAAACTTGGATGGCATAAGTAACTTGGATGGAATAAACAACAAACGAGAAAGCAGTAAAGTTTTATCTTATACATAAAAGTAACTTCTTCCTCAGTTTCATACTTCATTATCAAGAACCACTTGAGTCATACAATATTTGACTATTTCCTCGGGTATTTGTTGTCCCCCATTCCACACACACTACAACAAACCTGAGCTTTTTCAACATATTTTTATCCACAGTAATTTAAAAATGTTGATAAAAGCCTTTAGTTCCTACATTTTGCACTCAATTATTGAAAAATTCACATATTTGTTTCCACGGTTGGCATAACTGTTGAAATAAGTGGTGAGAAATTCATAAATAAGTGGTAAAAAAAGATTAAATAGAGATACTCTATATCAACAGTTGGATAACTGCTGAAAAAAAAAGAAATTAAATATTTTTTATCAATGTGTTAAAAAACGTCGAAAATAAAAACACGGAACTAATATAAGTATTGCTCTATATCTCGCTCTCGCTCTCGCTCTCTCTATATCACTCTCTTTCTCTATATCTCTCTCACTCTCTCTCTCTATATTGCTCTCCCTCTGTCTCGCTCTCTCTCTCTCTCTCTCTCTCTCTCATAGGTCTTGGCGGTCAATTTTTCTATTATTTTCTAGGCAACTAAATAGAATTCTCACTCAAATTTTCTATAATTCTCCCCCCGATTAGGTATTTTTTGTCCATAGTCTGTTATTCCCTTGGAAGATTTTGAACATTTGTGGTTTTTGTTCTTGAATTTGAAATGCTATGTCAAAATTGAATTTGTGGTTTTGTGTGTTGCGTGCTTTCAATATGATTGCAGGTGCTTTGGGAGTTCAAAACTCTCTCTCATAGGTCTTGGCGGTCAATTTTCCTATTATTTTCTAGGCAACCAAACAAAATTCTCGACTCAAATTTTCTATTATTCTCCCTCCGATTAGGTTTTTTTTTTTTTTTTTCTCTCTCTTGATTTCGTTGTTTTAAAAACTTATTTCTAATCAGTTTGTTTTTGCATGAACTTGAATTTTTTTTCTATACACTGTTATTCGCTTGGAAGATTTTGAACTTTGGTGGTTTTTGTTCTTGAATTTGAAATGCTATGCCAAAATTGAATTTGTGGTTTTGTGTATTGCGTGCTTTCAATGGGACAAAATGGGCTTTTGTCCTTTTCGGGCAAATTATATAGCATTATGCCCTCCTTTCCTAACTAATTAGGGAAATGCCCCTCTTTTAAAACTCGATTTTTGATAAATCGAGTTTTAAAAAAAAAAAATTCTTAGGCCCTATGGTGACGTTTTAAGGACCTATAGTGACGTTTTTTAACTCGACTTCAATGAAATTGAGTTATAGGTAAAAAAACGCCACTATAGGTTGATTTCATTGAAGTCGAGTTAAAAAACGTCACTATATGTCCTTAAAACGTCACTATAGGATCCTTAAAAATGCCACTATAGGGCCTAACTTGATTTATCAAAAATCGAGTTTTAAACGAGGGGCATTTCCTTAATTAGTTTAGAAAGAGGGGCATAATGCTATATAATTTGCCCGAAAAGGGCAAAGGGCAATTTTGTCCCTTTCAATGTGACTCCAAGATGTTGGCAAGAGGTTTCAAACCCAAGATCTCATGAATATCATGAGACCTTAGAAACCAACAAGGCAACATCTTTAGAACTTTATTACCTTTGAATGGTCAATTATGTAGGAACCATCACTAAAGAAACGTTGTCATGTTTGTAACTAGTAGTTAAAGGACACAACACAAGCATACATTTTTCTCTCATTTTTCTATAGGATTATACATAAACATATATTCTACAACTATCTCACTCAAGAACTCTTTAGAAACCCTCAGTCTAGAAGTTTTCCTACACTTCGCTTATTTCTAGCTCAAGTAAGGTCAAGTAAGAAAGTGCGCTTATCCCTTGCTTGTTTCTCGCCCAAGCAAGATTTAGAAGGAAAAAGAAAGTCTTACTTTTTCCTTACTTGTATCTTGCTCAAATAAAATTCTTACACACAAATTTATTTCTTTTAATCATTCTTCATTTTTCTACCACACAAATTTACTTGTATCTGCTTTCATTCAAACATCTGTCCTTCCTAAGGCAAATAGATGTGCAGCTCAGTCAATCATGATCGCATCTTATTTGATTGATTTAAACTAATAAAAAAATGACATGGACTGTACTGTACACATCCAATACCAAAATAAAGAGATCCTCGTCGAGAGGGTTGCTCAGACTGTCTCCATGTGTACCATGGGTGTCTTTAAATTACCTAACACCCTTTGCGATGGGATGATAAATTGGATAGTAAGTTTTGGTGGGGCCAAACAAATGAGAGGAATAAGATGGCTTGATAGAGTAGAGAAAAAAATGTGCCTGCCCAAGAAGGAGGGAAGTTTGGGTTTTTTTGATCTTAAAACTTTTAATTTAGCTTTATTAGCTAAGAAAGGATGGTGACTGTAAACATGTACGACTTCCCTAGTCTATAGGATATTTAAGGCTAATTATTCCCCAATGGGAGGATTTTCTTTCGACTGAGCTGGGGCATCATCCATCCTATGCACGAAGGAGTATTTTGGCTGCACAAGATGTGGTTAAACATGGTCATCGATAGCAAGTGGGGAACGGGCAATCAATTGACATCTGGAACGACAAGTGGCTACACCAACCTTCTACCTTCAAACTCACATCCAAGCCTGCTGCTGTACCCACTGATGCAAGAGTGAAATTGCTTATTAATCCACATACTCGAGCTTGGAGGTCAGATACAGTACGTCAGTTGTTCTCACCGATTGGTGTGGACATATACACCAAAAGGGAATTTCACGGTTCGGAGCACTTACAATGTCACACTATCACTAGCCACCACTAGTTTAGGAGAGGCATCAAGCAATCGGAATAGCAAAATTTTCTGTAAGACAATCTGGGGGCTTAATGTACCTAATAAGATTAAATCTTTGCTTGGCAGGCGAGCAAGATATACTACCTACGAAGTCCAATTTGTGCTGAAGAAAAATTCTGGATAATCCAACCTATGAAGCTTGTGATGAGGAGGCTGAGAGTAGTGGACATTGTTTGTGGAGCTGTCCTAAGGCTTGTGAAATCTGGACTTTATCCAGTATCTTGTTTAAGTGTCAAGGTGGTGTTTTCCATGAGTTTGGAGACCTTCTTTGGTATTAAAAATTTGGACAGCGTATGGATGATGAACTGTTAGGGTTAGTCATCACGGTGGCATGGTGTATGTGGTTTAATAAAAATGCAGTGAGACAAGGTAAAACACCACAGTCAGTGGCCGAAATTTTGTGAAAGGCCAAGTACTTACTGGAGGAGTTTCAAACAATTAACTTCAAGCTAGCTTCCCATGAAACCAGCGATATAGTGCAATGGATACCCCTAACCCAGTCTTGGTATAAGATTAATATTGATGGGGCTACTTTTGTTAACACACAGTCTGCAAGAGTTAGGGTTATTATTCGGGACTACAAAGGGCAAGTAGAGGCAGCCTTAAGCAAGAACTTACCAATCCTGCTAGGTCCTATAAAGATTGAAGCAAAAGCATTGGAGGAAGGGGTTCTTTTTGCTTAGGACATAGGGGTATGAGATGTGGTGCTTGAGAGTGACTCCAAGATAGTTGTTGATGCGTTAATTGGAACTTGTGAAGCTCCAGTTGCTATTGACAATATTATAGGTGGGATTAGAGCAAAATTGCAGGATTTTAGATGTGTGGAAATTTCCCATGTTAAGTGAGATGACAATTGTCCAGCTCATCTTTTGGCTCAATATGCCAAATACTTAGATAGTTATCAAAACTTGGATAGAGGGAAACCCTAATATGGTTGAGTCGGCTTTGCATCATTATGTATTATGTTTTTCTTCTTCTTAATAAAGTTATGGTCTTTTATCAAAAAATAATAATAATAAATATCTCGATACAGAATTACAATCGCGTCTATTTGTATTTTTTTTTTCTCTCATAATCGAGATTCCTCTAAATGGGACCCACTAACTGTGAAAGAGGAAAAGTATATTCTCGATACAGCGTATATTTTCTCCTATTTTTAGGTGACAATTGACAACAATAAGTTGTTTTTTATCACTTTTTTTTTTTTTTTTTTTGGCTATACTATAACTTTTGCCATAATTTTAATGTGAGTGATTTGATTTTCTCTCACTTTCATATACATTTTTTTTTTTCTCTTATGACTTATAGCCAATCATATCAAAATTTTGACATAAAAATTATGGAAAAATACACTAACATCCTCTTAACTTTCGGGTAGATGCATTTTCACTCCTTAAACTTTTTTTTTAACCAATTTAATACATAAAATTTTGTATTGCAAAATCTAAACCCCCTTAAATTGGTAAAAATAAAAATTAAGCAAATCTATTTGTTATAGTACTAAAGTTTATGTATTAGATTGATTAAAATAAAAGTTCCAGATGTAAGTGTAACTACTTTAAAGTTCAAGAAGTGTCAGGACATTTTACCCCAAAAATTATATTTCGTATTTTCAGAAAACATCTAAGACCACAAACTTTTTTTTTAATTTTTGATCAGCTAAGACCACAAATTTTGTGTCACAACTTTACTACAACTTCGATATAAAATAGTAAGTCTGTATAAAAATAATAAATAATTCATCACAATATATATAAGATTTTTTTTTTTTTTTTGGTGAGAATCACAATCTATGTACAAGATAATGATGAAAAAAGTGTGAGAGGCAAGAGGATAATTCGTGTTTTAAGGCTGAGAATAGATTAGATGATCTGGTTTGATAGGATTGGGCCGTACATGTACAATATGTGATATGTCAATTACTTACTCATCACAGCATCTATTACATGTTCATCAACAAACACGTGTTACTTACAAGTACTGAGCGTGGACCAAGTGTCCCTTTAGTGGGCTCCACCAGATGAGTTGTTGTGCACCACGTGTCATTATCATAGTACGCAATCTAACCAAAAAAAACATTATTAAATCTTAACAGCGCTTCGATTGGGGCTGGCAGACACGGTAAAGAAAGAATGTGCAAGTATTGTACATTACATTGTACACGTGATTTGCTAATGTTGTACAATGTTGGCGGTATTGTACATACAATATATAGGATACAGCTTCAATTGCGATTTTTTATTTTTAATTTATTTTCAGTTTAATTCTATATGATCCAACAATGGGATTTAATTTTTTTTTCCACTTTTCAAATAAATAAATCAAATTATTTACAAACATTGGTATTGTTAATTGGTGCCCTTAAGATATTTTTTTTGGAACATTTGAAGTCAATTTTAATACAATTTTTATGAAAAAATATAAAAAATTATCAACAAATTTAATAATTTTTTTTCTTTTTCTATAAAAAATTACTAAAAGTAGTTCGTAGACCAATATCTTTAAGATATTTGTTAACTTTTCTCATAAACAATTTAAGCTTGGTTTGAGGGGGAAAAACCCTTGTTTTATATTTGTTGTTTTAACAAACGAGGCAGTCTCAATTCGAACTAAAAATTGACAATATATCATTATAGAGATTAAAGAAGATACTTGAATTTCAATTTTTATTGGTGAATTCTGTGCGATAGGCTTGATACCCATAAAAAGGACATGATTACCCAAAATCATTATGAAATTAAATTAATTACATTGAAACTAAATTAAAGTTGGGCTTACATGTTCTTGATCCAAGTTTATGGATTTCCAATGAACTATATGCAGCTCAAAACTCTATTAAACTACATCTGGAATTTGAAAAAATCAACAAATTAATTACAGATTGGTTTAAAGATGTAATTATAAATGAATCTGGAAAACCTAATTTCAAATTAAGAAATTATTTAAAACTCCATTTTATTTTGCATATCTAACACTAAAACTAACCCTAGGGGGAGGAAATTTTTTTTTTAGAGTTATTATAATCAGATGTTAGAGAGAGGGTAGAATTTTTTTTTTTTTTTTTTTTTTTTTTTTTTAAGTGGGTTTATAGATATATATATATATAGACATGTTGTGATACCCATACTTATTTAAACCATATTGTAATAAGTTGTAAACTTTTGAATAGTGATCCACAACTCATTGTTTAGGTCACCGGGGGGGGGGGGACGTGAAGAAGTGGTCGAGTGTTTAGTAACAAGGGAGGCAGAGCATTTGGCTAAAGGAATTGTGGGGTGTTTGGCTCAAGGGAGTCAATCTCGTACCGAAAGCTATACCGGTTTGACCAGTGGAACGATATATTTCGATACCTGTCAATATCGGTGTACCGTATCAAGTTTATCGCTATTTTATATATATATATATATATATTATAATAAATATAAAATTTTACCATAAAACATTACCTCAATTCAGAATAAATTATTCATGATTTTAGACTTTAGCATCAACCAAAAAAAAAAAGAAAAAAAAACACAATATAAAAGACAGAAAACTTAATTGTTCATTGCATACTAAGAAAACAAATAATATTAATAAGTTAATGCAAATAAATTACCATTCTGCCGGGCGTACCGACTGGTACACCTAAAATCGACCAATACGCCCAGTATTTAAACCTGTACAAAATATTGGCGTTTCAATACCGGTACAGCCAGTATCAGTACAGTATCCACCACCTTGGTTTGGCTATGTACAATAAATATTTGTTTAGATAATTTGGCATTTGTTTTATCTAAAGTATCATTCAGAAAATTTTCTCCAAAAAAAAAAAACTATCATTCGGAAAGGAATATTATGTTTTAACAAATGTTGTTCAATTTGAGAAGTGGTAGGACAATTAAATTTTTTTTTTTTTTTTTAATCTTTTAAAGAATCAAGAGGGGTTGGACTTAAGAGACAAAGTATTTACCGATTGAGTACTACGAAGCTCCAGTCCTTAAAGATATAGGCAAGGCCATTGGACCAGTCCTCAGAGTTGACACGCACACGGCGTCGGAATCCAGGGGTAAGTTTGCGAGGTTGTGTGTTCAAGTGAATCTGGACGAACCCCTAGTTAATCTGATACGCGTAGGTGGAATTAGACAAAAGGTGCAATATGAAGGCCTTGGCTCTCTCTGCTTCTCTTGTGGCAGAGTGGGGCACCAAGCCGTGGGATGTTCTTACAAAGTGCACTCTACGGCCAACGCCGAAAGTGCTACCGAGTCGGAGGAATCTTTGGTGCATGCTGTGTCAGAAACCAAAGCGAGACAAGACGAGAGCGCATTCGGTCCCTGGACTCTTGTTTCACGTAAACGGAAACCTGGGAAGAAGGTTACTAAAGGCACTGAACAACATCCTCAATCGGGGTTTCATGCGCAAAGCCCAAATAGGCCCAATAGCGGGGTTCACTCCCCAACGGGCCCTTCCTCTCTAGGCCTGGCAACAGAAAAAGAAGCCCTGACCACTTTTACTGCATCAACTGAGGCAACTTTGGATTCTAATGTTGTCAACATAACCCCTAAGACTATACTATCCAAACCAAAGGCTCGTACTCCTAAAGGTAAGCTTTTGGGAGGAAGTCAGGATCCTAGACCGAGTCAAGCAGGGTCGCTTGGCCTAAACTCCAATCGTCAAGCTCCGGCATCAGTGTGGAAAGCCGTGAATTCCACAAGCATTGCAACCAGCTCCTCGCTGCCGTTTAGGATGAACAGCTTAGCCAATCTGAATGAAGGAAGGAATTTCGTGGGTTTCATGGCAGGTGGGTCTAAGGCGGAGGGGTCTGAATCGGTGTGCAAGGGAGCCGGATTTCGAAAGGAAGACCATGAAGAGACTGTGCAACCAGCTAGGGAGGTTATGAGCGCTGATCCTGTTGAGTGCTTCCAACAACTCCGAGAGCCTGACATAGCTTCTTTAGCTGAAATTTCCAAACACAATGCTCCTAATGGGGAATTAATCATCAAAGGCAGAGAGACAGCTCCATTGGTTATTCCTAAGGAGCTCCTTAAACGTATTGATCCTTCTCTTCGTCCGAATAAAACAGACAAAGTAGAGGAGGATGAGAGAGCACATTTGCCTGAGAATCAGAGCAATCGGAGTGAGGAGCTTGATCCTAGCATGCAAGACGATGAGGCTTCGGCTGATATGGAAATGCAATCGGAGCAAGGAGGTGAATTTTCCTCTTAACTCTTGCTTTTTCCTTTCTCCCGTTATTGTTTATCAATGAATATGTTAATCTGGAATTGTCGGGGTGCTCTTAACCCCAATTTTTGTGAAATTGTGAATGAGCTTGTTAGATTACACTCCCCTGCTATCATGATTGTTGTTGAGACTAAAGTTTATGGAGAGAGAGCAAAAAGGATTTCGGAGAAGCTAGATTTTGATGGGGCAATTATTGCAAACTCAATTGGTCTCACTAGTGGTCTGTGGGTCCTCTGGGACTCTGGCCAAGTGGGAATTTCTAAGTTAGCTTCCACGGAACAGGAAATTCATGCGATTGTTACTTCTTCAACTCACCCCCCATGGCTGTTGTCTGCCATCTATGCTAGTCTGCGTCTTGCAAAAAGACGCCTCCTCTGGGAAAATCTGGAAGCAGTGGCTGGTCTCCACTCTATGCCATGGGTTTTAGCAGGGGACTTTAATGAGGTGCTCATGGGAGAGGATAAGTTTGGGGGAAATCCGATCAATATAAATAGAGCCCTTCGTTTTCAGGAATGTCTGGATATTTGCAAAATGATAGATATTGGTTTTTCTGGCCCTCGCTTCACCTGGTCCAATCGTCGCCCCCTCTCTCATTTAGTCCAAGAAAGGATTGATAGAGCCTTTGTGAATGCTGATTGGAGCTCTATCTTTCCCGAAGCTGCTGTTTTGCAC
This sequence comes from Quercus aquifolioides, assembly GCA_019022515.1. Lineage (NCBI taxonomy): Eukaryota > Viridiplantae > Streptophyta > Magnoliopsida > Fagales > Fagaceae > Quercus > Quercus aquifolioides. The sequence goes on along the minus strand of CM032325.1, from coordinate 16,675,383 downwards.
CTGGAGAGGCTGCATTCGGACCACTGCCCTATAAAAGTGTGTCTTGAGAATAATAGAGAGTTCCACCCTCCAAGACCTTTCCGGTTCCAGCCAATGTGGCTTTCTCACCCTGCGTTCCCGAATGTAATCAAGGAAGCCTGGCATAACCCCCCTTCCCTTCAACAAGCTTTGGCCACATTCACCTGCAAGGCTAATATTTGGAACAAGGACCACTTCGGAAATCTGTTCCACAGGAAGAAGAGAATCCAAGCTAGGCTAAAAGGCATTCAAGCCAGCTTGTCGATCAGCCCTAATTTTTTTCTGGTGGAGTTAGAAAACAAGTTAAGATTAGAGTACGTAGAAGTTACAAAGCTTGAAGAGGAGTTTTGGGCAATGAAAGCTAGGATTCTGTGGTTAGTAGAGGGAGACAGAAATACCTCTTTTTATCATACCTCTGCCCTTGTTCGAAGGAGACGTAACCGTATCGAAGGAGACGTAACCGTATTCTATGTATGAAAGACAGGATGGGTAATTGGTTAAACGGGGAATGAGAGATCGAGGTTTTTATTAGAAAGGGGTTTTTGGAGCTGTTTACCTCGGATCATCTTAGTGCTACCTTGGCTGATTGGGACCCCCCTTCTTGGAAAACCCACCTTCAAGAAGATGCTTTGACTGCTTTGAGCTGCCCAGTTTCAGACAAAGAGATTTCAATGGGCCTGTGGGCTCTTAAACCTTTCAAAGCCCCTGGCTCAGATGGTCTTCACGCTGGTTTTTTCCAGCGCTTTTGGCTAGTGGTAGGCGATTCTGTACAATCTGAGGTGAAATCCATTTTTACATCAGGGGTGATTCCAGAGTACCTGAACCAAACCCTCATTACTCTCATCCCAAAATGCAAGAATCCAGAATCTCTCTACAATTACCGGCCAATTAGTTTATGCAACACTATTTACAAGGTAGTGACGAAGATCATTTTAAACCGGATCCGCCCGTTCTTAGCTGACATTGTGTCCCCTCTTCAGTCTGCTTTTGTCCCGCGAAGGAAAGGAGTGGATAATGCTATTATTATTCAGGAGTTTATCCATTCCATGGACAAGAAAAAAGGAAGAACCGGGATCATGGCTATTAAGCTTGACTTGGAAAAGGCCTATGATCGGCTTGAGTGGGGCTTCATTCGTGATACTTTGAAGCTGTTTAAATTTCCGAGCCACTTGATTTCCTTAATCATGAGCTATGTGTCCACCACTTCAATCTCTATTCTCTTTAATGGGGGAGCCTTGGAGGCTTTTCAGCCTTCAAGGGGTATCCGACAGGGCGACCCTCTTTCGCCTTACCTGTTCATCCTTTGTATGGAAGTCCTTGGGGCTTTAATTGAAGATAAGTGTCGTGAGGGGCTTTGGAATCCCATAAAAGCTTCTCAAAATGGTCCTGCCTTCTCGCATCTATTTTTTGCCGATGATCTTATGCTCTTCGCCAAAGCTGATCGGAAAAATTGTGTTGCCATTAAAGAAGTGCTGGATTCTTTTTGTGAGCTCTCCGGACAAAAAATTAGCAGTGAGAAGTCTCGGGTCTATTTTTCCCCCAATGTGGACCAAGATTCTCAAGATGGCTTGTGTGATATTTTGGGTTTCAAACCCACTACTTCTCTTGGAAATTATCTAGGTTTTCCTATCAAGCATAAAGGAAATCGTCAAGATTATGGATTTATTTTGGATCGTATAAAAGCAAAATGGCAGGTTGGAAATCAAATCTCCTATCCCTTGCGGGTAGAATTGTGTTAACCCAATCTGTCACCTCCACCATTCCTAGCTATGTGATGCAGTACACGGCCCTTCCCCCAAAAATCCTCCAAGGGATAGATAAATTAAATAGAAATTTCCTGTGGGGTACTTCTGAATCTAGGAAAAATGTTCATCTTATTGGCTGGAACAAAGTTACAAAAGCAAAGGAAGAGGGTGGATCGAATATCCATGCAGCCAAACCAAAAAATACTGCACTTCTTGCCAAGTTGAATTGGAGATTTCACACAGAGAAATCATCCCTTTGGGTTAGAGTTTTGTCAAAAAAATACAGAGGTCAGCGGAGAAGGACTATGAGATCGGCTTGCCATCCCACCAATTCACCTGCTTGGATCGGTCTAAAGAAAGGTGAAGCTACTTTCTTAAACGGCTCCAAGTGGACTGCAGGTAGAAACAGCTCCCTCTCTCTCTGGTTTGACAAGTGGATGAATAAGGGTACTTTAAGAAGTCAGATTGAAGGTCCTTTGAATAAAGGTGAGGAAAATCTCTCTCTAAGGGATATGTCTAATTTTTCGGGTTGGAATTAGGGAAGCCTTTCTTTTGCCTTTCCTATGTCTCTTGCTCTAGAAATGAAAGCCACTCCTCTTCCTTTCTCTAATCAAGGAGAAGATCGTCTATCTTGGTTTTCATCTCCTAATGGAGACTTTAATCTTAAGGAAGCGTACAGATTAGCCATCAGGGGTGACAATAACATGGTAAGGCAGCATTTTAAGGGTGATTAGGTTTGGAAAGTTGCTACTCTCCCGAAGATCAAATGTTTCCTCTGGCAATGTTGTCACCAAAGCATCCCGGTTCGAGCCTTACTTGCTCAAAGAGGTATGGATATTCCTTTCCTTTGCCCTGTATGTAATAATGAGCCAAAAACAATTCTCCACGCTTTAAGGGACTGCCCCAAGGCTCAATCCTTATGGAATTCCCTCTCCCCTCCATTCCAAAGCAACTTATTCTATGGCTTGCATTTAATGGATTGGCTGAACCTGAATTGTAAAACCTCCATGACTAGTCTTTCTTCGAATATCAGTTGGAGCATTCTCTTCCCCTTCGCGGTGTGGACTCTTTGGCTGCACCGGAACTGCATTGCTTTTGATAATCCAATCCATCACAAGGACTTGAAGCTTGAGACTATGGCCAAGGCTTCGGAATTCTTTTACCTTGGGATGACTGAGAAGCTGAATCGGGCCAAGGTAAAAATCCAAGTGCAATGGCTGCCTCCTCCTTCCAATTGGGTTAATCTAAACTTAGATGGCTCATCAATGGGGAACCCCGGCCTGGCTGGTGGAGGGGGTTTAATTAGAAATGAGAGGGGTGAATGGCTTAAGGGGTATGCTAGAGTGATTGGTATTACAATGAGCGTAGCAGCTGAACTATGGGCCCTCAGAGATGGTATTCGCTTGTGTTCAGCCCTCAAGCTTCCAGCAGTAGTTGTGGAGCTAGATTCAAAATTGGTTGTTGAGCTGTTGAACAAGGAGTTGGATAATCCTAATGGAATAGATGTTTTGGTCTCTGATTGTAGGGAAAGTCTTAAAGCCATTCCTTGTGTTAGAATTCAACATTGTTATAGGGAGGCTAATAAATGTGCAAATGCCCTCGCTAGAAGGGGTGCTCTGCTTAGCCAAGATTTTTCTATTTTACTTGACCCCCCTCCGGATGTAGCTTTTCTTCTTAGCCTTGATTCGGCAGGAGCTCTATATGATCGTTTTGTCCCCTCTGTTTTAGAGGCTGGCTAGTTGTTATTTAAAGCTTCCTTTTCACCAAAAAAAAAAAGTATTTACTGTTTTAATTACAAACTTGGGTAATTCTAATTTTCAATAAATTCAATATAATAAGTTTAATTTTGGCATAATTTGAGGGTTTCAACGTAATATAGCATATCAAAAAGTTTGTTTCACGACTTTCATATTGATTGAAACTAGGGTTGTCCATCTGTAATCTGTACTTAACAAAACTGACTAGACCTGAATCGAAAATCAAGCTAATTCAATTAATGTGGCGATCAATGACAAGTTTCCTCCTTCGAAATCCGATGAGCCTGATCCAACTGACAAGTCCCTTCTACCTTTGCCAATCTCCTTCATTCTTCACCGTGTCCCACCAATCTCTGTCGATTGATTAAGATTCTAGTGAGATGTCGACTAGATCCAAAGGTTTTGATCGATCTGACCACTACAATTGTAAAACCATGGCGGTCATGGACCCGTGTACCCACAATTGTCAATGGGTTCAACACTCGAAGTTGTCTGATCAAGTGACAAGTACACCTCAAACCCATTCCGACTCAACCTTTGGACACCCTTAATTGAAACCAAATATGACTTTCTTATTTTAAGCATATCCAAAATGAAAATGAATAAACTGCAAATCTGTTTATCAAATCATCAAAGTTATTCGATTCTGTAGTTCACTACTCGCTAGTGCATCATTTAACTGGTTTTATTGCAATTTGCAAGTACGTGTCTTCTTTTCTTTTCTTTTCCTAATAAGAATATGACATTTATCTCTATCATGTATAATAAAAATAACTTAACTATACTTAATCCGACCAACTAAACGAGTCATATGCATAACTCATGACAAAAACACGTTATATTTTTATTATAGACTGAAGCCTAAGTGTGTGTTTGATTCCAATTTAAAAAGCCAACTTATTTTATTATTCAGTTTATTTTTGCTATTATTCATAGGCTTCACTATACTTTTTGGTACTATTCATAGGTCTCACTGTACTATTTCAGCTAACTTTTACATTTATCTATAATATTTTCTGTAAAAAAATTTTAATTTTAGTAAAATAAACGAATCTCAAACAAATCCTAAGATTCACAATATGTTTTAGCCAAACTTTTACTTTTCTCAAAATAATAAAAGGAATATGAGAACGAAAATCAAGCCTGTTTGTTGCTAAAATTGCCATTCTTCTATTTTCAGAGTTGATAAAAAGTTGCTTTCAATTTCATCTTTCATTAGCCCCCTTCCCCAAGTTGTTAAAAGCTGTACTGCTACAGTGCTGCTCATTCATGAATCTATCTAACATCCAAGCTGACAACAGGCTTTCAGATAAACACTAATTTATATCATCCAAAAACAGAAACCTCTTTTAAAATTTTTTTTTTTTTTTTTAAATCACTTTATTAGATGGGCATGAGTTGACCAAAAACTTAGTCAATTCATAAGTTGACCAGGCTTTCATCATTACACACGTCACGCATAGGCTAAAATCTCCAACAATAAAAAATAAAAAATAATTAAAAAAGCAAAAGGATTAGGAGAGATCAAAAGGCCTATCCCATGCTAAATTGATAATTACGTGAACATTTTTTTAAACCACTTTTTTTTTTCCTGCTTATAACTTATCAATTTTGGATGTTTGGTTAGATTACGAGCATTGGGGGTATAAACATCCCCATTGCTATTTTACAATCGAAACTACTCAAAACCCACTCCATTCAGATTTGTAAATTTAAAAAAATTTGCAACCTATGAACACTAAGGTTGCATATATGCAACCTTACTATTCATAGGTTGTAAAAAAATTATTTTAATCTTGTGGTTATGTATGAAGAGAAAAAGTGAGTGGGAGGAAAAAAAAGAGATCAATACTTTATATTATTTTATTATGTAGTTTACATTATTTTATTGAGTTGTATGTAAAAATAAAAATTGAAATGTAGGGTGAGTTGTAAAATGAGTTTGTAAAATAGATAAAATAGTGTTTGAGAATGCAAAAAAGTTCTATTTTGCATCCTCAAAACCTACAACTCGCCCCTTGTGTCTCTTTCTCCGATTAACCCACACAACCACTTTCCAGTTTCCACCAAAACTCAGCCACGAACACCAATTCTCCACCACCAAAATTACCCCAAAAAAAAAATTTGCCACCACCCACCACCACAGTCAATCCCCATCCCAAAATCAAACCCCATAGCAAAAAAACTCACCACTAAAACCCAACCACCAATCCCAACCTAACCATCACCGAAACCCACCCAAACAACCACCACCACACACCCCAGCAACAACCAAAAAAAAAAACCCAAAACCAAAGCAGTTGCCGATCTACCATGGCAGAAACCTCATAGTCGCCACCACTGCTGCACCATACACACACCACCACCACATCCAACCTACAAAAACCCACAAATCCACCATCAACACCACCAGTAAACCCACCAAAAAAAAAAAAAAAAAAACTAGCAACCCACAGTGCTCACCACGTTGCACCATACACACACCACCACCACCTCCAACCCATAAAAACCTACAAATCCACCATCAACACCACCGGTAAACCCACCAATAAATCCATAAATCCACCATGAACCACCAAAAAAAAAGAGGGAGAGCATTGAGAGGAGAAAAGGTTGAGGAGCGGGGAGGAGAGAGGCAGAAAAAGAGAGGAGCAGACTTGTGAGGGAGAGTGCATGAAGAGAGAGAGAAAAAATAATAAAAATAGATAGTTGGATGAGAGAGACAATTAAATATAATATTTTAGTTTTACAACCAAGTGAATAGTAGGTTTTATGTATCGAACCCACTGTTCACAGGTTGCAAAATTTTTTAAGAACCCATACTCGGATGCTGGGCAATTTTTGAGGATTTGGATGCAAAATAGTAACTGGGGGGTGTTTACACCCCCACTGCTAGTGCTTTTAGTATCTGACGCTGTTTTTTTTCTTCAAAATTTAAAACTAAATACTATTTTTGAAAAAGTGGAAACTCGTTAAAACTTGAGTATTTTGAAAACCATTGACTTTTTATTGACCTATTCTTATACTACCAGACAAGCTTTTAAAACCTTTCTTATAAATTAAAAAATAAATAAAAAATCTTTTAGAACCTTCATTTTTTTCCCCCACATAATGGACTCTCTCTCTCTCAACCAAATTATTTGCCTTCCCCAAAATTTTAATATCTTTATGAATACGAATATTATCACATTTCTTTAATAAAAAAATATTGTTAGCATTTCTCAAATAAATTATAATTAAATTATATTTGCTAATTTGTCTTTAAGAATGATCATTTTTAGCTTTTAGTTTGTTCCATTGTTTTGGTGTTAATATTGGATTCTTGTTATATTTGTCTTTGAGAGGGTTGTGCATCCAACTCACTAATCCGACAAAACAAACTAAACCCGACACCTCAAGTTGATTTTCGTGGGTTGGTGGATTGTAATTTGTTAGGAACCTAGAGGTTCATAATGCGGATGTGTATGAATTGAAGAGGGGTTTATGAGAATTGTAGAGAAATTGACTTAATTCGAGATAGTCACTTTCCATAGAGAAATATAAAGATTAAGAAAGATATATATATATATATATATATGCACTGATGCACTAAGAAATTGGTTTATTCCTCAATTGATATCTAATGTTGAATTACAATCATGTATTTATAGGAGACTAGCTCTATAATGTCATTGGTCCACATGGCTCAAGATAATTGGCTAGTTAATTCAACATGTGCTCTATGAATTAAGTCATGTGTTAAATGAGCTACATATGCTCAAATCCTAACTAACTCATCCTAATCCTAATCTCAACCAACTAGTTAATTACCTAACTAAAGGGATTACAACAATTATTTCATATTCCTAACATTTCCCTCCCCTTGAAAACACCTTGCCCATAAAGTGTTGTTGTGAAATGACACCTTCATTAAAGGAGCTCTTCCAATGGACTAATACCTTAGTGACATTTTGATCACCATATTCATGCATTTCTCTTTGACAAGTGGTCTCGTGCACATGAAGGTTTCTTCTTCGTAGATCTTCAAACTTTGCTCGAATTTTTGAGCCTTCAATGGTTCTTCAATCTTCAAGGTCTAATTAGTTCTTTGAACCTTGGAATGTTCTTGTGTCCTCAAGACTTCATTTGATTCTAGAACTATTAAAATTGTTGGCGCTTGCATCTTGGACTCTTGGAAGCCTCCATTGGTGCATCAAGAATTGGTTCTTGGAAGATCATCACCACCTTCTTTGTTGGTTCTTTGGACTGAACTTCAAGGGCAGCGTCTTTATGTATATCATCATCCACTTTGACACAAAATTCAACATCCCGACTTGCAACAACAGTAGTAGATTCTTGGAACTTGATTTGTTCTTCAAGTTCCATTGAATCAAGAGATTATAACTCCTCTTTCGTCATATTCTCAAGATCCTCTTGCAATCTTGAGAGCTCTTCTTTCATGGCCTTTTTAGATTCAGCCAAAGCCTTGACTTTCTCCGAAATATCCTTGACATCCTCTGAGGCTTTGTTCAACATTTGCTGTATTTCTTTCAAAAATTTTCTTTGGTCTCCATTGCTCATCTTAAGATCGACGGCTCTGATACCAAATGTTAGGAACCCAGAGGTTCCTAATGGGGATGGGTATGAATTGTAGGGGATTGATGGAAATTGTAGGGAAATTGACTTAATTCGAGATAGTCACCCTCTATAGAGAAATAGGAGAGAGAGAGAGAGAGAGAGATGCATTAATGCACTAAAAAATTGGTTTATTCTTCAATTGATATCTAATGTTGAATTACAATCATGTATTTATAGGAGATTAGCTCTAATGTCATTAGCCCACATGGCTCAAGATAATTAATTCAACATGTGCTCTATGAATTAAGTCATGTATTAAATGAGCTACATGTGCTCAAATCCTAACTAACTCATCCTAATCATAATCTCAACCAACTAGCTAACTACCTAACTAAAGGGATTACAACAATTATTTCATATTCCTAACATAATTTTATTTTAAGTTTTGGGTTGGAATATTAATTTATTTTAGAGATATACTACGTCCACAATATTTTTACTACAAATCATAAGTGGTTAGTTATAATTGGTTCAAATTTGAACCTAACACTAAGATTATTTTTTTGCCCCAATAATAACAGTTAATAATAATCTGTCACTTAGGATTTGTTGTGAAAATGTTGTAAACATATCATTCATCTTTATTTTAATCTATCAGACCTAACCCAAACCTGTCATATATATATATATATATATATATATATATATATTTATTTTATTATCCTTATTTTAAATTTCTAGTTTGATTTATTAAAAAAAAAATGCATAGGATTGAGTTGAATTCTATATGTATAATGAGTTGGATAGGGTAAAGGATATCTTAATCAACCTTGCCCAATTGGCTTGAAAATACCGTCCAACACAGCCCACTCCGGTCCATGCATTCTCCTAAATTTAAAATTTTCAACACCTTTAAGTGGACCAAACTCAAAATAAAAAAATAAAAAATAAAAAAAAAAGTGGACCAAACTCAAGCTTTAAAAAAAAAAATAATAAAAATAATAGTGGTAGTAATTATAATACAAGCAAACCTGTCAACACACGAAAAAACCAACTTGAGACATCGTGTTGGTGGATAAATGCACATTTCAAGGCAAAAATCAATCTAATTTTGTGTTATTCAAACCTTTGAAACGAATAACTTTAAAACTTTATGCAAAAAAATTTCATGCAGCATGTGTTATCAATAAGTTCATTTAATTTTTTCCTTTCTTCTCCCACCCTTCCTCGAGTTCAAGCATACCCTAAAATAGTACATTTCCGTTACGTTTAGCTAATGAGATTGTTGAAAGCAAAAGCTCATTAAATTATTACGATATGCATGTGGCAGGTCATGCTCTGTATCCCACCATTAATCACGCCGGAGGACCTGAATTTGTGCTGCCGCCAAAATTGACAACCACGATGTTTTGTTTATTTTATTTTTTTTAATCTAATAGTTGAGCTCCTTGAGGACGATGAGGAATGATATGGGTTAAAGTATGATATCAACAATTTTTTATTCTCCACCAATATGAATCTTGATTGGACATTTTTGTTGAAAATACCATTTAGTTTCAGCTAAACTACAAGGGAATGTTTGGGAACAGATTTCAAACAACAGTTTTTAGTGTTTAAAAAAAAAATGTGTTTAGTATGAATGTTTTATTAAGAGTGTTTGGGTTACAATTATCTTGTTTTTCAAAAGAAAAAAAAAAAAAAAAAGAATTACAATTCTCAAATTAGGGTGTTCAAACATGTATTTTCAGCAGTGGGGGCTTCAGGATTTTTTTTCAAGCGGGTCATTAAGAAACTTAAATTAAACAAAATTTAATAAAAAGAGAACATGAACATATCGAGTTATCGATAAAAATTATAAATTATAAATTGCACGCAAATGCATATCATTTTACTATATTTTCCTACAAGTTTTCATATTTTGAAATCATTATGAGTTTTCATTATCTATTGTCAATTTGGATAGGTATAACCATTTCATTTTGTTAAGTTTGTATAACATTTTCTTTTTTCATTTTATGCAATTGTCATCATCTATTTGTTATTGTTTTATAAAAATATTTTAATCTGAATGACAAAACTCAATCCAACATGCATTGTATTAATTATTGACCCAAAGAGCCACTCTCATCAATACATATATAAATAATACAATATGTCTACTTAACAAATCAAATGCTTGAATAATCACTAACTTTACTATTTTTTTTTAATCACTAACTTTATAACAAAATTTTATTATAACATGATAACAATACACACACATATAACAAACCTTCTATATTTCTTAATTATTAAATTATATAAAGTTATATTATATTTATACAGTACAGGACTGCACATACACATTCATACAAATAAAATTATAACAAAAATAAATAAATAACGTACACAATCAGTATCAGACATACACTAACATAAATAATATATAAATTTATAATAAAAGGAGATACACTTAAAACTCACAAACAGTCACTCAAAAATCTCATTAAATAACCATAAATTTATTTCCTTCTCTCTTCTCTTTTTTTTTTTTTTTTTTTTTTTTTTTTTTTTTTTTTTTTTTTTTTTTTCTCTCCTTAAATAAAATGGTATACTTTTACAATACATTCATCACTTTAAACACACATATATATATCAAAAACACAATTTTTTTTTTTAACATTTTAAAATATGTTATTTGAAATATGATATCAAACACATTTTTTGCATTGTGAGTACTTTAAAGTTTAAACACGTGTTTTTACAACACTTTTTAAATCACATTTTTTGTATTGTGAGTACTCTTTTTTTTTATAGAGAGTTTTCAATCTGTGGCGTTTGCTCATAATGATAAAGAGTTATCATCAGACCAAGACACCAATCAGTTTTTGATGAGGCAAGAATTGAATCACAGATCTATTATTCAACTATCAGAAACTTTATCAGTTGAGATAACTGGAACCCACGCATTGTGAGTACTTTAAACACCTTTTTTACAATACTTTTTAAACTACATTTTTCATATTATTTTGAACAACAATACTTAAACATAGCTACCAAATGAGCCCTAAGACGTTTTCTTTTTCTTTTTCTTTTTTGAAGGGGAGCGCCCTAAGAGTCTAAGACTCTTGGGTGTTTTGTTTTGTTTGGGCGGATAAACTTACGACTAAAATCCTCATGAAAGGATTTTCTACCATTAATTTAAATCTTTCAGTTCTATCAAAAAAAAAAAAAAATCTTTTAGTTATTTCAAATTTTTATCTAATAGCAACGCACGTAATTTTTATCCCAAAATCCTCTTTACCACTTGTATTGTTTAACTTTATGGATGAATATGTAGCCTCGGTCGAGGAAACCCCAGTTTCTTAGAAGTTCTAATTGCTCATCATGATGTACCAGGTTTCATTTAAGTATTTATGAATGATGATGGTGTAATTTCTTATAAATAAATAATAATAAAACTTTAGGCTTCACCATTTACAATACACTTTTCTTTTCTTTTTTTTTTAATTTCGTTATATTATATAGAAAATAAAAAGAAATATGTAACTGACTTTGATTAATGGAGTACAAAGTGAAACAATTATCCTAAGGGTGTGTTTGGATACAGCGATTTTGCTGAAACTGAAAAATTATTACTGATAGTACTATAGAAAAAGGTAAAATTTAGTTAAAATAGTACAGTGTGACTCATGAATAGTGCCAAAAAGTGCAGTAGAACCCATGAATTATAGCAAAAATAAGTTAAATAGTGAAATAATTTCAGCTTTTAATTGCAATCCAAACGCACACTAAATCTCAAGTAATAAGTGAAAAACAAATAAGGGTTTACGACTTGTAATCTAATTTAAGATACTTAAATTTTGTATTATTATTTATATTTTTTTTTTTTTTGAGAATCTTATTATTTATATTTCTATACTTGTTTAGTGCTAAAATATTGTTAATCAAAATTTCTAGAAAATCAAAATATCAATAATTATGTCATTAATCAAATATTTAAATTTCAAGTTATATTATAAAATTATGTATAAAAAATAAGTTTATGGATCGAATAGTAAATAATATCCAATTGACACAAAATATGATTTTGTATTAAGAACATAAAAAATATTCAATTTAAAAGTTAAATTTTCAAAATATGTAGTCATGTTAATTTTTTTTAGTATGAGTTGTAACCATTGGCTACAACCAAGTTATTACACAAACTTTGTCCTTAAATATATAGGTTAAAAATATCAAATCTTTTAACCAATCTAATTTCCACAATTTGTCCTTATAATAAATATTTTGCTTGTTGTACATATATTAGAGTTATAAAGTACTTAATTTATGTTTTAAATTGTCTTATAGTGCTCTTTTTTATTACTATACATATAAGGGACATGGCGTATAAAAATAAGGACAAAGTTTAGCCACAAAATTTTTTGTAGCTTAAGGCTACAAACTCACTCAATAAAATAAATATTACAACATATTTTGAAAATCTAACCATTGAAATACATGTTCTTTACGCTCTTAATACACCTGTTAAATTTTGTGTCAATCAGATATTATTTACTATATAATCTATAAGTTTATATTTTGTGCATAATTTTAAATTACAAAAACTTGCAATTTAAAAAATTTATCGATGACATAGCTATTGATCTTTAATTTTCTTGACATTTTGCAAGCATAAAGGATAAAAGAAGAAGATGTAATCCAATTGGTGGATTTGTCAAAATTCACCTCCAATAGAAAGATATTAAATAAGTTTGTAGCCTAAGGCTACAATTAATTTTGTAGCTAAACTTTGTCCTAAAAATAATTACTATATCATCCTATTTTTATTTGGCCCCCAAAATTTTTTTTTGACTAGTGTAGCTTCCCTATTGGGGCACTTGCAGGTAAGGAGTAAGGTATAAGTCACCATATAAAGAGCCGCAACATGCGGCTAGTGGGGGAACTCGAACCCATGACTTATGGCATACCCAAGAACTTACCACTAGGCCAACCAACGTGTTGATTGCGTATATCTTTTTTTCTTTATGAGTAAGTCAATAAAATTTAATTGAAATTAACTGACTTTTGCATGTCTCTCTTTTTGGATGGAAGGGAGAATAATCATCCTCTATCCAGATTTACAATTATCAACACATTCTTGCCAACATGCGTGATACGAATTCTTGACATGAACTATATTTTACAGTGTGTTTTTCATTTTTCTCAGTCATACCTAAATAAGAAATGGTACAGGAAGCATTAAAAACTTTCCCTTTCCCCTGTGTGCTTTACAACCATAGTTGTTCAATGATAGATGTAAGTTTAGACTTTAGAGAGTAGAGACATATATGTAATAAACCACGTATTGATAGTAAGTGTGAATGTTATGAATTGGACCACGCGGATATGCATGGTCCACTTAACTAGGGAAATCTTGTTGAACATGACCATTCAATTAGAGAGTGCAGAAAGAAGGGAGAAACTAAAGGAAAGGTATTAAATATGATTTTCATTAATAATTGAAATGCTTTTGGGATTCTTGTCACCAGATTTGGTATGGAAAATCACGGCATGCCCTCTAAATCTTACTCACAGATTTTTATGATTCTTTCATTCGCAAGGATTTTTCTTTTTTTTTTGCTGTGCATCACAAAAAAGATCTACTTTCCTCAGTGGATGCCATGTCAATGTACTTACTAGCTAAGATTCTAGATAATATTTTAAAATATATCTCCCAATATTGAAATTGTCGAATTATCAACAGCAAAAAGACAAAAAACGAAGAAAAAGAAGAAGAAGAGGAGAAAAAGATAATAAAAATAAAAGAATATGCATATAAATACTAAATTGCCAAATTTAGCAAAAAAGAATACTAAATTGCCAAAGTTACTTATAATCCATACCATTTTCCCTCTTCCTTCTCCTATTTTTTCGAAAGGTAAAATTATAAAATATTCCAACAGGTACATAAGTTTAAATTCCCCCACTTTTATTATAACTAAAAATTTATAGGATATTCTAAAAATATAATATAATGAATGCATACTTCTTATTTATTATGTTGATCCCAAAAATTAAATTCATATTAAGACCTATAATTTATGTGAAAAAGAGTAATATGCATGTATTGTGTGAGGGGAAGTATGCAAGGATTTTTTTTAAAGAAGAATTTACAAAGATCATAGTTTGCTGTGCATCACAAAAAGATTTACTTTTCTGGAGTGCATGCCACGACAATGTACTAACTACCTAAGATTCTAGATAAAATTTTAGAATGTGTCCAAACTTCTTTTTTTTTTTTTTTTTTGGTCTTGAGAATCAGAATATTTCCAAACTAAATGGCAGGGAAAAAACCATTATGTTTCCCAAGTCTTCAATAAATTCTTACTTCATCTCACATGTACAATAAATGTCTACTCCCCTTCTCACATAAATGGTAAGCCTTAATATGAATTTTATTATGGGAAATGCTAATGAATATCCTTAGAGCATCGGTTAATAGAGTAATGTTAGAGCCATAAATTATTTTACAACATTTTTACAAATTGTTGATGTGACCAACTTTTTATTGGTTTTCATCTAGGCCCACCATTAATATCACTTTTTCATTTATCAATAATCACTCACTACATCAGCTTATTGTAATTTTTTTTTTTTTTTGTATCCATAGCATTATTCTTGGTTAATAATCTATTTAAAGAAAGTTTTTATGAGAAAAGAAAAAAAAAAAAAAAAAGCAATTAATGTTTTGACGGCTTTTTTCATTTCCAATAAAAGTGGTGTCAAAACTTTCCTAAAATGGATTGTTAACCAATGCCTAATGACACTTGTTAGCATTACCCTTTAATTATTTGGACCCACTAAATAATTAAGGAGTGTGCATTCATTATATTATATTCTTAGAATATTCTATAGTGGAAAAGGTTTGACTTCAACCACCAATAGGAAGATAACATGTGTCTAGACATGTGCAATATATATGACTCACTTGATTGGTTGAGTTAAATGAGTCATTTGCATTGCACATGACAATGACTAATGCTATTTCTCTATTAGTGGTTCAAGCCCAAAGCTCAAAAAATGTTTGGAGCAAAACTTTGTCATTCTATAATTTTTTTGATTATTCGATAGTTATAATGGGAGTAGAGGGATTTGAACTCATGTTTTCGTTTGAATATTCTATAATTTTACCTTCTTAAAAAAAAAAAAAGAGTAAAAGGAAGGGAAAAAATGGTATGGATCATAAGTAAACATGGTAATTTAGTATTTATAAGTATATTCTTTTATTTCCATTATCCCTTTTTCTTCTTCTTCTTCTTCTTCTTCTTTTTAATTGGGTGAGAGGATTTGAATCCTTACTATTTTTGTGGAAAACTTTATGACCTATCAATTGAACTACAAGACTCTTGATTACCCCTCCATAGATTCAAATGGGGTCTAGAAAAATATACACACTTCAAACATGAGCGATTTCTACCAAATTGTTTCTAATTCAATCCATGAATAAAAAGATACAAAAAATTAGTTAATTGAAGGAATAAAATGTGCTTTCATGACTTTTAATTTTGTTTTATTCTGATTATATGCTAATATTTAAGACTGTGTAACCTTGAAAAAATCTTAAATCCAGGATAATTTCTTCTCTCAATAACTCATATAGATTTTTTGATAAAAAAAATAAATATGATATACAAAGAA
Source organism: Quercus aquifolioides (assembly GCA_019022515.1). Lineage (NCBI taxonomy): Eukaryota > Viridiplantae > Streptophyta > Magnoliopsida > Fagales > Fagaceae > Quercus > Quercus aquifolioides. Next base: position 16,659,644 of record CM032325.1, on the reverse strand, counting down.
AATAATAATAGTCTTTAAATAATATGGCATCTATAAAAAAAGAAAAAAGAAAAAAAAAAGAATGTACTCAATTTCTATATAAGTATTATTTGGGATGATATCTCCTTCCATTAAATCCTTTGATTCTCTCAAATTTTTAGTAAGATATGCAACACGTGACATTTCTTTAATTTTTTAATGTCAAATATCTTACATCTAAATAAAATAATAAGAGTGATCCATATTTAGTTGAATGTATAAAAACAAATAATTAAAAGAAAAAAAAAATTGTTTGATAAAGTTGTTGATAACTTGATATTTTTGGCTTTTATAAGGACCCAACTTTTATAATATGATATATAAAAATTGATATCAACAATTAAAAAGAATTGAAAATTTAGTAGAGAAAAAGTTAATAAGAGAAATTAAGTTTTTTTTTTAATCTAAAAAATTGTTGTGCAATTTGGTGTAACAACTTGGCAGTTAAAAAAAATATTCATATATATATATATATATATCAATAGCCAAAATTTAGAGAAAATTCAATTAGATTTTAATTTGATTCTCAATTTTATGCCACGTGTCTCATTTAATTTTTAATTTTTTGCCAAGTGAATTATTGAGTGTAAAAATCGAAAAGTTTAAATCTAATTAGATTCTAAATTGGATTTCAATTGAAGTCTAATTTCCCACCATGTGTCTAAGTTTTTAATTTTTGTGGCAAGTGAATTATTGAGTACAAAAACCGAAAAGTCTAAAACCAGTTTTTAATTTTTGTGGCAAGTGAATTATTTGGTGCAAAAACCAAAGAGTCTAAAACCAATTATATTCTAAATCATATATATATATATATATATATATATATATAATTTGAACCATATAATTGTGATTGTTTTTAATTGTACCTGTACATATACACCAATGCACGAGGCTACACACTAATTTCTTTAAAAAGAAGAGAATATTCACTTGGCACAATCAATTTTTGATCAACTTTTATTATATATTCTTATAAATAAAATATTTTAAAAAAAACCTGTTATTATATAGCATATGATATCATTTTAACATAATGTAGCGAGAATGATACATCTTAAGGATGGGTTGGATAAAAAAAAATTAAAAAAATAGAAAAGAAACCAATTCATCTTTAAAGTAAAATTGACAATTCAATTGGAATTAATATTCGAATCTCTTTATTCATTGTCTAATTATTGAATTATTAAAAAATTTATAGTTACAAAAATTAGAAGAAAAATAAAAGAATTAACTTTTACCAAGTCAGTTTGAATCTTCTACCCAAAGTCAAAAATGATTCCTTACCGCGGTTTCAAACTTTCTTTATTTCTTTATTCTTAACACAAGTGAAGGGGTCAAACAGATTTTTTATTAAAAACAAATATGATTTACGGAAAAAAAAAATTAAAACTCTTTAAATAATATGCCATAGATATAATAATAAAGATGAATGTACTCAATTTCTATACAAATCATATTTACTTAATTAATTAAAAATTTTCATTTTAACCGAAAGTAATGGGAGTTAAGATTTATATCTTAATTGAAAATTCAATTAGAATTAAGATTTGAATCATCTTCTCATCATCGCTAGAGCGATTTAACCACATCTAAAGATAAAAAAATATTTTACTTTTGATTGACCTCATAATATAATGCCATATAACTTTTTGTAACCTCTTATTTTAATATATATTTGTAAATTGAATTTAAACTATATTCTATATTTAAATCATAATATTAGTATATTATATTTTCTTTAAATAATAAAATATATAATTTCATATATTTTTTTAGAAGAATATAATTTCATATATAAATACAATCATAATAAATTATTAATATTATAATATATAGTTCTATATACAAACATAATCATAATAAATTTCAATTAATAATTACCATAATTACAAAAAAAATTATATTTAAACCAAAAAATTATATTATGCCAAACTTTTTTGTGTATTGCATGTAAAGCTTGCCTCCAAAACATATTTGGAACCAAATTCGGTCCTTAAAATATAATTATATAGTTTAAAAAACATTGAAAGAAAAAGAAAAGAAGTAGCTTTTACCAATTCAGTTTGAATCTTCTACCCAAAGTCAAAAATAAATCTTTACAATGGTTGCTCACTTTCTTTTCTCTTTACACAAGCGAAAGAGTCAAAAGTCATCTTATTCATTCAATAAATAAATAAATAATCCTATCAAATATAAATATATATATATATATATATTTATATATTAATAAAGAAAAAATACAATGAACGTGAAGAATCACAGAACTGTGACATTGGTGAATGGTGAGACCATTTCACACCCAGTGAAGCAGTGGTGACATGTGGGTCCCACAAAGAAATTGTGACTGTCCACCATAGAAACATCAAACATGAACAATTCCTGAGGAGTGAGGACCAACTCAAAATTCCTACGTGTCACCAAACCAACCACACCTATTTCCTACTTCCATCACAGCCAGACCATTATAGCACCCACACGAACCGCCGAGTTTGCTAAAAAAAAAAAAACTTCAACAACCAAATTGAACTTACTTCCTTCCCTCCTATTTTAAGAATGTATTAATTGTCATCCTTAAGAAGCTCTCTCTCTCTCTCAAATAATAATTAAATAAAAGCTTTTTTTTTTAGGAGGAAAAAAAAAAAGCTAAAGTAAAGTAATCCATTTTTCAAATTATGTTTGTTAGTTTAAATTTAAATAGAATAAATAAAAGGTAAATTGTGAAAATATATTTATTAATACTCAAAGTGTTCTTTATTTTCTTCTTTATTTTTTCTTTTTTTGATAGGACTCAAAGTGTTTTTTAGATGTAGCCAAAATTTGTTTTGTCCCATAACTTAAACTATAAAATAGTATATTAGCAACGTTCCATAACCAAATTGCAAAACTTACTTTCTGTTGTTATTGTTTATTTGTTAGGGTGGTAAAATGTAATTTTCAAAAAAAAAATAATAATTAAGGCATGCATAAATAAATCATCTTATGAATTTGAAAGTTTATATATCATATATTTGATACTTCAAAGTTTTTTTTTTTTTAATCATACTATTATCTATTAAGCAATTAAAAGGCTTGTTTAAATGTCTTATTTTTAGATTAATCTTTTAATGACCATCTATTGATAATTTTTATTTTACTTATTTGAAAGTCACATTAGAATTTGAAGTTATTCAACAATTACAATTATTCTACTGAGTCTTAACTCTAAGGGCATGTTTGGGACGTTTGGTATACTTAATGAAGATTACAATAAGAATAATAATCTATCATAATAGTAATCTTTAGGGATACATATTTGGTCCTTATCCTTTATACAATTTCAATTTGGTCTCTAAACTTTCAATTGTATCAATTTGGTTCCTAGCCTTTTAGTGTTGTGTCAATTTAGTTTCCATCGTTATATCTTGGTTGAAAATTAATGTCATGGCAAACGGCAAAAATAAAATTCTAGTGTATTGTCACATAAAAAATAAAAAAATAAAAAAAAAAACTAATTTTTTATTTTGGTCATTAGACGTGTTATCAATTTTCTTCTAAAAAATAATGGTAAAGACTAAATTGAAATGGTATTAAAAGGTTATGGACCAAATTGAAATATGATGTATAAAATAGGGACCAAATATGTAATTTATCCTAATCTTTATTATGATTAGAATAGTACATAGAATAGAGATTAATAATGTAGAATAAAAGATGTTATAATGGAATAACTATTCTATTTCTATTAAGAAGTTTAGTTATAATAAAATTAGTTATTACATACGAAAAGTTTGCATTTTTGGAAAAATATAAATTTTGAATTTTGTTATATGTATTAATAAAAAAACTATTATAGCTCTTTTAGGTTATTATTCAATTTAAAGATATTTCCTCAAATAAAAAAAATAAAAAAAGATATTTCCTACAATGAAGATGCAACCAAAAACCTAAATAAATTTCACATAAATAACCATTCCATTAAAAGCTATTACTTTATCCCCAACTTATCCTAACACTAGGCACCAAAAAAAAAAAATTTTGAATCACATGAAAAAATAAGATGAAGAATTTACATACCCAATATAATAAATAATTCAGATCAATTCTCTTGATTTAGGATAATTTCCACTTACCAAAAAAAAATGTGACGAATAACCTTTCCATTTATCAAAAAGGGTGACAAGGGGGAATGAATGATAATAGAGGTTCACCAAACTCAGTCCTAACTCTTTCTCAAAAAAAAAAAAAAAAAAACTCAGTCCTAACTAATACAATCTTTATATTCATAAATAAAAAATAAAAATAAAAACTAATACAATATTTATATTTCCCAAAAAAAGGAAAAAGAAAAAAAAAGAAAAAACTAGAAAACGCCAAAGGGACTTTCTCTCTCTCTCTGTTTCTCTGTTTTTCTCTCTCTCTAGGCACTGTGACCGATCGGGTCAAAATAGAGCCAAGAGATTATAAGATTTTTTTTTTTTTTTTTTTATAAAAAAAATTAAAGAAAAAAAAAGAGAAAAGAAGGAAGCAAGAAAGAGGGGGGAAAGAGAAACTGAGGGAAAGAGTGGAAAACAAATAAAACACCAAAAAATATTTCTCAATATTCAAAGGGAAAGTGGTTTTGGTTTTTGGAAAACGAAATTCCCTTGGCTTTTTGCAGCACCTGGTATTTTGGTTGAAGAAGCAATCAAAAACAGATAGTTCTCTGTAGTAATCCATTTTATTACCTGACTGATTGTTGTTATTTCTATTTTTATTTTTTAATTTTCCACCTAGAACAGCGTCGGTTTTTTTTTTTTCTCGAGAAAATTCCGGTGTATTCCGGGAAAGTTCTAGCTAAACCCATCAGAATAATCCGGGACAAAACAAAGTTTTTTGTTTTTGTCGGATATTGGTTATTGTTGTTTTTGTTGTTGGTTGCCGATTGCTCTGTTCTCGATCATATCCAAAACCTCCTGTCTTTTACGTAACCCATTAGTAAATCACCATAACTTTCATCAACGTTTTGAGGTCGGAAAAAAAAAAAAAAAAACTGATTAAAAAATTCAAATCCACAATTGAAATTCTAGCAAAGATTGATTTTTTGGGTTCTGGGTATTCACTGAATTTCCCAAATTATCGTCTTTCCATTTCTGGGTAGTATAAAAAATCACCAATAATTCATTGTTTCATATCTGGGTACTATCGAAAAGCACATTAAAATAGGATTTTGATTTCTGGGTATTTGCTAAAATCCGGTTTTTTGGATCTAGAATACCCGGGAATTCAATGATGGCGAAGAAATCAGGGTCATTGGATTACTGGAGGAATTACTTTAGAACAGCGAACTCTGACATTTTCGAGATAATCGACCATGCGATTATGGTGGCGGCTTCGGATTGTCCGAAGGAGTTCAAATTAAGGAGAGATCGAATAGCTGAGAGGCTTTTCTCTTGTAAATTATCTCGTTGTTTGGGTTGTGATAAGGTGGAGTTGTCTGTGCCTTGTGGTGGTGGTGAAGAAGATGAGACAGAAGAAGAAGATGACAGTGATGAAGGTTGTAAGAGTAGTGGTTTTGAAAGTGGTGGGTGTGAATTTGAGCCAGGTGGGAGTAAGGAGAGCAAGAATAGCAATACTGTTGATCGGGGAGAGATGAACGTGAACCAGGTTAGCAATTATAGCTATGGAGAAGCTGAGGCATTGACTGATGAGATTGAAGAACAGTCTCAGTTTGTTGGGGAGGTCTTGAGGATCAAAGAGATTCTTTATAACAGTGAATATGAGGTATGTTATTTCAGAAATTCAGCTCAAAATAGCCTCTTTATCTTGTTCTCAATTTGCATTTTGTCATGTTTGTTGATGATGAATTAGATTACTGAATTTTATAGTACTATAGATTGTTGAGATGGGTTTTGATTTTAGTTTGATTACTCTGCTGATAATCCTTTTTTAGGTTTTTGACTTTCTGGTTTCTAATTTGTGGTGCTTTGGTTAATGTGGTGACAGTCTGATTCAGTGTTGCTTGAGTCGTTGAGGAAGCTTCAGTTGATGGTTCTGACTGTGGATACTCTGAAGGTTTGATTTGAATCTTTCCTTTAGTAATTGAATTGGTTTTGCCATTCTCCTTGACAGCAGTAGTTGTTCTTTGGCTGCTCTTGTTTCCAAAAAAGGTTTTGATGAGTATTGGATTGACAGAGTGTTTCTTTGCCAGGCAACTGAGATTGGAAAGGCTGTCAATAGGCTTCGGAAGCATGCATCGAAGGAGATTCGCCACCTTGCCCGGACTCTTATCGAGTACGGAAATATATTCTCTGGCTTATTGCAGCTTATATATGCCATTTATGTTTATTGGCATGAAATTAAGTGTTTAATCATGGCCTTTTGGGATAACATCTGCGTGTCAATCTATTTGCTTCCTCTATGGACTTCTTATCTGCCATCAATTGTAGCATTAAGCAGTGTTTATTATCACAAATTTTCTATTGGGTGCATTAATAAGCGAAGTGCTAATTTGGTAATATAAATATGTCACTTGCCAAACTAAGTTCTGAGCTTACCGGTGTCAATTGGAGCTCACTGCTTACAATTCTGTTATTCTTGTCGTTTATGGACTGAGAATGAAGTATGAGATCATCGCATGCCAAATTCCGTTATGCATTTTTTTGTCATGTTTATGAAATCACCTTCCATTCTTATCTTTATTGACATAAATCAATAACACACTGGTAATTAGCCTTGTGTTTTTTTTTTCACTGGGCATGAATTATCATTGCTTATTTCTTCATCCGCTTTATCCACAGAGCAGTTTGGATGGTCTTTTTGGTACTTTAATTTATATGGTGCATTAATAATGACAATTAAATATTTATTATCTTGATTTTGTTGATTTCAGAGGTTGGAAGGACATGGTAGATGAGTGGGTCAATGCTACACAGGCTATTGCAGGTATGAACTTGATTTTCACTTTTTTGTAATAACTAGAGATGTATTTGTTGTTCTTTCAATTCTTTATTCAATCTGATTTTGGGAACTGATTTTATTCATGAAGTTGTCGCTTCAGAAGGTACCCCGGATTCTGTAAACCCATCTGTTGTTGATGAAGAAGAAGAAGAAGAAGGGCTTCCATCTCCTCCTCTAGATGAAGGAGCTTTCTTTGCCACTCAACCCACTTCAATGGAGCTCTCACAGGTACATTTTATTGGTTTAAATTTATTGGGTAAAGTAATCTTCTTCAGGTGGTAGTATTTATGGAACTGACTGGATTCTGCTTGTTTGGGTGACCCATAACTGCGTCATGTGAAGTTCTTTGATGGCATGGATGATGATGGAAGTGAGTTGAATTCACAATCTCTTATGCTTATCTTAAATAGCTTTTGCTATTCGGTTCTTTATTTGAATTCCCCACTTATTAGATTCATGATTATGAACGGGGAATGTTGTTTCAGATCCTCGAAACAATGGGGAATTCAGCAAGAACCGTGATTATGGAAGAAAACCATCACAAGAGAGTCAAAATAATATGAGGCGGAAACAGCAGACAATCAATGCGGCAAATGTGCTGATCAAGGACAACAAGAGTCATCAAGTGAGGAAACAGGAACTTGTTGTGAGGCCAAATATGCCGTCAAACACCAATTCTGGGCCTGGAAGACCTCTCAAACCAAGTTCAGAGCAAAAGGTCAATAATGATGCAAAGTCCCAGCAAAAATCTAATAAGGCTTCCATCCAGAAGAGGCCGGTCACTGTCGAGCAAGATGTAAGTAAAAATCTCTTGTTGGTTCAAATTTGTAACTTTTTAAGTATTTTCTGATCGCTGTTTTTTATTCAACTAGAAATTCAAGTGTTCGGATGAGGTTGCAGTCCAAGTGAAACTCGAAGCTACAAAGAGGAAACTTCAGGAGCGTTATCAACAAGCTGAGAATGGTATATAAGAATAATTCTCATATTAATTTGATCCAGTTGATTTTAATTGTACTCAAAGTTAATATTATAACACCCTAAAATTAGAACATGATTACTTTAACAATTGAATATATTTTTACCTATTTATCAGATGAAAGTTTAGAGTTTTGAACAAATCTGATGAATCTATAATTTACTTTTGTTCAACAGCTAAGAGACAGCGGACGATACAGGTTATGGAGTTGCATGATCTCCCTAAGCAGGGGCTTGGCCATAGAAATCCTCATATGAAACCTGGGAACCATAACCGGCAATGGGCACATGGGCGACGATAGGATTTTTTTTATTCAGGAGGGAACTAGCCTTTTCAAGTTTCTTCCATTGGAAAGTCAATGGAAGAACACCAGTGACTCTCTGGCATACTGTGGCTTGACCTACTTGAGCAATATCAAAATCATTCTCCATTTCTGCTGGAGCAGTCTATTCTGGTTCATAGGGAAACCAACTCTTGATAACTTTTTTCCTAAATTGAGTACATTGAGAATAGAGACTTCTGTTGATCGAAATTGGCAGTCAGGTTTTAGTTTATGAAGTCTGTACTTAGTCCTGAGATAAATTTCTGTAGAGAATCTTGATCTGCACCTACTCATTTGATTGGCTACCTGTCAACATTCTTTTCCTCATATTAGTAAGCTTACACAGACAGAATAAGTGCATTTTCATAAATTCATAACCATATGTTAACTTGTTGGTTTGAATTAATGTATAAAGAGGGCGGATGCTAATGCAGAAAGTTTTGGTAATTACTTTTAGTTTTGGATCAAATGATTTTCTTGAACAAGCATGTATATGTTGGTCTTTTTACCCCGATTAAATTATGAAGGGAGAAAGGTACCTTGAAATAATTTTAAAGGAAATTGCTAATAATAATAGATACAAAATAATTAGGGGGAATGTTTTTGGAAATGGTCTCAAGATGCTGGCTAGGAGTTGATGGTCAGTGATTGAGTTATATTTATCTCATTATTTCTAGTATATTTGGCAGCAGCGGCAGCGGCAGCCAAAAAAAAAATCTATAATATAATTTAAATTACAATGACTATCACTTATTAGTTTTAAATATGGAGCGATAAAAAACTATCTTTCAATTTACCAAAAAATTATGATTTTTTAAATTTGTGACTCTAAACAATAAAATAATTTTTTAAATAAATAATTTGATAGTTGTGGGGAGGGGATTTGAACTTTGGACCTCTCTTTTTGAAATACTAAGAAGTGTCAGTTGAGCTACAAGATTCTTGATTTCATTAACACTGAGTTGTCTAAGTTGATTGAAATAAAAGGGATGCCCTACCTAACATGTAATAATATATGTCTTACGTAGAAAAGGCTAATGAAATGGATGTAATAATATGTATGTCTCACGTAGAAAAGGCTAATGAAATAGATCATGGCAAAGTTATAAGAGGTTATTTGGTATCTTTAATTTAGTATGAGACACATCCATATTGCTATCCAAGGTACTAAAGGAATACTACTATAAGATTTGCTATCCAAGGTACTAAAAGAATAATACTATAAGATTTGTTTAAGTAGAACAATTTGGAAGATGCCAGCAATTGGTGTTCTTCCAAAGGATATCGTTATAAATGGTGAGTCATGGAACACAAATGAAATTACATTGTCAACTAGAGATGTCACTTTCACCATTTTGATGAGTGACCATCATTACCATTATTAAAATTTCAAAATGATACTATAACATCCCTTCATCTAGGGCCTTCAAGTTCTATATGGATAGAATTTTCCTATAATGAAAAAAAAAAAACAAAAAGTCTCCTACAAAAGATTGCAATTTTTGTTGGGCATAAAATTTTAGAAAATTAAACTGCAATGAAGTGCCTACCATAGAAATATTTGTGTCCATATATATATATATATATATATCATAAAAATCTTATGCCTTTTCCTTAGAAAGGCTTTTTCATATTATCCAAACAATGACCTCATTAGTGCTTCCTGCCAACATTTTAGAACTTGATAGAAGTGTCGTGTATTCCACTATTGTCATTTGGCCATCAGAAAAGAGAAATGATCTAGATAGGAATGCTTATCCTACAACTCACACATGCATATTTATTTATTTATTTTAGAGAAATGATATGTCTACAATAATTTTACAATATTTTTACAACAAATCCTAAGTGACAAGTTGTTACTGGTTGTTATTGTTGGGGCAAAAAAGTAATTTTAGTGTTAGTTTCAAATTTGAACCAATAATAATTAACCACTTGTGATTTGTTGTAAAAATGTTGTAAAATTATTGTAGACGTAACATCTCTCTTTATTTTATTAAGAGAGAGAGAGAACAAACAGAAATTATAGAGGTATACATTGCCCATGTCAATTGTCATAAACCCATACATTTGTTATTAAAGATTCCTATAATATCATAACAAAAAAAAAAAAAAAAAGATTCCTATAATATCAGAAACATTTTCTTATTTTCTGAAATTTTCTAACATATACCCCTATACGCTCTCTGGTCCTTTATAAATTATAAGGTATACCCAACTTGAATTTTAGATTCTGAATTTTCTTTAAAATAAAACATAATCCAAGTTTTTTAAAAAATAAAAAATAAAATAAGTAGAATAATAATCCATTTATATTTTTATTAATAGGATCGATCCTTTAAAAGTGAAATTAAAAATAAATAAATAAAGAAATTGAAGAAACTTTGTGTTTTTCCCCCCTAAATCCAAAGAACGTATATTTTACCTTAAATTAGATATTAAATTAGATATTAGTGCTTATTTGAGAAAAATTATTTCATTGATTTATTGGGTTTAAAAGATAAGCTGACGAAAGTATAACTACACCTAAAAATAAGTAAGATTTAAAAATTGGTAAATAAGCTAAATAATTAAGTTGTGTTTGACAGTTAATGTTATTAAATAAGGTTGAGTTATCTTATTTATGAGAATTGAAGATATTTATTTTATACAAAAATAAACATAATTACCATTAGCATTGGAGCAACAATGCACATCCAATAATTACATCATTGTCAGGTTAGAAATTGTTAGATCTTGAAGAGTTGTACTGCAAATATATATATATATAATAGAGATTAAATTTTATAAGAATGAGGTGTAAAACCCATGTTTTACACCATCCAATAAGTGATTGTCACATCAGTATTTTACTTAAAATTCAATACATCCTACCACATTTAATAACATCTCGATAAATTTCTAATTTGGTTGGATTTATATATAGGTATTAAAATTGATTAAGTGTGATTGTGTTTATTTTTAAATATGTGATAAGATGATTTGACATGTTGAAATTGAAGGAGTAAAACATGTGTCTTACACTACGTCCTTATAGAATTTAATATCAAAAAAAATATACTAGTTAAGTTGGCCAATTGGCAAAGATTTGTATTGAACGGTCCATGATGAATAAGCAAACTTTTTGTTTATTCTATCTCTTTGTAAGAAAAACTTTATATTACAGAAAGTGTTTTATTCTTCTTCTATCTGTCTCAAAAAAGAAAGCGTTTTATTCTGGGCGGTTGATTCCTAGAAGGGTCAAAATAGGAGTGAGTATATAAAACACACGTGAAAATCAGAGCTCCATTCGTCGGCTTGAACACCCCACTTTGACCAACTTTCTATTCCCTCTGAAATATTATTCCAAATTCACACATTGCTTGTCTTTCAAATTAAAAAAAGATAAAGAAAACTAAACTAATTTAATTAAATGCAGCAATTGATAGAATATTTTGTCGACGTTGGAGCCAGTAGCACCGTGTAACACATTGTCGTACATTCAACGTGTAACACGTTATTGTAGCTGGCTTTGAAAGTGAGTTGTTCTCTAATGGTAATTACCTACAGAGACAAAATAAAATATACCCTATATATACAGGTGGGATTACGTATTAAGATGGGAAGTAGTTAGCTTAGCTAGGGAAAATTCCACGCTCCTAAGTTAATGCCCATTCATATCCTTGTGCAATTGGATCAACATTTATGACTCACTGCTTCTCTTGCTTCCAAGCTCAAACCTAGTAGGTAAGATGCAGGTCCAAATCTTCTGTCCTATTAATTATGTGCTACTTTATGCTCCACTAATAAAACTTGGATAGCTAGCCCCTCCTATTAAGTGAGATAACCCCTGATGTTAACGTTAAAATCAGAAGATTTGGAGCACAATTGATGAAACAGAATATTTGGATTAGTAAGATACTACTACAGCGACGTCTAGATAAAAAAATCATTTTGGTTAGTGGTGGCTTATTTATTGCTTAGCTGACATTATTTATTGCTTAGAGTGTTCATATGAGTACATCCTAACTTGCAAAAAAAAAAATAATAATAATAATCCAATGGGCAACCGCAGCAACTCTACTCTTCTTGACAGCTCGACTCGCAGCCGCAACATTTATTAGCCATTGCTCTCTCTTTCTCTCTCTCTCTCTCTCTCTCATATCATTTTAGACTATCTCTCACTTTATTACTCTTATCTCAGCATTCTCAGTTCTCACTTTATCTTACTTTTTCATTTTATTAGTTTTAATTTAACCTATTTTTCCCTTTGGCCAAGTCCTAAGTTTTTATTAGTGCTTTTATATACCCTAAAAAAAATTCTTAGAACCTCCCCCGGTTCTAGTTGCCCTTTCCTACCATTTTTCTTTTAGAAAAAACAAACAAACAAAAAGAAAACAAAAATGATCAGGTATTTAAATATATGAATAACGAAGCTTTTACGCTATTTAATTAGTACTCCTATATGACTTCCGTAAGTTGCTTGACATTTACATATATGTTACAAATTTCTTATTAAAGCACGTAAAACCACAGTTGTACTCGTAAGTATTTAACATACAGAATATGCATAAAATGATTTTAAAATAACTTTTATATATTTTTTTTTTTATGGGAACTTTTATATATAATTATGTTTGTGTTAATTAATTGAATCACATTAATCTATCTAAAATATTAATATCACATGCAACACAGAACTTTCCATTACAAAAATAACTTGCATTACACACAACAGTGATGACCAATGACCATGCGACCCATGCTACTTAAAAACTTTTTGCATTTTAATAGGCAAGGACAAGATGATTAGTGATATTGTTATTAGTTTAGGATACAGGCACTTGTGCTACAGAAAACTCTGTATATTCGACTAAAAAGTTGACTTATAGAGCATTAATTTCATGAAGTTAATAAAGAAATACAATAGGAAACTCAATGTTCTTTTTAATTAGGATGTCCCTATGTAACCCAAATTGAATTTCATAGAGAAAATTGAATTCCATAGAGAGAATTTATGCCAAAAGGGACATGGACAATTTCATCATCTTTCCTCTAATTGTAACTTAAGTTCTGTTTGTTTTGAAGTAAAGTGTTTTTCTATTTTCAAGTATTTGTTTGCATGTAAAATAAGATCAAATTTGTCAAATAATTTCCGTTGATCATAAAATCCTTTTTAAAAAGTTGTAAAACATTTTATTTTTTAATACTTGGTAAAATATATTATAAAAACACACAATGACACTTCTCTCCCCCAATTTAGTGGTTAAGTTTCCGGTCTCGTGCACTAGGTAGCCATTGTCACGGTCTAGTCACTAGAGACAATAGTTCTAACAGTCTAGATATGTCCTACAGACCCGCCAGTCCGACAATTGGACTTAAAAAATTTTACATGTCACACCAAATATTTGATAATATTTTACTTCAAAACAAATAGATGTTAAATTATGAGAAAACATTTTCAATGTCTATTTTTAACCTTTTTCATATTCTGTATTCATTAATACCTAAACTATTTTGAGATTGGGAAAGGTATTTTTTATTTTTGATAACCACCACAAGATCTAAACCCACCTACCTTTTAATTGTACATTTTCATGAGATGGCCGGAGTAAGAGTACCACTCACTATGAATCACATGGGACCTATAGTTATCTGTCTACTACTTTGGGCTTTTATTATTAGTATTATTACAAGGATTTTAATAAAGCTGAGCTCAGCCATGGCGTCCTTCCCTACGCACCGTTTTGTCTCACAGCTCTATTCTATTCTGTGCAGGACCCACACGTTTTTGTTCCACGTGCAAACCATGCATGCACATTGTTTGTAGCCTACCCTTCTTGACTGTACAACAAAATTCAAGGCCATTTTAGTTTTTACTTAGTTTTTTTTTTTTTTTTTTGCAAGTCTTCTTTTAAATTCAATTTGGTATTTTCAAAGCAAGGTGTTTGTGTTGGAGACTTGGAGTATGAAACTTTCAAATTTTCTGGATAAGGTTGGACACAAGTCACACAACACAACACAACACAAAGCATCATTGCCGTGCACAACAGGAAATTTTCTTGGTAAGATTTTACTTTTTTAGTCTTTGTGGTTGAAATTAAAATAGGATATTAAGTTGACAATTTCTAATTAGAGCTGTTTTCTTTTCGTTACTTCAAAGTTTATCCAATGATGCAGCGAAATTTTAGTTTCAATTACCTATTTAAAGTAATCAAATTGGTGGTGCCATCACTTTATTGCGGCAAAATGGGACCAAGATATAGTGATAGTGATGAGGGATTGATTGTCCGTTCGGTAAACTTTTGACAAACAGACATGAACACCAACCCCATATGCACCTATGACATTAGCAGTTACGTATTATATATGAGACATGATCAAGTTTTATTTTATTATGTAACTTTAAATTATAATAATTTGTTTCTCAAAAGAAATATTTATTTTTTTATTGAATTAATATTTAAAAATTGTAAAAATTATATATTCTTTATGTTTTTAACACACATGACATTTCCTTTTTCAATTCGATAGTTATTTACTATTTGATCTATACATTCATCTTTTATGCTTATTTTAAAATATAAAAATTTGAAATTTAAATGTGTTATAGATGAAATATTTATTGATTTGATTTTCTTGAAATTTTGCAAGTTTGGAAGGTAGAAGAAAAAAATGTAATCCGACAATATATTTGTAAAAACTAAAACCTCACATACAATAAAAGTTTTGAGAGGTGTAATATACATATTCGTTTTTTTAGAAATAGACACACACAAGAGATGTAATATTATTAAAGTTACTCCTGGTGTAATTTTTTAACACAATCTATAATACAAATATTTGGTAAAATATTAAATACCACAAGGATGCACCACTTCGTTAGTTTATGGGATAGTCAAAATTATGCTGATTATTTTTTCAAGCTTCTCAAGGTTAGGAGTGTTCACAATGCAGTTCAATACAATTTTGATCCATTTTTATCACCACACTATGCGGTTTGGTTTAGCCAAAACCATCATCGCACAACATCTCAATTTTATGATCATATGTACTGTGCGATACGGTTCGATACAATGTCAATGTATAATAGTGTGATTTGGTCAGTTTTGGGCTAGAACATTTTTCAAAATTTTGGGCTCATTAAGAGTAGCCTAGCAAGTTTTTAGGTGTGAAATGACTCATTTTTTATATTTAAAAACACCCTTAATCAACACTTGCTGGGCTGGTTTAGGCTAGCCTAAAGCTTCTTCTTCTTTTTTTTCCCTGTAAAATAATGGTGCTTAACAATAACATGACATGGACACACAGTCAGTAACTTTAAAAAAAAAAAAAAAAAACCAAAATTTGTGACAAAATAATAATTACAAACACTAATTATTAGTTTACTGTTAATAACCATGACAATATAACAGTAACTTTCAACAACAAAAAATCCATGAGTTTTCACTAATGACCATGATAGTAAACATATTTAACTTGTGCAACAAAAAAAGTAACACAAATATATACTCATAAATAAACCATGACAAATTGACAGTAAACTAAAAGTATCACAAATATATACAAAAATAAATTTTAAAAAAATTCATGACAAAAAACTATACACAATTATACCTGTTAAACAAATATAACATATAACCAAGGGCAGAGGGACATATAGTCTTGGGGGGCCATCCCCCCCCCCCTCAAATTTTTTTTTTTTTGAAACCCTTATAATATTGTATAAAAATAAATTGGGCCCCTACAAAATGTAATGATTGGCCCCTCCACAATTTTTTACAAAGGCAAGATTACTCTTAACTTAGTTTAAATCATATCACACTAAAAGAAAAGATAACCAAGTAGTCCACATACTTGCATTACATGCAAAAAAAATTGGAGTTTTCTAAACTACTGGATAGAAGACAGTCCCTAGTTTTAGAGTTCCAATTAACTATGGATGTTCATCATCTTCACAGTTCATACTAATTTTTTATAGTTGTTTTACTTTGTTTTCGAATAATGAAAACTTATGACTTTCCTTTAAAAATGTCACAAATGTCAGTCCAGTGTTAGTTTTTATGTTTTTTCCCTTTAAAATTTAGCAATGACCGCATTTAGCTATTTAAAATTCCAATATTTAGTTAGTTTCTCAAGTGTACACCCAAACAAAACATACGCTTTTACCAAAACCAAATAAATCCCTAGCCTCCAGGTGCCTTTCTTTTTATTTTTTCTAAGAATCCAAATTGTTTGCAATTGTGAAATGCAATGTGTGTTGCTCGAATTGGTATGTTTTTCTTTTTCATTCTTGATCTTCAAATTTAATTTATTTATTTTTCCCATCATTATCACCACAATCATCAATTTTTTCACAAAATTTGATCTTTTTCTCATATCACCAATTTGTTTTCCTCGTAGTTATATATATATTTTTTTCTCACATTATCATCATAGTTATAGTTATATTTCAATAATAAAATATGGTTATTAGTTATGAGTTATGACTAACCTATAAATACATGATTCAGCGCCCCCAAATAAAAAATCCTAGCTACGCCCCTACATATAACACAAAAATACTTAACAAGTAACAACCACAAGGTCTATAACAATATACTATATACACTAATAACCTACTAGTTTCAAGTTTCAATTATCACAAGTTCACAACCATAATAGAAACAAGTTTGAAGTAAGCATGAAACACAAGTATTAAATTACAAACCCAAGTTAATTCCCTTAAGTTTTTAACTTGCTAAAACAGTGAAACGCATGGCATACTTCATATGATATATATATATATATGTGTGTGTGTGTGTTGGGGGGTATAGTGCGGTGCGGTTTTTTTAACAAAGAACTGTATACCGCACTGCACCATGCAATACGGTGGTTTTTTCACCGCCACTTGTGGTGCAGTGTGGTTGCTCCATTTTGGGGCAATTTTGGTCAATTTAAATACGGTTGTGCGGTTTAAACAGTTTGGTAAACACCCCTACCCAAGATAACCCTTTTTTTTTTCTTTTGATCGGCCTTTATTATCTATTATATCCATGTTGTCCTAAAATCCGTGTTGGTCATTTTAGATGCCACTGCAGTTTAATAACATTACTAGACTAGCTAGTAGATACTCTCAAATCTCAATAAAGCATTTCAATTGCATACAACTGTTTCTCCATAAACAATTCTTTCATAGCAACTTCTGCAATGATACAACATCCCCAAAGTGATAAGTCTTTTGCTAGTTGCTACCGTGTTCTTCCAAGCGCAGAAGTCAAAATGTATTTAATTTAATGTTCTATATATATATATATATAAGCTTTTCAAATATAATATAAAGTATATATAAATATGGAGCAAAACACACCTAATCTCCTCCATAGTTTGTTGGGTGAAAGGGATAGATTCGTGTTTTTTGCTTTTTAAGAGTCACATGCAAGTCATGACAGCTAACTTTAATTAATCCTTAATTAGTTGGATGATAAGGTGCATTGGCATAATTGTTATAAATTAGGGTGTTAATTACAATTTTAAAATTTTGGGGAGTAGAAGTGCAAAAACTTCCATAATTGAGGGTGATTATCTACTATTAACGCATTTTTATGACATTCTTGAATTTGGGAAAGTGTTAAATCTACTATCAAAATCATAGGAAACACAATACTACAATTATTGGTATTAAGAAAATGATAGGTTCACACCATTTTTTTTCTGGTTTATGGATTCTACCTGTCTCACTTAATAAAGTGGAAGAAATCAAAATATGTTCAGAAATAACGTCACTCCTTAGATCATATCTATAGCTAGATTTACAGTAGAACTAAAAAAAATTAAAAAAAAAAAATTGTCATATTGGGTGTCCTTATTGATTGTCCCTTCAGCCAATTCTAGTATAATTGCTTCTTCTTCTTTTTTTTTTTTTCTTTTTTTTTGTTTCATATATGAAAGATGAGGTTGTTGTTGTTAATTAACAAATAGGAGATTTAAGAAGAGATTTAGATTCTCTAAAGAGAGTCAAATACTAACCAATAAATCAATTGAACAACATATACAAATTGTTAGTATTAGGTCACAAGTGGCTAGTATCTAATAATCTAAGATGGTTAAAGAAAGAAAAAGTAGAAAGGGTTGAGAGAAAGGAAAGGAACAAAGAAAATGAATGGTGGGAAGGTAAGCCATACCTTCTCACCAACCTCTACTGATGTCATTAAATTGTTGTGATCCGATTTTATATATTAATACAGGATGGGCATGAATCCATATAATGATCAAAACGCAGGTCATGTCTTCAAATCATTCTTTTTACTTTTAAGGACTTTGTTTAACTGTTGTGATTTGCCTTCATCAGCATTCAACAATTAAGCTTTTTATTATTATTATTATTATTATTGAGGTGATAAGTCATTAATGATAAATAATAAAATGATATCGGCAAGAACTCTTTTTCCTCCAGATCTCAAATACTTTGTATATAGAGATGTGTCAATTAAGCTATAAGGTTCTTAGCATGTTAATTCAGCTAGTAAAAGCATTAGTATTGGTTGAGGCAAATAAGTAAAATGCTAATTTTAGCAACTAAATATAATAAAAGTAGAACAAAAGTGTGCTGCATCAGTGGAGCAAAAGCCATACCTAAGATTGTAAATAAATAAATAAAAAATATATTATTTTATTGTGTTGATGGTGGTTGTTATTTATTGTAGTAGATATATTATTTTATTGTGTTATTTATATTATTTTATTGTATTGAATGTTAAAATAAAACCACTGATGTTGAGTATTTTGTAGAGTGATGTGGTAAAATAGATAAAATAGTTTTTTGTGGTGTCAAATTGCTAATTTTTTTATACCACATACTCTAACACATACATGCATCTATAGATTATACACCATCAGTTAAAAAACATTAATGATCCTTATTATGACATTAAAAAAAAGGGCCCAACAGGGAAACAATCTCCGCAACTTTTGAAAGGAACCAACTCAAAAGAAAAATTTATGCAATTCTTAAGTGAAGTATATATTCTATTTGAACGTGGAAGTACAAGGGTGTACTAGACTCTCACCCATTTTATCTTTTACCCATGTTTGCTTAAAATGCGAGCATTAACACACAAAAACAAACTTGTTGCCCCTCTTCATGGGTGTCTTCCTTCTCTTGCTTCGTCAAGCAGTTTGGACATTTGGAGTCAGATTTCCTTGTGTTGTGGTTCGGTGTCCTCGAATTTGAAAGTTGGATCACTGAACTCCAAAAAAAAAAAAAAAAACAAAGAGAGCAAATTGTGGGTCTCGGTTTATTTATTTATGAATTTAGTGTCAAGGACTGAAGAGATTCGGAATTTTGGCTTGAGCGTGACAACCCAAATCAAATTGCTCAAGTTTGGAATATGTGGAACCACATTCTTAAAAGTAATTTATCTTTTTTTTTTTTGGGAGGGTGAAAAGTAATTTACCTTTATGTCACATAAAGCATCAAAGTGACAAAATCCAAAAGATTTCCTCTTTGTTGCCACATATACATACACCATATTGTATTTTGGACCTTTTGATTTGTTTTCCTACTTTAGAGGGTCAAAGGTGGGGTGAGAAATGCCATTCCCTCTCTCTCTCTCTCTCTCAAAGGAAAAGAGAAAGTCTTTTTTGCAAATTGCAACCCATTTGGTCATTATTTCGATCTTGAATAAAATTGTCATAGGATAAAGGGACCTAATATATTCTTATCCTATTCCTATGACATATTATGAAAACCAATACAGCAAGATCATTGCATGTTTGGAGTTTCGGTTGGGCAAGAATAGTCCACTTTACCGCTCAAGTTAGAACTTACGCAATGAGAGAATATGGTGAATAAAAATAAAAAAGAATTGTTTGTGTGTTCTTCTTGCCATTTGGACACTAATAAATTGGATGAGAATCATCTTTCTGAATTGATAACTTTTCATTTTCGTTGCTTTGTTGGGGGGGTTAATGTTTCCTAAAATGCACAACAACAACAACCACTATAGTGCTTGATAGGCTTGAAGGGCCGACTCTACAAGCTATCTAATTTGGGGGCCCATCAGCCCATATGATTCACATTGTATAGTAGTTTGTTGGTCCATCATGGGTCCTGGTGTGAAATTGTTTATTGAAAAAGAAAAACAGAAGAAGAAAAGAAAACGACATGACGTTCTTATTTATCATTTTCTTGGTTGTCAAAGTCAAGCGGAAATCTCTCGCCTATAATCTTATAAGGGAAAGGCAAAAGTCAACTTTTCAATCCCATCTTTAGCTATAGTGGGAACCGTATATTTGGCTTTCCTCACAAGCAAGGATTCTCTCATGTGAACATAGACGCGTTTATTTTAAGATGTGTAAGTATTGTGTCCGTTTCAATACTCAAAATCACTAGAGGAAAGCCAAACACTTCCTCGCATTGTCCATGTAAATATAAAAGGATTCTAAAATAATAGGATATATGTTATTTAACTTTCTTGTCATTTTTGTTAGGTTCAATTACAATTATATCCGTAACTTTGATGCGTTTTAATTTCGGTTCTAGTTGGGGATGGTAAAAACAACTTGTCCTACATGACCCAATACGGCCCCAAAGAGAAGACGTGATGTGGATGAAGCACCCATGATCCAACCCCGCCCTGCTACATTGTCATTCCTAATCCTATTTTTTTCATTGAATTTGTCTTCTATGTTCAACATAGGATTCGTTTGGATACAACTTATTTTTGCTGAAACTGAAAACTGAAAACACTGTAGCAAAATAATTTTTAAATGTGTAAATAGTATCGTGCGACCCATTTTTAATATTTTTTAATGCTTAAACAGTGCATGAACAGTGTATGCACTGTTTATGAACAGTGAATTTTGTCTCTAAAAGTCAATAACTGAGGCTTAAAAAAAAAAAAAAAAGTAGGAAATATGAAAGGACTAAACGCAGATGCAAGATAACTCCTCACTGTCTCATATCATATTAATTACTCTTTTGAAGTGAAAGGTTATCAAGATTTCTGCTAAGCATGCAAGGTGGCCTCTTTTTTCTTTTTCTTTTTCTTTAAAATTCTCCTTGGCATCAAGTCTGTGAGAGGACGTTGCCGATTACTTAACACAAATTTTTTTTTTCTACTTTTATGTCTCACTTTATATTTTACCAATCACAACTTGTTATATATTCATTTGACATTTGTTATAAAATAATCAAAGTTTAAAAATGAAAAAAATTCAAATACATAACAAGCTATGATTAATAAAGCATACGATTAATAGAGTATAAAGTGAACACAGAAAGTAAAATAAAATATTTGTATACGTAAATTAACCTTAAAATCTAAGCTAGGAAAACTTGAGTTGGCTATTCCTTTAGACTTGAAGAAACGTCATTGATGCCTTGCATAGACCAAATGCTTTCTTTTCTTTTGCCTTTTGATTGTTAGATGAATAATATTAGGAAAAAAAAAATGTAATCACTTGGATGGATGCCCCAAGTTTGGATGTGTTCGAGAACAATTAGGCCAATTCCCTTAGTTTAGGAACTTTTTCCAAGTTGTTGGGCCAATGCCCCTGGTTAAGGCGACATGTTTAACAATTTTGTAATGATGAATAATCGTTATTTACCTTTTTGTTTCTTCTTTTTTGTTTCTTTTTTTTTTTTTTTTTTTTTTTTTTGAGTTTTTGAGAAAAAAAATAAATAAATATCAGGGTTTTGAGAGGAAGTGTCGGTCAACACTCTAAAGCCCTAGATAGACACCTCCTCCTAGAATGGAAGTGGTAATCAGCATTTTTTGTGGCTACTATTTGAGGATTTTTTTTTAAGAAAACAACCCAAAGGGGCATGTTATTTTATGGCTAAATAATCAAATACAAAAATCTTGTAAATGTCAGGAGGAACAAACTCCATCTAGACTAAAATAGAAAAAGAAAATCTTGCTCTCCTGCCTAGAGCATGTGCCAAAGCATTGCCTTACTAAAATATATGAAAGAGAGAATAGTTCTGAAGAGAACTTACTAAAGACATGATGTCTTTAATGAGATAACCACAAACTAGTTGTGAGAAACACCAGTTGTTGATGGCCGTACTGGAGACTTCTGAATTACCCTCAAAGATTGAACCATATTAGTCCAATTCTTGAACAAAATGGACTACCCTTCTAGCCGCAAGAGTTTCAAGAGCAACCACAGATGAGGGCAAGGGAATGATTTTGGATAAGGCTACCATTATTTCTCCAAGAGAAATAATTTGATTTCTCAATTGTCAGGCTTTTTTTTTTTTTTAGTACCCAACTACTAAGTTTGAGTGGGTACTAGGATCCACTCATGATGGAACTCTTAACCATTACTAACTTGTAACCTCATGCATATGAATCGATACATTTAAAGATATACAATAAGATGCATAATATAATTCCTATATATATATTATTTAAATACTATTGATAATCATTTTTATATTTTGTTAACTCTTTAAAAAAATTTGTAAGGATATTATTAGGTATAAAATGTAAATTGTCTATTTTTTTTTTAATTATTGCGAAGCACTTTTTTTTTATGATTCATTTACTCTAGACTCTTTGGTTTTTGTACTTAATAACTCACTTGAATGAATATTTATAATGTAGTCCCATATTTGATTCTAAAATTAAGAAATAAAACTCTTTAAGAATAAATAATTTAGAACACATGGCGCAAAATTGAAACTCTAATTTGGAATTCTAATTTGAGTTTTTATCAGCTTCACCTATTATTATTATTATTATTTTATATATATATATATATATATATATATATTCAAATGCTTTCCAAATCGAATTAAAAGCAATTTAAAACTCTTTTGAACTAACCAATTAAAATCAAGATTTGATCAAGATAATCTTAAAGCATGATTTTTATAGATTTGAGCTTATCAGTCACCAGATAGTCAAGAATTTTAGGTCGCAATATGTTTATGAATCATGACTTACTCTAGTTTTAGAGCACTAAGGCTTATATATAAAGGTTAAGACTTAAGATCAAATTACATTGTTTAAAGTAATGTTAAACCGCTCAACATTTTTTTTATTAGATTTGAATTTTAAAAAATTCACTTTTAAATTACATTTTTTTCTTACACCCTTCATGTTTGTAAAATTTCGAGATGATTTGAGATTAATGACTACTTCATTTAGAAAATGTTTAAATTTCAAATTGTGTATTAACAAATTATGCATAAAAGACAAGGTTATGAATTGAAAAGTTAATACCATCTGATTAATCAAAATTTGACATATATGTTAAGAACATGTAATCTCCTAAGATATTTAAAATATTATTTAAATAAAAAATTATTAAATTGTGTAAAATCACTTAAAAGTTACACTATGTGTAACTTAATCCTAAGTCCTAACTATGTGTGTACGAAGTTTTATGTTGATTAATATATTAGTAACAAAACTCAGCCCCAAACAAAAAATTTTGGCTCCTTAATTTCTAAGGCCCCTCTCAAGCTTTCTAAAGTTACTATAGACAAGGCTGACTCATATTCTTTTTACGGTTCACTCTCCAGATTTAATCACAAATAGAATTCATCAAATAAGCATTTACCCTTTGGGGAATGGGGGTTGGGGTTCGGAGCTGCCATCAACAAACAGAATTCATACTGATTGAGGGATTTTTTATTTTTTTTGGGTGAGTAAGACTTTGAATCCTGCATTTGTCCAACACCATTTGTCCAACACCTTATATTAGTGGGCTAAATTTGTCACTTGACCCAACGATCTCTAATGGATGTGCCATGAGCTAGTAATCAGCATTAGCTTCACGAACCCAGCCCAACTCAATAAGCATTCCTATAATCAACCAACTCATTTATAAATTTCACTCCTCTAGTGCCAACTTTTATAGCTCAAGCGGTTACTATCTCCGGTATTTTCAAATAGGATATCCAAAGTTCAAATCTCACTTTTCCTTTACTATCAAATTATAAAATTTTAAAAATAAAATAAAATGAATTAAGTGTACCCAACCTATACTCAGTTCACAAACAATCTGATGTAATTGAAGCTCAAGCTAATTAAGTAACCCAACCTGAGGTTAGGTTGCAAGGCTTCTAATCAACCTACTCAAACCAGAGGGGGTTGGCTTGGAAATTAAGCTTTAATTAATTAAATCCGAACTTGGAGACCTAATTAGGATTTCATTCTTCTCTCTATATCACCTTCCAATTCCATCTCTTTTGCTTGTTTGTGTTTTTTGATTAAAAAAAAAAAAAAAACGCCTTTATTTCCTCCACTTCTACACAAATTGCTAAAAGCCTTCCAACCTAGTCTTTCATCTTTCAGTCTCACCACCAGAACCGTTTTTCCCTTGTTGCCGCTTGGCATTCTTGTCACTGCTCTGTATTGGCATTCTCGCTCACATTGCTAGTCACTTCTCGCTCGCATTGCTAGTCACTTTGCGCTCACCCCTCATCATCATCTCACCCATTATTGAACAAAATCCAACTGCTCACCTGAATATTTTCTGTGATCAACTTCAACTAATCGATCAATTGACGACATATAGAAAATTTCCTCATAGGAAAGGATCAGGTTAAGTGACCGGTTTATGAACCCAACCCTGGTTGTCCCGTTTCTACCATGTGTAAGTTAATGTTTTATCAACTAATGCAAAGCAGATAAAAAGCTAAACAAGATCAATTTGATCAAAAGAACAAGTCGCCCACTACAAAATGTACATGATACTTGCCAATTTCAACATGATATTCTTTTTTTTCTTTTTTCTTTTTTTTGAGAAAGCAACATGATATTCTTTGATGAATATGGGATGTAATAAATATGTACCATTGCAATGATATTCAGACTTTAACAGACACTGTTTACTCAAAACCACTTCCACATCTTTCGTATTATTCAACAAACGATGATTTTCAATGAACTTTGGTATTGGCCAGAATTGACTTGATTACCTGAAGCAAACAACATCAACTAATATGCTTAATATAATACACTAGATGGAATGATGAAACGAAACAAATCTCAGTACAAACATAAAAGTAAACATGACTACTAGGCAAACACTGCCGAACCTTTCTGCTTCATCCACCACGATTAATAGTTTATAACTTGGAGAGCAAATAGACATTTTACATACTCTCCTTTCCAAGTGAGGTTCACTGACCCGATATCTTCCTCAACACAAATCCAATTAACACCTCCCTCAATACAAAAATAAGTGAGAAATATTCTCCATGAAGATAATAGAGTAAAAATACTAATGCATCATTATACCATAGTGCAGCAACATGAGGCATTGGTTTTATACAATATTCACTACATCACCTTCACATATCCTCATGCTCCATTCCTTCCACTTCCTCATCTTCATATTCCCCTTCCTCATCCGCAGTGGCATCCTGGTACTGCTGGTACTCAGACACAAGATCATTCATATTGCTCTCTGCTTCTGTGAATTCCATCTCATCCATTCCTTCACCGGTATACCAGTGCAAGAAAGCTTTCCTTCTGAACATGGCAGTAAACTGCTCGCTCACTCTCCTAAACATTTCCTGGATGGAGGTAGAATTTCCAATGAAGGTGGAAGCCATCGAAAGCCCCCTGGGTGGAATGTCACAAACACTTGATTTCACATTGTTAGGGATCCATTCCACAAAGTAGGAAGAGTTCTTGTTCTGAACATTAATCATTTGCTCATCCACTTCCTTGGTGCTCATCTTGCCCCTAAACATGGCTGAGGCAGTGAGGTACCGTCCATGCCTTGGGTCAGCAGCACACATCATGTTCTTGGAATCCCACATTTGCTGGGTCAGCTCTGGGACAGTCAGGGCACGGTACTGCTGGGATCCACGGGATGTCAGGGGTGCAAACCCAACCATGAAGAAGTGGAGACGAGGGAAGGGGATCAAGTTAACAGCTAGCTTTCGGAGGTCAGAGTTGAGTTGACCAGGGAACCTGAGGCAGCAGGTGACACCACTCATGGTCGCAGAGATCAAATGGTTCAAGTCACCAACTGCAACAAGGTATAAAGAACAAATTAATACACAATACTTGAACAATAAATGACAAGGAAGACATTAACTAAATTTTAATAGCCAAATATTTCTTGCCATAAACCAGGTATGCAGTCATGCAGAGACAACTTTATTGAGATCTGTGTGAGTGAATTGTAATCAATTAGACAAACAAATAACCATCTGCTTCCAACATACAGATATCAAAATTCCATTCATAATGTTATGCCTAAAACCAGTGGTATATATAAAGTAACATCAGTAACAGTGAATTACTGTTCAAGGTTGGAATTCTCATCTGTAACTTCTTAACTTGGGGGGCAGGAGGTTCACACAAATACTAAACTGAAGACAACATGCAGTACTGCATTTGGAAGATGAAGCTGCATAATTGAAACCCCAAATTCCATTTAAGGTGATGATCAAGGGACTCAGGTTTACCATAGTTTTTCACTATAGACATCTTTCCAGAATGAAGGGTGTGGGGAAATAAATAAAAAACAAACATCAACATGTAGACCATAACAGGGGTTGAGGCAGCAAACAATCTATTAAAGCAAGAGTAATGTCATTTTCAATAGCAAGCAAGATACGTAAAGAGCTTCATGATTAAAGATAGTGCGGTCCATAAAAATATAGGTATCTTATGCTGACATTTCTTTTTCTTTTTCTCCACCCCCTCTCTATCAAAGCAAAAGTCATGTCATTTTCTTTCTTTTCTTTTTCTTTTTTTGATAGGTAGACAGCAGGGGAGGGGGATGTAGGGTCTTTCAATAGAAATATCATCTAAATAAGTACAGGGGTATACGTAGATTGGAACATAATTGAAAAAATCACTTCCCCAATAAAAACAGGGGTATATGTAGAAGTATCAGAACAAAACGCCAAGAACCACTACTTTTATGCAGCAAAACCTACATATTGCTTTCAAAATCCTAAAACATAAATTTCATTTGGATAGAGATTAAGATGTTTCTGACTCATTAATTAAGTTAGATAAGATTGTTTGCACTTAGCAAGTCCATTAAATTTCCATTTTGATAAATAAAAATTCATATAATACATCACATCAAGAGCTTTTTGATGTTTACTTACAGCTAGGAGTAGTCAACTTGAGAGTCCTGAAGCAGATATCATATAAAGCCTCATTATCCAAAACCATACACTCATCTGCATTCTCAACAAGCTGATGAACAGAAAGTGTAGCATTGTATGGCTCAACCACTGTATCTGAAACCTTTGGTGAAGGAAACACAGAGAATGTGAGCATCATTCTGTCAGGATACTCCTCCCGAATTTTTGAGATAAGCAAGGTACCCATTCCAGAACCAGTTCCTCCACCCAAAGAATGGCACACTTGAAAACCTGCAGTACAAAAAAATTCATCGCTAAATACCTAACAGCGTAAACACAATCAATAAAAATTTTGGAGCTCTCATGGTGATTATCTTCACTAGACCATGTCTATGTTCAGAATACATTACCTACCCTTAAATAAAATTGACCAGATAAAGTACTGTTCAACTTCCAATGACAAATAAAGAGAAATTCACTACTAGTTTTCCCACTCATTGCAATACCAAAATACCTAATCAGTAATTCTCCTATTGAGTGCATTTCTAGCATTTTGAGGCTTCGTGCAACAGAGGAATTAAACAGCCTAATGGCAGCTCACATATTTTGCAATGAAACTGAACAATTACTAAAGATTCTGCTAGAACTTCAAAAACGCTTATTCTTTCTCCCAGAAGACAAACCACCAGAGTTTCAACACATTTATTGTCACTTCAATGTACTGATACAGATACGTTCATAAAAATAATTGCAGAAGAAAAAGTACATCCAAATAGAGTAATTATACCTTGAAGACAGTCACAGTTCTCAGCCTCCTTTCTCACAACATCAAGAACAGAATCAATAAGCTCAGCACCCTCAGTATAGTGCCCCTTGGCCCAGTTGTTTCCAGCACCAGATTGTCCAAATACAAAGTTATCTGGACGGAAGATCTGGCCATATGGACCAGTGCGAACACTGTCCATGGTGCCAGGCTCCAAATCCATGAGCACAGCACGAGGCACAAACCTCCCACAAGAAGCTTCATTGTAATACACATTTACACGTTCCAACTGCAGTTCTGAGGTCCCAATGTACCTTCCAGTTGGATCAATGCCATGCTCGTCACAAACAACCTCCCAGAACTTGGAACCAATCTGGTTCCCACACTGTCCACCCTGAATATGAAGGATCTCTCTCATTTTTCCTGAATTCAACGCAAAAGATCAAATCCAAATCTATCAAAACTCTTGTAAAATTACAACAAAAATTCCCTAAAATAAATATAATTTAAAGTATGGTCAGTCAATTCAAGAATCAATATCGTCAATTTCCGCACAATTCAATGCATAAATTGAAACTCATCATGGACATCTTATTTTCCAAAATCCAATTAAAGGCAATCATGTAACTCATAATCATCAAAATCATAAGATTTGTACAAGTTTCAATTAAATGCAGTGTGACAGTGAATCCAATAATACTCAAGTGATCTAACACCAGCACTAGTCCAATGATACTAAACCGTACAAATTGAACATAATTCACTAAAACCAAAGCAAACCCAACTAAAATGTACGATTAAGTAATTAAACTTGCAATTCTAGAAAATATATTGAGAATTTAGCAATCTAAAAATAATCTAGCAAAAAATCGCAGCAAACAATATGAATTGCGACAAATTTCATTAATAGAAGATAGAAATTATTCAATACAATCAGGAATCAGTAGAACTAATAAAATAAAATAAAGTATCCATACAATGTGACAATGCAAAGAAAACTCTAATTATACATATATATTCCTAAATATCCATATACCATAAAATTTATAGAAAATCCTCGTATGAAAAAAATCGAGTGAGAAAACTTACAACCAGAGAATTCAATGCAATGTGACAGTGAATCCAATGATCTGCAAGTGATCTAACAACAGCACTAGTATGAATTACACGATAAATTTCACTATAAATTACACGACAAATTTCATTCAGAAAAGAAAAATGAATTCAGAATAGGAAAGAATCAACAGATCTAACAAAAAATCTCCATACAATGTGATTCTACAATGCAAACTCTAATCACACATAAATATTTCTAAAAATTCATATACCGAAAACAAATTACCAGAAAATCCGAAGCATATAAGAGGAATAACAAAATTCCAATGCAATCAAACAAAGTCCATGAAGTTTCAGCAATCAGAAAAATCAAATAATTCCAATGCAATCGAACAAAGTACTTGTAGCTTGAGCAATCAAAGAATCAAATCACTAGAATACATGTAATGAAGTGAAAGCCTAAATCTAAAAGCATCAAACCAAAAAAATCTAATCAACAAAAACCAAAATTCAGCGTAGAAACCAGTAAAACAAGGTAATTAGCCATTGAATTTGCAAAATCTGAAAAGATCTTGAGAAATGCAAACGAAGATTCTAGATTTAGAGAGAGAGAGAGAGCAACGAAATTCACCTGTAGAAGACGAAGCGAAATCTGAGAGTGAGAATTGAGAAATGAGGATATGTGAGAAGAATGATATCTTTGGAGAGGTTTATATATGGAGAAGTGAGAGTGTGGAGTGAGATCGGACGGTCTGTTTTGGTTCCCTCCTTTATTAGTTTGGACCGTTTGATGCCGTCTGATCGTGGGAATGGACGGTTAGGATTGGGATTAGTGGGAGAGATTAGTGGGAGTTTGGGTTTTTTAAATTTTGATTTTGGTTGAAATTTTTGGACAAATATGCCCTTTGTTGAAATGACTGGAATGTCCTTTGACTACGGTCTGAAAATATCCGGATAATGTTCTCTACACACAGATTTTTTTTTATTTTTTAATTGCATTAAATATTGCTATATTTTCTTTATATTAAATATCTGACTAAATTGTAAATTACTCCACTAAAGTTTAGAGCTCTTTGAATTTGACACCATAAAATTTTAAATTTTAAAATTTACCGCTTGAATATATTTCGTTTGCACTAACAGTCCTTCCGTCTAAATTTTTCATTAAATGTCACATAAACTTGCTATGCGTGTTTAGTTCGTCTGATAGAATAATATCACTTTATTTTCATTATGACATGTGTCATTATTTTATTAGACGAACTAAACATGTGTGTCAAGTTTATATACACTTAACGAAAAATATAGGACAAAGTTTAATTACAAAATTAGTTGTAGTCTAAAGCTACCTTACTCAATATCTTTTTATTGGTAGTGAATTTGACAAATCCATCATTGAATTACACCTTCTTCTTATATTCTTCATGCTTGCAAAATTTCTAGAAAAATAAAGATCAATATCTATGTCATCAATAAATTGTTTAAATTACAAGTTTTTGTAGTTTAAAATTATGCATAAAATATAAATCTATAGATCATATAATAAATAATATTTGATTGATACAAAATTTGACATGTGTATTAAGAGAGTAAAGAACACATAATTCAACAGTTAAATTTTCAAAATATGTAATAATGTTTATTTTATTGAAAAAGATCGTAGTTTTAGGTTACAACCAATTTTGTAGCTAATTTTTGTCCAAAAGTATATACACTAATAATGTGTGGACATAACATTTCTCAAGAAAAAATATTCATCTATTACATAATTGTTTAATTTTTCCTCATATTTCTTCTCCCCAAAAAATAATCCTCATATTATAATAAGGTATTGTAATATCCAAAACTAAAATTGCCTATAATAGCAATATCCAAACGAAGTACATTGCATCGAATGGGAAAAATGTGACCAAGAGCTTTGGGGTCATAAGTTTTTTTTTTTTTTTTTTGG
Source organism: Quercus aquifolioides (assembly GCA_019022515.1). Taxonomy (NCBI): domain Eukaryota; kingdom Viridiplantae; phylum Streptophyta; class Magnoliopsida; order Fagales; family Fagaceae; genus Quercus; species Quercus aquifolioides. Next base: position 16,628,613 of record CM032325.1, on the reverse strand, counting down.
TAAACAGCAATACTTATCAAAAGACTATTCTAATTATCAACTATTGGGTTATTAAACTTGAACCTCGGCCTTTATTTCTTGCACTCCACAAGCACTTATACTTGTGAAGTGACCATCACACTAAGAGTGTGTAATGATTTTCTAAAGGAATTTAGTAACAAAATTTCTCACAATAGTTGATGTTATAGCTTGTGATTAGTGAATATTAAAAATAATGTTAATAATAGACGTGTGAAAGAAATGTTTGTTCAATCACAAGTCACTACAAATTGCAACCTTAACAAGTACTAAAAAGTAAAAACTACTGTAATAATTTTTGTGTGTCATTTAATCTATTAAAATAAAAATATACCCACCTACAAAATTTTCATAATCTCAATTATACTCCAGTCCAGTCGACAATTGAACTAAACTGCGATTCCTTTTGGTATGTGACTACACTGTAATGATTTCTGACCTGCTGGTCATGCCTGCATGGATGAAAAAACATTAAGGCCCCATCAATATGTCCTAAAAATGTCTTTGAACTGATGGAACCTTTCGATAAAAAGAACTAATTATGCAAAAGCGTTACTATTTTTTTTTTCTAAGGTACAAAAGTTGTATATTGGTCACCTTTAGTCACTACCAAGTCCATGTTAGTTGAGGTAAGGTATAAATCAAAATTGCCCCACCCAAAAGATCATTTTTTAAATTTTTTTTTTAAAAAAAATGTTAGATTCAAACAAAAATGGTTTAGAATTTTTTTTTTTTTTTTAGAAACAAAAATGGTTTAGTGTTAAGAAACCTACCCAAGGATCAAATCTTTTAGTTCTTTATATGAAGGGAAAACTATAAGTTTAGTCCCTAAACCGTGTGCGAAAGTTTAGATTCGTCCGTGAACCATCGATTGTAACAATAATTCTTAATTTCCTCACAGAAATAATTTTTAAAATTTTGAAAACAATGTAATCTTACTCTTATCTCCACTTTCCTTTTAAAAATCAGGAGTGATTTTCTTATAGTTACTTTACAAATAATTGGGATTAGACGAATAGTTCACTTTGGAAACAAACTGTTTTGATAGCAAATTCTTATTGGTTCGTATAATAGACCCACCGCTCACATCATTTTTTTACTTACCAGTAACCACTTATCATATCAATAATTTATAATAAAAAAAGCTTGTAATTTTAGCATTTTCCTCATTTTAGTGACCATAAAAAAATTTATAGATCTAAAATCTAAAACAAAATTGTGGGGGTAAAAGCCCAGCATTATGTATTGGGCCTAGGGCCCTATTTGAAGATTACGGTGTGTCCAAAGAGAAGAAAATGATTGAGAAGGATTCCATGTGAGAGAGATATACCTAGAAATGATCGAGGAATATAGTCCGAAGAGAGCATCAGTAGTCCGAAGAGTGTATTCTCCTCGGATATAAAGAGTCTCGGTCAAGCAAATACCTGGGAGGTTCGAGTGATCTTCCTAGCGATTCCAATGATAAGGATAAGCTTCGGACATGTATGGAGATGATAAGAACGGAGAAATATCTAAAAGAAAAGCTGCTACCACCACATTAAATGCACTGTAGCAACTTCTCTGGCCGCATTAATGTGGAGAAAGCCTCTGAACAGTGCAATCTCAACTACCGCCACTCATAGAGAACCGACGAAGATATTTGATGGGACGTATATTCAAGTGAATGTTTAGATGAAGACAAGTGGACGATCAAGATAGTCTAAAAGAAAACTATATAAATGTAAGGGACCTCTTACAGAAAAGAGAAGAAAAAGAAAAAAGAGAGAAGGAAGGTTTATTGTAGCTTTAAGAGTAATATATACAAAAGTTTGTCTCTTCGGACATCAATTTATTTATATTTCAAGTTGTTCTTACACTGATTAATCCGTTGAACCTTAATTGAACGTTGTTTAATTCACAACCAGCCCAGCTCTTTCACCCACTCTCTACAAATTCATTGTTTTGGGTTCATTGGGCTCATAATCCAAGTCTTTTGGGCTTGGGCTACAAATCTTGACCCTACAAAAATATACAAGCCCAAAAAAATAGCTTAACAACAAAAATTACCAATAGTAAAACTAGAAAAAAAATTAAGCTCAATTAACCAATTTTATCCAAAATAAACAACCATGCCCTTTAAAAAAATAATTTTGTTCTTACCCACACACAAAAATAAAATAAAAAATAAAAAATCTTAGCAGCTAAGTAGTAGCAAAGTCAGAGGTTGAACTCACTGCACACAATCAACAGTATAGCTACCCCCCTAACTCAAAGTTCTGGCTCCGTCCCTTGTAACTCTAACATTTTTCAATTTTTTTTGAAAACAGCTGATTTGATGAATGGTTATTAGTAAATGAAAAAGTGATATCAGATGTTGACCCAAATAAGAATCAATAAAAATTTGTCATGATAATAATTTTTAAAAATATTGTAAAATAATTTATAGTTGTAACATTACTTGAGTCACAAGTTAAAAATTAAAATTTTACTATAAGTCCCATAAAGACTCAGATAGATAGGGTTGAACTAGAGGTTTTCCTACCGCTGTGGTTGACTGGGTCTCTCCCTAGTCCGTCCTAGGTTTGTGAAATTGGTCGTTCCTTCTTCGGAAGGATTGTAGTGGGTTCATCCTTCAAGGGATTCGGGAAACAGTTTAGTATTTCTTTTCTTATCTATAACTTCTACTTTCTTCTCTTTCTAATATTCTAATCTTGATATAGTAGTTATGGAAGATCTCTCAAAACAATGGACCAAGCTCTCGTTGCTAGACAGAGAGGGAGACAAAATCACGTTGGGAAAAAACAGAGGATCTAATGAACATATCATTGCTGCAAAGTTCTTAACCCGAAGAGCTTTGAATGTGGAGGCTGTTGGTAGGACCTTCAAACCACTATGGAGAGCGATTAATGGGTTCACAATAAAAAATATGGGAAATCACACTCTGTTGTTTGTCTTCGGAAATCAGGAAGATGTACACCGGGTCCTACTCAGTGAGCCTTGGACTTTCGACAAACACTTGGTGGTGGTTCAGAAGTACGAAAGAAACACTCCTTTACAAGATTTTAGATTTAACAAAACCTCTCTTTGGGTACAGATCTTTGATATTCCTGTAAGATATATGACGAAGGAGGTGGCAGAGGATATATGTAGTTCTGTTGGAGAGGTGTGCCTCTCGGAAACTCACCCAACGGAGGTAGGAGGTAGTTTTGTGCGGGTTAGGGTCAGTGTGGATGTGACACAACCATTATGTCGTGGAAGAGTTGTGGACCTTGAGGAGGGTGGCCGTGTCTGGGTATCTTTCAAATACGAAAGGCTACCCATTATATGTTACTGGTGTGGGCGTCTTGATCATGATGAGAGAGACAGTCCTGTGTGAATTGATAGTAAGGGTACTCTTAAGCCTCAAGATAAAAAATTTGGACCTTTCATGCATGCTTCTTTGTTTGTCAACCCAAGGAAAACTGTTTTGCATGTCTCGGGCTTCTATGAAGATAGAGAAGGTCACCAATCTAGGCGGGAGAAGCCAAAGGCGAGCTCATGTAGTCAGTCAGGGACGGCAACTCCACCGAAAAACACTGGTCCTCTTCCTTCTGGTGAAAATACAGCCATGGAAACCTCATCTATGGCGATGAATGCAATAAATGTAGATGTACTTCCGATTGCCTCGAGATCGCGGATTGATGTAGAAATGACGACTGGCACTCTGGATAAAGCTATTTCTTCCTCAACATCTGCTGCTTTCCACCATCCCAACGAAAGTGACGCGAGCACAATGGGAGGCAGATCCTTGATGGGTGTTGCGAAACTCCCTTCAAAGTTATCAAATCCGGTACTTGATCCTAAAATTACGGGCATGTATGCTGAGGGTGACCTTTTCCTAGTTAAACTCCAAGAAATTGACTGTGACTTACAAAAATTTGATCATGTCTCATGTGAGAAAAAGGAGTGCTCAGGGAATCAACAAAGTGCTCAGACATTTCAAACTAAGGTTTGTCAGAATAAGGAGTGTGGTTTGTTGGGACTTACAACTAACGAACTAAAAAAGAGCTCGGAACAAAGAGTAAATAAAACCTCTAAAGGACCGGATGGTAAAGGAAAAATGGGACTTGGGCCCGACCCACAGAAGGATATGAAAAAAGGCCAATGGACCAGAATAAACAAAAGACCCAATTATGATGAAGTGGAGGAAGTTTCATATGGGGTTGATGGCCTAAAAGGTAAAGCTAGGGAGACTCAGGCCCGTGAGGAGCTCAATTCAGAGAAGGAAAAAAAAACAAAAGATAGAGGAGGAGACCAAGAAACAAAGTGTGTTGTGTGCTACGCAATGGGGATTGGCAGAGGTTGCAGAGCAACCCCGCCAGGAGCAATGAGTATCCTCAATTGGAACTGTTGGGGGCTTGGGAACCGGCAGACAGTTCAAGAGCTCGGTGATTTAGTCCGGGCACAAGATCCCACAATGGTGTTTTTAGCCGAAACATGGCTGGATGATTCGAGGCTAGCTGGACTACATGATTCACTTCGGTTCAGGCATTACCATAGGGTTTCAAGGTTAACTCGTGGTGGTGGCTTGGTGTTGTTTTGGAAGAAGGATTTTGATTTACAAGTTATGTCTTCCTCTAAAAATCATATTGATGTCTTGATAAATAGAGGAATGGAAAATGTTTGGTGCTTTACGGGTTTTTACAGAGCACCAGAAACACAATTCCGCATGGAATCATGGGATTTGTTACGAGATTTAAACAATCGCTTCTCTGTGCCATGGTTGCGTGGAGGGGATTTTAATGAACTTTTGAAGTCTCACGAAAAATTGGGAGGCCGTTTATGACCTTATGGACAGATGCAGAAATTCCGCGAAGTTTTAGACGAATGTGGTTTGTTTGGTCTTGGTTTTGTGGGTAATAAGTTCACGTGGCACAAAACTCATCCGGGTGGTGGGGTGGTTTGGGAAAGGTTGGACAGAACTGTCAGTATAGCTGATTGGTTTAACTTATTCCTTGTAACAAAGGTAAAAACGTTGGTTTGTGCTTCCTCTGACCATAGTCCTATCTTGGTCCTACCTGAGGGGATCAATTTAAAGCCCCAACGCCCCTGGCGCTTTGAGTGTATGTGGCTTGAAGAACAAGGCTGCCACAACATTGTTCAGAATGCTTGGAAAGCTATCTCCTCAGACCCACCTATGTCTAAAGCTATGCTGAATGTTGACACGTGTAAAACCCAGCTGCAAGCCTGGAGTAAGCAGAATTTTTGTAATGTTGTAAGCACGTTATCGGAGAAAAAAAAGAATCTGAAAAAAGCGGAAGAGTCTGCAACGAAAGGAAGGAGTGCAGATTTCTTTTCTTCAATTAAAAGCTGAGGTGGCCAATCTTCTGAGAGTGGAAGAAAAAATGTGGCAGCAGCGAAGCCATGTGCATTGGATGATATTGGGTGATGAAAACTCTAGCTATTTTCATAACTGTGCTTCACAGCGTTTCCGGCGAAATTGCATTACTAAACTCAAAGATTCACAGGGTAGAAAGGCTTCGGGTGATGATGAGGTTTCAGTAATGTTTGTTGAGTACTATAAACATTTGTTTACCACTTCAAATCCGCATGGCATCAAGGAAGTAGTTCAATATACAAAACAGGTGGTGTCCGAAGATATGAACAACTGTTTAATCAGAAACTTCTCAAAGGATGAAGTGGAGATAGCCTTGAAACAAATGGCCCCATTAAAAGCCCCGGGGCTTGATGGGATGCCGCCAATCTTCTTTCAACATTATTGGGAAAGCATTGGGGACGATGTAGTCAAAGCTGTGGTCTCTTGCCTGAATTCAAACTCAATAGAGACAGGTTTGAATCATACTTTTATTTCTCTTATTCCTAAGATGAAATGTCCTAAATTTGTTTCTGAATTTTGTCCCATTGCCCTTTGTAATATCTTATATAAACTTGTCTCTAAAGTGCTCGCAAACAGACTGAAGAAAATTTTACCCCATGTTATTTCTGAATCTCAGAGTGCATTTCAATCGGATAAAGCTATTTCCGATAATTTCTTGATGGCCTTTGAGACTTTGCACCATATGAAGAGGAAAAGAACGGGAAAAATGGGACACATGGCTTTAAAATTGGATATGAGTAAAGCTTACGATCGATTAGAATGAGTTTTCCTTCAAAGGACTATGGAGAAGATGGGCTTTCACTCGAAATGGATAGGCTGGATTATGGAGTGTGTAAAATCCGTGTCCTATTCGATTTTAGTCAATGGTGAACCCAAAGGCCACATTGTTCCCACACGTGGTATTCGCCAGGGTGATCCTCTCTCCCCTTATCTTTTTTTGTTATGCTCTGAAGGTCTAAATGGGTTAATTGAGCACGCAGTGGATTGCAAACATATTGAGGGTGTCTCTCTTTGTAGAAATGGTCCAAAGATCTCTCACCTCCTTTTTGCTGATGATAGCCTATTGTTTTGCCGAACAAGAGTGGGGGACGTGGAAAAAATTCAGGAGTTGTTGGGAAAATATGAACGGGCATCAGGACAAAAAATAAATTCGGACAAGACCACCCTCTTTTTCAGCAATAATACCTCTATTGCTACAAAGGAAGAATTAAAGACTTTGCTTGGGGTTTCTGAAATTAAGGAGTATGAAAGGTATTTGGGTTTACCGACGGTAGTTGGTAGGAATAAAAAGGCAAGCTTGAATTTCATAAAAGATAGAGTGTGGGGTAAACTCCAAGGGTGGAAAGAGAAATTATTGTCGCAAGCGGGAAAAGAAGTCCTTTTGAAGGCGGTGGTTCAAGCCATTCTGACGTTTGCAATGAGTTGTTTTCGATTATCAATTGGTCTATGCCAAGACATTGAGATGCTCATTCGAAAATTTTGGTGGGGACAAAGGGGTGATAGGAGAAAAATTCATTGGGCAAAATGGGAGGTTTTATGCCAACCAAAGAATGAGTGGGGATTAGGCTTTAAAGATCTTTGCAAATTTAATAAAGCTATGTTGGTAAAGCAGGTCTGGAGGTTGCTACATGATAATGAGTCTCTATTCTATAGAGTTTTCAAGGCAAAGTATTTTCCAAACTGCTCAATTTATGAAGCTAAAACTTCTTTTGGCTCTTTTGCATGGAAGAGTATTCTGTGGTCTAGGGACTTAATTGAAAAGGGTTCCTTTTGGAGAATTGGTAATGGGAAATCGGTTCAGATATACAAAGACCCTTGGCTGCCAAGTCCTGAAGGTCGTATCAATTCTCCGGTTTTGCATCTAGCACCGGAGTCTACACTGGACTCTCTGATAAACTCTGCATTGGGTTGGTGGAATACCAATCTCATTGACTTATGTTTTTATCCACCTGAAGCAAATTTGATCAAGTCTCTGCCTCTATGTGCTACTCCGCAACCCGACACTTTGGTTTGGAGAACAAAAAAATCGGGCTGCTACTCAGTGAAGTTAGGATATAAGTTCCTTTGTGAGCTTCTTATTCTTGACACAAATCGTCCACTAGTCTCGGATTCTTTGAGGGGTTTCTAGAAATGCATCTGGAAGTTGAAAGTTCCCGGCAAGATCAAGCATTTTCTTTGGAAGGCTTGTACAAATTTGCTGCCAACAAAGGAAAATCTACTGAAGCGAAAAATCCTTCAAGAATCGGGCTGCCCTCGTTGTTCTGGTGGTGTGGAGTCTATTATGCACGCTTTATGGAGCTGTGACTGCATCAAAGTGATTTGGAATATGAATTTCAGTTGGGTGGACCGGAGCCAAACAGCTTCTAAATCTTTTTCGGATGTTTTGCAAAAAATTCGAGCCAAACCTGCCTTATTATCTCTATTTGCTACTACGGCCTGGTCAATTTGGTTTCAAAAAAAAAACAAAACTCGTCAACAAGACCATCCCCTGCCCCTTCATAATATTGCTGGTTTTGCCAAAAATTTTCTCTGCGAATTCAAGGGTTTGGTCAGTCCACATCCTCACAGATGTCGAGTTGTTTTTCGCAGATGGCTACCTCCAATAGCGGGCTCGGTGAAGTTAAACTATGATGGAGCTTGGTACAGAGAGTCAGATTTGGCGGGGTTGGGCGTGGTAATCCGAAACAGTGAGGGTCAGGTGTTGGCTGCTCTATCCGAGCAGATTGTAAAACCTCCATCAGTTGAAATTTTGGAGCTTCTTGCTGCCAGGCGTGCTATCACTTTTGTTGCAGAATCGGGCCATGCCCAGGTGGTATGTGAAGGTGACTCTGAAACTGTGGTAAATTCATTAAGAGGACCCGGCATGGAAAATTCTCTGGGAGGGCATATTATTAAGGATATCAAATCTCAATCAAACTCATTTCTGAGTATTTCTTTCACTCACGTAGGTCGGCAAGGCAATGCAGTCGCACATGCTTTAGCCCAGCGAGCGAGACAATCTTTTTATTCTCAAATATGGTTGGAGTGTGTTCCAACGGATATTATATCTTTTGTATTGGATGATTTTCCGGTTTCTTAATTTATCAGCAAGTATTCACTTCTCAAAAAAAAAAAAAAGTGACGTGCACATTTATTAGTCTGTTGGGCATCATCTTGTAAGTCTAAGGAAAAATGGAACATTAGCCCTTTCTTTGAATAAAAAAATCCTATGTCCTTTGTTCGATCCAGGAAATCCAGGCAAGAGGTTTTTTTTTTTTTTTCTTCCTCAGACTAAGCAAGAGATAGCTGTTGTTTCTTATTTGTTATTGATTTTTCTGTTCTTAATGCAAAGTTTGTTGATAGTGAAAAGGGGAAAAAAAAAAAACTACTAGTCATTCAAATTTAATAAATTTTATTCTTACCACACTACTGCAGTGGCGGCTTCAGAAATTTTTCTCAGGATATTCCTTAAGAAGTATAAATTACACAATTTAATAAAAAGATAAATTCATATATTGACAACAACAACAATAAAAAAACACGCAAATATATAAAGTTTACAATTTCCTTCTACAAATTTTCATATATTTGAAATCGTTGCATGATAGTCTCATTATCAATGCTACAAACTACATCTCTTTCAATGTACACAACTAAGCAATCATTCATCCACTGATCTCCCATTCAATTGTGCAGTTCATTCTTTATATATTTCATTGCTTAAATGTCCATTTCCCCAATCCAAATATCCAACCCCACGGCCCCATGGCCCCGTCCACCCCCCCCCCCCCCCCCACACTCAACAAACAAGAGCCAATCAACATTACATAAAACATTAAAGAATATAAAACATTCACAATACACAAAATGACAAACTCACAAACCGATAAAGTCAAAAGGTCAAATAGAGGCAAAGCTATTCAATTCCAAAGCAAAGACAAAGATTCTCAATTTTTAGTTCAAAGAGAAACAGAGAGAGAGAGCTTCGCTCTCACTCTCAGAGCACAACAGAGATGAGATGGAGAAAAAGAGAGAGAACTGAAACACCTTGAGGGCCACTAGGTAGGGGCGATGGCAGCACGTCGAGGACTCAAGGCCAAGCCTTTCTCTGAAGTCCGATCCAATCTCGCTGTCGCCAATCAGCCGATGTGCTCTAGGACCAAGGGTGGGGCTGAGTTGCTCTTTTGTTGTTGCGATCTTCGATCTGATTTTACCATCGCCAATGTGCTCTGGGACCAGGGGCGAGGTCTTACTGAGTTGCTCTGTTGCTATTTCTGAGTCTAAGGTGGAGCCATGGAGGCGCTACTCGCTAAGAGCCTAAGACGCTGGGCTGAGGGAGGATGAGGTTTTTTTTTTTTTCTCTTTAAGTTAGGATCTCAATTTTGCGTATTGGGTATTTAGGATCTCAATTTCCTTGAGGGCGAGTATTGGGTATTTTTTTTTTTGTTGTTGTGGCGTATTGGGTATTTAGTTTATTAAAATTTAATTATTATTATTTTTGTTGATTTAAAATTCTGTCTGAGTAGTGAGTGAGATTGACCTTGGGCTTGCTAATTGCTATGTTATAATTTATTTTTCAGGTTTTAGTTCAAATTTTTTTTTTGGGCTTTTTCTTTTTGCTTGAAAGCCCCAATATATTGTTAAGTAGAACAAATTATGGAGCAAAATTCAATTTTATTGGCATAAAAAAAAAACTAACGGTATTCCCAAAATTTTTTTGAAGGGTGGACAAGTATAAAATTTTAAATTATTATATATAAATTTTTTTTTTCAGGTCAGGGTGGTCCTGTGACCACCCTGGCCTTCAAGTGCCACCACCCCTGACTGCCACATATTTCTTTTTAGGCAATTATTTATTTATTAATTACAATAAGTGGAAGAGGAGCAATTCAAACTTAGTTTCTCAATAGACAAAATAATATCATTGAACCATAAAATAGTGACGAAGATTTAACTTTAGGGTACAAAATTTATAATTAACATAAATACACTCATAAACATACATTCCCATTTATCTACGAACATACACATATACATACATATTAAGCACGTTCATAATGCACATGCATTACATATATAAATCTCGTCAGTAAAATGTCACTAATGTGAATACAAAACAATTTTTTCATTTGTTAGGGATTCTAAAAACTAGTATATTTTTTTATATTGTGTTTATTTGTTAGGGATTCTCATAAAATGATGTTTAGTAAGTAGACAAATCTTAAATGCAGTTTATGTCAATTTTTTTTTTTTTTTTTGGTAAAATCATGAAATTAAATTTTAAACCATATAGTAATCATATGTGCATTTAAAACTTTAGAATTTAACTTTTAAAAAAATCAAATTATAGATTTTATCATTTAATTATTGCATAAAAATTTTGAAAAATATGCTCATTTTTATAAAAATTAATAAATCATTACATAAAGAGTTCTATTTATTAAAAACTTTTGCTTCTTTATTATACTTTTATCATTGTTTTTCAATTATAATTTTTAAACCTATAAATAAATAGAAGATTTTCTTCAATTTCTTTTTTACAATGAAGCTTAATATAGAAAAGATACATTTAAAAAAAAAAATAACATAACATAAAAATATAGAAAATATAATGTGAAATGGGAAAGGTTTTTTTATTAGCCCGAACTGCCTCTCTTTGCTATCTCTTCTAACCTTTCCTACGAAACTCTTGATATATATATATATATATATATATATATATGGATTCATTTTACATTTTTTCTACAAAATAGATTATATATAGCCATTTTAGCCCAATCCAAATATCCCTAAAATAACTTCAAAGAGTTGGCTTAATGATTCCTGAGCATTCATAGTAAAGAAGCTAAAATTTTTAGCATTTAGCAACTTAAAAAGCTACTTTATCTATTTTAATAACACACTTTATAATACACCCTACATCAAAATTTCTATTTTTCACATTACCTAAAAACTATTCATTTTTTTTAATTCATTTCTCTCTCCCTCCCTTTCATTTTTTTTTTTTTATAATTCATTTCTCTCTTTCTTCTTCTCCTCTTTCTATACTCTCTTCTTCTCTTTTCATTTGAACCAAACCCATAAGTCCACAACCCCACCTCCACAACCAACCACCACCACACGCTGACCATCCTCCACAAACCCACACTCACCACCTCCACAAACCCACAACTAACCACCACACACTCCACCCATCCTCCACAAATCCACAACCCCACACTCACCACCTCCGCAAACCCACGCTTCGGCCATCCTCTCTCGACATCCCTTGCTCCGGCCATCCTTTATCTAGCTTCCTTTCTTTTTGATTTTGCTTAGACCTAAACTTCATTTCTTTTGATTTTGCTCAGACCCAAACCCAAAATCTCAAAGTTTTCCTCTTGGGATGAAAGAAGAAAGTGAAAGAAAACAAAAGGTCGATGACAGAAGAAAAGAGAGAAGAAAGTGAGACCGGTGAGAGAAAAAGAGAGAAGAAATGAGAGAGAATAGTGAGAGAGAAGTAATAAAAAATTATTTTTTTATGTTTACCTTCATGTTACAGTGAGTTGTTATCAATAACAGCTCACTGTAGCATGAAGCTAAAATATAGCTATAGCAACTTTGTTGTAGGACCTTTTTTGTGTGGTTGAGATGCTAAAATAACTTTTGAGTTATTTTAGCATCTTTATTGTTAGTGCTCTAAGGCCTCATGATATTCATGAGATTCTAGATTCGAAACTTCTTGCCTCTATTTTTAGGCCATGATGTGCATGAAATATATATATACAATAAAGTACTCACATATCTACATATTTAGCTTTACTTTTATGTTATTTTGTGACTAATTATATAATATTTTTATGTTGCAAGTAACAAGGGCTATGATGAAGTTAAAGAAGGCCAACCCAATTAAATTTAAGTCCAATTGGAGCAAGGAATCAAAGGAAATTTGCACTAAATCCAAGTCCAATTCAGATTAGGATTCCAACCTGCACATCGGTTAGTATTTTCGGCATAACTTTCGGCTCAGATGTCCAATCGAGATGATTCAAGTTGGGCTGAAAATTTAACTTAAAGGGCTACAACTTTGTAGTTTACCAAAAGCCCGAATTCTGACGTTAAATGGGTCAAAATAGTCAGTTAACTGAAGCCTAAAAATCTGAAATTTTCTCCAAACGGGAATTCAACTTGTAATAGGATTCCTTAACCTATTTAAAGGCTCTTTAGGGCAAAATTCAAGGAGGTTAGTGTGAGGGCTGAGGCTAGTGCGAGGGCTGAGGCTAGTGCTAAGGCTGAGGGCTGAATGTATAGAGAGCTGCGACTACCTCTTCCATGACAGTTAGTTTTATTTTATTTGTCTAGTTTAATGTTTAGTATTTTATTCTTGTATTTTCTTTCAATTACCATGAGTAGCTAAATTTATAATTAGGTTTGAGGATGAAACCTTGTTAAGGATTATTAGTAATATTTATGTGAATTGATTTTTCCCACAATAGTTGTTCTTTAATGATTTAAATTGTTCTTGCTTCATATCAATTGACTAAGATGAGATTCTAGATATGAGTTCAATCATGTTTTTCTCATGATTTAAGATTTATCTTAATTAATTGAATGTTTGGTTTATTAATTCTTGATTATAAAATTGGATATCGTTTGTGATTTGTTTGTCAATAGATACAATTTATGATTTGATTTTTAGAATTGGATATATTTTGTGATTTGTTTGGCTACGGATACAATTGATGATTTGATTTTATACGTAAGAAGCGAAGAAGAACATGCTTTAGACATTTAAATAGAAGTTTTAATGATAATATTTTCCATGGTAGCAAGATTGATTTCTAGATTATCATGTAGTGGTTGGGAAAAAGTAATGATCATAAATATACGCTGATATGACTTACAAGGCAGATTCTAAAACCTTAATTCTTTTCCCTTGATTGTTTACATCTTTTTATTTATTTATATCTTTTGCTTAGTTTAACTATTTGCTTAGTTTATTTAATTTCAAAACAACCAATTTTTATTAAACTAGATTAGGATTAATTTGGTTAAGATTTGATTTAATTTTCCTACATTCATTCAAGACCCTGTAGGTTTGACCTCGTTCTTGTCAAACTATACTTTGGTACGGTTCGTACACTTGCGAGTACTTTAAAATTTCACAACAAGTTTTTGGCGCCGTTGCCGGGGACTTGGTTAGGAAAATAAATTAGGTCTTAATTGAATTTTTTCCTTCTACTAGTTGTAGTTAAAATTTATTTATTTTTAAATTAAAAAAAAAAAAACAAAAACAAAAAACAAAAAACAAATTTTTTTTCTCTTTCTTTGTGCTTGGTGTATGAGATCTTGGATACGTGATAAAGAAAATCGTCTTGTTAGTTTTGATTATTCATATACAATGGGAGAAATAGGAGATGATTCAAAAACTCTTAGAGCATCTCCAACAGATGCTGTATCGGAAAAATTTGGAGAATTTAGGCTACTGTTCACGCTCCAACAGATTCGATAAACACACAACTTTTGTAAATTTTTTTTTGAAGTTGCTACAGTACTTCTCTTAATTTAGAGAATACTGTAGCAACTCTACTCCCTTATTTTATCTTAAAAAAATACCCGGCTGAATAAAAAAAAATTCTTTCTCTTTTCTCCTCTGTTCTTTGTTCATCTGTGTCTCTCTTTCCAACGGTAAAGCACAATCAAAACACAAACACAATCTAAAATCAGAATAGAAACAACAGATCAAGAACAAGAAAAAATACAAATTTAATTAGAACAACAAATCTAAAATCAAAACAAAAACAACAGATCATGAGCATGAAAGCCTATCTAAGGTCCATTGTAAGAACAAAGTGCATCAGAACAAGAAAAGAAGGAAGAAAAAAAAAAAAAAAGAAGAAGAAAAGATCGACGAAGGTATGGTCGGCTCTATGTGTGTGTGAAGTGAGCTCAAGAGGATAGAAAATAGAAGTAAAATAGAAATCAAAAGATCATGCTAGAGAGTGTTCTAGAATCAAGTAGAAATAGAAAAAGTAAAAAAAAAAAAAGAAAAAAAAAAAAAGAGAGCTAGAGAATGAAAGAGAGAGTCCGGAGTGTTCTTGAATGTGAGGGAGAAAAAGAAAATAAAAGGAGGGGGTGGGGGGATAGATATAGGTGGACACGTGTGTGGAGGATAAAAACAAGAAAAAAAAAATGAACGTATGGATGAGAATGAATTGAAAGAAAGGAAAAATAATATAAAAATAAAAAATCTTAATTGACAAATGCTATCACAATATTTTTACAATAAATTTTAAGTAATAGACTATTATTAGTTAATATTAATGAGTAAAAAAATAATTTCAGTGATAGATTCAAATTAAAACTAGTAACAATTTTTTACATAAATTTTGTTGTAAAAGTATTGCGAAAATGTTGTAAACGTAACACTTTTCATTGAAAAATATAATTGTTGAGATAAATATAAGAAAAATAAATGATGATAAAAAAAGAATAAAAAATGAATGAAAAAATAATATTTAAATGAAATAGAGAATGTGATAGAAAATCTGTTGGAAAGTGTATTTGAAAAAGTTGGTAGGTAAAATCTAAATGTTACTGTTCATTCTCCAAACAGTACAAAAATTTAGAGAAGCTGCTGGAGATGCTCTTAGGGAGTTGTTATCACCCATTACCACCAACCCTCCATCTTGCATAGAATTGCCTGCAACTACTGCTGCACATTTTGAGTTGAAGCCACAGATAATCCACATTCTTCCTACTTTTCATGGATTGGATAGAGAAGACCCTTATATGCATGTAAAGGATTTTCTTGAGATTTGTGCTACTTGTAAGTTCCAGAATTTCACTGATGACTCTGTTCGCTTGCGTTTATTCCCTTTTTTCTTGAAGGATAAGGCAAAACATGGCTTAATTCTTTGTCACCTAGATCTATCACTTCATAGGAACTGTTGGTCACAAAATTCCTCTCTAAATTTTTCCCAATGGCCAAGACCAATGCTTTGAGGAGAGAAATTGCAGATTT
The DNA here is from genome assembly GCA_019022515.1 of Quercus aquifolioides. NCBI lineage: Eukaryota > Viridiplantae > Streptophyta > Magnoliopsida > Fagales > Fagaceae > Quercus > Quercus aquifolioides. The sequence goes on along the minus strand of CM032325.1, from coordinate 16,613,257 downwards.
TTATCAAGATGAACAAGAGAAAATTTATGAGAGTTGGGAGAGATTTAAGGACTTGATCTTAAAGTGTCCTCATCATGGTTTTGAAACATGGAGACTAGTACAATATTTTTATAATGGTTTGACTCAGAAAAATCGTAACATGATTGAGTCCATGAATGGTGGTGGAATTTTGAGTCTTATAGATGATGAGGTATAAAAATTTCTCGAGAATTTTTTTGAAAGTTCACAACAATGGGATTTTTCCAATCGTAGAGAGAGATCTGCCCCTGCAATTAAGAAGTGTGGATTGTATGAAGTCAGTGAAGATTTAGACATAAGAGCTAGGTTGGACAATCTCACTCATAAGGTTGAGGCTTTAGCTTTAGGTAGAGGGATGAATTCTGTCAATCAAGTTAAAAGTGAAACATGTTCTATTTATGCAAGTCCTATGCATACAACACAAATGTGTCCTTTTGCAGCTGGGTACCCTGATTTTTATACTGAGCAACCAAATGCACTGAATAATTATGGAAAACCATTTGCTAGTCCATTTTTAGAGACATACAATCCAAATTGGCAAAATCATCCTAATCTCTCTTGGAGGCAGAACCATTCCCCCACAAATATAGATGGACAACAAGTGCATCAACAAAGTCAATTTCGTCCACCTACTCAAGCATATCCTCCTATTCCTCAATCAACACCTCAGTTTGTAGCACCACCAAGACAACAACCATCTTTGGAGGAGTCTCTCAAAAATTTCATGCAATCAACTAGCCAAGCCATTCAAGAGATGAAAAGTTCCACCCATTTGAATACTCAAGCTATTTCAAAGTTGGAAAATCAAGTTGGCCAGTTAGCAACCCAAGTTGGAGAGAGGGAAAAAGGAAAGTTTCCTAGTCAACCTATACCTAACCCGAAAAGGCAATATGCAATTAATGGTTCTTCTAGTTCTACTCATGGACAAGAACACGTTCAGTCTATTACAACCCTTAGGTCTGGTAAGCAAGTTGATAATCAAGTGAAAATGCCAGAAGTGGAGGATGATGAAAATATTGTGTTAAAGGAAAAAGGAACTCATAGTTCACATGATGATAATAAAGAAAAAGGGCAACTCAACCTCAACTCCAATTTAGGATCTTAGTTCTCCCCTTGATAGGAGGTTTGTTCCTAAAGCTCCATTCCCTAAAAGTTTAATCAGTCCTTAAAATAGTGCACAATTTGGAGACATTTTAGAGGTTTTTAAGCAAGTGCAAATTAATAGTCCATTTCTTGATGCAATTCAGCAAGTTCCTACTTATGCTAAATTTCTAAAAGATCTTATGACAATGAAGAGAAAGACAAATGTCCCAAAAAAGGCATTTTTGACAGAGCAAGTTAGTTCAATCATTCAGAATAAATATCCAATGAAATGTAAGGACCCTGGATCTCCTACAATTTCATGCAAGATTAGGGACCGTCTCATTGAGCGAGCTTTGCTATATTTTGGGGCAAGTGTGAACTTATTGCCATATTCAGTTTATTTACAGTTAGGTTTGGGGGAGTTGAAACCCACAACCATGACACTTCAATTAGCTGATAGGTCTGTGAAAATCCCTAGAGGTATTGTTGAGGATGTGTTGATTAAGGTGGATGCATTCTACTTTCCTGTTGATTTCGTTGTGTTAGACACCGAGCCTGCTTTGAATGCCAGTACACAAATCCATGTCATTTTGGGTCGCCCTTTCTTAGCCACATCCAATGCTTTAATCAATTGTCGAAGTGGTGTGATTAAGATTTCTTTTGGGAATATGACTATTGAGCTTAATATCTTTGACATAAGTAAGCAAGTACTAGACAAAGAGGATATATGTGAGGTTAACATGATTGGGAGCCTAGTCCATGATACTTTCCTACAATCAAGTTGTGAGGATCCCCTAAGGGCTTGCTTAACCCGTGTTGATTGCAATTTGGATACTGAAAAATCAATTGAGGAGGTCAATGCATTGTTGGATTCTGTTCCTCTCTTAAGTATTGATAGTTGGCAGCCAAAAGTGATCCATTTTCCACTTTCTTCATCCCCATTCCTATCTATTGTGGAACCACCAAAGTTGGATGACTTTTGGGAACACCAATTGATAAGTATACTTCAAGAGCATAAGGAAGCTATAGGTTGGACAATTGTTGATATTAAGGGTATTATTTCCTCTATGGTTATGCAAATAATTCACTTGGAAGACACTGCAAAAGCTTCCCAACATGTTTTTGATCCAGGTAAGTTACGATCTCATTGGACTAGTCCATTCATAATATGCATTATTTATCTCCATGATGTTGTTAAGGTTTGGATGGTCCTGTTTATCAGGATTGATCTCCAATTGTGTTAGATCTTTTTGCAACCCAAAAAAAAAAAAAAATCTTGTTTATTTTCTGCATTAATATTTGTGTTTATTTTCTTGTTTAGTTTTATGCTCTTTTGTTCTGGCTGATATTTGATAGAAATTAAAATTTATAACAATTAGCTTGATCAAGGTATGTCTCCTCCTTCTCCTTCTCCTTCTCCTTACCTTACTTGTTTCTACTTGGTTTTCATGTTGCATATTAATATTTTGCTCTCTTTTCATTCAAGACATATATTTGAGAGTAACATTTTTAACATTAAGGACAATTTTTTGTTTAGGTTTGGGGGGGATGTACAAAGATTTCTATCTTTTTGTTTTGTTGTGTTAAAAAAAAAAAAAAAAATATTTTGCCTAGCTTGAGGTTTATGTTTTAAGTTCATTATACTACTCTTGCTTAAAGAATTTCATTGCTTTCATGCTCAATTCATTGCACATGCACGTAGCCACTTAGACATAACTTGTTGTTGAAGGATAAAAATGATTAGAAAATCTTGATGATAACAATGTGGAGACTGTAATCCCTGTGAGTTTTGAGTCAATCATTATTTTTTTTAGGGTTATTTATTGTTTCTAATCTTAAAGTTCATTCGGAAGTACGTAACATATTTCCCTTGTTCTAGTCTCATTGTTCTTTCTTTTGGCCAAGAAAAAAAATCTAATTTTATGCCACACTTGAATATTTTGAAGTCATTGATATTGAATGAACTATACTAGTTTTTGAGAGATGAGATTAGGCCATTTTTGTGTACTTTGTGCCATATATGTGTTTTTATTTTTTTGATACATTATCGCTAGTCACCCCGTTGAGCATTTTAATTAGGCTTTCCTTCTTAAAGCCCTTATCCATAGTATTTCAAGATGGAATTTGATCAGTTTGTTTCAATGTGGTGGTTTGTCAGGGAATTCAAAGAAGAAAGAAAAAAAGAAGAAAAAAAATTCAAAGAAAGAAAAAAAGGAAAAGTGTCAAAAAGAAGAAATTAAAAAGGGTTCTCATCAAATTTTGAGAAGTGAAATGTAAAGAAGGAGTACTGCTTTGAAGAAGAAGAGTTGAAAAAAAAAATTTGAATGGAAATTCCAAAAAGAGTTAACATTCCGATTAATCTTGAAAACACTTCTTATTATTTACTTTCACCCATTTTTATTTCATTCCCTTTGCTTTTACCCTACATTACGTCCTAATAAAGTCCTTATTTGATCTTGAAGATTGTGTAGTTCAGATATTGATATGACTGAATAAAAAGTGTGGTATAAATTCTTTTTGGCATTCTTTCATGAGACTACTTGTTCTTTCTTGATTAAATGTTTTTCATGTGATTTATATGTGAGGTATTTGATTTTGCTTACATTACTCCGCTCACATATGTTGTTGAGAGTGTTACACCCCATTTCAAAGTGATTTCATTTTTTAAGTGATAACACCAGAAAGATTTGAGTTGAAACATACTTTCAAATAGAGATTCGAGTCAAGTTTATTCTAAAACTAAGAGTATGTTTGGGTTGGCTACCACTTTTCACTCACATTGAGTTTTGATGACATGAGAAATTTCTTTATCATTTGTAGTGTTTTTGAATTTGAACTAATCCTCTTTGCAAAAGGTAATTGAAAAAAAAAATTGATTTTCTTTGTTTTGTTTATTTTTTTTAGTATTCATTCTCATAATTTTGTGGGTATATTCCCTACAAGCCCTCACGAGACTACAACTCGTCCACTAGTGTAAGCTAGGGGTCTAAAGGCTTGTTGCATACGCTAAATGCAATCGAAATTTCCAGCGAAAGTGGATTAGTTAGGACATTTTCTTTGTTTTTTTTTACTCTTTATCTGTTTTGCTCGAGGACTAGCAAAATGTAGGTTTGGGGGTATTTGATGTGTATGAAATATATACAATAAAGTACTCACATATCTACATATTTAGCTTTACTTTTATGTTATTTTGTGACTGATTATATAATATATTTGTGTTGCAGGGAACAAGGGCCATGATGAAGTTAAAGAAGGCCAACCCAATTAAATTTAAGTCCAATTGGAGTAAGGAATCAAAGGAAATTTGCACCAAATCCAAGTCCAATTCAGATTAGGATTCTAGTCTGCACATCAGTTAGTATTTTCAGCATAACTTTCGTCTCAGATGTCAAATCGAGATGATTCAAGTTGGGTTGGAAAGTTAACTTAAAGGGCTACAAATTTGTAGTTTACCAAAAGCCCGAATTCTGATGTTAAATTGGCCAAAATAGTCGGTTAATTGAAACCTAAAAATCTGGAATTTTCTCCAAACAAGAACTCAATTTGTAATAGGATTCCTTAACCTATTTAAAGGCTCTTTAGGGCAAAATTCAAGGAGGTTAGTGTGAGGGCTGGGGCTAGTGTGAGGGCTGAGGCTAGTGCTAGGGCTGAAGGCTGAATGTATAGAGAGCTGGGACTACCTCTTCTATGACAGTTAGTTTTATGTTATTTGTCTAGTTTAACGTTTAGTATTTTATTCTTGTGTTTTCTTTCAATTACCATGAGTAGCTAAATTTATAATTAGGGTTGAGGATGAAACCTTGTTAAGGATTATTAGTAATATTTATGTGAATTGATTTTTTCCACAATAGTTGTTCTTTAATGATTTCAATTGTTCTTGCTTCATATCAATTGACTAAGATGAGATTCTAGATATAAGTTCAATCATGTTTTTCTCATGATTTAGGATTTATCTTAATTAATTGAATGCTTGGTTTATTAATTCTTGATTATAAAATTGGATATTGCTTGTGATTTATCTGTCAATGGATACAATTTATGATTTGATTTTTAAAATTGGATATATCTTGTGATTTGTTTGGCTACGGATACAATTTATGATTTGATTTTATATGTAAGAAGCGAAGAAGAACATGCTTTAGATATTTAAATAGAAGTTTTAATGATAATATTTTCCATGGTAGCAAGATTGATTTCTAGATTATCATGTAGTGGTTGAAAAAAATTAATGATCATAAATATATGCTGATATGACTTACAAGGCGGATTTCAAAACCTTAATTCTTTTCCCTTGATTGTTTACATCTTTTTATTTCTTTATATCTTTTGTTTAGTTTAACTATTTGCTTAGTTTATTTAATTTCAAAACAACCAATTTTTATTAAACTAGATTAGGATTAATTTGGTTAAGATTTGATTTAATTTTCTTACGTTCATTCAAGTCCTTGTGGGTTCGACCTCGTCCTTGTCAAACTATATTTCGGTACGGTTTATACACTTGCGAGTACTTTAAAATTTCACAACAAGCCACCTCCAAGGATCTATCATTGTAATAACTTAATATGTGTGGGACAAGAGAACTGCATACTCTAAAGAGAATAGTCAGATATTAGAAGATGTCTGAATATCCTTGATTGTCAAAAAAAAAAAAAAAAAACCCTAATATATAAGTAATAAATTAATAATAATGCAGTTTGATTAAAAATAATAATAATAATAATGATGCCGGCACAAGCTCTCTTTGTTATGGGCATATAGGTCATTCTATTGAGACAAAAGCTCTTTGGCCAGCAAAGATTTCGGATAAAAAGGTCAAATCCAGCAGCGCGTGAAAAAGACTATGAACCATATTGGATTAGATTTGACATTTTATCGATAATTTTAATGATTGCAGACTTTGCAAAATTATTTACGTTTGCTTTGTAAATCATACGCTGCACTTTGTTTTAGAAGGCGCGTGAGTGGTGAGTCCGCATTTCATTTTCTGGGTACAAGCAAACTTAGCAAAGGGACAAAACTGGTCTAAAGAAATTGCAGCAGGCCACATGAGATAAGGTTTGTTGACATGTGACCGGCCACTCTGTCACCAAATATCCACAAACTGAAAATTGAAAAAATAAAAATCACCCAATATATAATACAGTATAAAAAAAACAGTCTTATTTCTGTCAATTTTAAAAGAATTTATTTAGAAACTGAAAATATTTTATAGGAAATAAAGTTAAAAGCTAATTAAATAGTGCAATAGAACTCTTGAATAGTACAATAAAACTCCTGAATAGTACCTAAAAAGTGCAATGAAATTTATGAATAGTACTAAAAAGAAGTTAAAAATTCAAATAAGCTAATGCTTGTAGCTCGTTCCCGATCAGGCTCTACATATACAAAAAATTTAATATCAATTTTTTTTTTTGTAACAATTGAGTTAGTAAGTTCTTACTAATTCTCAGTCTACATTCATCACTAAATTTTTTTTTTTTTTTTATCTACCATCAACAATCTGTCGTATCAGCAAATGTGAAAATTTTTTATCAGTTTTTTTTGTTTCAACTTTCTAAATAAAAATAAATAAAATAAAATGTCCAAAATATTCAAACTCTGGTTAGGAACTTAGGATTAAACAAACCAAACTAGTGGTTGATCTAACTGACCAGATCTCTGGGACAGTCGGCAGTGATGCTTGCTTGCATTGGGGTTTAAGACTTTAATAAGCATCTGCATCTTTTCATTTTTAATAAGCATCTGCATCTGTACCTACTACTTTGGGTCCTATGGAAAAAAGACAGAGAAACAAATTGGTGAATATATTAAAGATTGCAAGTACAAGGACTATGATAATTGCTCATAAATGGCTGCATTGTATGATTTTATGATGAAGTATATTTGGAAGGAAGTATTCTAAATTTGTTATGGTATAAGAACTTTTGTCAATCACTTTGTTCAGGAACACAGACACAGTTGTCTGATATATTAAACACAAGTTATCATATTCGGCTATGTAATACTGTAGAAATATTGGGTTGGTTAATATAAAGTTTCATCATTCTCCAAATAATACTTAGGGAAGTTCATTTGCTTAGGAACATGATGATTCTTTATTTTCTTTTACTCTTTTACCACAATAATTCGAAACAAAATAATGTTCCCATACTTTACCTATGTTGGATGACATGAAACTGTGTATTTACATGCCTTTATCAAACCATATTAATACCTGTACTTCAAATTTTAAAAGGATGGTGTTAGATTGGTCAAATAATGGGCCAATTAGCCATCACCATGTGTCCAAAATATAGCAAAATAATGGGAGAAGAAAGATAAAGATAAATCCAAAATCAATCAAGGGCTATTATAACTACAACAACAAATTTCATCCATATGCTACGAGTTTTGGCCTTATTACTGCAGAGGACCAGCCTGTCAAAGCAGCATGTAGTACATGCGCAAGAACGCATGCATGGAAGCGCCAAATGTATATTATCATTTATTTTGTCAACTCTCCCTTGTTTTTCTTGAATGGAAAGACCGCACTATTAAAAAACAAAGGATTCAAGGAACAAAAATTAATTAGCCATCTCTCTCTTGTTACAGTGGAAGCTCCTTCCATCTTCTCCTTGTCTCTTTCCTCAATTGTTTTTTATATCTTCTTCTCCATTGTAAAACAAGAACTAATTGTAACTATTTTCAAAAAAATAGTAGAATATTCTATTGGCTTGAACCTGTGGTTTTTCCCCTCTCCAAATATAAAGGTTTTCATGTATATTATTAAAAAAAAAAAAAAAAAAAACCTTGTGTCATTTTCCATTGCATTTAATCTTTTAAAAAAAAAATTCTCCAACTTTATTTTCTCATTATAAAGCATCACCAAGTCCACCAATTATTGTGTAAATGTCGTGATAGAAATCCAATGTCCTACCAAATCAAAATTATCGAGTACAAGGATACAATTTAAAAGGAGGAGAGAATGAGTTCTATATGCTTCTAGTTATTTGAAAAAAGTAAATCTTATGTTTCACTTATTCAATTAGGACAAAGAATCCTCTAGGCAATTTTACTGGATGTGCGCATCTCTAATTATCTGTAGGAGTTCCAATGTTTAGTATTGAATTATGAAACTATGTATTACGCAAGGTCAAAAATTTCTTGTTTGAGATAAATTCCTAAGTTAACTTTGAGTGATTTTGCTTCTTACAAGTTTTTTCACCGATGGTAGAGCAAGCAAGACATCAAAGTTAAAGTCTTACTAATATAATAAAAAATCACAACAATTTTACAGTATTTTTAAATTAGTCTACAATCTCATATATGAATGATTATAAAAAGAAAAATTAAAATTGTAAATGCGATGGACCCATATATAAGGTGGTAAGATAATTTAAGAATGTAGTTCTTTTTTGGCGTACCTAATTCTATTAATAAAAAATTTATTCAACGAAAAAAGAAAAATCCAGACCTCCACATGCTAGACCAAACCAAGTTGGGCCTACTGTCCAATTACACATGGCTTAAACTTAGTACTTGCCTAGTTGGGCCTACAGTCCAATTATACCTTTAATCAGTTGTTCAACTGGTTCAAATTTTTTTGTTTTTTGTTTTTTTTTTCCCCTCAAAAAAGAAAAGAAAAGAAAATTGTTTTTTCTTTTATTGGAAGGAAAGACGTTCTAGCTTTCCCCCTTTTGTTTTTGTTGTTTTGTTGAGTCAGGGCCTTATTCACAAGCGTGAAGAATTCGACGTTTTGTTCACCTTAAAATCATACTAGTCTCATTACACGCACTTTGCACGTGGAATGAAGCTTTTTTTTTTTTTTAAGAGTTTCAACCTATGGCACCAATCGGTTTTTGGTATAGGTGAGAATTAAACCCTAGATCTCTTATTTAATCATCAAATAATTATTAGTCAAATTAACTGGAACCCACGACATGCGGTAGTTTTATAAAACATGGGTAGGTTTTTTTGTTTTTGATTTTTGTCGATTTACAGTTTTAACTTTGTTTAAGAATAAGGATGAGTTAATTACATTAGAGGTATTTTTGAAAGTCAAAAAGACTATAATTAACTTTATGAATCTTTTTAATATATAGAGATAAAACAGTGCATCATGTTATTGTAAAAATATTAAAATTAACTTTAAAACAATATTGTGGATTCCAATTAACTTAACTGATGAAATTTTTTTGTTCTTGAATAAAAGATCTTGGGTTCAAACCTCGCTTACACCAAAAATATTGGAGACTTGGCCAAATGAATCATCATGAGACACCATAAGTTGAAATTTTATCATATCTAAAAATAAAAAATATAAATAAATAAAAACTTTAAAACAACATTGTTAAAATATAACCATTTCAAAAATTTTAAGAATATTGACACTAATGGCACTCACAATTGATTATAAAGGATTTAAAATAGAAAGTTTATGAATCCAGGGTTGAAGGTTGAAACCTTAGGCCCACAATGTTTCACTGTAGATCATATTACTCTCAAAATAGGTCATCTCTTTTTTTTTAGAGAGTTGTAACCTATGGCATCTGCTCCTAATGATAATTCTTTATCATCAAACTAAGACACCAATCAATTTTTGGTGTAGGTAAGGATTGAACCCCAGATCTCTTATTCAACCATCAAAGACTTTACCAGTTGAGTTAACTGGAACACACTCAAAATAGGTCATCTTTAAAGACTCATTTTACTTCAAATCACAGGTTATAAAAGGCAAGAAAAATAAAAGGAAGTTATAGGCTCCACTATTTCTCTTCCTATCATTTCCCAATAAATTGCAACGCAAATGTAAAGTTAATTTTTAGCATAAAACACTGCAGTTACGTGTCTTAAACATGCCCAAAGCCTTGTAGTTTCATTAACACCTCCTCATGCATAAAATGCTTAGAGGTCTAGTGGAAAAAGGGTATAAGTTGTAGAGTTAGCAACATATTATAATTATCTAAAAAAACAAAAAAAAGTCTTAAATATATATATATATATATATATATTCATAGAATATGGACCAAGATTCTGCAATCATTGAGACAATCTCAATCTAAACAAGTTTGGAGTTAGGACCTGAAAAGGAAAAAGTCAAGCAAGAAATATAAGACAATCCTCTCCAACTGTCTTTACAGAATGAAGTTAAAACAACAACAACAAAAAAACAAACAAAAAACAAACAAAAAGGTCTTACCTAGAGACAAAAAGCCTCCACTCTTGTAGGATTTAGAAGAGGTGATTAGTATGTAGCCTGACACTATTTTTTGTTTTGGAAAGGTTGATTCTAGGAAATTTCAAATTTCAATATGAAGTAATTAATATTTAGTGCACATTATAAATGCCAACAAAAGGCATCAATGCTGATCCAATCCTCAACTTCCCGTCCTCTCCCACTTCACTGATAATCCTTGTGGTCTTTCCTTCACTATCTTCTAAACCTTCCAAAACTTTTCCTTCCTCACTTAATTTTATAGCAGTTCCAAACTTGTCATGACTCATCCCCAAGGCCCTCTATTCCCTCTATAAATAGAGGAGGCCCCATCACTTGCAAAGCACACTAAAATCTCTCCCCCCCCCCCAAAAAAAATCTGAAGATTTTACTATCACTTTACTCGATTCCTCAAAGAACATCCTCAAGGACACTTTGAAGAAAGGAGGTGTTGCCTAAACAATCTGAGAAGGTGCCACTCATCCAAGCTCTAATTAGAGGAGTAGTGGCAGAGCCATGAATTTTTTCTTAAGGGACCAAACTAAAATATAATAAAATTCTTAATATGCAAAAAAAAAAAAAAAAAAAAAAAAAAAAAAAAAACTTTATGATTAAAAAATACTTTATTTCATGAACTAACTTTGACTCAAAAAGTTGTATTTTACATTCCTTTTTTAATACTAAAATCATTTATAATTGTTTTTAAAATAAATTTTTTAACAACATTTTTTTTATATTCACAATTAAATAATTACTCAAAATCTTTTTTTTTTTTTCAAATTATGGAAATCCACATCATGTTTTAAGGAAATAGTATCTATTATTTGCTTAGGCTTACATCTTTGAGCCTTTCTAGAATGTTAAACATCTAAGTTTTCTCACAAATTACTCACATTTTAACTAAATTAAAAAGAAAAAAAAATTGTATAAACAATATATATATATATATATATATATATAGATAACTTTAACATTACCGTTATGCATTCACGCAACAGCACAGGGTAATAATTCTTCTAAAAAAAAAAATTTAAATAGGGTAATATATTATATAAAGAAATTGACAGCCACAAGTTTTTTTTCTTTTTTTTTTTTAAATAAAAAATCTGCAAACGGCAACAATTTGAAATTAAAAAATGCTAGATCACAACTAAATCTACAAATTTTGTCACAGTTTAGTCATATTGCGAGTTATGGGTAATAGAGTTGTCTTATGTGATAAGTTGTGAGTTGTAGAATAAAAATAGTATGTTCATAACTCTACCGTTTAGAACTTGCCATGTGAACAAAGGTGTAGATTTAGTTAGAGCATTAGCATTGGGGGTGTAAAAACCCCCCAGTTGCTATTTAAGTAACCAACAAGCAAAACCTCATTCCCATTTGGGTATGGGTTTCTATTTTTTTCTTACAACATGTGAACATTTGGTTCTTATATATAGAACCAACTATAGCAATGGGGATGGGTTTCTATTTTTTTCTTACAAACTGTGAACATTTGGTTCTTATATATAGAACCAACTATAGCAAGGAAAAAAAAACACTATTTTATTTGATATTTATCTAATGTTTCTCTCTTTCTTCATTCACGTGACCTCTGCTCAATCCTCATCACTTCTTCTCCCTTTCTCTCCCATGCCGCTCAATCACTCTCTGCCCCTCGGGGATATTTGTAGACTAACGATGTGAAGGGATAGAATATAGTAAGTTAATACAGGTTTGAAAGAAAATTGCAAACTAGCATCTCGAGTTTTAGAAACTCAAGTTCCATATCAATCTCGAGCCTCAAAAACTCGCTTCCCACTTCCTAAGTTTGCTGAGTTGGACACATTTATGCCACATAGATCTCAAGTTTTTAACAGTCGAGTCTCGAAAATGAATCTCGAGTTTTTTACACTCGATTTCAAATAGATAAAAAAAACGTACAAACCCCAGAAAAAAAAGATTTCAAATAGATAACAAAAAAGGTACAAACCCAAAAAAAAAAAAAACCCCAAAAGAAAGAAAGAAAGAAGAAGAAGATCCACATCAAAGGGTCTTGTTTTTGTTGTCTTTGATTGTGGGCATTGCTTGCTTTTTGTTTTCTTGGTTTGTATTGAAAAGGGTCTTGTTGCTTTTTGGGTTTTGAAGGGTTGAACATTTGCTGGAGATTGGTGGGTACTGGGTTGGTTCTTGATTGGAGCTTTTCTTTCTAAAGTCAAGTACGTTTGTGGGGTTGTATTCGGTAGGTACGCACTGGAACTCGAGTCTCTAAGACTCGAGTTCCACGTTCCACGTGGAATTTTTATTCACATCAGCTGTCTTAGAAATCTGGAATTCGAGTTTTTAAAACTCGATTTGCTATTGAACTAGAGTTTTAAAAACTCAAGATGCTAGTTTCATACATTCTTTCAGAACCGAGCAACTAACAAAATTGTTAGAATATTAATGTTATTTGGAAAGGGTGTTCCTGCCCCTCTATCTTCTTTCTTTCTTTCTTTTTTTTCTTTTTTTTTTCCTCTTCACCCTGTTGCTTTCTCCCCAGACCAAAGATTCAAGGGTCATCTCGCTTCTCTCTCCCATCTTGGCCGTCTCACTCGGTGGCAAACCTTGAAGGCAATGGCAGGGTAAGCCAAGAGGCGGCGATGGCAGAGCTTGAAGGTGATGGCGGCGGCAGCTTAAAGATGGATCATTTATGGGTTTTGCTTGCCCTGGATCGTAGGTTTTGCTTGCCGGGGTTTGCTTGCCATGGGTCGTGGCTTTTGCTCACTAGGGACGCTTGTTGTGGGTCGTGGCTTTTGATCGTCGGGGTTTCATGGGTTTCTTTGGCCAGAGTTTGCCACTATGGGTTTGAATCGATGTTTGAGGCTTGGGTTTGAATAGGTTGTGGGACTTGGGTTGGTTTCAAAGTTCCGATGGTTAGTGGTGTTATTTTGGTGGTTGTGGATTGCTATTGGTCGTTGTAGGTGATGGGTATTTGGCTATGATTTATTTTGTGGGTTCGGATTTGGGATTTTAGTTTGGTGTTACAATTGTGGGTTTGGGAAATTGGGGTTTGGTGTTTTAATGGTGTTTTAGAGGTAATGGTGCTGGTGGTGTTGTTGTTGTTGTTTGGTTGGTTTGGTGTTTCTGGGTGGTTGGTTCGATGGTGTTGGTGTTTCAGTGTGAGTTTGGTTATTAGAGTGAAAGAGATGAGCGAGAAATCAATAATTTTTTTATTTGTTTTGTTTTGTAGTTTATATTATTTTATTGGAGTGTATGTAACCAATTTTAGCTAATCCTGCCGTACGAATCATTTCCCCCCTAAACTCCCAAATATTCTGTACATAAGGAGGTGTCATTCATCTACAAAGCCCTTGGCCAACCAATTTTATTTTAAATTGTTAAAGTGCAACAAATACATCTATACGACACACATTAATGATTAATCTCAAAAGAGGTATTTTTTTTAGAATTTGGCTTATTTACAGTATTTTTTCAACTTGACATGTTCTTTTATTTTAAATATACAATAACAAGTGGTAGTGAGTTTTAATTTTCACATTTTATTTAGTTAATGAGTGATGTGACTGTTTTTAATTAAAATAAAATGAGATTTAGATGTGCATTTGGCATGAATTATTTTTGCCAACTTTTTATATTATTCAATTTATTTTTGCTATTATATATAAGTTTTACTGCACTTTTTAGTACCATTCATGACTTTTACTATACTATTTCAACTAATTTTTACTTTTATTTACCATATTTTTGATAAAAAATATTCACTTTCAGTGAAGTAAGCACGTCCAAGCGAACCGCTGGTGTGCCAAATTCTTTTTTTTTTACGGCCAATTTTATTTTAAATTGTTAAAGTGCAGCGAATACAGCTGTACAGCACACATTAATGATTAATCTTAAAAGAAAAGCAACAAAGGCAGTAAAAACTAAAATCTACTAAAAAGTAAAAGTACATTTTGGAAGCAAATTCACAACTTACCGTTCAGTCATTCACAAGTTAAACAGAGAGAGAGAGAGAGAGAGAGAGAGAGAACAGTGGTACTGCTAGGCGACTGAGCCTGGAGCCGACGGACGACCGTGGAGTCACCTCGCTGGAGACTGGCAGCGCGACAGGGAAGGTGCACAACACAAACAGAGTAATTTAGACAGATTAGTCTTTTTTTTCTTTTTTAATATGCTGATCAATGGTGATTTGGAATGTGTTAAAATGGAGAATTTGGTTTTTTTTTTTTTCTTTAGAAATTGGAGGGCCATGGGCTCATGAATGGGCCATGTGATGGATTTTTTTTTTTGGGGTCTATTCCGTACGATTTTTTTTTCAATTAAATGTTTTGGGTTTTCATGGACCACTTCAAAATTTTGAGAAGCAGGGACCAAATTTTGAAATTTGAGGGAGGCTGGTAAGTAATTTTTTGTGTGTAAATGTTATATTACTCACTCTTAAGGAAAATTTTGGAAAAGTTAAGAACATTGCTTGGTAAAGTTTACTGTGATCGAATAAGAGATTTGGGACTCTACTCTATCTATCAAAAATGATTATTTCTTAAATTAAGTTGGAGCATTTGTTAGGACTTAGGAGCTATTATTACGTAGTTCATGTTTTGATCTTTAGCATTAAATATTTGCAACAGCTTATTGCGTGTGGGTATTTTTCTTTCATTCTTTTTTAAGAAAGAAACTGATATGTATTGTTGGCGATTTTACATATTTTTCCTTCTAATTCAAATAATAAAAATTTTAAGCTCCTTTTGCCTTATGTTTTGTTCAAATAATAAAATGCTAGTATGAACATGTTAAATTAAAAAGAATAAGGAAATTTTTGTATGAAGTCTAGACATGGATATGTGTGTGTGTGAAGAGATTAGAGAAAAGATAATAACAAATATATAAATCTAAGTAAGCAAGCATATGCATAATTCATTATCTTTAACTTTCTATCATGTTTTCTTTTTTTTGATGGAGAAGGTTTTTCTTTTGGCACATGACATGATCATAATTTGATAAAATAATAAGGAATTTTAACCTTAGAATATAATACACTCTAGTCTTATATATAGACTAAGCTATTTTGTCAATTCCACATTTCTATTTAATATCTATTATAAATTAATCCGATGCAAAATTTCACAACAGCTAATCTCTATTTTAATATTAAATCTATAAGCTTATTTGTTTAGTATATTTAAGAATATAAAATACTATAGTAGATTTTTAATGTCAAATCGCATTGATATTTGGAAAGTGTCACAACTTGTAAAATCGTTAGTCACATCTGCGGTGAAATACAAAAAGATAAGTCAATTTAAAAGTGAGACTCTTTATAACCACACGGAGGTATGGCTTGGTGGTAGGAATTCTCGTTCTGCATCCAGAGAAGGAGCGGTTCGAGCGATAGCCTCAGCAAGGCCCGTGTGGTACACGTGGTATTACTCATTGTCGTCACGTGGCGTGAAGTCGACGAGTCCACACCAGAGACTCCCTTTTTCATTAAGCAAAAAAAAAAAAAGTGAGACTCTTTATAATACTTATATCGCCTAGATCAACCATGTACACTCTCGATGTGGACTCAACACACACACAAAATAGAGACTCATCAAATCTAGTCCAATATCCAATATTTAGAGTATTACAATCTTCCTCACTTAAATCTTTGAAGCTTCAATTTTGTGCTACATTGTGCTTACAATCCCTCGAACCACATGACATTTACTAGGTTAGCTCTTACGACATTTGTACCTCATTGGGTCCTTCAAGCCCAAAAAGGCTAGACTTAAAGGAAAAGTGGTGCCTAGGAGTTGCATGGGAGTTATAAACTTTTTTAACCCTTGCACATGCAGCTAACAACATTGCACAACTCATGACGTGCATGGCCCACCAATAAGTTGGGACATTGCTCTAATACCATTTGTCACAACTCACTTTACCCTAATAGAATTAATGTTGTTATAATTGAGGCATATCAATCTACTACATTTGGTAAGTATGATAGTTATTGGAAAGATACAACCAATGATTGGTTTAGAAAATATTATTTTGGAAAAAAAATTTGAGTAGTGTAAGTTTTATAAAAATATATCTTTAGTGTAATTTTGAACCTAATTCTTGTCAATATTGGATTTGTCTCGTATTAATAGTAAGATATTTTACACATTTGCCACAACTCAAACTCAATTCCCATGACTCATTTTTTCTAATTCTATTTTTTCACTCACTCTAGAAATAACTTGTTTGGTTTCATATCTTGGTGCATATCTCTTCTCTATAACTCAAATTTTTGCATAAAATGGTGGGGCTTATTGAAACCCATAACTCAAAACTCAAAAACATTCAAATTATGTTTTCAGTTTTCATGACTCAAATTCAAATTTTTGAGTTTTGAGTTATGGAAACAAACTCAAAAATCAATCCGAACAAGTTGAGTTTCAGCGGGCCCCATATTTTTTGAGTTTTGGGTGATGAAAACTAAGTTATATAACTCAGTTGTTATCGGTCCAAATACCCTCTAAATCAAAATCTCCTATTCTGTTTCAAAATTCAATCCTCTCTCTCTCTCTCTCTCTCTCTCTCTCTCAAGAGTATCTGAATCTCTGTCCCATACCAAATCAGCTAGCACTTGAGATTCTTGGGGACATTCTAGCGGTTAGAGGAGGCGGCGAGGACGTTGTCAGTGGAGTTTCAGTTGCAGTGCGTTAATAATCTATAAAGGTATTTCTCCATCTCCGATAATTTTCCTTCATTGATCTAAATTTTGTTTAGGGTAGCATCCAACCCCGTTCTAACTATGAAGTCATTTTCTAAACGAATTGGATTATTTTCTATGCACCAGAGATAGAGATGGAGAT
This sequence comes from Quercus aquifolioides, assembly GCA_019022515.1. Lineage (NCBI taxonomy): Eukaryota > Viridiplantae > Streptophyta > Magnoliopsida > Fagales > Fagaceae > Quercus > Quercus aquifolioides. Next base: position 16,596,145 of record CM032325.1, on the reverse strand, counting down.
TTCCCATTTTAGCCACGTGCATCCTTTGGTCTTCGGTGAAATCAAGACAGAAGGAATTTCTTGTTTTGGATGTGGGAGACAGGTTTTGGGTCCTAGCTATAGCTGTAGAAAATGCAAATGGTTTTGCCATCATAAATCATGTGCTGAACTTCCCTATGAATTGAACCATCCCTTGCATCGACAACACTCTCTTCAACTCTTTCATGAAAAGGGATCTTATGACGTTGAAGAACGTAGCAGATGCGTAGTCTGTAAAGAGTTGCATTATGAATATGCTTATCGTTGTTCCCTTCCCACTTGCGACTTTATTCTTCATAGTGGATGTGCCGTTTTACCACTTCAAGCTGAATGCCACGACCATGAATTGACCCCCATTCGCAAGTGGATCACATTCACTTGTGACCTTTGTGGTAAAAATGGCGAGGGTATGCCCAATCTATGTGTGCCATGTGGTTTTTGGATTCATAAAAGTTGTGCTTCATTCCCAAAAAAAAATCAAAGTTATACGTCACAAGCACCACCTTGAGCTCACCCATTCTTTTGAAGTCCATCAATCTAACATCCAATCTTGTAGACTTTGTTCTGAAAAAGTGGACAAAAACTATGGGAATTACCATTGCTCAAGTTGCAATTTCGTTGCCCACCTCGATTGTGCAAAGAGAAATGAAGATACTGAGCAAAAACTAAAAGATGAGGAGTCCACTGAATCAAAAACTGCATTAGCAAATGAAGATCTAGAGATCAATGAATCCACTGACATGGTTGCTTACAAAGTCAAAACAACCAATATGGGGGAGGATGGGATTGAAATAGTTACAGAAATTGAACACTTTAGTCATAAGCATGACTTAAAGTTTATTGATGAGGTCCATAATAACGAAAAATGTGATGGGTGCATGCAAGACATTCTCCCTCCAGTTTATGGTTGTGCAAAGTGTTGCTTCTTTCTACATAAATCTTGTGCTGGCTTACCTAGAAAAAAGTGACACCCACTTCATCCACACTCACTTACCCTCCTCCCAAAGACATCTTATAGGGGTAAATTGTTTTGGTGTCATGCATGTGATCAAGGTTGCAATGGCTTTACCTACAATTGTGAGAAATGTAAATTTGATCTCGATGTTCAATGTTCTTTGATCTCAGACATTCTTACTCATCCTGGTCATGCCCATTGTCTTGACTTGTCAACCTCAACAAATGAACAAAACTGCCATAGTTGTAATTCTAAAGGATACCAATTATTTCGCTGTACCATTTGTGAATTTGCAGTAGACTTTAAATGTGCTACGCTACCACAAACTAGAAGATATGGACAACATTGATGGAAATTTAGACCCCTTAAACAACCAAATTGCGTAGCCTAGATTAATTAGCCAAGTTGTTACTTAGTCAAATTATGCAATTCTAGGTTAAAGCAATTCAACAATCATATCAAGAATATTAATGCAGCGGAAAATAAATGAACACAAGATATGATCACCCAGGAAACCACACGGTAAAAACCTGGGGAGGATTTGACCCACCGATCCTCAAGGCATAACAGAATTCACTATGAAAGAATTGAAGTTCTTACAAAAGGACTACAAGCTCCCCGCTCGACTTCCTAATGCTACCCACCAGTAGAACTTCCTGACACGACCACGCGCAGGCTCCGAGTCCACGGACTACTTCTTTCTTGAATTCCTCAATCAGCTACAAGCTCCCCGCTTGCTTTTCTTTTAAGTTCCAATGGTTGCAACTATGTTGATCATCAAGATATTGACAACCCTAAGTTTATGTGAAGGAAAACTCCTCAAAGATCTCACAAGAGATTCACACAAACAGCAAATATGAGCAACAAAACAATATGGACAACCTTCAAAAACGTGGCTAGGGTTTTGTTTATATACCTAGGGTAAAAACATAAAACCCTAAACGTTTAATGAAGTAGGGCTGAGTTGGAAATTCTGCAGAATAATCAACCTGTGCGATTTTCGATCGATCGAGTCTATTCTTCGATCGATCGAGCCAGGCCAAAAGTCCCACGTACTTCTGCAGCCACTCGATTCTAACTGTACAATAATAAACCAACTTTGAGCAAGCCTAAACAAGACTAAATACAATGTTTTGATCATGGTTTGCCAACATTACAAATTAGAGTTCTAAATACATAAAATCCTAAGACCTTAGAACCTAACAAACATGAATGTGCCGATCGTTTTGCAAAGGTAGCCTCTGCAGAATTTATGCATGTCCCCGAACAGGTATTATCGTTTGTCCAATTTTCCCCGCTTATGGATGACGAAACAAATGTGCAGGAAGTTAATTCTGAGAACAATTGGACCACACCATTAAAAGCATACCTGAGATCCGGCACCCTGCCAGATGGCAAAGACGCTGCTAGGAAATTGAAAATCCGAGCCTCACAATTTGTGCTGATCAGAGATGTCTTATACAAGAGAGGATTCTCTCGCCCGTACCTGAGGTGTTTAAGCAGTGACGAAGCGGACTATGTGATGAGAGAAGTTCACCAAGGTATCTGCAGAAACCACTCGGGGGCACAGTCCTTGGTGCATAAGCTAATTCGAGCAGGGTACTATTGGCCCACAATGTTGAAGGACACACTGGCTTATGTCAAGACCTGCGACAAGTGCCAAAAGTTCAGTAATTTCATAAGGCAACCATCCGAGGAGCTGACCACCATGACGGCCCCTTGGCCGTTCGCCCAATGGGGACTAGACATCATGGGCCGCTTCCCGACGGTAGTAAGACAGTTAAAATTTCTAGTAGTTGGGATCGACTACTTCACTAAGTGGGTGGAAGCAGAAGCCTTAGCTACTATTACGGAAAAGAACATCCGGGGTTTCGTATGGAAAAATATCATCTGCAGGTACGGGATACCCCGAGTGCTCGTCTCCGACAACGGAAAGCAATTCGACAATAGCGCATTCAGGGACTTCTGTTCGGAACTAGGCATTAAGAATCACTACTCGTCACCAGCACATCCACAAGCCAATGGGCAAGTCGAGGTCACGAACCAGTCCTTGCTCAAGATTATCAAGACCTGGCTCAAGGGGGCAAAAGGCATCTGGCCTGACGAACTGCCAAGCGTCCTATGGGCATACCGCACTACAGCACGAACGCCCACTGGAGAAACGCCATTTCGGCTAGCTTACGGAAGTGATGCTGTCATCTCAGCAGAAATAGGGCTCACAAGCTATCGAGTGGAGAACTACGACGAGGACAAAAACGAAGAAGCCTTACGCCTTCAGCTAGACCTGGTAGACGAGGTCCGGACAACAGCAGAGCAGAGGTTGGCGCGGTACTAGAATCTCATGGCAAAGCACTACAACACCAATGTCAGGCATAGGGACTTTCAGATCGGAGATCTTGTTCTACGGAAGGTAATGGGCGCTGCTAAAGATCCTTCACAAGGAAAGTTTGGCCCCAACTGGGAAGGACCATACAGGATCGCATCATGGCAAAGGAAGGGGACCTACCACCTTGAAACCCTGGACGGACGAAAACTGCAACACCTATGGAACACGGAGTACCTTCGGAGATACTACCAGTAGACACATCGACATTCCGCAATTTCCCAGTTGTTTAGTTTTTACTATTACTAGTTTTTACTTTGAACAATTTCTTTCTACTAGTTTTACTTCGAACAATTCCTTCTACAAGTGCCTTTTTAAGCCCAAGGGAGCAGGTACATTTCTACAAACACGTTCTTTTTAATTAATAAGAGGAATATTCAGAAACGACTATGTTTTTTCTAGGTCCAAAAGTGGACGGATATAACCTACGTCCACAAGATGGACGAATCATCCCAAGAGGATGAAAATTCCAAGTCCAAGAGTGGACGGATAAAATCTACGGATCATCCCAAGGGGATGAAAATTTCAAGTTCAAAAGTGGACGGATATAACCTTCGTCCACAAGATTGTCGAATCATCCCAAGTGGATGAAAATTCTAAGTCCCAAAGAGGACAGAAAAAACCTACGTCCACAAGATGGACGAATCATCCTAAGAGGATGAAAACTCAAAGTCCCAAAGAGGACGGATAAAACCTACGTCCATAAGATGGATGGATCATCCCAAGGGATGAAAGTCCAGAAGTGGACGAATAAAACCTACGTTCACAAGGTGGATGGATCGTCCCAAGGGGATGAAAATTCAAAGTTCAAAAGTGGACGGATATAACCTACGTCCACAAGATTGTCAAATCATCCCAAGAGGATGAAAATCCAAAGTCCCAAAGAGGACGGATGTAATCTAACTATATGAAACCAACGATCCTCTCAATAGGTTGAAAGGTCCGTCCAAAAGTGGACGGGCATAAATTGTGTCCAAAGTACTGGACGGACCGATCTCAGTAAAGAAATTATAAGTTCATCACTTTTTGACGGATTCCATCAACAAATGAAATTTATGTTCAATAGAGTAGACGACCTCAATCATAAATAAGACAAAATTGTAAATAATAGACGGATACGAATTCGTTTTTAATAAAGTAGACGGATTACATTCCACAAACAAAGTATTAAACAAATCAATATGACGGGACATTGTTCTCAAAATATCTTTACATAGAAAGAGAAATAACAAGCAAAGAAGCAATTTTAGTCTGCGGCTGGGGTTCCTTTCTCCTCATGATGACGGGCCTCTACATCTATGGGATCACTATCAGCAACGGTTCGATCCACACGGGCTCCGTTGACAGGTGCCTCGTCGCCAAAAAGCTCGTCGGTATCATCGGATCTGGCAGGCTGGACGGAAGTTTGCTCAGGAAAGTTAATGTTGACGGAGGACACGTCAAGGTCTGTATACAAGGCCTTTACGCGACGAAGGGCGTCGTCGAAACCATCGTTATAGGAGGATCCGAGCTTTGATAAAAGGGCGTCGAAGTTGCGATAATCCTGCACCGCAGCCTCCTTTGCCTGACGGATCTCCTGCTCCTTGTCTTCTAGAACCTTTTTCATCTCCTCTGTCCTCTTGCAGTACTCGTCCCTTACTTCCTCTGCCATCTTTAATTTCTTTTCTTGAATCACCTTCCAAGCTTTTAGTTGGATCAGCTCATCATCCGTCACCTTTGCCTTCTCCCATAGACGGTCCAAGGATGTTTCATGACTCAAGCACCGTCCCATTAGCCCTTTCATCATGAGCATGGCTTGAAAATAGAAAAAAAGTTAGCCATCTACTGAAGTGAAAACAGATGCATAGTGGACGAATTGATTACCTGTGCAATACTGAACAGGCCCATCTCCCCCATTGCTTCAGTGGAGTGGTTGCCCAAGTCCTCATAATCATCTTGGGACATGACGGATGAGAGCTTCTCCAACGCATGTTTGGGGTCCTCACGAAAAAGACGGGTGGCTTCTCTGGCTGGGTGGACGGGCCCTTCATGAAGCCTTTCCCAGCTCCATGCTTTGCTGGAGTAACGGCTTTGGTACCCCCCGCCATAAGCCCTAAGACAGGCTCCAAAGGAACCTTAAGCTTCTTTTAAGGACGGTCCCCTTTGGGCAGCATCTTCCTCTTTGACAGATGGCTTGGACTCGTTCCCTTGGGGTCTGCCTCGACAGAGTCTTTCTTCTTGGCAACATTTGCTCTGATCAGAGCCCTCCTTTTAGCATCATCCATCTCTGTAGAGGTAGATGGAGGAAGTTAGTTGTAAAATATATATATATATATAAAGAGGTAGACGGAGGAAGTTACTGGAATTTGGATGACGGACTTACGTTGATGAACTCTAGCGTCGTATCTTTTGGCTGCAGGTGAAGGCTCAGGTCCGTCACAATACTAGTAGATGGTATCAAGTGTGACCAGCTTTGCCCAAGACCTTTCCTCCAGCATGGTCTTTTTAAAAAAAATTTCCAAAAAAATAAACTCTTCAAGTTCTACCTGTGGGCGTCGTCAGATTGAAAAAAAAAAAAAAAAATAGACGGACGTCAAAAGCTCAGGAATTTCAAAAAGGAAGCTGAAAAATCACTGAAGACCTTCATATGTTATATGACGGGTGTGTACCAGACTGGTCTATTATACCCCAAGTCATGTCGACAGGCATGTGCTCAGTCTCCCCTGGATGACACATCCAACCGTCTCCTTCTAGAAAGAAGTAACGGCTCTTCTAGTCCCTGTTTGAGTCTGGGGTTTCATAAATCACCTTCAAGACGGGGCTCCTAGGTACAAAACTGTACATCCCCCTTAACTTGTCTATCTCATCTGGACGGTAACAATGGAGGAATTCCCGCATCGTCAACCTTCGTTTACCATTTGACATAGCTCCGTACAGAACCTCCATTGCAATAAAAACCCTCCAGGCATTCAGAGATATTTGGCTGACGAACAAACCCAGATACTTGAGGAGTTCACGGTGCAGGGAGCTCAAAGGAAACCTAAGGCCTGCCTTGAGCACCTACTCGTACACTCCAACATCATCTACTCCTTCATAGTAACACTTTTCTAACTTATAGGGTAGATGGATGGGGATGTAGTCTGGGATTTGGTAGTGGGCCCTAAGGGTGTTGAAGTGTGGCTCCTTGATGGTGGACGTGAAAGCATTCACCGTCCACTCGGGTAGCATGATGAACTGCCTAAGTCCATCAGCACCCACGACGGACTTAATTCTTTGGTCTTCACCTTCATCAAAACCCTCCTCTAGCTCTACCATCTCTGTATTCTCATTTGTTGAGGACGGGGAAGATGCAGACGGACTCCTCTCCTCGCTCAGGTCGTCTTGGTTTTTGTGACCTGACGGGTATACCTCTTCGTAGTCTGCCCCGTCACGGACGACTGACTGGTTACTCGACGCACTAGACATTGCCTACAGGTAATGACAAAACCTAAGACTCTGACGAGTTTTGGAGCAGGTGACGGGTGCAAAAAGTCTAATGTAGAATAAAAAGTAACAGAAGTTAAATAAGGAATGAAAGATAAATGGGGAGAAATTACTTACCAAGCTAAGGAGTGGACGGATGAAGGCATGTACAATGGAGCAGGAATTGGACGGACTAGTCTCTGATAGATATGACGGTCGTGCTTTGACAATATGTTTCTTCAAAAAGTAGAGAAATGAGAGGAGAAGGGGGTGATATTTATAGAAGAAGTGCACGGAAGCTGAAGCGACGTTTCGATCTAAGACAAAAGCTAGTAGAAGAGCGACACGCGTCAATGAGTAATAAATGTGTTTTTGACAACCTGTCAGGGTGCTACAACTCATGGATTTTTAACCGTCATCCCAATCTTGAATCGTCACCCCACGGGCCCTTGTGCTCAGAGATGACAAACCCATGGGGTGAAGGGGGCAACTGAAGAGGAAAAATTATACATTTGACGGCTTATATGACGGATTTACTAAAATCAGCTATACTGGACGAATCCCATATGGAAGGGTTCTACACCGACGGGTCAAACACCCATGCATTGTCCGAATCAATTATCTTCAAGAAGCCCTAGTTAAAGGAATTCTTGCGGCCCACGCTTGGACATCTCAAGATCCTAGTATAAATGGAATTCTAAGGCGAAGAGGATTCTAGAAGATATGCGCATTAATGGAGATCTTCTCTATAAGGAAAAGTCTTGTTCATCACGTTTGTGATTGATTAAAGGAGACTCCTATAAGGAAAAGACTTCTGCTTCAAGGAAGAGAGGTCAATCTTCGACCACTATAAAAGCCCCAATACCCTCACAAATCGAGGTACGCATAATTGACCCTCTCTAGCACTCTGGAGTTGTAAAAGATTCTAACTTAACCTTCAGAGGGTATTTGGCCGGCACCACACCGGTGCTTTCTGCAGATTTTCTCTTTTTGTTGTGCAGGTGACTTTTTGAGCGAGTGAGCAACGTGTGACTCACTAGTGATTTTTTCGGCATCATCAAGTCTCATTGTGGGTCCTTTTAAACTAAATCTGAATTTTCCCATCAATCTATCCCCAAATCTCAGTATTCATACCCACATATTCATACCCAAACCTCGTGAGTTTGCTTAAGGAGGCGACCATCTTTGCTCCTCAGTGGGTCTGGTTTGCAGTCTCTATACAACGGGTTATTTTGCCTTTCGTGGGTCCTGGTTACTGGTATAGCCCTAAATCCACAGCCAGTGAGTGGATCGACGCCCTATATTGGTAAGATTCATACTTCCCCTTCATTTTTGCTTAGTTTTTGCTAGGTCTTGGTCCTTTTGTTGTACTTTGCTGGTTGAGTTAGACATGTAGAGGTTTCCATCCATCTCACCATGCGTATTTTAGCCTGGAATTGTAGAGGTATAGGTAGAGATTCAAAAGTTAGAGCTCTTAAGGAGCTGATATGAGCTTCAAACCCAGATTTGGTGTTCTTATCTGAAAAGTCAAATCTCCTAGAATTAATAGAATCAAAACCCGATTAAACTTCTTTGATTGCTTTTATGTGGAAGCCAATGGACGAGCTGGGGGTTTAGCTTTGTTTTGGAGAATGGTGTTGACTTGGAGATTGTCTATTCAGATAGAAATATAATTGCTTCACTAATCTACTTTGACCCAGAAAGATCTCTATGGATGTTGTTCTGTGTATATGGTCCTCCTAGGAGAGCCAAAAGGAAAAAAATATGGGCAAAGGTGGAAGACTTGGCAAAGTCCTTTTCAGGGCCTTGGGCAGTAATGGGTGACTTTAATAGCATCAAGGGCTCAAAGGAGAGAAAAGGAGGACGACATGTAGGGGAAAGCTCAATTAACAGTCTCAGGGATTTTATAAATAATACGGGTGCCATTGATCTAGATTTCATTGGTCCATCCTTTACCTGGTCCAATAGAAGTGGCTGTCTTGCAAATATTAGGTAGAGGTTAGATCAGTGCTTATGTGATCAAGAATGGCAGACTCTCTTCCCTAAGGCAGGCATTGGGCATCTTGTCAATGCAAATTCTGATCACAACCCAATCCTCTTAGATACTCATATTGAGAACACAAATCTTGACAAGCCTTTTTGTTTTGAGGCTATGTGGATTAGGGATGAAACAAGTAAAGAAATAGTAGAAAATGCTTAGCAAACGAGAGTAAACGGCCCACAAAGCCTTAAACTGGCCAAAAAACTGGATGCAACTAAGAGGGATCTTAAAAGATGGAATAAGAGCTGTTTTGGAAATTCAAGATAGAGAATTAAAGAGCTAGAGTAGAAGATAGCACAAATTCAAAGTTTAGAGTCCACAAAAGAAAATTTGGAGCTTGAAGCTTTGTTGAATTTAGAATTGGATGAATGGTTGGCAAGAGAGGATCTAAAGTGGAAACAAAAATCTAGAGAGATTTGGATAAGAGAGGGTGATAGGAATACTCGCTTCTTTCATCTTTCTACTTTAATCAGAAGAATGAGAAATTGTATTCAGGAAATCAAATTGGAGGATGGCTCTTGGATAAATGATGGGGAAGACATTCAGAAGTATTTTATTTAGAACTTTAAGGCTCTTTATCAAACTGGCTCACCTAATATTCCGAAAAAATTGGAAAACTTAATAGAGCCATGCATATCAAATATTGAAAACGAAGAACTGTGCAGGGTGCCAACGAGAGATGAAATAGGAAAAGTTATATTTGAGATGAAGTCTCTTAAAGCCCCTGGGCCAGATGGATTTCCAGCGCTTTTCTACAAACACTATTGGGAGACAGTAGGGGATCAAATTGTGTCAGCCACCCAAAGTTTTTTTAGAGATGGAAGGTCGTTTAAAGAGTTTAATCAAACCTTCATCTCTCTCATTCCAAAGAAAAAGGGAGCATGTAATTTTAACCAATTTCAGCCTATTAGTCTGTGCAATGTGTGCTATAAGGTGATATCCAAAAAAATTGTAAACAGGCTAAGACCCCTCCTATGAAAAATGGTGGATCTAGCTCAAGTAGCTTTTGTGCCAAATCGCTGGATAATAGAAAATATGGCCCTTGCTTAACAAGTTGTGCACAGTTTTTAAAAAAAACACAAAAAATGTTTTTTTGGGGGTCAAGCTAGATTTCCAAAAAGCTTATGATCGTTTAGAATGGAACTTCTTAATCCTTGTGCTCAAAGCATTTCGGTTTAGCGCTAAATTCGCAAGTATGATCAAACAATGCCTCTCTACTGTCCAATTCTCAATTCTACTCAATGGTGGCCAATGCCCAAGCTTTACACCTTCACGGGGGATCAGACAGGGGGATCCCATATCCCCATATCTTTTCATCTTGGGCAGTGAAGTGCTAATGAGGCTAATCAATAGAGAAATCTCTCTTGGTCGTTTGTCTGCTGTCAAAGTCTCAGGTAATGCCCCTCCTATTTCTAAACTTTGTTATGCTGATGATTTAATTCTATTTTGTAAAGCTAAAATGTTTGAGCTTAATGTTCTAAAAAATTGTTTGGAGAAATATTGTTACTGGTCTGGACAAGTCATCAATGTGGAAAAGTCTGGGGTTTTTCCTTCCAAGGGAGTCAGCCAATAATTTTTAAATCAAATTAAAAGCTTCTGGGATATAAACAAACTTCCCCCAAACTCAAAATATTAGGGAGTGCCTCTTTTCCTCTCGGCAAGTAGTTCCAAGGATCTAAACCCAATCAAAGAGAAGTTAGAAAATAAACTCGCTGGTTGGAAGAGCAAAAACTTATCCTGGCAAGGTAAAGCAACCTTCATCAAATCAGTTGCACAGGCCATTCCAGCCTATTCAATGACAGTCATTCAATTTCCTAAAGAGCTTTGCAATCGCTTGGATGCTGTTGTTAGACGGTTCTAGTGGAACCCAAAATCTAAATCTAGCTCATTCCTGACACCCATAGCTTGGTCGTCTTTATGTTGGCCCCAAGGAAGGAGGTTTGGGAATTAGAAAATTCTGGGATTTCAATCAAGCTCTCCTCTCCAAGTTAGCCTGGTGGATTCTTTCAGGGAAAGACTTTCTATGTGTTAAAGTGCTCAAAGCAAAATACAAAGTTAGGGGCAATTGGCTAAACCATAAGACTGTGGGGCCTCCCTCCAAGATTTGGAGAGGCTTAGAAGGTACAAAATCTCTGCTTGCTCGTAGTGCTTGCATGTTGGTAGGAAATGGAAACACAGTCAGAATATGGAAGGACCCTTGGATTCCAGATCTTCCTAATTTCATTCCGAGTCCAACAGAGGGGACCAATTCAGAAATGGCACTTATTGTTTCACAACTAGTCAACCAAGAAGGTTGGGATCTTACCAAAATTAGAAATACTTTAGATGAGACTACAACCCAGCTTATCCAAAAAATTCCCCTCTCACGGCTTGCTCCAAAAGATTGTTGGATTTGGATCTCCAATAATTCAGGGGAGTTTTAAGTCAAATCTGCTTATTGGTTAAGCAGAAACATTAGCCCTCCCACAAATCAAGATGCAATTTGTGGCCTCATTTGAAAGTCAAAAATCCATGAAAGGCTCAAAATGCACCTGTGGCATATAGCAGCAAATTGCCTACCTACTAAAGCTTGTTTAGCTAGATTATGTGATTTAGATGATGTCCTTTGCCTTCTTTGCAAGGATGCTGAAGAATCAAGCCTCCATCTTTTTATCACTTGCCCCTTTACGAGAGCTGTTTGGTTTAACTCCCAATGGGGACTGAGGTTAGAATATCTGAACTTAAACTCTCCTTCTCATCTCATTGGTGTCTTCCTTAATCCTTCCGCTGAAGCTAATATTGAGAGAATCAAGAGGGGTGAATTCTTAATGTTTGTGGCTGTTATTTGTGAAGCCATTTGGAGATCTAGAAACCAAGCTATCTTTGAAGGCAAAGAATCTAATCCAATTGAGCTCTGCCAGAAAGTTGAAAAGACCATAGTTGAGCACAGAATGTCCATAGCAATCCATTCAGGCTTCCAATTGCCGAAACCAGTACAAAGGTGGAAGAAACCACCTAGAGATTCAATCAAGATAAATGTTGATACTGCTTTCAAGGATGGTAACTCCTCCATTGCAGTTGTTGCTGGAGATGGGAGAGGGGAAGTGGTATTTGCTTGTGCTAAGAGAGTATATTCCAACCTCCCTCTTTAGGCAGAAGCAGAAGCCATTACATAGGCCTTATGCTTAGCTAAAAGTCTTGAAGCAACTGCTATGATTGTGGAAAGTGACTCCAAGGACTGTGTCGACGCATTTGCACCTTCTGGCGAAAGGGTCCCTTGGAGAATTAGAGGTATTTGCAGTGAAATTCTCAACTTAATTTTGCTTATTCATGGCTGTCATGTTATCTAGATCCGTAGGGGGCAAATAAAGCAGCTCATTCTCTAGCTAAGTGGTCCTTTATGAACAATGTTTTTGGGTCTTTTGATGTTGGTTTCGGCCCTCCCTATATTTAGAGTATCATTAAGGATGAGGCTCTTGTATCCTCTTTGTAGTTTTGTTTTGTCTTGTGAATAAAATTCTTGTTCATAAAAAAAAAAAGTTGAATGCCTCCCACTTTGTAATCGAAAGTGATTCTAAGATATGCATAGATTCTATAAAAGCTCATGTTCATCAAGTTTCTTGGAGATTACTTAGTTTTGTATTGACTATTAACTCTATATCTGTCACTCTTTGTTCTGTTTCTTTTATTTGGGTTTATTGTGAGGCGAATTTAGTGGCTCATGAACTAGCCAAATGGTCTCGAAGTCATTCTTATTTTGGTAGTTTTGGTCATGATCACTTCCCTCCTAGTGTTGTAGATTCATATGATTGTAAAGGAGGCTTACCCCTTTGTGTAGTTTTTTTTTTTTTTTTTTCCCTCTGATAAAGTCTTCTATTCATCCAAAAAATAATAATAATAATAATATAGAAGTGTGATATGTTAAATTGTAGGTTAAACTATTTATGACAAGAATCATAATGCAGTTCTTTCTCATTTCATGGGTTGATACTCTATTAAAGCTATAGCCTTTTTTTTTTTTTTTTGAGAAACAAGGCTTTAGCATATATGTAAAGGAATGGTCCAAGTTTTTTTTTTTTTTTTGCTATAACTTTTGATGGATTAAGATATTGAAATTACAATTAATTGCCATTGATTAAGCTTTAGATTTTATTATGTAAAAGAAAGAGAGATTTTATTTAATAATAATATTGTGTGATGCTCTTAAGGTACAAGTTAGCTTCCCAGGTGCAAGATACATTTGCAACCACACTCCATTACCAGCTTGCTTATAGACTCCAGAATCATGCTTTTGATATGGCGGTACCAGACTTAGCTCAATCCAATGATACTTTACTGATTCAAGTTGATCCAGGGGTGACACGTATGTGTACATTTGTTCCAAGACAACTCAATAGGGAACAAATGACCTCTATTTTCCCAGAATCCTAGATTACAAGATATGAAATGCTTCATCAAGCAACTAAGCCAATCCAGTCAAATGAGCCTTTCTTTATCAGGAAAGCAAATGGTGAAGTGGAGACAATATTTTTAACGGCCCCTCCAGAAAAGAAAGATGTAATAGTCTTTCCAACTCAAATTGCTATGCTCCAAACAGTATCATATGTTGGAGAAGATGGTCTTAAGATCATGGGATTTCGGGAAGATGGAAAGCCTTGTTATAAAGGTAAATCACCTTCTGGTCACATCTGGTGGGATATCTGTGATTGTGCTGAATGCCAAGAAGATGAAACCTTTGAAGAAGATCATTCAAGAAGAAAGAAAAAAATCTTCTCAGCAAAACCTCAAAGAAAGATATGAAGCAGGAGATCCAAAAGTTGACCTCCTTGGAGAACCCTCTGGAAAGTTTGATTACTATGTTCTCTATCCTAGAACCAGAAAGCAAACCCTTCCCTCTCCCTCTTCATGCAAAGAAAACCATGACCAAAACTAGAAACCTCCATTAATCTCATACTACCAGAAAGTTCTTCCCCAAATATCAAAATGTCAGCCCCTTCCTATTAACCAAACCCATATACAAAAGACCTTACCATGTTACATGTTTGACTAAGCTTCACAGACCTATTCACAGAATTTTCCTTCATTAGAAAGCTTTGACCATCCCCAAACCAATATCAAACATGTCTGGAAAATCAAAAGTCTCGTTGGAACCAATCCAGATGGAACCAAGAGGCAAGTCTCTTCAGTAGAAGCAGCTTTAAACTGGCAAACAGAAAATGCTGTGGCACAAAACCAAGTTCTTTCAAAGATCTTGGACAATCAACAAAAGATGGCTGAGGCAGTTACTCATACCTTTTCACCTTCAAGTTCCCTTATTGAAGATTTGAAGAAGAAAATCAAGGCAGTTGAACAAGAATTGGAAACCATTGCTTCTACGGTTAAGGTTTTGTCTGTCTCTTTTCCTCTTATTAGACAAAAATAAAAAGAAAGGAAACAGTTGTTGCTACAACTTCAATTCATGGAAGGATCACAAAAAGAAGCCATTCAGTCTCCTCCCATACATGTTCATATGCCTTTTCAACCTCACCAATCATTATATAAAGACTTGTTTATACCTTTGACCTCTCCATTTTCCCCAATCTCTCCCTATCAAAATCTTCAATCATTAGCCATAACACATCCTGACCATAACCCTTTTAAACCAAGTGGAATTTTTCCTACTATAACATATTCAATTCCACTCCAACCAGAGCCCCAAGCTAAACCACAAACTGAACCTTCTTCTATCAAGAAAGACAAAGAACCATTATACCAACCCCCAGATACAACTGTAGGTGCTTCTTTAAGACCTCCAGATATGAACATGTTGGCTGTTGATCCTGACCCCCCAAACCCAATTTCATCGTTTCTTAGAACCCTCACCCTTGAGGATTCGAGAGAACCATTTGTGCTCCCAGTAATTGAGGACTCTGAATTGGACTTGTCTAATCTTGGTCTAGAAGAAATATTTATGACAAATACTGAACCAAAGGTAGAAGAAGAAGATAATGTTCTTCACCCTGAAAACCCTCCTCCTCCACCACCACCAATCTTTCCTCCACCACCTTTTATTCCTGAATATCAAACAAGGTTGACTTATTCACCAACCACAGATTCAAAGCACTTGTTCACTCTTGTTAATGTTCCTTCTTCTAGATGGCATGATGAATTCTTTAACATGTACTCGTGGTGCATAGTTGAACTCCAAGCTCCAAACATGAGAATCTTTAAACATTCTTAAGAATCCTAAAATATTACCCTGCACCAAATGCCACATTAAAGGAACATAAAGAAAATAAATGTGGCCTTACACAACCATTTGAGGGAACTGAGAGAAATTAAATGTCCCTCTAATGTTAATCACCCTTTTTTCTTTTCTTTTTTTTGAGAAGGTTAATCACCCAGTTATGGAATGCTCTATTAGCTTTCCCATTTATAAAGAGAAATTTTAAATGTTGCATTGCAAATTTACAATTTTGTAAGTTGTTTTAACAAAAGAAGAAAGAATAATTTTTTTTTTTAAAATTATTAAAAAAAAAAAAAAAAAAGAGAGGAATAGGTATATTCTAAGAGAATTCGCATTAGTTTGTGCAAAATTTCCTTTCTATTTTAGCATAATTAAGAACCTACTTTTTCTATTTTATAGCCACTTGTCAAAAACTCTCATATCAATTTGTCTATTCTACCATCTATTTTATGTAAATAATCATTTTCCCCACCTTTTTTTTATATTATTTCTCTCAGCTCCCTTTTAACCAATTCAAACACACTCTCTCTCCATTTCTAAACACATTGCCTCCATGGATGAGATCTCCAAGAGCCTCCTTTCCTCAAATCGCCTCTCCCTCTTGGTCAAATAACCTCTCTCTCTCTCCCTCACGGTCAGATCGTCTCTCCCTCTGTTCAAACCCTTAAGCCACCACAAGTACCCTTCCACAAGAACAGAGACTCATTCCAGTCAACCCACAAACACCGATCTCCTCTACAAGCACCAAGACTTATTCCAGTCGACGTCCAATCGCTGACCCACAACCACAAGTTTGCAACAATACTCTCTTTATCTCTATTGGTGTGTCCATGTGTGGGTGTGTTTGATTTTAGGTTGGTTTTGTGGTTAGATTGTTATGTATTGTAATGTTGTGGTGGTGGTGGTTGGTGGTGCTAGGTTGCAATGGTGAGTGGATGGATTGATCAGTTGGAGAGAGAGAGAGAGATGTAGAAGAAGAGAAAGAGTGTCAAGATTAGGTTGAGTTTTTCTTCTTCCTCCTTCTACTAGATTGAAGAGAGACAGGGGAAGAGAAAGATTCTGAATTGAAGAAAGAGAGTTAGGGGAAGAGAGAGAGTCAAGGGGGAGAGAGTTTGCTGGTGGGTGATTACTCTAATGATTTTTTTTTTTAATAATTCAAAGGGTTATCTGGGCATCTATATATATCTAAAAGCTAAAGCGTAGCATTTATTGTTGCTACGCTTCAGTTGAACCACATCAGCATTCATGTCATTATTTTTTTTCTTTCTAATTTTCCTGTAATTGTTTTTAATTTTTTTTTTAATATTTACACTTCTCTAACCTCTCTCCCTCCCTTACATTTTCATCTCCTCACTACCCTTTACATTAATATCATTCTTCCTCTTTCTCTTCATCTTCCTTTATTTTTGTCTCTTCTTATTCACACCCTCTTATTATAAATTTGTCACTACCTCTACCATTCTATGCATAGTTTTTCCTCACCAAAAAAAAAAAAAGGTTCTCTCTCTTTCTCTCTCAATTTTTTGGTGGATTTTTTTTTTCTTGCATCTCTGCTTTAGGTCGATAATTTTTTATATTATTTAAAACTCTACTTTGGGTTTGTGGGTTCTTTTTTTGACAGTACTCAGGCCCAAGTAGAGATAGGGATCCTGGGCCTTATGCTTGTGATTTGGTGGACTGGGCTTGGTTCACTGTAGCTATACTGGGCTGATTACGAGCCAAGTTGTGCACAAAATATGGATCCTACAACACATACACATCCATACATACAAAATATATACATATTGTACAGTAAAGAACAGTAAAGGAATAGTAAAAGGTAAATAAAAAAATGTTAGGAATCCTTAGAATGATGAATAATACTTCATTATTTCTTGAGTTTTTAAATACATTAAGTCCTCTCTCCACTGGGATGTGTTACAAGGTCCAAATAAGTTCAAAAGTCACAGACTTAGATAGCTCTTTTAGGCTTCTAAGACTTGTGAGGTTTGAATCCTTTTGAATCTAAGTGTATCCTCTAGTGTCTATCTCAGGATTCCTCACGGAGTTTTCCCTCTTTTCCCCTTTTTTGAATTCTAAATGAGTTTTTTAAAGGATCTTTTCACTCTGATTCACTATTGTTGACTGGTTTTTGCTGATGACTCCATCCCCTTTTATAGTGCCTCCCTAGGGCTTTTGGAGTACCATTGATTCTCTCCATTTGCTGCCTTGGGTACTAGCACTAATGTTGTGTCAACAACATTGGTGGCTGGTCCCTTCCTTATTTTCTCATTATTTATCCTTTTGAGGTTCCCCTCTCCAAAAGTCCCCAGTTGACCTTCCCCTTTTAAGAGGTCCTAGGGGTTGACTTTCAATTCCCTTTTTTTCCAAAGCTTTTAGATGTTACTTTTCAAATTCACATTTTGGGCTATTTCACCTTTTGTCATTTTCTCTAAATGGGCAGATTCTTCTCTGCCAGGCTAAAAGATCCTCAGCCACCTTCCTTCATGGTCCACCTTCCTGCATTCCCTGAGGTACTAGGCTTTTTCTTTTGGAGTGCTGATTCCTAAGCCACCAACCTTTTTCTGAACCATGGGCGGCTGATGAGACATATCCACCTTCATTCTTTGTGTCTATAAGCATGCTCCTTTGAGCTATCCCAATCCCAGCTGACTTTTTTCTTCATATCTCGAGGATCCCAGGCTTCTAGGAATCCCCAGGTATCCTGATCTAGTCCATTTCTGGGCTCCCAGCAAGTTTCTTTACAAGGGCTGGGCTGAACTTCCCTTTTTCCTTTTTCTTTATTTTCTAAGGCCCAAAGCTTTCCCATTCATAGGTTTGGACCTCTTCTCACTTATCTTAAGTGGACCTTGATTGGCGGATTTGGGCTTCGTCCCTTCTTTGAAGGCCCAAATGGGTTCTTTTTTCTTAAATTTGTAATATTCTGGGCCTTGACACATTACTTGTGATATTTTGGACCTTAACAGGGATAATGTGATTTAGTTTAGTTTTTTAAATTGTTGTTGTTGTTTTTTGTTCTCTTTGATTGTTAAATGTTATCATATTGCGTTATAAAGAATTAAATATAACATATAAAAATATAATTTTATTCTATTACATGGCATGATTTGGATAATTTGGTATTTATTCTATTACATAGCATGATTTTTTATAGTGCTCAATTTAGATGTTAAACTATGAGACTTTACTATTTTTTTTTTTTTTTTTTAATCCTTTGTGGTGGACAAAGTATTCTTAATAGTTGTATTAGAAGTACTCTATAATGCCATTTATTTAGATAAAAGCAAAGGTTAGCGAAACAAAAATAATCGAATGAGTGACAAATGCTTTTGCAATTTTATTTTAATTATTATTATAATTTTATAATAATGCATATATAGAAATTTAATTCTTAGATTTTGCTAATAATTTTTTATTTGATAATATGTTTTAGGTGGATGAAATTACAATTTCTGCAAATAAAATAACCTTAATAGATAATTAACAACAAATTGTTTTCCTAATTGGTCCAATTAATTATTGTTAAGTTTTATTAATTTTTTTAGTTACGTTTTACGGTATTTTGGATTGTAGGCAGAAAAAATAAGTTTTGAGAAAGTTTGTTTAAAACTAAAAGAATAATTTTCAAATTTTATATTATTTTTAATGATTCACAAAATGTTATAATTAACTTTTATTAAAAAATGAATATTTTCGTTAACTTGCCTTTTGAATTTCTAAGAAAAATCGTATTGTTTTCATTTTGGTACTACAAAATTTATATTTATGATTTATGATTGTTCCTATAACAAACAAAAATATAATTACGAAATACATTACTCTTTAATAAATTAGTTTAAATTGTAAAAAAAAATTAATAAGACCACCATAAAAATATTTATTACGCGCAACACGCAAGTTTGCGACTAGTTATTATAGTAATATATTACTTGGCAACTCGTTGGTTAAAGACTACAAGTAGGGAACTCGGGAATTGATGTATACTTAATGTATACTCGTATAATACTGAATATAGCACCTTATTTTTTTAACGGGAATAACACCAAATATTATAAGCTGGAATTATCTCCCAATAAATCAGAATTATATATATATATATATATATATATAAAAGACCGATCAAATATTATTCAACGAAAAAAGAAAAGTACAGACTTACGCATGGCTTACACTGAGTACTTGCCTAGCCAACCTACGGTCCAATTACACCTTTAATTCAACTGTCGAACTAGTTCTTTTTAATTTTTAATTTTTATTATTTATTTTTGAAGGAAAGAAGTTACACCTTTGATTCAAGGCCTTATTTACAAGGATGAAGAATCCGATGTTTTGTTCACCTTAAAATCATGTAAAACAGTGCACCTCTTTCTCGTAAAACAGTAACGATATTGTTAAAATATAACCATTTCAATAATTTTAAGAAAATTAAAACTAACTGCACCACAGTTTTGAGTTTTGATTATAAGGATTTAAAAATGAAAGTTTATGAATCTAGGCTTGAAAGTTTTGGGGCAAAAGTGTATACAATAGATCATATTACTATTTGGTGTACGTGAAATTTTTTTTACAAAGAATAATGATGAGAAAAATGAGTGATTATTATAATATAGTTGAGCTCATACCCATTGAGTTTAAATATTTTTGATTAAATGTGTTTCTGTATATTATATTAACTACTCATGAAATTTCCCCAAAGTGTTTATCTCCCCCAACAATTACTTTCACAATAGGTCATTTCTAAAAGAGTCATTTTACTTCAAATCACAGGTTATAAGAGGGCAAGAAAAATAGAAAGAAGTCCTAGGCTCCACTATTTCTCTTCCCATCGTTTCCCAAAAAGGTTCAAGCCCATCCTCTCCAACATTCTTTACAAAATGAAGCAAAAAAAAAACAAAACAAAACAAAACAAAACAAAACAAAACAAACAAAACCAAAGACAAAACAAAAAGGTCTTACCTAGTTACAAAGGGAGTTTAGAAGGGGTGATTAAAAGGTAGCCTTACACTGATTTTTGTTTTTTGTTTCAGAGTGGTTGATTCCCAGAAATTTCAAAATGAAGTACTTAATATTTAATGCACATTGTAAATGGCAACAAAAGGCATCAATACTGATCCAATCCACAACTTCCCGTCCTTCTCTTCCACTTCACTGATAATCCTTATGGTCTTTCCTTCACTATCTTCTAAAATTTCCAAAACTTGTCCTTCCTCACTTAATTTTATAGCAGTGGCATGGGCCTTTCCTCCTATTAATAGCGAGTGCAGGTGTTTGAAGCTAAGTGGAAGTCTTAACAGTGTGTTTCCAACCCATGAGTTAGACAGAATCCACCTTGCAAAAAGTCCTTTTTTCGCATGTAAGGCAACCCAAAACTCCCCTTTTGAATTTCTTCTTACATTATCTGGAAATCCTGGAAGCTCAGCAAAAATATCAGACTTTCCAGCATTAGGGCCATGAAGCCAGAGCCTAAGGATTCGACAAGTAGTGGTTTCGGCTACAAGTACAAATGAGCGGTCATTGCTCAATGCTACTCCATTGGCAAAAGCAAGGTCATCTAGTAAGACTGTTACTTCTTTGTTTGATTTATTGTATTTAAGTAACCTGCCTGTCTTGTCTAAATTTAGGATTGATGACATGAATTGCCTGCAAACCAAAATAACCAAAAGTTTTAAGATTTAAAAACCTCTTATTAAAAGTTACATGAGAAGTTATCTTAAATTAATACTCATTGAAATTTTACCTATGCTTTATTAAATGGATTAATAAGCTGCAGCACAAGTACTCCTAGTGTGTTTTGAACCCACTCCAACCCCCCTCCCCCCCACAAAAAAAAAAAAAAAAATCTTGTGGGAAGTGGAAGTACCATTTGGGCCAAAACTTAATAGCAGAACTGACATGTTTAGTCATTGGGATTTTGGGATAAAGAGACTTTCTATTGTTGAGTATCTATTTTTTTCTTCTTCTTCTTATTTATTTATTTTAAATCAGAAGCTGCAACAAGTTCAAGCATTTGCAGTGATTCCAGATTACAGGTCACTTGAAATGTTGAATTCCAACGAGTTTACATGGCACAATCTATTTACACCAAATTTCCTTTAAACTCTTCAATGGCAGATTTGTTTGTTTCTTGGATTCATATCTTTTTCTCTTTTTCTTCTTTCTTTTCTTTTTTTTCTTTTTTTTGGGTTGGGGGGGGGGGGGGGGGGGGGCGGAGGGAGAGGGAGCACTATTGTATAAGGCTTTAATTCATGGGGACATGTCCTATTGTTGAACCTCCTCCTTCTCCTTTTCCCCTCATGCTATATATGGATAATTCTCTTTCAAATTGCTTTTGGAACCTCTATAGCAGGACAGAATGCAACTATTTATTTGTGATTAAAAGAGTAAGTTACCTTCTTTGGAAACTTCTGCTTGTATCTGTGAAATAAATCACATCTTCATGCTCATCAATATCCATATCATTGGTGAAGCGTAAGGGCTGGCCTTCAACTTCAGTGACCACTTGAGTAGCCAAACCACCAGCAGGCCCTACAACTTGAAGACCGAAGTAGGCATCAGCAATATAGAGATTTCCAGTTTTCTTTTCAAATCGTAGTCCCAAAGGCCTCCCACATACGTGCTCCATTTCTGGTGCAAATGGACGAAGACACTCCTTCCTTGTAAAAGTATAGATTTTAATTAATCATAATTAGCAAAATTACATGTATTGCTGTAAACAGAACAAGAGCAATTTATTCATTAGTTTAACTACAACGGAATGGATGTGTGCCTACATTGTTTGGAGCCAACTCAACACACAGCTGTGAGACATGATGTCATTATCCCATTTCAACTAAAGTCCACATTCTTATTCTTACATCTCTCCTTACCTTATATAAGATCTAATTCCAAATACATATCTAGATTAAATAGAGATGGAAAGAATAATTTCTTGTGACAATTTCAAATCGATAAGACAACCTGATTAATCAAGCATGTGTAATAATCTGATTAAGCAAGAAGCACTGCCCATATTTTTTAAACTTACTATTTAAAAGAGAAAAGACTTATCAAATTCAAAACAATTTAAAACTAAAAAGAGCCTAGAAGGGTTTGGGTAGTCTTTCTTTTTCTTTTTGGTTTGACACCCCACATTCATATACAGCTGAACATAAACTATACATCGCAGCGAGTGAAATTTTTTTGAAATTGTCCAGTGAAATCATTTTTTATGGTGATACTATAGAAATTTTTTTTGTTGTAGTATGTTCTCCAGACTAAAATTTATGCCCATGTGCTAAGTTTGACACGTTCCTCTAGACAGTGACCCTCTGTAGTAAAGACTTGTGAAGTACACTGTGTTGTAGAGAGAAGCCAAGCCTTATAGCTACTCCTTGATTCAGTTATTTTACAACAGCAAGTATCAACTACAACAAGGCATAGTTGATGCCATTACTCTCAAGGATGTGAAATTATTAGAATAAGCATGACAAGTGGCAACATAAGGGCATAAGCAATTTCTGTCATTTGTTTAGTCATGTTGTGGGAAAATGCATTCAATGTGTGGGATGTTTTGGGTTTCGGTGAAACGCTATCTTGCCATGTATTCTACTGTTTCTATTTGATCAAAAAGAGAATGGTCATCTAACATGATACTGTCAAATGGCACACGTTGAATTGGCTCTTCTAGTTGTGTGGTCTGATTTTAATTAAGCTCATACAAAATCATGTTTTGCACATCAAATCTAAAACCTAAATAGAAAAGCTGATTAGACGATTCCTAATAACACAAATAAGACATTCTAAAATCTAATTCATATGATTAAGATACTCACCAAAAATATGGAAGACCTAAAACAACCTGTGTGATATTCTCATATACATAATCCTAAGAAAAACATATAGGGATTTCAGTATGGAACTAACAGATAGCAAGATACCCCAACAGCCCAACCATATTCAGTCAAATGCGGAAATCATATATGATCCTAATCTATATCATTTTCTTATAAAATAAAAGTTTGTAAACTGAAATGCATTTGTTGTGTTTTATTGTGTCTAACTCACATTACGAAGAAAAAGCTTGTGTTAAGAGTCACCCTGGTTACAATTACCCTTCTCTGCGGAAATCCTCTCCAGTTAAAAAATGTATACACCAGAAAGTGATTCATTCGTGAATTGAAAGACAGATGATTAATTCTTTGAATTAAGTGCACCGAAACCATCATAGACTAATTTCACAGAGACGGTCTAATTATTGGGTTTATCATATCCTATGTGAAGCATAAGAAATATTGTAAGGTGAAATTAAAGTAAACAACAGCAGAATCAGGAGTTTTTGTTTGATGACCGAGTTATGGTACTGATAAATTTGTCGAGGCAAACCCCCACTCTGCACGCACACAACACCTATACATATATAAAGAACTTATTATCTCTTACCATATAAAATAAAATTTATCTCTTATTGTGCATATCCATAATGAAATTCTTAGAAATTCCATTTTCAATATATATTATCAAATCGTCTACCAAAGCCAATAATTAAAAATTGCAATCAAGCGAATTAAGTCTTTAAAGCCACAAACTTTACAAATTCAGGAGAAAATTTTACAATAAAGAAAAAAGTACTAAAACAAAAAACTAGGTAGTGATTAATTGTTACTAGTACCTATTAGAAGTGGTGAAAGCAAAATCAGTCCAACCAAGGGCAGGACCTTGCCATTTGAGAATCCTACCATCAGCCACACCAGTGTAGGGCCCTTCTCCATTGGGATCAAAAGCTAGGCTCTCTGGTCCCAAAGCTCCAGTTACTTCTATAATCTCTGCTTTGTGAAGCTGGTCATGGGACCCAGGAATTGTTGATGGTGCAAAGAGACTGAGAATTTTATTGGCTGGGTTTAACAGACCCAAGATGATGGAAAGCACTGCTAGTGTTGCTGCTATAGTCACTATAAACTTTGAGTCCATGATTTTTTTTTTTAAAAAAACTGAAAATGGGCTTTCAAATTGAGATGAAATATTGGAGTGAGAGTCTCTCTATCTATCTGAGTTTCCAAAGTACAATATGTTAACTGTGTGTGTGTAGTGGACTGGTCATTGGTTGTTGGGAAGTTGTTGAAGCTCGTGGCACACGTGCTGCCTATTTTCAGCAAGTCTCACACAAAACTATTATATTTTGTTATGTCTGTGCGAGGGATGCTGCATAGGACGGACTCAAAATGCATATCTCTTCTTCTTGTTGAAATTTTACAACCCACTTCGACCTATATATAGTAGTAGTTCAAGGTGGTGACTGGTAAGTGTCCAATTAGAATAGATGTTTTGTGTTATGTGTTTCGAGAGAACAAATACCTCTAAATTTGAATAGACTAATTCGAGAGAGTTTAGATCAACACTAGCTAACAATTTGTAACTAAAAAAAGCATGACTCCTTTTATTTATTGTCAAAATATGGATCTATACAAGCAGGGATGGAGCTATGTTTGCCCCCCGGCCCGACAAGAAAAAAGAACACTTGTATTATACATAAATTTAAATCTGGCCCATGAAGGAAAAGAAGGAAAAAAATCTCCCTGTAAATTTTTTTGGGGGTTGTGGCAAAAGAAGGAAAAAAACTATGTAAAATTTTCTTTGGTAGTTTTTTTATAAAAAAAACTATTGGTAGTGGTAGAGTGGGTCAGTGGCAGTGTTGTTTTTTATTGAGTCATTGATATGGTTATATTGTTGTCTTTTAGTTTGTCAATTTTTTTTTTTATAAAAAGTTTGACATCTTTATAATTATATCAAAGAGACAACAAAGTATTATTAGGTAAATAATGAATCTTAGCAACAATCTTACTAACAAATTAGTGTTTTGATTAAAAAATAATAATAATAATAAGTATTTTAGTTATGATTTTTTTTAGCCCCCCCTCCCTTGATAGTCTGGCTCCGTCCCTGTATACAAGATAAGCTTTATTAATTAGGTAAATGATAAATGCTAACTTCTCATCATCTATAATAATTATAAAATTGTCATTGACTTTTGTTAACCTCTTCTAATGTTGACACATAATCTTTTAGAAGCGCATAATTTTTCAAGACATCATTCTAATACATATATATTTTTAATTAAGTGTAAATTTTTGTATAAAACTTTCTATATTGACATCCTCCATTAAAATATTACAAAATACATTTTCTTTAAATAGTAGAATAAATAATTTTGTATTCGAACACAATTATAATAGATGCCCATTGATAGTGTCATAATTATTGAATTCTTTATTTATAAAAAAATAGAATAGAGAGAATATCATATTTGACTGAACTTCCCATGTATTGCACAAGTAATTGACTAGTCTATTGATATAAATATCATAGTTCATTATAATCCAAACTAACCTCAATTCAAACTAATTTATTTGAATCAATAAAATATATATTTATCATTATTTACCCATACCAATTAAAAATGAGTTAGGTACATAATATCCCACTTACTAAGGAGTTAGCCCAAGTTATAAGTAGTTCAGGCGACTCCTAAGTTACGTGTAGATTGGGGGGGGGGGGGGGGGGGGAGAGATGAAAAAAAAAAAAAAAAAACCCCAAATTTATTATTAAGAAAAAGGGGGGAAAAAAAACACTTTCCCCCTTTATGTTGGGGATAGTTCACAATTCCATTATCAAGTTCAAGACACCAGACAACCAAACTTAAAATTTGTTGCTCCTACCCACGAAGTAAGTATTAGCCCACGGAACCTAGGAGTTAGACTCTGTTCAACCCGAGAAGTGGGTTAATTTCTACCCCATGTAGGTGTAATTTTCATGATGCGTGCATGGGTGGACTGTCTCTTTGAGATTTGATTCTACTTATTCCACAAGCATAATTTTTTTTTTTTTTTTTTTTGAGAAACAAGACCTTGCATTTCAATCAACTAGGCCAGTAAAGTCGGCCTCTAATACAGAAGTAATATCTGGTGGTACTTCTTCCATCCAGACTTGATAATGGGAAATAGAGTTTGCTCTTCTCGCTAAAGCATGAGCTACAGTGTTACAATGCCTACGAACATGGGAATAATGTATCTCTGAGAAACAAGAGGCAAGATACTGTATGTCCTGAACTAAATGACCAAAATGGGATAAAGTGTATGAATTATTTTGGAGGGCTGTGATAAGAACTTGCGAATCTCCTTCAAGGATCACTCGATCAAAACCTGTCTCCAAGGCCAAAAGTAAAGCTCTCCTAGCTGCCATTGCTTCGACCTCAATGGCTGTGAAGGGAAGCATAGCTCTTTCGGTGAGTGAGACCATAGCTTGACCATCGGAGTTCCTAAGAATCACGGCCAGTCCAGTGCACTGCTTTGCTTCAAACATTGCTCCATCGAAATTCAGTTTGTAAAGTGGACGATCCGGAGGAAGCCATCTCGTTGGTGGGCATCTCACTGGTATGGTGTGAGATGTGTTGTGGAGTGCAAATTCCCACAACTTGTCCTTGGCTTGATGCAGCACCTGATCAAGGGAGATGACTGCTTTTCCAAGTTTGAGGTTATTTCTTCGGTTCCATAGAGCCCAAATCACCATCGAAAAAAGAGCTGGGTCCCTGTTTTCTGCAAAAACACAACCGGTTAGATCAATAAAATTTGTTGCCTGGCGAAGACTGTCGTGATTCCACAGAGGAACTTTGTTCCACAAGTCTGACAGCTTTGGACAATGGAACAGAGCATGACACACATCTTCATTGGCTTGCTGGCAGCTTTCACACGTACTGTTATTGATGATTTTTCGTTTAACCAAATTCGTCTTAGTAGGTAAAGAATTTTTTGTTGCTCGCCAAACTAAATTCCTCACCTTACTCGGAACCGGTAAACTCCAAATCGCTTTCCACAGAGGTTTAAGCTGATCAGTATTGGATTGACCCGGTTGCAAGTTCTGAGCTTCATGTTGTAAAAATCTGTATCCGGATTTAACTGAATAATCTCCAGTAGGATTGAAAGGCCAAAAGAGCTGATCAGGCTAATCCGTGTGACTGAGGGGAATTTTTTTAACCATTTCGGCTTCAAAATTTAGCAGTATGGCATCAATAACTTCCACTTTCCAGCTTCTATTTTCTTGATCAATGAACGCACTAACCTTAGCATCAGCCAGGTTTGCCACCCATGGGGATACCACCTTAGGTGCAAACTTATTTGGAAGCCAACGCTCCCCCCAAACAGCTGCAGATTTTCCATCTCCAATCCGCCAGATAGCCCCCCGTTTTATTACTTCTCTGCCTCGTAGAACACTCTTCCAAGCATAGGATGATGAGCTTGGGTTAGTAGCCTCCATGACCGAACTATGAGGGAAGTACTTAGCCTTAAATACTCGATAGAAGAGTGAATTCTTGTCATGCAGCAGGCGCCAAGTCAGTTTTGCTAACAAGGCGTCGTTAAATTTGGAGAGGTCTTTAAACCCCATCCCCCCTTGATCCTTCGGCTTGCATAAATCATCCCACTTAATCCAGTGTATTTTTCGGCTATCTCCTCTTTGGCCCCAAAAAAATTTCCTGATCAAACCTTCTATTTCATGACATAAACCAGCAGGTAATTTAAAGCATGACATTGTATAGGTCGGTAAGGCTTGAGCCACAGCTTTAATTAAAATCTCACGGCCTGCTTGGGAAAGTAATTTCCCCTCCCACCCTTGCAATTTTTTCCACACTCTTTGTTTAATGTTATCAAAACTCGCCTTCTTTCCTCGACCAATAAAAGATGGTAGTCCTAAATATTTTTCATATTGTTGGACCACTTGCACCCCAAGAGCAACTTTAATGGAATCTTGCATGACTTGAGACGTGGATTTGCTAAAAAAAGAGTGTGGTTTTTGAGCGATTGATTTGTTGCCCTGATGCTTGCTCATATATGGCTAGGATTTCCAAAAGCTTTTGGCATTCATTGGCATTTGCCCCACAAAAAATGAGGCTATCATCTGCAAAGAGTAAGTGTGTTAACCGAGGCCCTCTTCTACAAATGGATACTCCCCTTATATCTCCCCTGGTCTCAGTGTTCCTCAACAAACCATGAAAGCCCTCAGTGCACAAGAGGAATAAGTATGGTGAAAGGGGGTCGCCTTGACGAAGCCCCCTAGTAGGTGTGATATCTCCATGGGGTTCTCCATTGATTAATACTGAGTATGAGGCTGTGGTAATACATTCCATCATCAGTTTAATCCAAGGCTCCGCAAACCCCATTTTTTCCATCACTTTCCTCATATATAGCCATTCTACCCTGTCATAGGCCTTACTCATATCCAGTTTCAGGGCCATATAACCTGTGGTACCTGTAGAGTGATTTCTCATATAGTGCAAAGTTTCAAAGGCCACCATAATATTATCTGAAATTAAGCGTTCCGTCATGAAAGCGCTTTGATGTTCAGAAATAATATGTGGTAAAAAAAATTTCAACCTGTTCGCCAAAACCTTAGAAAACACTCTGTATAAAACATTGCTTAGGCTAATAGGCCGATATTGTGAGACATGCTCCGGATTCTTAACTTTGGGAATAAGAGTGATAAAAGAATGTCCAAAAGCACTAGGAAGACTACCAGTATTTAGATAGTGTAAGATAGCCTCAATAACATCATTACCTACTAAAGACCAATAGTTTTGATAAAAGAGTGGAGGCATACCATCCGGGCCGGGTGATTTGAGGGGTGCCATCTGTTTTATTGCATCTTCCACTTCCTGTGCTGTAAAAGTTTCTGTCAACTCCTTATTCATGTCTTCAGTCACTGCTGTGGGTATTTGGTCAAGGATGTCATCAAAGCCATTCGGGCTGCTTGATGTGAAAAGTTGCTGATAAAAGCCCACAATTGTGTCAACCACACGGCCTGGGTGAGTAGTCCACTGCCCATCTGCATCATATAATCCTTTCACATAATTTCTTCGGCGTCTCTGAGTGGCTTTGCTGTGGAAAAACCGAGTGTTTTTATCCCCGTCTTTCAACCATTGAATTTTAGACCGTTGAGCCCACATTTGAGCCTCACGATCCAAGAGCTTATTAATCTCGGCTTCAAGTTGCTTCATACTTCCATCATTTCCTCCCTGCATGGCTCTTTTCTCGGCTTGCACAAGTTCTTTCCTCTTTTTTTCTAACTCTCTACATACACTCCCAAAACAATGCTTGCTCTATTTTGTTAATTCCAACCCATACCGATCCACTTTCTTTAGTATTTTTGGCCCACCATTTGCATCATATGTTCCTTTCCACCGCTTCTATAGTCTCCCTACAGCCTTTATCAGTCATCCACATTTGTTCAAACTGAAAAGGTCTGTTTTGTCTACAGTCCATACCGTCAGGTACTATCAATAATGGTTTATGATCTGATGATGTAACATCGAGATGGTAGACTTTAGTATCTGGGAAAATTTCCAACCAATCCGCCGTAGCTACTGCCCTGTCGAGGCGTTCCCAGACCGTGTAGTGTGCAAAGTGTTTATGCCATGTAAAATTTGAACCAATGAAACCAAGGTCCAAGAAACCACAGTCATCCAATACATCTCGAAAAGCCTGCATCTGTGCATGAGGCCGAATCCTCCCACCCAATTTTTCTGATTGCCGAGTTACCT
Source organism: Quercus aquifolioides (assembly GCA_019022515.1). NCBI lineage: Eukaryota > Viridiplantae > Streptophyta > Magnoliopsida > Fagales > Fagaceae > Quercus > Quercus aquifolioides. Next base: position 16,566,539 of record CM032325.1, on the reverse strand, counting down.
CATTAAAGTCCCCTGCGCAAATCCAAGGTGCCGACCCTCTGGATTTTAAAGTTTTTAGACGAGCCCATGCTTCATGTCTATTTTGTGTGTCAGGTTCCCCGTAGAAACCTGTGAACCTCCACTCTTCTGTCTTGCCCTTGTTAATTATAGTATCAATGTGGTTGTGCGAGAAAGTCTCTATGTTCAAGTCAAAGTCTTTCTTCCAAAAAATCACCAAACCCCCCGTCCTATTTCTTCGAGGAGCTATGAATTTATTTTTAAATTGTAACCGATCTTGAATTTGAATTAGCCTAGCTTCGTCCGTCCATGTTTCGGCTAAAAACACAACGGAGGGATCTTTTGCCCACACCATGTCTGCGAGCTGATTTTCTGTACGTTGGTTCCCAAGCCCCCGACAGTTCCAACATAAGAGACTCATTGGTTCTGGCGGGGCTGGGAACCAGCCGCCGCCAATATCATTTGTTGTGCTTTGTCCACCTGAGAAACCAATCTTCGCACCTTCAGTAACTCGGGTTGACTTTCATCATCTCTGTTATTTCTTTTATCCCCCACTGCCTCTTCCATTATTGTATCCGACCCCCATTCAGCTCTAGCAATCCGTTTCCACCTCCCCTCCTTTGCTTGATGAGGTATCTCATTACTCGTACCAGATTCTAGGATATTTTCCTTATTGGTAATATGATTTGGTTGCACTACTGTTTCCCTTATCAACTCAAACTTGCACAAGTCACAGTCTATCTCCGGTGTAGGGCCCCCCGTACGAACCACCACCACCGGCGAAGTCTTATTGGACTGTGAATGTGTCTTAGAAGAAGAAGAAGCTCCAGATTTCTTTGAATAAAAACCAGGGACAACAACCACGGTCTTCTTTGTTGCTGTGAACGGAGCTGCCTTCAACCATGGGCCAAATTGTTTCGAATCACTTTGCAATGTCCCTTCACTGTCTATCCAAAGTTCACAGTCTCTGTCTGCATGTGTAAGGCAGCCACACCAGTAGCACAAATTTGGTAAGCGCTCATATTTGAAAGAGACCCACTGTTCTTTGCCGTTTGCCACTGATATTACACCCCCCCTACACAGAGGTTGGGAGATATCCACAGTAACACGAACCCTTATGAAACCATCCCCTTCCACTTCTGTGCCTTCTGGTATTTCACACACGGTACCAATGGCTGAGCAAATCTTTTCAGCCACCTTGCTGGTTCTGAATCTCCTTGGTATGTCATGAACCTGAACCCAAAAAGTAACCAAGTTAAAATTCATGTCACATAAATCAACATCCTTATCGTAACGTTGTAGAGCCATTATGTATTTATCAAAACTCCACGGCTCCGTAGATAAGATTTTTTCCATCTCGTCTTTGTTATCAAAAGTAAATAAAATGATGTGATCTTCCTCTTTTTTGACTGTAAAACCGTTCCTCGATCTCCATATCGGATTAAAAGTTTGCGCAATGGCGTCAATGTTGAGTGCACGTTTGGTGTAGAATTTTGCAGCAATGGTGAACTGTGGTGCTGCTTCTTCCTCTTCCAAACGGAGGTCAGAACCCTCCCTATCCGATAGAGTTAGACAACTCCAAGCCTTGGTGAGATTGTCCATGTTTGTATCTTTCGCAGGGGCCGTAGAAGAGTAATAATCTGTTTCCCAAACCCCAACAAAAATAAACCACAAAGCCTGAGGTAACGTTGTTACCAAAGGTTACTGAAAACACCTTCAGAGAAGGGACGGCGACTTCTACGACCTAGGAGAAAAAGGAGAACCTTTTTTCACTAGCGAAGAGAAACTTAGTTTAGTAAATTAATTTTAACTCCACAAGCATAATTAAAAGAAAGGCAACTGTAAACATCCCATTTTGTATCCATATGACTTAAGTCCTCATTTCTCAATCACAACTATGGATTTCACTATAAATTTAATTAATATGATCCATTAATCACACTATTTATGTAAGAGGAGAAAGTACTAAGTCGCTATATTCCAAAGTTACTAATCTCTAGGTCAAGAAACTAGACACAATCTTGATGACATAATTTGATGGACAAGCTCATTAATTAACTTAAGGGTAAACTACAAATTTGGTTCTTATCATTTACACCATATGTCAATTTGGTCCATAATCTTTCAATTGTGTCAATTTGGTCTCTAATTTTTTTAGTGTCATGTTAATTTAGTCCATTCTGTTAGCTCTTGGATGGAAAAAGTTGATGTGTCAAATGGAATAATAAAAAATTACTTTCTAAGCTACATCATCTACCAACTATATTGCCACATCATATTAAAAAAAAAAAAACACAAATTAAAATGTTCACTCAGGTGAGTCATTTCCTTCCTTTTTGTAATTGTCTTACTTTTTTTTTTTTTTTTTTTTTTTTTGTTGAATAAAATTGTCTTACCCTCTTCACACTTCACTTCGCTGTTGTCTTCCTTACACATCTCCTTCTATTTACCCAGAAACAAAGATCTTTTCGTTTTTAATAATTTTTTGTACCAAAGACAAACATATATTTTGGTGTTTATATGAGAGTGAGACTAAAGAATGGCTAATGATCAGAATTTTTACCACAACAAAACACTAAAGGTTCATCTTCCCCCCTAAAATAACAAGCCTATCTTTCACAGAAACAAAAAATGTTGGATATAAATGACTCGCCTAATCAACAAAGAGACGATGAATCTGAAGTTTGCTCCTCTCAAAAGATATCTTTTGATAGAGACAATAACAAGGGCAAACGGGTCGTATTCCTATCAAATTCAAGCTCCTCTACCGTGGTCATCAAGCATAGATCCAATGACGATCAAGACTGTGACCCACAAAAAATCAAGTGGCGTAATAGCACCAACAAGCTATTCGAGTTCTTGTTCAATGAGAGCAATAACCCACAACCCGTGACCCTTGCACTAGAGAGAGAAAACGCACCACCGAAGAGAGAGATGAGAGAGAAATTGGGAGATAGAGAGAAACAAATCTATAGCCGCCGCCATTGTCACCACTGTTTGCAACTTCATATCTTGAGTTCTTGACTCTTGTAGTTCACGTGAAGACGAGAGAGAAGAGATGGAGATATATATAAAAGAAGAAAAAAGAAAGTTATTCAATTCAATTTTGAATTTGTGAGGAGAAAAAAAATTAGAAGGCAGAGTGGCATCTTTGAGTGTGTATGTGTGTGTGGTATCTCATATCTACTCTACACATCATTGTGAATTGTGATTGTGAGGAATGGTGGTGATGATGATGATTATTGTAAAAAATCCAACAATAGCCCCAACCAGGCGTAGCTGTCCCAAAACAAAATGCGTGAATATTTTAATTTGAGTTTTTTTTTTTTTTTTTTTCTTTTTTTTTTCATATGACTTGTCAATACCGTTTGACATATCAGCTTTTTCCATTTAAAATATAACAGAAGAGACTAAATTAACATGACACTGAAAATGTTAAACACCAAATTGACACAATCGAAAGGTAATGGATCAAATTGACATATGGTATAAAGGATAAAGATCAAATTTGTAATTTACCCTTAACTTAATCTTCTTTTGGACTGGAATTGGTGCATGGTCACCCATGACAACGTGGACTAGAAAATCAACTTTTTAATATTTCTTAACTTCACCACCTTTAGCTCTAATGACTGGTACCAGTATGACCGAGGCAAGGATATCGTGAAAAATGGTGAAAGTGATGAAATTGAAAGGCATAATAACAAGACAAACATAAACTATAAGATTAAAACAATAAAAAAAAAATTAAGATTACACTTCACGGGGTTCTACGAATTAAAATAACACTTAAAAAAGTGAAGAGAATACACTTGACTTGGGGATGGAACACAAGGAATGCTATTGAATTCTCTGGTAAGGGAACTCCGCCTTCCACTTGAACTTGGAGTAGCTTATTATATAGACTTCAAAAAAAGCACCTTTTTTTTGGGTTTTAAATAAATTGAACAAACAGTAACATGATCCGTACGAAAACTCGTTCTCTCTCTAGAGAGGAGGAAGAGGAGCTTGAGCGCAGTAACAAGAAAGTGAAGAATGTCCATCATGCGGGCTTCACGTCAGGGCAGGAGGCGAGGCCTAGCTCTTCGGGAGTGGTAGAAAGCCCCAAGGTGACGAAAGTTTCATTCAAGGATAAGCTTTTGGGAGAGATTCCAAGGGCCTATAATCAAGCTTTTGCTTTCGACGGGAGCATGGATGCGGATGTAGATTCCAATGAAGAGATTGAAGAAATCAGAGAAGGGTTTGTTGCAGTGAAACTCTCCAAGGATGTTAAGCATCGTATCAGAGCTGTCTGGGCTAGCTCATTCATTGTCAAAGTCTATGGTCGTTCTATGGGCTTCAACTATATACAAGCTAAGCTTAATGCGCTTTGGAAACCAACCGGAAGACTGGACATCATTGACCTCGTGTAAGGAGTTTTTTCTCACGCGTTTTAGCTGTAAGGAAGATCATGATATGGTTCTTAGAAAGGGTCCATGGTTTATCGGGGAGCACTTCCTTTCGATAAGACCTTGGGAGCCAAACTTCAAGCCTTCGACGACAACTGTGTCGTCCATTGCGGTGTGGATCCGACTGAATGAGCTTCCGATTGAATATTACGATGTTGAGGTTCTTAAACAGCTGGGGAACTCCATTGGTAAGGTGCTGCGGATTGATACACACACAGTAGCAGAAACTAGAGGTCGCTTTGCAAGGCTCTGCGTGCAGGTGGATATCGATAAGCCATTAGTCACAACCATCTTGGTAGGAGGCATTCACCAGCCAGTAAACTACAAAGGGATTAAAAAATTATGCTTCATTTATGGTCGCATTGCTCATCGCAAAGAAGGATGCCCATATGTCATCCGGGAACCGTCTTCACCGAAAAAAGAAAGTAATGCCAACAGGGATGGCTCGAACAGCAACTCACACGAGAAGTGTGATCAGGTGGACCCCACGTCAGGGGATGAACCAACATCCTCTGAGTAAGAGGACAAATACGGGCCATGGCTGGTGGTCTCCAGAAAACGTTAGAGCTACAAGACAATGAAGGGAGCGACTGAAGGGGGTACATTCAGCTATCTTAGAGTTAGTGGTGGCATGGCACGCCTTTATGTGGGGCCTAGGGAGGTCAATCCAAGTGGCCAAGCTCAGGGGAATAAAACCTGCAGGAATTTGGATAGTGGGCCATCAATAATGGACGATGGGCCATCAAACACGGACTGTGTTTCTACAGGCCCATATCATGCTACTTTGCCGAGTGTAGGCCAGTTTACTAGTGAGGCGTTCCCAACCCCAGCCCACAGCCCATCTGTCAGGGGCAAAAAAGGTATTGCACGTGGTAGGGCTTCTTTACCTTCTACTGCTTCAGCCGCTAACTCCATTGGCAGTCATAATCACAATCTTACTCCTTCTTTACCAAAAGCCTCCACTCATGGAATGAATCACAAGAGCAAGCAAGAGCTTCGGTTTACTTTCTCAGCAAAGAATGGGATGGAGCATCAATCGGGCAACTCGAGCAAGACCGTTGTTTGTCATGAGACGACCCAACAACAGGATCAAGGAAGCTTGGAAGCTCAGCTTGAGCACAGCGAGGGGGCTATTGATCTCGTTATGGAGATGAATACCAACTCTTTGGTGGGTTTTTCTGAACATCGTAGCATTGGAGAAGGAGGGACTGACCGTGTGGAGAACGATTCCCCACGTATCTCCCAATCCGATCTTACAGAATTTTCAGTCCACAGTGGAGCTCAATCTACACCCCATGGTCAATCAGTCAGAGATGGGAATGATGGAATTTTGTCAGACACTTATGATGAGGGAGGGCCAATTGGCAGAGTAGCTCAAGAAGATGGGATGGAATTTGAAGAAAGAGGTGAGGCCTCTACCTCCGTCTGATAATCGCTATACCCCTTCTATCACATATCATGAATTTCATCGTTTGGAATAGTAGGGGTGCTTTAAAACCCAATTTTCAAAGTCACGTTAAGGAGTTGGCTCGTGTTCATGACCACGTTGTTTTTGTGGTTATGGAGACTCTCCTGGGAGGGGAGAGAGCAAAAAAATTACAGACAGATTGTCGTTTGATGGAGCAATACATACAGATACGATTGGCCATAAGGGGGGATTATGGCTTTTATGGAACTCAGACAAAGTAGAAGTCACGTTGTTGGCTATAATAGAGCAAGAAATTCATGTTACCATCAAGGTACATACCTCTAATTTGTCCTGGATATTTTCAGCTATCTATGCTAGTCCTAGGTTTACTAAAAGATCTATTATGTGGAATAATCTAATAAATGTTGCGGAGTTGCATAGCATGCCTTGAGTTATTGCAGGGGACTTTAATGAACCACTTTCAAGTGCTGATAAGTTAGGAGGAAGAGATGTTAGCATCCGGAGATCACTCCTTTTAAAGGACTGCCTGGACAGATGTAATATGAGACCTCGGGTTCTCAGGTTCAAGGTTTACTTGGGCCAATTGTAGAGATGCCCATGTTCTCATCCAAGAGAGAATAGATAGATTTTTCGTAAATCCAGATTGGTGCGCTCTCTACCCTGAAGCTAGAGTAACTCATTTAACCAGGTGCCGCTCGGACCATTGTCCGGTTCTTCTGGAAACAAGACCTTCTGAGTGGTCCAGACCAAATGTGTCTTTCAAGTTTCAGAGCTTTTGGCTTTCTGATCCCTCATTTCCTAGGGTTGTTTAGCAAGCTTAAAGCCGGGGCAATCATCTCTAAGGGGCTATCACTAAATTTTCTCAGGATGCCTCAGACTGGAATAAAGTTCACTTTGGTAATATTTATGCAAAGAAGAGAAGGATCATGGCTAGGTTGGATGGAGTTCAGAGAAGTTTAGCCATTAGGCCGTCGCACAATTTAGTTATTCTGGAAAGGCAACTCCAAACAGAGTTGGCCTGTGTCCTCAACCAAAAAGAAGAGCTTTGGGCTATGAAATCCAAAGTGAACTGGATGATGTTCAGTGACCGCAACACCTCCTTTTACCATGTTTCAACTCTGGTATGAAGGAAAAGAAATACTATCAGTACTATAATGTCTAATAATGGGGAATGGCTGCATGATAAGCATGAGGTGAAGGAAGTGATCTGGATTGGGTTTTCTAACTTATACAGCACGTCTCTTATTTTTGTTCCTCTTTATATTCCGCCTGATAGTAACTGGCAAGCTCGCATCACTGATGAGGACCAAGACAGTCTCGAAGTAGATGTTACTAATGAGGAAATTAAAGCAGGCCTTTGGTCCCTGAAAGCTTTCAAGGCCCCTGGGCCTGATGGCCTCCACGCTGGTTTCTTCCAACGGTTTTGGCTTATAGTGGGCAAGTTAGTAATGGAGGAAGTTAAAAAGATTTTTCGGTTGAAAGAAGTTCCAGAGTTTCTAAACAGGACCCTCAACTCCTTCATACCTAAAATTCCCGACCCGGAAACCCGAAGTAGTTATCGCCCAATTAGTCTTTGTAACACGGTTTACAAGATTGTATAAAAAATATTAGATGCGAGATTGAGACCGTTGCTTGACCAAGTCATCTCGCCTCTGCAGACCGCCATTGTTCTAGGTAGAAGAGGTACCGACAATGCCATCATAGTCCAAGAACTAATTCATACTGTGAATAGAAAGAAGGGCAAGACTGGGTATATGGCAATCAAAATAGATTTGGAGAAAGCTTATGATAAGCTCGAGTGGAGCTTTATTAGGGAGATGCTCTTCAAAATAAATTTGCCTCAAGGGATTATAAAGCTTGTTATGAGCTGTATTTCCTCGGTCACTACTTCTATTTTAGTTAATGGAGCAAGGTTGGATCATATTCTTCCGTCTAGAGGAATTAGGTAGGGATACCAGTTATCCTCGCACATCTTCATTATATGTATGGAACTTCTTGGCCATCTCATTGATGCACAATGTAGTTCCAAGAACTAGATTCCTGTGAAATCAGCTAGGGGAGGCTTGGCGTTCTCACATCTCTTCTTTGCAGACGATCTAGTATTATTTGCTAGAGTTGACCAAGCAAATTGCACTACTATTCGAGAGGTGTTGAACGAGTTCTATGACCGATCTAGGCAAGCTATTAGTGAAGCGAAATTCAGAGTTTATTTTTCACCAAATGTAGACAGGGACATGAGAGATTCTCTGTGCAATATCCTGGGTTTTCAATCTACCCCAAATATTGGAAAGTACCTTGGCCTCCCCATAAAACATCATGGCCCTTTAGCTAATGATTTCAATTTTGTTCTGGATCGGGTGAAGCAGAAGCTCTCAGGCTGGAAGGCAAACTTGCTATCTTTGGCGGGCAGAGCTGTTTTGGTCAAACATGTATCCTCAACTATCCCTAACTATGTGATGCAATGTGCTTACCTTCCTGGCAAAATATCGGAAGGCATTGATAGAGTGAATAGAAATTTTCTCTGGGGCTCTTCGAAAGCTGCTAGAAAGACTCATTGGGTGAGCTGGGAAAAAGTTACTAAGACTAAGGAGGAGGGTGGCTTAGGGATTCAGTCTGCTAAAGGAAGGAATTTGGCTCTTTTAGCCAAGCTTAATTGGAGATATCAGACAGAAGGAAGCTCCCTATGGGCTCAGGTGTTTAAAGGTAAGTACTGTAGCACTCGAAGAATGAACTCGAGGAATGGTGACAAACTACCTTGCTCCAGGGTGTGGTCAGCAATGAAGAAGGGAGATGAGGTGTTTAGGAAAGGAGTTAGATGGACCATTGGAAGGGAAAGTAATCTCAGTTTGTGGAATGATAACTGGACCAAGCTTGGTCCACTACGGCAAACCATTCAAGGCCCAATGACTCGAGAAGCTATTAGGCTAAGGGTAAGGGACGTTGTTTCCGTTGGTGGGTGGGACTGGACCAAAATTCCTTTTGTTTTTCCGAATGCAACAAAACTTGAGCTTCAGGCAGTTCTTGTTGCATTGGCTTCGAGAGGAGGGGATAAGTTAACTTGGGTAGATTCGGTTCATGGCACTTTCAATATTGGGTTAGCTTACAAGTTAGCCAAAAGTGTGGAGCATGATGCTCAATTTGAAGGGAATTAGATTTGGAAGGCAAAGGTCCTGCCCAGGATTCAAACTTTTGTTTGGCTTTGTTTGCATAACAGCATAGGAGTAAGGGGATTGCCTCTCTTCAAGGGGTATTATTTTTGAGAGCTCCTGCCCATTGTGTCACGTAACCAACGAGTCCATCTTGCATGCTCTAAGGGACTGTGGCGTGGTAAAGACTATCTGGGTTCAATTGGGAGTGCATGATGTTGACAATCACTTCTTTGAAAGAGAGCTTCAAGAGTGGTTAAAAGTTAATGGGACAAACGAGCACATCATGGGTCAACTTCACATTCCCTGGAATAGTATATTTCTTTTTGCCATTTGGCTAATATGGAAGCGTAGAAATCATACGGTCTTCAGGAATCATGGGCCGAACCCCCAATTGGCAAAAGAAATAACCCAAAGAGCTTTTGAGTACAATTTCTGTGTTGCACCAGCCAAAGAGCCCGTCGTTATTAGACAAATTCGGTGGTCCAAACCTGAAGTAGGTTGGATGAAATTGAACACGGATGGTTCCTCCCTTGGAAATCCAGGCTTGGCAGGGGGAGGGGGTTTGATACGCAATGAAGAGGGCGGATGGGTAGTTGGTTTTGCTCGAAAAATAGGAATAACAACAAGTTTTCTTACTGAACTTTGGGCACTTAGAGATAGTCTTAACCTCTGTGTTAGCCGTGGCATAGCAGCAGTTGAAGTGGAGTTAGATGCGAAGGCTATTGTGGATGTAGTCTCCAATCCTAAGTATTCTAATATCCTTGCTTCTGCTCTCATGGAAGGCTGCAGGTATTTGATCAAGCAAATTCCCCAAACCCGTTTTAGACACTGTTTCCGGGAAGCTAATCGGTGTGCGGATACTTTAGCTAGAATGGGAGGTCTTCGAGACATTAATTTTGTTGTTTTGAAAGTCCGCCTGTGGACATTTCTAGTTTTTTAGATTTTGATCTTAACGGCTTGTCCTTGAACAGGCTCTACCCTGTTTCTTTGTTTGAGCTTTAGTTGTTAATTTAATTCCTTTTGACCAAAAAAAAAAAAAAAAAAGCACCATTGCCTTGAATATATTCTCATGACGCTATTGTTGTGAATTATGTCTAGAGCCTTCGGGCTTGGGGCTACTATTGTTTCTGACTACACAAAGACTTAACCTTAAAAAAACTTGAGTAGCTTGATGGATTTGCCACGTGTACACATTTTAACGGATTTAGTGCACTAGACCCAACCCTTGTCAGTTGTCACGTACTTCCTTAAAAGACAATGCAATTTTTTTTTTTTTTTGGATGAACTAAAAATAAAATGCATTTGAACATTGATGAATATTAATATGTGCCCATTAGCAAACAGTGGAGCATGGTTCCTTTTCTTTTGTTCTTCCTAATTCTTCTTTTGGTTCCTCTACATCAGTGTTGCATATTGCTTTTTAAGGGGACTTTGAAATGACATTAATAAACTGAGACAATTATAATTTTGAGGAACCAACATATTAGAAGTTGGATAGAGATGGCCTTTTATGAATTACTAATGGAGTAGCTTTGATTAAAATATTCAAAAAATATTTTAAAGCAGCACCAACGTTCTTCATTTCCTTTCAAATAAATGATCCACTAATAGTTTTAGTTGACAAGTACTATTACGTAAATTTCAAAGGGATGAGCATTACTGTGACAATCTCTCACAACACTCGATAACTACTCAATGTGGGCTGGCCGCTGAGTTTCATTTGGGATCAAAACCCATATCATATGCCATGAGATCTGCTATAGATAATTGGTATTCATTTTCCACATTTCTCATAGCCAAGCCCGGCCCAAACAGAAGTAAGCAAACCTTAATAATCCCTCGAGTCCGTAAGTTTGGTTTGATTAAGTTGTACTTTAAAAACAAAATTGAGATTTTAAAAAATTATACCTAAAATAAGTCAATTTCCCATTTGTTTGGACATTAATATTTTTTGAAAAATGAATCATTTTTCAAAAAGCATTTTCTAAAAAACTATATTATTTTTCTATGTTCGGTAGCTACTTTAAAATAAGTTAGAAAACTATCTTTTAACTTTCCTTATTTAGCTTAGTGTGAGATAGAATTGATTTCCTTAAAATTTTAATAGAAAACAATTTTATTTCCCTCCAAGCTAAATATGTATTATGTAAGGAAAGTTAAGAGATAATTTTTCTTTGACCAATTTTTTTCTAATACTACCAAACACAGGATAACGCAAAAAACTATCTTTACATAAGATTTATCATCAAAATAAACAGAATGGTGAATTTGGTTCAGCTTTTTGATTTTGGGCTTTTTGTAAATGTAGCTGTACGGATAAGGGCCCAAAATCATATATTGGGCCTTGGGTTTTGTCCGAGGACATTGACAAGTTCGAGAAGAGATAAATAATTATGAGGGATTCCAGTTTAGAGTCTTATAAATAAAAGATGAGTGGAAAGCGGTTTGAGGAGGAATTCCTCCTTGGATAGAATAGATATTGCTCAGATGAGTATTCCAAGGATAAAGGTAATCTCCATAGAAGCCCAAGTGATAGGGACGTGCCTCACGAACATACGAGAAGGAAGGGAACCCAAAAATATCTAAGGAAAAGTTGCTACCACCGCATTAAATGTACTGCAGCTACTTTTCTAGTCGCATTTATGTAGAGAAGACCTCTGAACAGTGCTGCTTTTGCTACCACAATTCACAGAAAACCAAAGAGGGTGTCTGATAGGACGGACACTCAAGTAAGGGCTCAAATGATCAACAAGTGTAGGATCAAGATGATCCAAGGAGAATTATATAGTGTAAGAGACCCTCCATGAGGAAGGGATCGGAAAATAGAAAGAAAATACTGTAGCAATCAAAGTTATACTTGTAATCAGTTTAATTGATTTATATGGAGGGTTACCTCCTCGGACAGTAAAAATTAAGTCCGTTTTATGTTTCTTGTTCTTGCTTGATCATTTCCTGAATTCATACTAGCCGTTGTCAAATTCATTAGGGCCTGGTTCTTTAACCCACTCTCTACAAATTTATTGTACTGGACTCATTGAGCCCACGTTCCTTACCTTTTGGGCTTGGGCTGCATATTGTGTCCTTACAGTAGCGATTTGCAATTGCTGATCAAAGAATGTAACACGGAAAGCACTTAAATCATGTTTACAAAACTGAAAGTCACGATTTCAAAATTTTACCAAAAGCCAAAAAAGTGGCAATTTCAAACTACCAACATGATTTTGGCACAAAAACTAACTGATTTTTAAATTAAACCATTGCAAATATGAAAGACCAACAAATATGCAATTACAAGCAACAATTACAATTAAAAAAAAAAAAATTCAGAACCACTCTAGTTTGGGAATTATTATCTTGTTTGGAAGTTTAAAAGGCAATCTCATTTTAGTATTTTACTATCTGCAAGTTAAGCAGCATGGGTGAGAAGAACTAATTATTTCTTTTAGTTTGGGTTTTTCTTTATAATATTTTTGATAAGCTCATAAGCTTTTAGGATGGGTTTAAAATCTAACGTGTTTCATATACTGCTTTAATTTACTAAATTGTTTTTTTAATAAGTCATTATGCTAAATTGCTAATTAGTTACCTAGTAAATTTATATAAGAGAGTCAAATGAAAAGAAAAGAGGGCTTAAAAAGAGTAAAGGAAAGAGAAAACTCCTCCTCTAGTACTCTATACTTTTTTTTTCCCCTCTTCTAAGTACATAAGCCTTCTCAGTGTGTTTTCCGTTATGTTCTTTTAAAAGTTTGAACCAAATGGTGTCACATTACTTAATAATTAGATAAAAATGTAAAATTGACCTTCTAACTTTAATATTTTTTTCATTTTAGTCCTCTAACTTTCAATTTTTGTCCATGAAATCCGTTACAATTTAGTTAGTGGCTACCGTTAATGTTACTGAAACGACGCCATTTTGCAATTTTTTTTTTTTTTAATTTGGAATTAAAAGAAAATAAGAAAAATCTGAAAAAATAAAATAAAAATAAGGTTGTTCCCCTTCCCCTAAAATCAAAACACACTAAAACTATTCTTGTGCTTATTCTTTGCTGGGTGAAGGTATTTATGAGAGAAGTGTTGGTGGGGTGCAACGCAGATGACCCATTTATATACAGATTAGTTTAGTTTAGTCATTAAGCTCTAACTAAATGCATCACCAAAAAACAAAAAACAAAAACCCATATCTAGAAATTTGAGGTCTTCTTTCATTGCTTGGTTTTTGAGGCACTCTTCTGCTAAGCATTCCGAGTGAGATCAGGTTTTTTGTTTGTTGTTATGTGAGATTTGGGAGTTGGGTTTTGTGTAGGAGGTTGTTTGTGATGGTGGGTGTGGAATACCATTTGGATCTGAGAGAGATTTACTGAAAGAGAAAGAGAGAGTAATGGAAGGGAACTTTGTTATGGCTTTTCTTTCACTCTTCCTGATCTTCCTGCTCTCTCCATTATGCTTGATTTCAGCTAACATGGAAGGTTTGTTTTGATATTCATATACTTGCTCTTATTCTTTTAATGTTTTTCTCTTGCGCTTTGATCTTTGTTTGTTAATTTTTGGATATGGGTTTTTAAAAATTTTGGCAAGCTAAGAAAAAAAAAAAAAAAAAAATCTTTAGTGTGTTTTGATTTCAGGGGAAGGTTGTCGTTCCCCTTAATGTTTTTTTTTTTGTTTTTTTTTTTTCTCTCTCTCTCTCTAAACGGCGTCGTTTCAGTGACATTAACACCAGCCGCTAATTGAGTTGTAACGAAATCCTGCATTGACAAAAATTGAAAGTTAGAGGACTGAATTGACAAAACTAAAAGTTAAAGGTCCGAAATGAAAAAAAATGTGAAAGTTAGAGAGTCAAATTTGCATTTTTGCCTAATAATTATGTATCCAATCTTATCAGCCAAACAGAGGGATAAGATTCACACAGAACAAACTTGATAGATTCTTGTAAATAGTAAGGTACTAGCTGCCAAACAAATCATACATCGTAAGTAGATTAAAAATTTAGAATGCTCTTAAATTATTGACCGTTTCAGATAGTCATGAAGTTGTAAATATACATGTAATATAAGGACACCTAAGAATGTACTAGTCTAGATCTCTATATTCTGTACAGCAAGAATATGAACCAACTGAATTGGTAGCAAGTTTAAAAGTTGAACAAAAATTGATATCATGTATTTGATCAAAAGTAGATGGAGCTACATTACATAGTTGATTATTTGGTTCTTTCTATATGAATAACTTAGCTTTGAATGTCTTCTCAAAAAAAAAAAAAAAAAAAAAAAAACATTGCTTTGAATGCCTCTTCCTTTTTTGTTGTAAGTATTAAAAATAAATAAATAAATTCAAGTTTAAGGGTTACAACTTACACATTCTTTTAATCTAACAAAATATATCTATTAATATAGATAATAGATTATCTAATCTTATACGATTATCTATCAATATCAAGCATGCAAGAATTCAGTTATTAACACGGCAAACTCAAGTTTTACAGACTCTAGTTTCAAAATAGTGGTAAATCACTAATTATGTTGCAAACTGATCACTAATTATTTTGCAAACAGTGATAAAACACTAATAATTTCGGCCAAATATAGTATTTGATCATTTTCACCGTTATTAACACATGGATGTGTTTAAACTTTAAACTTTAAATTCAATTAACATTTAAGAAGTAATATTTTCCAACTTTTTTTATAAAAAAAAAAAAAAACTTTTACATGTATCTTGGTATAATCACATACCACTACGATAATCAATTAATATGATGCGTGCAATGATTTTTGTTGATTGACAAATGAAGGTGACCAAATCTAGCTAAAATTTTAGAAATCATAAAGTTTTTAAAATGAGAAATAAATAAGATTTTTATTTTTTATTTTTTTATGGATCTTCCACTATCAATATGGATCCATCAAAATGCAGAAGTTACTCTACTGTTTGTATGGATGGCACCATCGAAGGGCAGCCTATTTGAAATCTCCCTTGCACTATCACCCTCGATCCTAGTTTCCATCACCACTAGAATTGCCGGGTTATGATTCCTAACCAACTCTCGGATATAACTTTGAAAGGAGGGCTTTCGAGCACCCCTGCAGTTCCATACCATGATATTCATGAGGAATCAATGCTGTGGGGTGGAGCACTCATCGAAGGGTAGCAGGAATTTCGCCTCCTCCTTCAAATTCCATCCGATTCGCTTCAGCATTACCTTCTTCTGCCCCTCTGACAGACATTCCCACACCATCTGCCGATACACTTCCACCAACGGTGCATCCATCAGAAAAAGCCACCAAGGATTTGTCACCTCTGTCCACACTGAGTCCGCCATCGGTAGCCCGTCCTCCCTTACACTCACCTTTATCAATAGGAAGATCCATTTCCATGCTTTTCGAAACTTGTTGCTTAGCCACCCCATGGCCCGAGATGGATTGGCACGAGTCTCATCTAGCACCACCTCTAGAATCTCCATTACAACTCCCTCTAAATTTAAATCCCATCTCTAGCCTTGGCGTGGTTGTGATCTGAAGCTCAAGAGTAGCTCTCGATTTTGATCCTCCATTACTTTCCAACTTAGATTCTCCACTGCGAGTTGCTTGCTCGTCAGCTAATAGGGATGGCAGATTATCCACCTGAACAGCACGAGGAGAATTGCAATGCTCTCCTTCAGCGGCACCTAAGATAGAACCTTGAGATGCCCTAGCATGGGTAAGGGCCTTTTTCCCTTTGACAGACGCCTTCTAATTGGGCTTATTGTTTGCCAGATCATTCCCAGTCTGAAAGCTTACACTCGCTACATCTAAAGCCCTTGGGCTTGGGTCAATGGCAGGTTGGGTCTGATGGTGTGTTGCCTCCCTTATATTCTTAATGACATTTGCCACTTGGGCACCCTCAATAGGCCTTGGCTGTGATAATTTCTTTTTCGCTTCCCTTGTAGGCCTAGGGATGGCCATGGGTAGGGTATGGATCGGGTATACCCATACCCGACCCGAAAATTTTACCCATGGATACCCGATTATCAATACCCATTAATATCCATACCCGAATCTTACCCGAATATATTATCCATGGATATCCATACCCTACCCGAAACCCGAAAGCCATTTAAAATTTTTTTTTTTTTTTAATTCAAAACATTTTAACATAAAAACTAACCAATCTTAAAAAAGAAAAAACTAATCAATAAAAAATTTTATGGATTAGTTTGTATCTGCTTCTTTCTTTTTCTTTTTCTTTTTCTTTTTTTTTTTTTTTTTTGAAATTTGGCCTCCCTAGGATCTTATTTGCCCTTATCTCATTCCCAAGACCGCCACGCACTTTATTCTTTTGGCCCTTTTCCAGCACAGAGGTGAGCCCACCATGCCTCTGAAATTTTGTCCCACTCTTCTTACGTCCAACCACTACCCAAGGTCCGTATGTACCTTCCTGCACACATTCTTGCCCACTCTCATGCACGACCTCACTGGTTGCCTCACCTACCCTTTCAGAGCCCGACCCACGCTCCTCGCATGAGCTACCTCCCTTCTCTCCAACATCCACTGAACTCACCTCCCTCGGCTGCATGTCTTGACGGATAGTGTACGGGCAATTCTCCTTGCGGTGGCCCATTCTTCCACACTCAAAACATAATTTCTGAATACCCTCGTAACAGACAGGTTGTTCAAAACTGCCAATCAACACCGCTGTGACCAACGGTTTATCGACATCAATTTGAACACAAATCCTAGCAAACCTCCCTCTAGCTTCGGAGGCAGTATGCGTGTCCACTCTAAGC
This sequence comes from Quercus aquifolioides, assembly GCA_019022515.1. Lineage (NCBI taxonomy): Eukaryota > Viridiplantae > Streptophyta > Magnoliopsida > Fagales > Fagaceae > Quercus > Quercus aquifolioides. The sequence continues at coordinate 16,549,757 of CM032325.1, read as the reverse complement.
ACATTTCCAATGGCTTTTCCAATCTGTAGGAAGGCTATAGCATTATAGTACTCAATTGGAAGTTCATTAAGTCTTATCCAGACTGCTATCGAGGAAACACTTGCTGATTCTGGTCGGAAGTCCGGCTCCCATGGCCTAATGGAGAGGAAATGTTCTCCGATAAAACCAAGGTTCCATTCTAAGGACAGCTTCATAATCTTCCTACAGTGAAAGCCGAGTCAAAAAGAATCATGCCCCAGGTCGACACAATCCAGTCTACCAGCAAGTTTCCACAAAGAAAGGAGCCTGTTATGGAGAAAGCTAAAACCAACCGACCTGCCATAGACCTTCACAATGATAGCTTTTGCCTATGGAGTTTGGATATGCTGTTTAAATTCTCTGGAAAACTTGATTGCAACTAGACCTTCCAGTAGTGCCTCAACTTCCTCATCTGAGCCTTCGTCATCTTCCATGAGATCTCCAAAACTAAAGGCCTGTGTATAGGCACCTGGTATTTCACCAACAAGTTTGTCTTTGAAGGAAGACATTCCACTCCACCGCCCATGGCCATTGCTAGGTGACGATGGGCCTGACTCCTACCCTTCTTGAAAGCCTGCATGGCTTACATCCTTAACTTTCTTCTTGCTACGTGCCAATTCCTCCTGTTCTTCCCGAGAGAGAGAGAGAGAGAGAGAGAGAGAGAGAGAGAGAGAGAGAGAGAGAGAGAGAGAGAGCTAGCCATATTGATACGCATCCTAAAATGCAATGGTTGCTCGCTAGGTACGGTCAACAACTTTAGTGGGCTCCTTTTTTAGTACAATTAGATGATGTTCAATGTGACACGCGAACTATTTTATAATTTTATTTAAAATTATTTTTATGTATATTAAGACCTATATATAATATTTATTTTGTTGTGTAATATTTATATTTGCTCACAATATTGTTGAATGCTTTGAAACTTGATTTTCTTAATTCATTATTATTTTTTAAAAATTGTATAACACTATAGGACTATAAAATATTATAATATTTACTGTTAAAAGTAGATTTTATTTTTTAAACTGATTAAATGATTTTGAAATTTATAAATAAGAATTTAAATCATAAAGTACTTTTATATCCTAAAATTATATAAACTTAAGTAGCCTCCTAAACACTTCCTTAATCACTTTATTTTCACAACCAAATATGGAGATCTCGATTGCAAATACTCAATTCTTTATCTCAATAAAACTAAGGAAATCATTTGTAAGTATCAACATAAAGAGAATGTGATTAAATAAAGAAAATGGATTGTCCAAAACGAGTTACAACTTACAAGTGGGTTGGGTTACTCGGGTTGATCGGGTATTTTTTCTCATTTAGGAAAAAAAAAAATTCTTCATCTTTCTTTCAATGCAATAAGAGAAAAAATTGCAAATTACTCAGAAATAAAATTTAAATAATACATAAATTTTTAAGTTTACACAATTCATAATTCACTAATGATATTATTGTTACAAAAGACAAAAAAAAAAAAAAAAAAACTAAATATTGTGGAACATAATTTTTTTTTTTCCTTTTAGTTTCAATAATTCAACACTATAGACTATAGATACTCAATGTGCATGTGAAACTGTGAGAAATGAATGTATTGTAAACAATATATTGATATGTGGAAAAAAAATCACTTTAAAAATGTGTCGAGTTTGGGTCAAATATGGGTTGACCCAACTTGACTTATTAAGCAGGTTGGGTACGGGTTGACCTAATTTTATTTTAGGTCTTCTTGGATTGAGTTTGGTGTTTTCTTTAGGTTTGGGTTAGTTTGTCACCTAATCAGATTCGGGTCCAATTTTGCCAAATCTAGCCTTTTTGTGCTTGCTTCAACAAAATAAATGAAAAATTACTCATTTCAACCTTCTCATTACCCAATTACTTCTCTTTTCTCACTAACTAAAAAACATCACGTTGTGGGTTTCAGTTAGTTCAACTGGTAAAATCTATGATGGTTGAATAAGAGATCTGAGGTTCAATCTCTGCCTACACCAAAAACCGACTGGTATCTTGGTCTGATGATAAAAAAAATTATCATTAGGAGCAGACGCCATAAATTAAAACTCTCTAAAAAAATAATAATAATAACATCACGTCATATAATATAATATTAAATAAACTTATCTACAAAGAATATTTTGTCCAATCACTCATAAATTCATTGGTGATTAGGTTTGACAAAAATACAACTATAATAAAATAATAAAAATAAAGTTTTTAAATATTTTACATGAGCCCACATAAATTTTACCAAATCCCCCAAATCCATTATTTTATTTACTTTTTTTTATGAGATTTTCATTTTCGCTAAATTGACTCATGGAATTAATGGAATGATCATCGCGTAACTATTGATGTGAATCAAGAGGCGAGTCTTCAATTTGATGGATACAAAAGAATTGCAGCCCCAATTGCCCAAAAGTCCAAAGGGTATTTTTTTTAAGATGCTAAGTCCATAACGTTTTTACAACAAATTATAGGTGGTTAGTAGTTATTAGTTTAAATTTGAACCTATCACTGAGGTTACTTTTTTGCCCCAACAATAACAACCAATCAATAATAACCTACTACTCTCTCCGTCCCAATTTGTTTGTTCTGTTTGAAAAGTTAAACTTTTTAAGGGAACATCATTTATTGTCTTGTCTGCTTTATAAAAATGTATAAGTTTATAAAACTACCCTTAAATAAATTTATCAATTTTTTTTAAAAGAGTTATTCTTAATGAGGCAACTAAAAATGTGTCCCAATTAGATTGATATTTTAAAAATATTTGTTAGTTTTCTTTTTAAATAGTTTTGAAAATAAAGAAGGGGTACAATAGGAATATTAGTAACTTAATAACTTTTATTTTAAAAAACAGGACAATATTTTAGGACATTTCAAACTGAAATAGAGGACAAACAAACTGAGACGAAGAGAATACTTAAAATTTATTGTAAAAATATTATTGACATAATATTTTTTTTTTTTTTTTTACCCACTTTCTACTTTTTAGATACACCTTTTTAAATCTCATAATACATTTTCACAAAAAAAAAAAAAAAGCTTCTTCAACAGTTCCATTCCCCCCCCCCCCCCCCCCCCCTTCGTATATAAAACACAGCCAAACAAACAAATCAAAACCCCCCACGCCTCTTCAAACACCCTAATCCCCTCCCTAAACCCCTAACTCCACGCGCCCACAATGCAGGCCACACTCAAACCCCAAACCCCACGCGCCACCTTCCTCATCCCCAGACCCACCACCAAAAATGTCCCCCACAACCACCATAGAAGACTCTTCACCACCCGAGCCACCTTAACCCAACAGCAGCAGCAGCTGGATCAGGAGGTGAAGAAGACTATGAAGCTGAACAAGTACAGTGGTCGCATCACAGAACCCAAGTCCCAAGGTGGGTCCCAAGCCATGCTCTTAGGCGTGGGTCTCTCCGAAGAGGACCTGTCCAAACCTCAAGTGGGTATCTCCTCCGTGTGGTACGAGGGCAACACTTGTAACATGCATCTCCTTAAACTCTCCGAAGCTGTCAAAGAAGGTGTACGACAAGTTGGGTTGGTACCGTTCAGGTTCAACACCATTGGTGTCAGTGATGGTATCTCCATGGGGACCAGAGGCATGTCGTTTAGCCTTCAGTCTAGAGACCTCATTGCTGATAGTATTGAAACTGTGATGAGTGCACAGTGGTACGATGCCAATATCTCCATTCCTGGTTGTGACAAGAACGTGAGTTTCACACTTCGCTAATCGCATTTCTTCTAACATTATTGCATTATTAAGTTAAAATTCAATTTTGTCCTCTAACTTTTATTTCAAATTGTCAAATTTAGTTCAATTTTTATTTTTGTCTGTTAGCAAATAATGCGGTTTAAACATTTTTTTTTTTATTAATATTTTGACTGAAACATTCATGAGACGTGTCATTTAATATATCTTTTTGTTTGATGATTATTATTCTAAAAGAAAAAAAATTTAACTGGATTCATTTGCTAATATATTTGGACAAAATGATCAAATTGACTCGATTTGATGAAGTGAGAAACTAAATTGTCAAGGGACTAAATTGAAGGCTTGTTGGGCATGGACTGGATTAGTTGTTTCTTGTCTCATTTTACATTTTTAATGTAATATTTTTTTTTTGCAGATGCCTGGTACAATTATGGCAATGGGTCGGCTTAATCGACCAAGTATCATGGTTTATGGTGGAACTATCAAGGTTTGGGACTTCACTTTTCACAATTTTTTTGATTTTGCTAACATTGGTGTGCAGTTTTTTTTTTTGGGAGCGAATGACTATTCTCCTGAGTTTGTACCAGTTAATTACAGGGAAGAATTGCTTGGGGGTGGCCCCAATATGCTGGTTAGGAATTTTGAAAGCAAGACCTCATAGATGTCATGAGGCCTTGGGAACCATTAGACCAACCCCTTGGGGTTCACTTTTGACTACTTAATAATCAAGTAGAAGTATCAATTATCTTTGAACATAAATGGGAATTCTACTAATAAAACATAGAAAAGAATACACTTGATGGGAAATGTTTAAGATTTGTCTGATTCTGTATTAGTGTTTTAATGAATGAGATATGATGATCATATACTGTATACTTGATTACATAGTTTCTGTTATTGTTAATTATTTACTAGAAATGTTTGACCTTTTTGTTCATTTATCCTTATTCAAATTGTAGCTGGTTGGAGAGTAGATGGATTTTAAGGTTCTAATAAAGTATCTTCCTTTGATTTTTTCTATTGCAGCCTGGTCATTTTCAAGGCAATACTTATGATATAGTGTCTGCATTTCAGGTAAGCACGCTAATTTTCAGGTTGATAATTTCTGGGTTCAAGTTATAAATGGTTCAATGATGTGTATAACACAGACATTAATTTATATATATATATATATATATATTTTTACTGTTATTTATTCTTCTTATTCTGCCTCTAGTGTGAAGCCTTTTTTGTCTCGAGTCGAAGCATCTAAGAGTGTTGAAATTTTCTCTATAGGTCCAATAGATAACCGGAATGTTTTATTCTTTTGTCTGCACAGTATTTTGAAACATAAACGTAATTCATTTTATTGTGTTGATTAATCTGGGTATTATAACTTTAGTCATATGAAGGGACAGGTTTGACCTTTTTTGGATTCTCTAGTGTAATCTGATAGTTGCCAATTGTCAACCCAGCTTAGGGAAATTAAGTTCGCAAAACTTCAGCAGAGGAAATGCTACTTTTATGCTACATTCTGTAGGATTCTGTGAGTCACAATCCTGTTTCCACAACTAGTTAAGTGAGTCGGAGAAATGCACCGAAGTGTAATAGTCCTTTTTCGTTTTGTTTTGTGAAAAAGGCATTGCACCTGTAAAAACTAGTACTGAATTGTGTTGTAAGCACTTCTTTAACATCTAAAGATAATATATTAAGATTGCATATATTCAGGCTCTGCAGATGTATAATAGAAAGAAATAGACATGGAAAATAGGGCTGGGCATTTAGCTTGATGTGTCTTTCCCATGTTACATTTGATGTTTCATTACATTAGATATAGGAGTGGCTTCTTGCTGATAAGTTATATGGAAACTTAGTCTAATTTTTTTTTTTTTAAATGAATAATTAGAATAAATAAAAATAATGCAGTTTATGGAAACTACTTGCTTTTGCATTTACACTTCATAGGTTATGTTATGACAACATATGGGTTGTGAAATAGTTGAAAGGAGATATAATTTTTGACTTTAGCAATGTGAATGTGGTATGTTGGGAACTTGGAATCATATTTTTGTACCTTCAGTTCTAAACGCGATGCAAAATCTTATAAGAGATACAAATCACTGACTGTTATTGCATTAGGAGGGAGGGACCGTAACTCATGTAGCTGTGGTTGACTGGGTGTATATGTGTGATATACATGTCCATGCTTAGAAAGGTGCCTTTGTAATGCATGACATATGCTACTCCATTATCAAAAGCTTCTTTGGAAATCTACAACTTAATAGTTAAATATTGATGGCTTAAGTAGCTTTATGTGTTATTTGATCAGATTTTGAGGTCATTTAATTAATTTGTTAAATACCTATATCCATTTGTACTATGTGATTGTGCAGATATGTATAGCCATAGCTTATGAAAAATAAAAATAACATGTGACATTTAAAGGCTGTAACTCATTCTTCTGTTATCCAAATAATGCAACTTGTTCATTTCTCATCTTAATTTCTGTAGTGCTATGGAGAATATGTAAGTGGATCCATTACTGAAGAGCAGAGGAAGAATGTAATCCGTAACTCCTGCCCTGGGGCAGGTGCTTGCGGTGGTATGTATACAGCCAATACCATGGCCTCTGCTATTGAAGCTATGGGGATGTCTATTCCTTACAGGTGGAAATTTGTCTCTGCCTGATCACTTGAACTGGCATCAATTAGCATAGTTGTTCTTATCTTCTTATTTATTTATTTTCCCCTGAAAGCTCTTCAACACCTGCTGAAGATCCATTGAAGTTGGATGAATGCCGTTTAGCTGGAAAATACCTTTTGGAATTACTAAAAATGGACTTGAAACCACGAGATATTATCACTCCAAAATCCTTACGTAATGCAATGGTTATTGTCATGGCACTAGGTGGCTCTACAAATGCTGTTTTACACTTGATTGCTATTGCAAGGTGAGGAGAGCCTTCGGTACCAACTTTCCAGTGCATACTATTGATTGCATGACATTGAAGTTTCTCATGGCAATATTCTTGGCAGGTCTGTTGGTCTGGACTTAACTCTTGATGATTTTCAGAAGGTCAGCGATGAGGTTCCATTTCTTGCAGATCTTAAGCCTAGTGGAAAATATGTCATGGAGGATGTACACAAGGTTCGCTTTTCAAAAAATATCTTGTCTTGTGCTTTTAATTCACTGCTTCTATTAAAGATGGCAGAAGACACTACTTCTTTTTTGGTTTTTTGTGTGGATAATTTTTTCTTTTTTTAATATACGATTTGGTTTAATTAGTCTATCTATGTTTGGTTTAATGATTGTATTGATAGATTGGAGGAACACCTGGAGTCATTCGCTACCTTTTGGAGCTTGGATTTTTATATGGGGATTGTCTGACTGGTACATATATTTGGGTTTTTGCAGTCATGAGAATATGTACTTTGTTGTAGTGATCTTATTATTAACATAAAGTTATTTTCTTTTTCTAGTTACCGGGAAGACTCTGGCTGAAAATGCAGCAAGTTTCCCTCCCTTGGCCACAGGGCAGGTTTGATGGCTTTGATATTTTATTTATTTATGAGAGCTAATGATTGCAATGTCTTGTTGCTTTTACTATTGATAAATTAAATGTATTTGAATTTTGAAGAAAAACATTTGATGCTGTTATTCCTTTGCTTTTTTATTTTTATTTTATTTTTATTTTATTTTTATTTTATTTTTTATTTTTTTTATGCAGGATATAATAAGACCTGTGGAAAACCCCATAAAGAAAACAGGCCATATCCAAATATTATATGGAAATCTTGCACCAGATGGTTCCGTAGCAAAAATCACTGGAAAAGAGGGGCTATATTTCTCTGGTATTATTTTATGTTCTACTTTTGGTCTGTTATTCTTGAAGTTGTATGTTATATAATTCAAGTTTAATGTTTGGTGTGCAAAAATATTTATCACAAAAATGCTCTCCAGGCCCTGCGCTTATCTTTGAAGGAGAGGAATCTATGATCGCAGCTGTCTCAAAGGATCCTTTGAGTTTTAAGGTATGTGTTTTAGTCAATATTGTTGTATAATGCTCAAATGGCACCTGATTCCCTTGCAAGAGCAAGGTGGAGGGTAAGATTGTGGCTTTAAGGTCCACAAGGTACACATATAACTTACCAATAAAAAAGGTCAGAACCCAAAGTTGCTTGATTGAATGCAAAGGTTTGGAGAAAACTGGGTCTCTGTTATACCTAATGCTTTGTTGCTTATACTTGCAGAAAGGACTGTTGCCCAAAATGCAGCTCATGTGCTTCATAGTGAACTTGGTTATGAAATTTTTTGCCCCTTCTATCAAAAGTAAAAGGAGAGATGGGGGGGGGGGGGGAACCTTCTTGTATACATGAGTTGCACCCTCTATTGTATTTTTTCAATGACATGACTTAATTAAAAAAACAAAGAAAAAGAAAGAAAAGACTTGGATTATTAGGCTTGTTTCTTAGTGAAAAAAAAGCATCATAGCTGAGCACTGTTCTCCCAGAAATATGATTCTCCCAACTGATCTTTTGCATTAGGAGATCCATTAAAGTGATAAGTATATTAAAGTATTATTGAATTGTCTGAATTTTAGACATCTGCTAAAGGCTTATTAGGCCCAAAGGACTAATTATTATTCATTTAATCATTTTTTATAATTGAATTTTATTATTCTTTTTTTTTCCCCAAAGAGATCTCTGAAACCTATTAGATTATCTCTTCTATGTGATCTTCTTTCTGCATGTTCATTTACATACTGCACTGATTTTTCTTGTATTATTTTGTTCACTCAGTTGAAAAAAGTATATGGATTTTGTAACAGAAAAAAAATTTCCCAATTCTGTTTTGAGGTGCTGAGCGTTTACCTATATGTCTTCTCTAAAATCTACGTGCTTCAGTAATGCTTATATGTTACATGCAGACCAGTATAATATCCTTTGTCTGCCAAAAACTCGTGATCTGTAGTTTTGGTGGTCTTCTTTAAGGAGCTTCCACATATAAATTCTTGATTTCTTACATTAATAAATATCATATTGCTGCCAATGAGCTATAGCTCAACTGGCGCTTCCTAGTTCCTAGTTCCACCCATAATAATGAGCTATAACATCTTGTTTGCTCATCTACATTCTGCAAAATTTGAAAATTATTTAATTGCACCACGTGTGATGCTTTTTCCTGTGATATTTATCCTGCAATTAACTTATTGGCGATTCTCCATTACATCCAATGTAAGTTAGCCGCATTCTTCATGGACTTTCTAGGATTATCTTTTCTGGTTTTTCATTTGTGCGCAGTAACAAGATGTTACCATGGAAGTTGGAACTCAGATGTCATGATGGGATACCTAATTTATTGTTTATGTTTGTCATATTCCAGGGAAAGGTAGTTGTTATTAGAGGAGAGGGGCCTAAGGGTGGACCGGGCATGCTTGAAATGCTAACACCAACAAGTGCAATAATGGGAGCAGGTCTTGGGAAGGTATGGTTTTATTAAATCTCAGTTTTGCCTTATGGACAGAATTTTCCTCCAAACAGTTAGGAGGAGCATTCCTCCAAACTAATACGTAGCAACTCAATTAACGATTCGTGTATGTTTTTAATCACATCACTTCCTTAATAGTCATGTGCCTTGTTCAAATGACTTAATAGGCCATGCGATAAAAATGCACTTGGATGATCATCATTTGGGGAAAACTGTCCCTGGCTTATTCTGTTCTTCAGTTCTTGTCATAAACTGTGTCAAATCTTTAGCCTAAAGTTTTCCAGATCGTGAGACTTCTTAAAATAAACTTTACTTTGTTGTGTTCAAATTATAGTGATCTTAATCAATAAAGTGACTTCCAGGTCCTGAATCTGCTTCAATCCCTATGAATTGGTTACTTTTAGATATAACTACAACCTTCTCTCTCATCTGTTGTTATGATCTTTTTATAAATAATGCACCTTGAGATAAGTGTTGTTTCCTGAGAATGATGTTTCTTTGGATTCTGCTTTTGAATGCTACAGGATGTTGCTTTGTTGACGGATGGTAGGTTTTCAGGAGGTTCACATGGATTTGTTGTTGGCCACATATGCCCTGAAGCACAGGTGCACTATCTTTTTATTCATACTAGAAAGATAACAACAGAAAATAAATAACAGAGTTCAATTATTTTTTCCTTTTTGAGGAAATAAAAACCAACAATTTTTCTTCTTTAAAAAGGAAAAAGGATGACCTACAATACTAGAATTCATTGCGAATTTTTTACAGGAAGGTGGTCCAATTGGTTTAATTGAAAATGGAGACATCATCAACGTTGATGTTCAGAATAGGAGAATAGATGTTCAGATAACAGATGAGGAGATGGAGAGGCGAAGAAAGCAATGGACTCCGCCTGCTTACAAGGCTAAGAGTGGAGTTCTCTACAAGGTACAAGAGATTCTGCATTGACATCCATATTTTTGTGACTTCTTGTTGCATATTTTAAAGAAATAACATATTGTTTCTTTCCAGTACATCAAGAATGTACAGCCAGCTTCAAGGGGATGTGTGACTGATGAGTAGTAGAGAGGACATATTATTGATGCCATATAGAGTGTGCACAGCAAGCTTGAATTAGTACGGTGCCATAAAACTGCATCAGGTACCATATTGCGGCTCCTTTAGGGTATCCATCTAGCTCTAGGTTGTCAATTTCATTGTGTTTTTTAATTGTCTTGAGAACTAGTTATTCTCCCCCTTTTGCAGGGCAGTTGAGGAGTGTTATTTTTGTGGGGTTTTTGCTTATTGCGTTTATGGTTTTTTCCCCTAAGTATGGATTTTGTATTCACTTGCTTTGAAGCTAATCAACTTCATTGCTTTGTGAATTTTGTTTTTCTCTTCCTTCACTGCTCTACCATTTCTGGTTTTCATTTCCTCCATATGCCGGGAGCAAGAGATACCATCCCCTTCCAAATAAAAGCTAGATCTGGCCCCCCACCAAAAAAAAAAATCATGTTGGCACAATTTCATTGGTCAATTGAGATGGAAATCATTGGCTCATGAAAATCCTTGGAAGTTGAAACATATTTTTATTAACAAAATTGGACAAGTGATATGTTAAGTTCCTTGGCACCAGGCGGAACACATAAATGCAATTCACAATTTCTACCTATTCCAAACTTGTCTTTTAATTTTTCACAAGAAAATTAGATCTCCACTAAATCTAATAGAGATTGAGAAGAATGCCACTGAATGGTGAGGTGAGGGGTGATGATGAGGTTTAGGAGGGATAATGATAGGCAAGATGTGCTTGAATTTGTTGGAAGTTTGATATTTGATTGATGATTAGGGACTTTTAGACTTCAAGACCTACTCTTGTGAGAATTGCATCCTAAGCAAACAAAAATTATTCGGGCTTCTTCTTCTTGGTAACAAATCTCATGGAATATCAATTGTGGATAAATATTCATAAATTAAGGGACTTGCAAGAAGGTATCACTTAATTTTTCATAAGAAAATATGAGGTTCATTAAATTAAAAATAAACTATATTGGTCCAAAAATGAAAACAAGTGGCATTATATCGAAAGAAAGAAATATAAATTAAATTGTTATGATCCTAGTTACAATCTAACTAAATAAAATTATAAAGGAATAGTTACACGGATATGTCACCTAATCTATATTTTTCAAAGGCTACAACGGTCAATCCAAACAATTTTATTCAATTAATTTACATACACCCATAAAAGAGAGCACAAAAACATGGTGTAAAATTATAATTAACAATAATAATAAAAATTATAATCCTAAAGAAAAACATAACGAAATTCACAACCATTGTTTAAACAAATAGTAAGCTAACCATAATTTTAGTAAACAAACTATCTAAACATAAAGGGTATGAGGATAGCTATAATGCTGATAATGTGAAAATACCAAAATTAATTCTATATGATACATGGCAGTTTTAAATATAAATTATTATATATAATGAAAAAAAACACGTGAAAACCTTTTAAAACAATTACTTCATGTCACCCATGTTGCACATATACCGATTTTGTTTCATGATTACTGGTTTTCATCATTTTATGTGAGATGGATACATGATCCTATTCTACATTGTATATTTGACATACTTATAATGCATGAGAATCGATTTTTATTTCACTTTTGCCATTATCTTACGTTACCCAATGTCAAGAACCTAATACTAGAAATTAAAGGCCTAAATGAAAATAACATTACTTATATGAATTATTTTTTATGGATTATGAATTTTTCTGAAAAAATATTTGAATTTGTTAAAGAGATCAGGTTAAGAAATCAAACAGAAGCTAATACTAACTAATTACCAAACCCTAGTTGAGTGGTTGCAAGTTATCATCTCAGTTATTACAAATCTTGGTACTTAGATAAAGTCAATTATTTTTTGTCATTAATTTTTCAAATTTTATGGTTTTATCCTAAAATATGTTATAAACATATAATCAATCACATAATAAATTTTTTTTTTAACCATATCATTTATCACTAGATTCATGATAAGTTACTTGTTCTCTATTTCCGAATTTGCAATTGTTTAAAAAAGCTGAATATAGGTTATTTCACCATCACTTCACTGTTGAATACGAGTTACTTTGCTATTATTTTAATGTGAAATACTTCACCATTGAATGCATACTACTTTTGGTGTGCATGCAAACACAACACTCGAAAGGTGTGGCAGAATACCACTTCTTCAAATTTCTCCTCCCTTCACTACCAAACTGTATCTCCTAGGATTCAATGTTTAGGTCCCTTTGCACGCTTGGGTTGCTAATTAGACCTCCCAATGAGTATTTTTTCTGTGGCATGACCAGGATTGGCTTCCCCAAGTTTTATTGGACCTGCGGCTTTGGATTCATAGGCTTAGGCCACCATGGGTATCTGCTTATATTTCGCCATTTGATACTTAGGCCTTGTTGGCAAATGTCTTAGTTTGGACCTTGTCCCTCTTAAGAGCCCACATGATTTGGGCTTCTTTTGAGTTTGGCCTTGTTATAGCGTGTGCAAAAATGATGTTGGAATATAGGTTCATAGGTCTTACTCAAAATTAATAGATATTATATAATATCACATTTATTTATATAAAGACTATGATGGTGGGAGTTTCTAGAATTAAATATTGGAAACTCTCCATTAACATAACAAAACTCCCACATCTTTTCATTTACTAAACCACTTTGATCCAAAATGAATAGTATAATTATAAGGAATTTAGCAAATTAGTAATCAATTAACATTAAGATGGACCAACAGTTTAGAACCCATTACTTTTGATTTGGCGTTACCCCATTATAGTTTCTCAAAGCTAAAGCACCTTGAATAATAGTAAACAACAAAGAGTATAAAGTAAATCAAAGTATAAAACAAGGTTCAACCTTCAAGGAGACAGACACACAGTCCTCCTTCGAAGCATTTAACCGCCTCGAGGGAAAGAGAGTGATTTGCTTCCCTTTTCCAGCAAACTTAGCTTTCAGGGCCCATTTTCTTGAAGCTATACACACAACTAAAATTAACTACAATTGTCAATTTCTCTCTTTTAATGCATTGGGGGCTAAAAATTCGGCCAGACATATTAATTGGTACATACATTTTTTCTTTTGCGTACATATTTCAATTGGAAGTATTTAGAGGCTCAGATGTGCATGTGACATTACCAGACATTTTTAGCAGAGTGTGACATTACTTGACTTGATCCCTTGAACAAGGTTGCTCCATTAAATGATGGAAAGAAATTGCTTAGGTTCAGTACTCTAGTGCACTGAATCTTATACGATGCAAATACGTGTCTAAAATTTATCACGTGTCTACGACTTTACGCCATGAGAGACTTCACTTGAACTTGGGTTTCAGACGTACATCATGGACCGGCAACTTGGTACCACCATAGGGATGGGACCTGCGTTTTCATGGGTTGGGACCTAAAATATTGCAGCTTGGGGTTGGAGTCATAGGACCCTACCATGTGCTTGTGTTGAACATTGCCACCACCTAATGTGTTTTACCATAAGATAAAGCATTCCCGTTATGAAGAAAAGGTCCATAGACCCAACTGACCTCTAAACCCCATAATTGCTTTTAGGACGTTAAATCAAGAAAAAAGAAAGAAGATAGGGACTTTTAGATTGCCACAGACTTTGAGCTGGCATTTGGGCATGCTTGAGGAATTTTGGTCAGTTCTAAATCCAAATTCCTTAATCCTAATCTATAGGTCCATAGGCCATATCCAATTTGTCAATTCCATAGTCTATAGTCTATACTATTAGGTAATTATACCATACTATTATTCCCAAGACTCGTCAAAATTATCTTACAAAAGTACAAATGGTTTGAGGATCCCAAAAAGTGGGAACAAAGATTACACGAAGAAAAATTGGAGCATCAACTTATATCTGTTTAAAACAATGGAAAATTTCAATGAAAAGTTATATTTTTTAGAAGTTAGGGTAATTAATATGTTATCAACTTATCATAAGTCAATAACCATAAAGACTCGTATGAAAAAAATGAACAAAATTGAAATTTGGTTGAGAATTTGAAACTCAAATTGACATTGACTTAACATATGATTTCATAGGCAGAGACTTCTAACTCAACTAATGTTTTATAATGTTTTTAACAGAAACATTATGATTTAAATTCCCATTCTCTAACTATTAAATAATAATAATAATAATATTTCATAAAAAAAATCCATTAAACAACTAATTTTTTTTTTACTTTAAAAATGGTATCCAAAACTCTTCAAGTATCTTACTATTCTTCTGGGTATGTGTATTTGTTGTCTCTTATCCTACATACACCAATTAATTATATGAAAGAATTTTTTGAAGGTAACCTCAAGATACTAACTAAGACATTTCAAACTTGAGACCTTATAGATCTCTTGAGGCCTTAACAACTATTATATCAACCCCATGATTTGGATCAATTTATTTAGGACAAAGACAAAAAATCAGTGAAAAATATGCAGCCTAAAAATCCTAGATTAGCAAAAAGGTCGCAGCATAGATACAAAACAATAAAGGGCACACGGGGTTGATAAAACGTAAGAAGCAGGGTGGCCCGCCACAACAAATTTTGGCGGGTTTAGAGGCATTTGGGTATGAACCTGGGATTCCTGGGGGGCTCCACTATTGGTAGCGCTAATTATGGATGCAAACCCCCCTACTGTTAGATACTCATGATTAGGACAATTAAGTTAAGTTATTTCTATATTTATCACCTACCAAATGTTCCCCCCACCACAACTCTCATTATAATAAATATTGAGGATTCAATTAAACAATCTTTTATCCTTAACCCTAAAGCATCTATCTGTCTATGTCACTTTTGCCGTTATTTTATCTATTACAACAATCATTTCAATTAGGTACCTTACTTCCTTAAGGTCACGCGCCCTCTAAAATTATCAATGTGGGCTTTAATTAATAGCTTAATTTTATTGAAAAACAAGCACACATAGGAGAGGGGATGAGATATTATGAATGGTTGAGATTGTCCATAATACATATAATACATATGATGATAAGGTTTTTAAAAAATAGGGTATTTTTTTTTACACCAAAAAAATAGGGTATTATACTTTCATCTACATTTATGTATGCATGGCCTACGAATTAATTGACAGCTTCCATATTTTTCCAAATAAAAGATTATGACTAAGAATCTTGTTGTGGATATTATTTAATTCTTTTAATTCATATCCCACTTATTGTATGCAGAAAAATTATATTATAAGGTGTCATGATAGGGATGACAATGGAGTGAAGCTACAAGATGGGATAGGATCATAGATGCATCATCATGGGCTTGTCACCTCTATGGAGCGGGAGTGATATAGGTCATTGGTGGGGTGGGTTGGAGATGTTTTGCTATCTCATAAAAGGTGGCTTTAGTATTAATGAGATTGAGATGTGAGAGAAAAGAGAGGAACGACGGTGAAAGAGAGAGGAATAAGTTAAAAAAAAATTTATATAAAAGAACTAAACTTATTAATTAAAAAAATATATATACACACACTTGGGATAGTGTGCGACGAGACAAAATAAAACAAGTAAAATCTGTTCTCCTGGTAATATCTCTTTAAAGCAAAGAAAAACTCGCGTGAAACGAAGCAGGTTAGATGGATGAGACATTTTTGTTATTCCACAATTAATGGTGTTAAGAATGATTTGAAAAGTAATCTTAAGAAGAGGCCCATTCTATTGATTAAGTTGGAGAATAACTTGGATCGTACCCAAAAAAAATAAAAAAAAATAAGAAAAAAGACTTTATGCTCTAATTAAACAGGTGGTACCTTTAATCGTGGAGCCAGTCATATATTGGACTACAGAATCCACAAGAAAAAGGTTTTGCCCTAAGCCGACTTGTTATCCCAAAATAACGTCACCTGTTATCTTATGATGGGAGGGTACATATCACGCGGTCACAAAGTGTTAGAATTTTCATTACCATCACCATGTTTTTTTCGTATTAGTGGGTATATACTCAATTGAATGTAATTAGGTGGTTGTTCTCCAATTAATATATATGAAAATTACTTGATTAGCATAATTACAGAAACACAACTGCCTTTTGAACCCAGTTTATAGTGTATTATTGGCTCTGTCTACATGTATTCCGGAGCCTGCAAAAGAGGTGTAAGAAAGAAGAAAGAAAATGGAACAGCTGGAGTCCATGAAAAGTCCTTTTCGTGCTTTTATTTTTTTAATTTCGGACCCAAGTTAATTAAGCTAAGAAATTGACAAGAAGGTGCCAAGTTTTATTGATGATTATGTACCTAATTTTTTCTACAAACATTGATGATCATCTTTTAATCTTGAAGCCAACTTTTTTTGATTTATGGAAGTTTATGGCTTAAGTTGCTTATTCTAATTATTGGTGATTATGTACCTAATTTTTTCTTACTTTTGTTAGAAAAATGTCTCAGTTTTATTGATGAATCTATCCTCAATATGATTACTTTCTTTTTTCTTTTCATTTCCAATTTTGACTTGACTTACGGGTCAAAATATAACAACGCAAGAGTGTATATATATATATATATATATATTTATTTATTATTATTATTTCTATAGTTGGATAGTTCGGAAATGAGAGCTTAAATTTGGATACCTCCGTTGAAAAATAGAAAAGTTTCGGTTTAGTTACAAGTTTCTTATTAGTGATAAGAATAGCTAAAAAAAAACCAATTGTAAAAATCATAATTGGCAAAATGGAATCTAGCCAATTGCTGGGAATCCATGCTTCATGCAAATTCTCTTCGTATTCTATGATCAATTGCGTATGTGAAAGTATCAAAGAAAAAAAAAACTTTACAGCCCTCTTGTATTATTATATTATATGTTAACTTGTTTCAAAAGCTCCTTTATATAAATATATATATATATATATATATATATTTTTTTTTTTTTCGTTCTTCTAATATTCTTTGATCTTTGCTAATCCTTTCGATGTATCTATTTTTTTTTAATCATGATATGGTAAGGTCACACCTTTTTTTTTTTTTTTTTTTTTGGAGAATCTGGTAAGGTCACACTTATTTGGTCAGATTTGGATTCTAGAAGAGGTTAACGTATAAGAAAAAACGCTTCGCTTACCTTGTCACACCGTTTCCCCAAAACAAATTAAAAAAAAAAAAAATTTGTAAAATTAAAGAGGATATCAACTTTGACCAGCGCATATTCATTTTCGGATGAAATGAAAGTAGGGGTGGTGCGTTTGGTGCCATTTTAGGTCATTTTTAACACTGTATTTTATAATGCGATTTAGTTAAAATCATAATTACACCGCACTTTATTTTTGCGGTTATATGTGGGGTGCAGTGCAGTGCGGTTTAGAGTTTAGCCAAAATTATAACCGCACTGCATTTCATTTTTGCGGTTACATGTGCGGTGCGATATATAAGATGTGGTTTGAACGATTTGAAGTTGGTATGTTTTTCAAATTTTGGGTTTTTCCAACCCAACTCAAAACTAATTTTTTCCTTGGGCCAAGTTTTAAACTATTAAGCTAGTTTTTCTTTAGGGACTGGCTTTTCTAGTTAACACTTGCTAGGGTTATTAAACCTTTTTTTTTTTTAAACTAGGGTTATTAAACTATTAATAATATATTTAACGTTAAAAATAAATAAATATATTAATATATAGAGAGGGTGCAGTGCGATGTAATTTTCTTATTATAAAACCGCAAACCGCACTGCACCATGTGGTGTGGTGCACTGTTATTTGTAGTGCAGTGTGGTTATGCCATTTTGTAGATGATTTTGGTGCGGTTTGGTGAACACCCCTAAATGAAAGTATTTTAAGGATGGAATCCTAATAATTTTTATCTTGTAATCTGACTTGTATAACCATAATGTGATTCTAATTATCTCATACAAAATTTACAATATGATTTGCGCTCTGTTTGTTTCAATAAAAAACCTTATGTGAATATAATTTTTCACATTTTTCTGCGTTTGGAATATAAAAAAAAAAGTCAAAGGAAAATTATCTTTTAACTTCCCTTATTTAGCTTGGTGTGAGATATAATTTGTTCGAACTAAAATTTTTAAATAAAAAAAAACTATATTTCACACAAAATTAAATAAAAGAAGACAAGAGACAGTTTTTCAACTCATTTTAAAGTCATTACTAAATATAAGAAAATGACATATAGTTTTCTAAAACATGCTTTTTGAAAAATAATTTATTTAAAAAAAAATGTTAACGTCAAAACAAATCTTGATGAATGTAAACATATATAATTTTAGGGTCTGGTTTCTGTCCAGTGGCCAGTGCCACTGGACAGAAGCTGAGTCCATAATTTTATATGAAAGTTTTAAGTTCATTCACCTCAATGATTTTTTAGGTAGCCATCCTTTTATCTTTTCTAAAGTATAGGGGTTGCTTGATTTGAGAATTGGAAAACTTTCTAATTTCCAAAGTTGGTGTTCTTACCACTGTCCTCATGCATGAATAATGCATGAGATGATTCACATTTACAAAGTTTCTCTACCCAACATTTTCAACATCGACAGGAACGTTTTCCTAATAAAGTCATGGAAACCATATTGGTTCCTCATAATAAGGTATACGAGTCTATGAAGAAGCAAGTTGGCAAAGAAAGCATATTTCATCTTTTCATATTTGCCAAAAGCATTTTATTGGATAGGAACTAGATTAGGAAGCACCAAAATCCAACAACCACTTAGAGCGTCGGCATTGGTGGTGGCAAAATTTTAGCAATTTGGCACTACAAAAAGCTACTTTATTTATTTTCTTAAAAAAAAAAATACTTTATCTATTTTACCACATCACTTTATAAAACACCTAATATCAGTGGTTTTATTTTAGTATTCAACACAATAAAATTACATAAACAACATAAAGATGGCTGTGCACAATAGAGGACCTAATATAATATTGTTTTTTTGTTTAGCATTTGAGCTACAGTGCACGTACACGCAAATATGGCTGTGCACTGCAGCTCAATAACCAGAAATTGTGGTTTTTCCTCCACTGATGCAGGAGCATTTTGTTATATTTGATTAGTAAATATAGTATTTTAACAATTTGTCTCCACCAATACTAATGCTCTAACTCCAAATTGTAAACTAATTATTTTGTCACATAATTCAATCTATAACCATTTTTTTTTTCCTCCAATTCCTTGGCAAAGTATGTCATTTGTCATCATATGTATAATCTCAAATAACAATAAATCTTGGTGATGAACTTTGACACAGTCAATTCTAATACACTAATTATTATTTCACGTGCTAAGTTATACACAGCTGTATACACTAAACACAATTTCACAATTTTTACTAAAAATTGTATCATCAAAACATAATTTCAGCAGCGTGTTTCGTATATACAATGTGTAATTATCACAGCTCATTTTAATATTCTCCAATAAAGTAAAAGGAATAAACTTTGTAGGAATTGACCAATCGCACCGATTAAGAGAGATTACTCTCTTATATACTCTATATCCACATGCCACAAATTTCCATGCAATTTCTGAACCTTACGAGTTATGAGCATGTTACCTTGGACCCATCAGATAGTTCAATAGCTGTAGTGTTAGGTAGCCTGTAAAATTCCCATGTATCTCTTTCTTTCTTTCTGGTCCAACCAAAACTCTTTTATAACCTGACTACATAACAAACCACTATGACTATCCAATTCAATGCAAAATGTTGTTTTCGTAAATTCCGACATAACTATGGGTTGTAACATAAAACAACGCACTTTAACCAAGGGCACGCTCCGCCAAACCCTTCCAATTACTTGACCCACGCGCACTACCGCACGCGCCCACTTTCAAAGACACAATCAATATATACTATAGTCACTCATTTTTATTTAAAAAAGTTAACCAATATAGTGGTTTAAGAAATATTGGTGTGCTTCTGTTTTTTAACTTTTTTTTTTTTTCTCTCCTTTGAATATGTGGATAATTGTTCCACATTACTTAAGAGGGTATGTTATGTGTAATATAACTTGTCTCACTCTTTTTTAAAAGTTATCATAACTTTTAAGTGAAGTTATAATATACTTTTGTTTTAGAACCTATTTTCTTCTCTCTTGTGTGTTTGTTTCTAAAAAAAAAGAAATACTTTTAAATACTTTTCATAAATAAATAAACAAATAATTATTTTTTTGACAGTTTTTTATATTATCATAAAAGTAGTATCATTTTTTTTTTCAAAATAGTTCATTAATAAATACTTTAAGGGTACTTATCAATGAGACTATTTTTTTTAATAACTAATTGATAATCGGTGCGTGCACATGAAAAAAATATAAAATAAAAATATTTATTTTTTTAAATATGGAATTCAATAATTATGACGATTGTTAATAAAAATTTATTATGATTATACCTTTCTCAAAAAAAAAAAAAAAAAACTTTAGTATTAAGCATTTATTATGATTGTGCTATTTAGTCAAAAATCCATACAACGTAGGAAAAAGTTCAACATAATATGATTTTTTAAACTTTTTTTCTAAATATAAAATTTGTTAATTATCTTTTTTTTTTTATAGAAAAAATTTGATAATTACTAGTTAGTTTAACTGGTAAAGTCTCTAATGGTTGAATAAGAGATCTGAAGTTCAATTCTCACCTACACAAAAAACCGATTGGTGTCTTAGTCTGATGATATATGTTGAAACTCTCTAAAAAAAAAATTATATTTTTTAGTATTATACATTTATTATAATTGTGTTGGACTTGGACCTGCTAGTATATGGAACTATATAGTTGTTGAGGGTCATTTTTGTAAAACCCAACTAGAAGAAAGGAAGCCCAACTCAGCAACGCAGGCAGCAAATAGAAGTGGCAAGCATAGGATAAAACCATTAAGCCCAAGCGGCAGGAATTATGAGTCACAGGTCCATAAAATAAATAAATGGGTTTTGAAGAAGTAAGTGGGCTTGAAAGGCCCGAAAAAGAGAGAATAACAAACCCATGGGCAGTGTATGATGTGAAAAAGTGAGAATGGGCTGCGGCGGGCTCAAAGTAATGTAAACAAAGAGAGTAGGAGATTGTTGGCAGGACCACAAACCCCAAGGATGAGTATGAAGTAATTGGGCCGGGGAAGCCCAATGAAGTTAGTAAAAGCCCATGAGAACACAAAGTTAGGAAAAGGGCCGAGGAAGCCCAAAACAAGTAAATGGGCCGAGGATGCCCAAGGGGACACAGGAGTCCCTAAGTAAGAAAGCCCATGGTCATGCAAAACCATTTGGGGAAGAGAGTAAATGGCAGGTCTAAAAAAGAACCAACAGGACCAAGTCATTACAGCAGGAATGACAGAATGGTATGGCAAGACATGATGGCAATCAAGAAATGGGCTAAGAGAAATGTAAAACCCAGTATCAAATGCAACCCAGCCCCTAAAGGGAATAGTGAATCATAAAACGGCTCACATAAAAGAACGAAGAGGTGCAACAGACTGTGCAAACAAAGCCCCAGACCGCGACAAACGCATAAGCAGCAAACAGATTTTGGACATACATGAAAGGGAAGCACATGCAAGGTCCAGGCACCACCAGCCTGTACCCAGCCAATATGGGACGTGGTGGGGTTATGGGTCAGAGGTAAGGGGGGTATGGTTTGGTGGTGGGGAGAGGGGAAAATACCTATTCTGCGGCTCCTACCCAAGCCCTTTTGGGACGTACGTCCTGCTGGGATGACAAACCACCCAAAAGAGGCAAGGGTAAGGAAGGAACTGTTCGGTGCATGCCATGAGGGAAAGAGAGAGAAAACATTAACACCGTGGCAGGAAAGGGTGCCACGACGGACTAACAAACGAAACAAACCTACCTTTGTCTGGCGATGGGTAAGAGGTACACAGACGAACTCTTTGGTGGTCGGCAAGTACGCCCAGACCAGACAAAGGCGGTTAAGGGGCAAAATGGTAAAATCTGGTCACGACAGGCCCTATAAGAAGACCCTTGCCGTGCCTTGAAAAAGGATCGAAAAATCACCGAAAAAACAGAGAGTATCAAAAAGTAAAAAGAAGAGAAAACAAGGAAAAACAAGGGAAAGAAAAATATAAGAGAAAATAGAAAACAAAGAAAGTTAATACGATGGGCATGCACCGGTAGGTCGATTTCTCTCTCTCCCCCTTTAAATCCTGCTCTCTTCCAAAACATAAGAAAGATTCCTTTTTTGGGCATTGACCATTCAGGTCCGTTTCCCTCAAAATCATTAATCCCCACAGCAGGATCTTTTCCTAGGAGATTATTTGCATTGAGAGGAGGCGTTCTCCCCTCTTTGGTTTTGCTTCTGCGGACCAAACTTAAACTTGATTTTATGTCCATTCTTGATTAATTCATATTATCTTATTTCTCCTTTATTCTTTCTGTAAAAGACATTGTTATGACTGCAATTATGTATTTTTTATCTGCCGTAAGCGTACTCCTGGCAGAGGAGGTATAGTTTGTGCACAAGCCGGCCCAAGTTGAGTTATAGTTGGATCGGTTTCAACTCCCTTACTCGAAAACATCTGGCCCATTACCGCAGAAGGCAGCCCAGCCCAACGCACAACACAAAAAAGGCCGACTGCAATAGTCTACTATTTCAAAAAAATGTATTAAGATTCTAAAATAGGATGTACCACCAGATATCACTCATGTACTTCAGTCCGACTTAAATGACCTCCTTTAATATTAAAGGTTTTGACATTCTTTCTCAAAAAAAAAAAAAAAAATAATAATAATAATAAAGGTTTTAAATATAGAATGAAATTTAAATTCAACATTAGAATATCTAATATCTCTAAGGCCTCAAAATATTATAAGGTTAATCAAAAGTCAAATGACTTCTATTGATGGTAGGTTTAAATAAAAATCATTTGCCATAATTTTCTCACAAGAATTAAGGTTGCAAGTTAATAATTTTTAATAATAAAGTCATGTTATTCCGTGAGTCTAGATAAGAATTAGTAAGTTTTAATTAGTTTAATTGGTAAAATTCTAATAATTGAATAAGAGTTTTGGGGTTCAATTTTCACCTACACTAAAAATTGCTTGTTGTCTTAGTTTGATTATCAGGAGCGGAAACTATACTTTGAAACTCACCAAAAAAAGAAAAAGAATTATTAATACATTAATAACATATCATCTCAACCATACCAAATTTGTTACCAAAAATATTAAGCATTACTATAAACCAATAAACCGTCGAATTCCCATTAACAAAAAAGAAAAGAAAAAAGTGAGGGAAGTGGGGACAGCGCGTGGGCATGACAGGCTTTTGCTTTTTACTGTTTCACCAGCAACTTTTTACGGAGTGAGCATGATGAGGTAAAACCCATAAAAGAAAAAAGCAAGAAAAAAAAAAAAGAGACATTGTACTCAAGTTGTGGGAGAGGAGACAGAGAGGTCAGAGACAGAGACGAGAAGGCCTTTGCTTTGCTTTTCTTTTCCTTTTGAAAAAGCAAGTTAAGAAACAATCCTTTTAGATTCTTCTGCTGCTTCTTCAACTTGTCCTACTACTACTACTACAACCTTATTATCTCTTTAGCTCTCTCTCTCTCTCTCACACATATATACTTATCAGACTGCTTGGAGAATCTTTGTTAGCAATGGACCAGCATTAACATATATTTCTATGTTCTAGTGAAACATTGTTTTATTTATAATCTTGGTAAGTGTTATTTCTTTTTTCTTCGATTGCATTGTGTTTATTTTTTCCTTTGTTCATCTGGGTTTTCAGCATTTGTTTACTACATAAGACTTTGAAGCATTTGGGGTGTCAAAGTGGGGTTTTTGAAACTGTGCTTAACTTCTTTTTATGATTTTCTGTTTACTCTTGTTTGTTTGTTTTTGTTTTTGTTTTGTTTTTTGTTTTTTTCCACTTTTTAGTGCTGGGTTGTTGTTCTTTTGAATAAATTTATGTTATGCTTTATCAAAGAATTAGGATAACAATTCTGGTTTCTTCTTCTTCTTCTTCTTCTTCTTCTCCTCCTCCTCCTTTTTTTATTTCATTTTTTTCCTACTGATGAAATTTTTGTAGATGGATTAAAAATTTGTTGTGTGGAGAAACTTGTAATTTTGGTGAAATGTAGTTGAGAAGATGAAATTTGATAGTTGCATGTATGAGTAAGAAGTAAGAATTTGTTGGGGTACCAAATTCTCTTTCTTGTTAGTATTTCACATTCATACTGATATCACTTCAATTAATGCTTTTACCATTGTTTTGTTATTTCTTTTTATTGGGTGATCATCTAGTGGTTTTAATTTGATTTCTTATAAATTTTAATTGGGGAGTAATTATAACCTTTTAAAAAAAAAGTATATTTGGGGTTCCTTTGTTTATATTAGGATGTGATTTTGAGCTCTAGGATTTTCTTGTTACCAAGAAGCTCCAAGGCCAGTGTTTTTCTTTTCATTTTCTTCTTAAAAAAAAAAAAATTTATATAAATTTTAAGGGAATGTATGGGAACTATTTTTTCATCTTATTTTCTGTTTTCAAAAATAATTTTTTATTTTATAACTTGTTTGGCAAATAGAAAATAGAAACTATTCTCAAAACTTATTTTGTGAAGGGAAACTGAAAAGATGTAAAAAACTATTTTTAGTTTCTAATTTTTAAAAGTTAATAAAAATGCATTTGATTTAATGAATCATTTAATGAGTTATCATTAGAGTTTAAATTTTAGTAACAACATATTTTAGTATTTTCTATTTTTTTCTTCAAAAAATTATCTTTTTAATTTCAACTAACCAAACATCACCTAACCAAACATGTTTTTGATTTAAAAAATACAAGAAAATTGCTTTTTCTTTATATTTCCGAAAATAAGTTTTTGAAAATGAAAACAAAAACTGTTACCAAGATTATTAGTGATTTTGAAGTTTTGAACGGGTGATTTTTCTGATGAATTTTCTAATCTAATGAACATCCTAGTTCTAAAAGTAATATATATTGCGATTTAGAATTTTGTAATTTCCAAAAAAAAAAAAAAAAATTTACTGGTAACATTTTAATTGAAATTTTATTTGGTTCCAACCCCCATCATGAATACCAGTTAGTTCACTGCATCACGATGTTCCGTTTCACTAATTTATCTCCAAGTTGAGTGAGCTTCCTTATTCAATTATCAATATGTCCTTCTTCTTAGTTATTTAGTACTCTTTCTGTTCAATCCCTTTGGTTTCTTATAGCCTTTGTTCTTTTCCATATTAGCATCATGTGATATTCTTTCTTGTTTTGTATGCAAACGAAATAGATGCACCAGCATCAGTAACCGTACGGTTTGGTCTGCCATTCTCGCTATGATGTACATAATTACAATAATGGGTCTTATACAAACTGATGATGCAACACATGAAGGGTAGAACAGTAAGTTTATAATAATTATAAGAATGGAAACAGCTTAAATCATGAATTTGACCTTCACTTGAATAGAAAGTATTATTGCTAGAGTCATTCCTTATTTGTGAAGTTAAATCCCTTAAATCATGATTCTGACTTTCACTTGGATAGAAAGTATTGCTGCCATTTGAATCATTCCTTTGTTGTAAGATCAAATCTCTTGAATCATGCATGCATTGGTCCGTTACTAGTATGGAAGCATTGGTCATTCAAAATCAACCAATCATGACTCATTCAAAAAAAAGAAAAAGAAAAAAAAAGATACCATATGTGATGAGTTAATGTCTGATTCAAATTTTCATGTTTAGAAAAAATGGGCAATTTGCATAACTTTTGTGGTTAAATTTTGGTGCAGAATGTAATGTTGTCATTCACAATTTAACATGTATGTGTGTGTGAATGCGCTCTTTACTTTAGATTAAGAGCATTTGATGTTTCCATATTTAATTGACAGTCTGCCATATGATATTGTTGTTTATTTTGCTTCTGATGAACAGAGAATCTAAACTGAAACAATGACAAAGATCAGTCCTGAGTTTGAAGAGGAGATGCAGACAGAAGAAGTCCTTCAGGTTTCAGTTGATGTGAGCTTTGCTTCTAATCATTTTCCAAAGTATAAACTAGGAGCTGACAATCAAATTTTGGAGGAGCCAAAAGAGGACAACCATGGTCCATCCTTGAAGGAAGTTGTTGAACAGGAAACTGTCAGTCTGTCAGAGCAGCATAAGCGTCTCTCAGTTCGTGACCTTGCAAGTAAATTTGACAAAAACTTGTCTGCTGCTGCTAAGTTGTCTGATGAGGTTCCCAAACTTTGCCACTTGACTATGGGTTTTATTGTAATCTTAAGCTTCTTTCCACACACATATGCACATTAGATAATAATCAGTCTGACATTCAACATAGCTTGTTTCCAACTTCTTGTGATTAGCTACTCAATTTGCCCCATTCAGCTCCATATCGGACCTTTCCTGAGTTAAGGCAAATGCCGGCTCTCTTTCTTTCTCCCTTTTTTTTTTCAGCGTGTTAAACTATCACGCCTCTGTTCTAGTTTGTGTATTTGTTCATTTAGCTTTCTATTTCTTGTGTGGAATACCAACTTCTGATAATGCAAGATGAATAATCAATTGCAATTATATTCTTGAACTGTATTTTGTTTTGCATTGTGCATGTGTGTTGTTTTTTTCCTCAGTCTCACAACTCAAGCCCAGTTTATATCTTTGTCCATTTTGTTCTCTTTGGAGGGACATGTTCTTTTGAAGAAGCTTAGAGATGCATTAGAGTCTCTAAGAGGCGGTTTGGCAGGACGAAACAAGGAGGATGTGGAGGAAAGCTATCTCTATGGTTAGTTCATACTTTTTCCTCTGTTTGTTTAACTTATTAAAAAAAATAACTTTTTCTTATTCAGATTGGTGCTTTGTGTGATTTGTCTTGGAGGTTCAACTTGGATATAATTGATAAATTTTTCTGGTTCAATCTGTTTGTGTGTTTTTGTATGATGTATATGGTAGATATATATGGGGCTTGCCCTTCCATTTTGTTTGATTGATATAATAATTGTCTCTTCATTATTAAAATTCTAGCAAGCAATACATAGTGGTGGTTCCATTTGGAAGGGTTGAGCTAGATACTTTTTGGACCTTCGACATTTTAATATAAAGGGACTACTCTAAAGGCTCAAACCTATGGGATTGAGATCCTCTAGAGTTCCTAGAGTAAATTCGTCATGGAATTCTTAAAATCTCAACCATATATTATGCACTTGTGCTTGCTCTTATGCATATTCGCAAAAATGTTGATTAAGTAGACTAAAAGTGTGTGTGTTTCTTAATTCCTAAATTATACATTATATTCGTGCTTTTTCAGTCATTCTTACTGACACATGACGGTTCAAGTGGAACAAGTACTTATTCGGTCACCTTAACTAATGTGTGAAATGAGAATATTGTGTTTATTTGAGGGTCAGCGTGGTGCTCAAATAACCAGACTCCTTGATGCAGGCATGGAAGATTCATTTACTATTACTTTGCACCTTCATAGATTCCAAGATTTATTTTGTGGCTCACATGCTACATCATATTAGGTCGAGTCTTATATGGTTTTGAAAGTAAGTCATTAGGAGTCTAGGATTCAAACAATTTTCAATATGATTGCATAATATAAGGATTTAAAATCAAGGGATTTAAAGAACAATTGCTAGTATATATTGCATGATATAAATTTAACAACAACAGATTATTTGAGCTTTGGTAATTTGACTCTAATAATAAAAACTAGCGATGTTATAAATTTGACATGAAATTTTACATCTAATCATTTCAAATCCTCATTAAGAAAGCTCAAATCCTTTTATAAATTTCATCAAAAGTAAAAAAAATTATTTTTTGTACTTTATTCATTTCATTTAAAATAAAAATTGAAATACAAACCCCTCTTTTTAAATACTTCTATCCAAATGAATCATATGAGGAAAATGTTATTTTGGTAATTGAGTTGAGCCTAGAACTTTGTTGGAGTTTCTAAGTGTCTTGGGTTTATTTTCATCAAGTGCCAGTTTGTTTTCATCTGGATTTTATTAATTTTAGCTTAGCAGTCAAATTAGAAGTTCTAATCCTAGTAAAAGAAACGTAGTTCTTATATATACGTGTGTGTGTGTGTGTGTGATCAACGTACTCAAATAATAGGAATGTTGATAATGGAATTATGAGTGTTTCGTGTTTTTGAAAGGCTTTGGTGCCTATAATGTTTTCTCTCCATTTCTTTTTCTTTTCTGCTTTGTTGCCTCTGGTACTGTTTTGTAATTGTTCACACAGCCCCTAAACAGTTGCAAAATTGTGTCCTTTTGCAACACTAATTTAATTTACAAACCCTATAGTCTATTAGTCTTTTCCTCACCATGATAAACCTCAAAATCATAACTTTTCCTATCTTAAAGCCACCACAAGCGTATGTAGATTCCCTGAATCTGTCCTATGTCACACCTGCCAACCCCAAAAAAACAAAACTATCTCTTTTCTTCTCTCTCTCTCTTCCCCACCCCCTCCCCTTCTAATGACATGCTCCTGAGTGCCTTTGGCACATGAGGACGTAATCCTTGATTATTGTGTATGCTATAATTACAGTCTGGTATTGTCTTCAACTGTAGTCTCATTGTGCAGGTGGAAGCTTTAGCAGTTAAGTTGACTCAGAAAGAAGGAGAATTGATTCAAGAGAAGTTTGAAGTGAAAAAGCTAGCAAGCTACCTCAAACAGGTTATTTAATGACGTTCCATATATGCATATAGAATAATAGTTATTACAGCTCCATCCTTTTTCATAACCTATGTTTCTACCGCGATTCATCTTTTTGAATTTAGAGCCTCTAAGGATAATAATTACTCATTGGTTAGTGTCTTATATTCATATGATATTACACTCAGACTTGTTGGTTGGTGCATGTGGACTTGGATATAAATTGAGCACATTGCATCGATAGTCAACCCATGCCCAATGGTCTGAGAAAACCAATTTTGCTTAGGTCCAAACTTGATTTTCTATTTGCTGAAGCCATCTTAAATTATGATTTTCTATTTGCTGAAGCCATCTTTATGACATAATATCAAATTTTAATATGTAAAGTTCTTATTCAATTTTTTTTTGTTCATCTATCTTTTGTGTTCCTTCAATAGTATGCTATTATTAGCTTCTACAAATGATTCCTTTTCCATCTAGCTTTTTCCATTGGCAAGAAAGGAATTGAATACTTCAGGGATTGACTTTAACAACCATCATCCTTTTACTTTACTAAGTTATTATAACTGTTATCCATGGAACAGTTTTTCGCTGATGCACACTTTTAATATAGCTTTTCTTATTCATTTTTATTTTCTTTTATGTATATGATATTTTATATTTGTCCTTGAATTCAGTTCATTCCTTTGTCTACAGGCTTCTGAAGATGCGAAAAAGTTAGTTAATCAAGAGAAATCTTTTGCTTGTGCTGAAATTGAGAGTGCTAGGTCCGTAGTGCAGAGAATTGGAGAGGCCCTTGAAGAACAAGAAAGAAATTCCCAGGCTTCTAAAAAGCAGGTTTGAATGGGTTGTTTTAAACTTATATTTATCTTCAATTTTGCTTACCTTTTATGTATTCTAAATTTCTAATAATGAAAGGGACATTGGTGACAGATCAACAACATGTTGTTTAGATTTGATGAGGATAATTTTGTTTTGTATTTGATTTTCCATACCATCAGGATGTGGAGGAACTAATAGAGGAGGTTCAAGAGGCAAGGAGAATAAAATTATTGCATCAGCCAAGCAAGGTACAATACTTTTTCTACTAAGCTATGTTTTTGCGCACCCATGCGCGCGCGCGCACACACACACACACATATAGTCAAATATCATGATTCAACTTGTTAATATATACACTTAGTT
The DNA here is from genome assembly GCA_019022515.1 of Quercus aquifolioides. Lineage (NCBI taxonomy): Eukaryota > Viridiplantae > Streptophyta > Magnoliopsida > Fagales > Fagaceae > Quercus > Quercus aquifolioides. The sequence goes on along the minus strand of CM032325.1, from coordinate 16,519,737 downwards.
GATAGCAAGTCTAATTAAGGAGTGAAACAATAAACTTTTCAAGAGTTTGTGCAATGTTCTTCACAAGATATGGTGCTAAAGGCTGGAAAGCACTGGCGCCGCACCCGCGTCGGACGCGGCCCGACGCGGCGACTCGCGTCGGACGCGGCCCGACGCGGCGACTCGCGTCGGACACGGTAGACCGCGTGTCCGTGCCGCGTCGGGCCACGTGGTGAAGCCAACTAGCGCCGACGCGGCTCAAATCGGGCCGTTTCGGCGCGAGTCGGCCGTTTCGGTGGTTTCGGCCGATACGCCGTTTCGGCCGAAACCGCCGATATGGCCGGTTCAGGCCGAAATTCAAAAAAAAAAAAAAAAAAAAAGGTGCAAAACGCACCGTTTGACTTAACCTAAACCTAAAACTCTCTCACGCACCCTCACTTCGTCCAAACACCCTCCGTCCCTCACTCCAATCTCCATCGCTCTCCATCGCTCGCCTCTCTCTTCTCTCTGTGCTCTGCTCTCTGGTTGCTCGGCTGCTCACTCCCTCCCTCACTCCAATCTCTATTGCTCGTCTCTCTCTTCTCTCTGTGCTCTCTGTTTGCTCGACTGCTTCACTGACTCACTCCCTCCTTCACTCCAATCTCCATCGCTCGTCCATGGAATATTTTTTGAGAGGTTGTGGTTGCTATAAAAAAAAAAGGTGCAAAACTGCGTTTCTAACGTCATGGAATGTTTTAGACTTTTAGTTTTAATATTGTGGGTTGTATTTAATTTATGAACATCATATTTTAGTTATTAAATTTGGTATATGTTTATATAATGTGAAAAATTATGCTTAGCAATATATTAAAAATATAAATAAAAATATTTTTAATAATTTTTTAATCGCCGAGTCCCGCCGCACCCGCACCCACCTTTTTCAAAAATTGCCGAGTCCCGCACCCGTACCCGCACCCGCACCCGAATCCCGAAACGCACCCGTGCTTCTTAGGCTAAAGGGTAGAAGTGGTTTTGTTTTGAAATAAAACTTTTGCATGCTCTTCTCAATTATGTACTAGTCTACAGACCTCTCTCTCTCTCTCTCTCTCTTCTAATAATTGAGAGACACTGGATTTGGTTTTGGCTGATGCTTACAATTAGGGTCAGATTTTGTCATAGTAACGCACAATTGGATGAAAACATTTGCACAAACACTGACATTAGTGAATTTTTCATTCATTAATATATTTGATTAAGTTAGAATTATTTGATAGTTTATATATTTCATTATCATAATTGTATTATAACTTAGTTACTTTATATTAATAGTATAAACCTACTCTTTTTCTTCCCTATCAAAAGAAAACCTACTCTTTTTCTTCCAGAGTTTGTAGGTTTGCCTTCAAAAAATTGTGGCTACTTCCAGGCTAATGTCAGTGCTTGTGCAAATGCTTATTTATTTATTTTTAAAAATTTATTTTCTGCATTTTGCTCCCCTCAATATCTACCATTTATTATGATTTTACGCTAAATAGGTAATAACGATGTATGCTGTTAACTGCAATTTTTTTACACATTCTTTAGCAATAATTTCATTCTATTCATATTTCATTATTGTTGACATAATAAGGATATGCCTTACTCTGCATAATTTCTGAAATTTTTTAGTTACTCATCTGTGGTTCACTTATGTAGTTTGAGATAGATTTTACCTTTTCAAATTATGAAGAGATGCGTTATGTTTGCAGGTGGTTGACATGGATTATGAGCTTCGTGCACTAAGGGCTCAAATTTGGGAGAAATCTGTATTTTCGGTTAAGCTTCAAAAAGAGGTTTGTTAACTATCTTGTTTTTACTTTTCGCAAATTTTATTTGATATTTTTTCCTAGCCTTAACTAAGAGAGTTTATGTTTGGCTATATCACTGACTTGGTTAATATATCCAAACACCTCTTTTGCTTCTTGAAGCCGAAATGAAGGTGAATAGTATTTGTTCAAATTGAGTTATTTTTAGATTTATCTGAATTTGTTTTTCAAAAGTAAATTCCTAAACCTTCAGTTCATGACATGTTTCTGTACTTCTTTGCTAACGTCTTGTCTAATTGTTCTAACAAATTTATGATCAACAAGAGTAATGGACCCAACTTCAGCTGGTTACATTGAACTTGGTCTGATAATGACTAGAAATTTTTTGCTTTGGGAAACTGTACACCAAAGGAGAAAATGATAATAAAATTTACAAAATAGTGTCACCTAGCTTAGTGCTAACATTACATACATCAAACACTGACATGTAACTAATGGGTTCAGGTCCTCCCTACCAGCTTTTCTCACCCTAGTTTAGTTACATGTTGGCCAATTATATATTTTAGGTATTATTGAGTTGGAGTATATGAGTGAGGCCTCTGTCATTATGTATATAAAACTTTCTTTTGTTAATTATTGGGGAGGAAAATTATGCTAGCTGTATATTTTTCTAGTTGTGTTGTTCCAGACTATGTTCTGACATCTGATTAATTTTGTCAATCTGAGTGCAATTATGACTACATTTGACATCTGATCTCTTTTTTCAGTTGTTTAATCATAATATATTATTTAATAACTAGGAATGCAAGAAAATTTGTTCAAGATAGTTTTATGAAAGACCTCATATCCTTTCCATTTCCAGCTGGCAATACGCAAGAGGGATGAGGAGAACAAATTCCGTTTATATGTCCTAGAAGGTTCTGAAAATTTAGGTTCATATCTACAACTAAAGCCTTGCTCAGACAAGGCTCCACAACTTCAAAATTGTTCAATTCAGTGGTACCGCCTGTCATCTGAAGGCCGCTGGAAGGAAATTATTTCAGGTATTTATGCAATAATTTTTCTCCAACTTGTGATTGACCTCGTGTGCTCAATGTGAATCTTTCTCAGTAGAATCAGTTCATATGATTAAACATTTGACATATTTAGCATTGTGGTATATCCTTACCTGTCTGTAAATTATTCCTGCTTTAGTTATCTGTATGATTATAATGTAGTGCATGTTCCTTTTGACATTCACTTTATAGTGACTTGAGTTAAGGTTTAATGAAAAAACCAATTTGTCTAAAATCGTGGGTTTGGACCTTCTCACCCTTGTTATAAAATGAAAGAAAGAAAAAAAAAAAAAAAAAATTCTTTCACTGGTATTACTCCATTACCATTTTCAGCATTAAAAAAAAAAAATCCAAAGTGTTAACAGATCTGAATTTCCTTGTCCCTTTAAGGAGGAAGATTTCATTTGCACAGCTGCTAATACGAGCCTATAATCAAAAGCCATCTATTATAGAATGTCTTATCCAATTCTTCTCATTTGAAAACTCAAACTAAGCTATATATGTATCACATTATAATATCACACCAATGTTTCTAGCGTCCAGCTAGTAAGTTATGCTACTAATTTTCTAAATATCTATTGGAGCTCATACCACTATTTATTATTTCGTAGATGTTATTCTAATATTTATTCATAACTCGTAAAGTTGACTGGTTGCCATAAAAGAACACAATATTTTATGATATGAGCTCATCCCCCTTAATTACCTGTAACCATTTAAATGAAAGAGTGGAACTTTTTCTAGTGAACCAAATCTTGTCAAATAATCAATCTCAATATGATACCATGGCATAATGGGCCAATTATATGAGTTAAAGGTGAATTTTATGATAAAATGTTTATCAAATGTCTCCATTGGTGGAACATTTTCCCCAAATACTTAGATTATTAATAAGTGAGCCAAAAATGTATAACAAACATACACTAACACTGCTTCTCATGTGCAAACCCAACAAATAACCCTGAACTATAATGGACCATGCAAATGTAGAATTGAAGAAATTACCAGTAATAGGGGTAAAAATTAAAATTCACTTAATTTGATCACGAGGTAAAGAAACTAACAAAATAAAGTGCAAAAACCAAATGACACAGCATGCTAGTTGCAACTTCTAACTGGTAAAGTTTAGTTTCAGTTAATTGGGTATTTGGGTTCCACAAATTTGATTTGTTCTATAGATTATATATTTGTCGGTTTACATCTTTCTTTTTCTTAAGTGGTTCATCTTTCCACTTCATCAGGTGCCAACAAATCCATTTATGCTCCAGAACCCTTTGATGTTGGACGAATCTTACAAGCCGAAATTGTTTCAAATGGCCAAAAATTGACAGTCACAACTTCTGGTCCCATTGATCCAGGTTGGTTTTGATCATAAATCTTCATGTAATTTCTGCAAATATATTTTTACTTATTTCTGGTATTAATTTTGTAACCTGGATCAAATTGTCTGATTAGGGGCTTTTATAGGTTTTGGCTTGGTACATTCTATTTGATGCTTAGAGATGTTGAGAAAAATGAGGCTAACTAAAATTTCCTTTAACAGCTGCAGGACTTGGAAGTTATGTAGAGACGCTTTTACGAAAATCTAACACTGAATTCAATGTATGTTGTCCTACTCTTTTTAGTTACTTCTAGTGCCTTATATGTGATGATTCTTATTGAGCTAATAATGAGTATTTATTGTTAACTACAAAAACAAAATATGACAAAAAATCTAAAACAATGGTGTCTTGTTCAATTACTTTCTAATTGATTTGTCCACCACACACCTTTAATCCTTTTATGCTTATGATTTGTATGCTAGTGATTGAGCCAATGGTAATATTCTGATCTCTATGTTTCATGTCATGCATGTGTGTTCATTTCTTTAAAGACAGTTTTTTAAGATGGAGATTTGAAGACTCTCTCTCTCTCTCTCTCTCTCTCTTCCCCATCAGAAATTGCTCCAAAAGAAAGGGGAGTTTCTTTGACAGCACTATATATTTTGGGGCCAATCATGGTCCCAACAGGTGGTTTTCACTCCCTTATTTGGAGAGTTATCTCCACATAGATATAAAAAATCATATTTGATTAGGGATACTCTATTCCCATTTGTGATATTAATTGGCAAGGGGAAATTATTGTCTCTGTGTAGTTAAGTCATTTAGAATGCTGAGTTCTGCTCCAGGCCCATAACTGATGCAAAGTAGATCTTGGCTTAAAGACTGTCACGTATATAATGTGACATCTCTATTGTTATTTGCTTGGAATTATGTGGTTCTGTAACACCTTTTGGATGATCAAAACTTGAACATAAACTGTACAGAAATTTGTCCATGAATTCTTCAGAGTACATTGTTTTAGTTCTAATTAATTCATGAAAATGTGGACAAAGAGAACCATGGTATTGCGGCTAGGACTGGTCTGCACAATTTAGTTCTTATAAAGTTTTGACATTTGCTGTTTTATAGGTAGTTATTTCCCAGATGAATGGACAAGATCATGCATCACACTCTGTTCATGTATTTCATGTGGGAAAGATGAGAATAAAGCTCAGTAGAGGATGGATTACAAAGGCTAGAGAAAATTATTCCTTGTCAATGCAGGTAATCTTTATAGCTGGCAATTATTTTTGTCTTCACTGGATTTTCTAGTCTTTATGGCTGGCTAGAGAAATGATCTACTATTAATGGTCTTTCCTTTAAGACTGAGATTTTCCATTGAAACTTTTTACCATTATTTCTTTCCGTTGAAATTTGTATGAAGTATTCTTGCGTAGAGGAATATCTTAAACTAATTCTTTCCTGACCTCTAGCTATGTGGAGGTAGAGGTGATATTAATAATTCAGCCAAGGCATTGTTTTGGCAAGCAAGGAAGGGCCTCTCGTATGTATTAACATTTGAATCAGAGCGAGACAGAAATGCAGCTGTTATGCTTGCCAGGAAATATGCTTTTGATTGCAATGTATGTATCTTTTTCCTTTTTGCGTTTTACTAATGTCTACTTTCATTATTGGTGTTGTCAACTATTTCTTACATGTGAAAGTGAAACTTAGTAGGGCATGGGAAATTTAAGCCCTCACTGAGGGCCCACTGAAAGATTGGCTGAAGTTTATGCCCCACCCCCTCTCACCCCAAAAGTTCTACCCAAAAGATGTGCTTCTAGCTTAGGTTATCATATCTTGTGAATTTTTACAGATTTTAATCACCATGATCAATCAAGTGCTTAGCCCTTTATATATTTTGCCTTTCTGTATGCATCACCAAATTCAAAAAAGGGCTCAGTGGAAATTATTTGCCAGTGTCCTGCTATGTTTTTTTCTTCTTTGATTTTTCTCTTCATATGGAGTTTGAAATGGGAAAACCTTTAATGATGACAGGTCATGCTTGCTGGACCGGATGATCAAGTATAGAAGTTAACATTACTGACTGAGTTTTTTTTATATGCAAGTACAATCAGGTTTTCACTGTGTGAGAGTAAGATGTGTGAATTTGTCTTGTCAGAAGATCCATCTTTGTTATAGTAATTGGGCTTGCACTAATAGGGTTGAATCATTTTAGGCATGGTTTTTTGTTTGCCTAATCATTTGTTGTAACCAATTTACCATTTCAATATTAATGGTTTCATTTGTGCTTTGTGGCTGATTTGCATATATTGGCAGTTGTGTATTTGTTGGCACGTTTGCACCATGAGATGGCAATTTCTTTTGAAGAATAACTGTTTAGGTGTCTGACAGCACCTAATCAATTCGTTTTTGTTTTTGTTGTTTTTTTTTTTTTTTTAATTTTTTACCTTCTCGTTTTTATTTGGCAACAGTAATTAATTTTTTAATTAGATGAATATTGGACATATATTGAGAAAATGACTTTTATTTGATTTGTAGATTATATGAAGTCAAATACATTATTTGATTTTTCAAAACAAAAAATGCAAATAATTTAGAAGCCAATGTTTTTTTTTTGGAGAAACTTTTAGAAGCCAATGTTGATGATCTGGCATTGTGAACTCCTGATGTTGATGTCCCAAATTTGAAAATTCTCAAAACAATATTTTTTTTAAAATTTTAAATTGAAATTAATGAACTTGATATTAGTTCGTTGAAGTGTGATCCAGAATTGCATCCGCAAATATGGGAATCAATGTGATAAATCAATGAATTTTTTTGGGGAAAACCTCGCACCTCCTGAACTTTCAACTACTTGTGAAGACACCCCTTGGAACTATTCACAACTGCCAAATCAATATATTAGTTAGTCTCCCGTTAAATTCTAAGAGCATCTCCAACTGGTTTTGCCATCCCATCTTATTTTACCATTTCAAAAAACTACTTTATCAATTATACCATACCATTTTACAATATTCCTAACATCTCAAAACTCTATTATTTTACCATTTTATTAATATATTATTTTTTTAATCTTTCTTTATTATTTCTCTTTTTCTCTTCCTTTTCCTCTCTTTCTCCCTCAACCTCTAGCACCGGCCTCAACCTCTAGCAAATCATAACAAAAAATCACCCAAATCAACAGAAACTTAACCAACCATAAAAAAATCACCCACAACCACGTTGATCGCACCGCCACAACAACTACCAAACAACCACTTACCTAGTCTTCAAGTCGCCACTGCCGCCACCGTTGCCATTCCTTACTTCTGCCATAGCCATCTCTAGTCATCCCAAACTCATCTGTTTCTCCAGCAACCATAAAAATTCAAAGATAAAAACCCAGCCACCACAAATTCAGCCATCCATGGCCTTTGACGGCCTGGACTTTGAGCCCGTGCTTCTTAGCCATCTCAAGCAACTCAGCATACCCACCCCAATTTTACGATCTAGCTGCCATTGATCACCGACCCCCACACCACCACCATCGAGACCATGGGTAATGGGTTTGAAGAAAATGGGTTCTGTGTTGGTGGTGGCCATTGTTACCCATCATCGGAGAGAGAGAAGCTTCTAACTTATCGGTGAGAGAGGGGCATCGGAGAGAGTCTTGGGTCTGAACTAGGCATTGAGCAGATGAGAAAGAGAGAAGGAAAAGAGAGAAAAGAAGAGAAAAAATGAGAGAGGAAAGAGAAATTCCCGGGTTAAAAAGGACCTCAAGCATTAATTTTTTTTTTTTTTAATCTCATTCAACTACAGTACCATCTTACATTTAAGATGGTATTGTAGCTATATCTCAAAAACATTTGGCCTTTTCCAATTTGGCCTTCCCGTTGTTGAGCAATTATTGGGCCTGAATGCCAAATGTACCTTACATTTGGCATATAGCAGGCCCACTGTTGATGTTTTAATAGAACATACATGCAGACTTCAAAAAGCCAAATCTAATCCGTGAACCCAATGATAGAGGAGAGAAAAACCTTAGGATCAGATAAAGTTTAGAGAGAGAGAGAGAAAGCCCATTAAACTAGACCAGCCATTTGTCTCAGCGGAGCCGGAGTTTGTTTCCTACTCCTGTCCAACTCCTATGCAAGTCAATTAGGCCAGAGTAGAAAACTCACACAACACAAAATGCAAAATCAAATCAATATCAACACAAAACACACCCATTTGCATAATCAAATCAGCCATCTGCATATTCAAAACAACATTAACTAAGTAGTAGAAACCTAATAAAAAGGAAAAATAATTAAAAGGAAAGAAAACCATAATAGAGCTTGTGGGGGGAGAAAAGCCCAACCCAACTTATTGGGCCCAAGGCCCTATCCGAGGACCACTGTTCGTCCGAGGAGGCCAAGACACCCAGTCAGAGGCCCAGACACCCAGTCAGAGGCCCATGTGAAAGGAAAATGTCTGGAGATGAGTACGTGCACTGTCCGAGGAGATGTCCATATGTCCGAGATGCCCGATACCCTCGGATCCGACGAGGTTTTTGCCCGACCCGTGTATGGGAGGTTTCAAGTGATCTGTTTGACAAGTGTTAAGGGAGAAAGGGGACCTCGGACACACAAGAAGGTAACAGGAACAGAGAAATATCAAGGTGACAGACTTCAACCACCGCATTTAATGCGCTGCACCTACCCTCCTGGCCGCATTTATGTGGAGAAGACCCCTGAACAGTGCATCCTCAGCTACCGCCACTCAGACAGGGCTAAAGGGGGAGTGTGATGGGACATGCACTCAAGTGGGCGCCCAGATGATGAACAAGTGGACGGTGGAGATGTAGAAAGGCAGTACTATATAAGGGAGAGAGAGGTCTCTGATAGGGGGATCGAAAAATAAGAGAGAGAGAGAAGAGCATATTATTTTACTGTAGCTCCAGCATTTGTAACCTAAGTTCAATGAAAATCACCTCCTCGGACGAGACATTCACCACTGTCCGAGCACATACTAATTCAAGTCTTCCTGTCATCATTGCCGTTTAATACTGTTATTTTCATTATTAGCCTAGCTCTTTCACCCACTCTCTACAAATTTATTGTTTTGGGTTCAGTGGGCTCCAAATCCACATCTTCTTGGGCTTGGGCTGCAGAATCTGACCCTACAGAGCTTATGATTGAAACAAACATAGATCTAGCGTAATATTTGAAATTCCAAATAAAATACAAAATCAAACACCAAATCTCATCAAATACCTCATCGACATAAATGTCTCCTAGAGCACCCACACTAGATGTGGGATATGTGCCAAATGCTAAATATTTGGCACATATCCCACACCAAACCCAATTTTAGCCCATTTAGTAGATGTGGGATATGTTATTTTTTTTGCAACATTGAACAGTACCGTGGCAAATTTGCCACGGTACGGAATGCATGTGGCAAAATTTTTTTTTCTTTTAATGTGTAGATTGTGTTGATGAGTTGTAATAAATATTATTTTAATGTGTAGTAAATATTATTTTAATGTATAGAATTGAATTATAAAACATCTGATAAATGGGATGTTGTAAAATGATGTGGTAAAATAATAAAGTAAGCCTTTGGTGTGGTAAAATGACATAATTTTTAGAACATCTGCTACGGATGCTCCAACCAATTAAACCAAAGTCTTGCCACCAAAAAAAAATGCTCAATTGAAAATGCTAGAATCATTGAAAGCATCCAAGGAGGCCAATGAGCTTGCTGGAAAGCCTTGCTCAAACTTGGCACCAAGTATCTCAGACTACCTTCTGATCTCATCCTTGTTTACCATATCAACTGGGTACTTCTCTAAGACCATGGTCCTCACCTTAAGATGATTCACCACTAACATGGCATTATAGTATTGGTCACCCCTAATGGGCCATGCCAAGAGTGGGATCCACACACAATTGCCTCTACAGTAGAGTTCAAACCACAATGAGATACAAATCCACCTGTTGATGGATGACTCAGTATCAACAACTGTGGTGCCCATTCGTGTGTTATCAAACCCTTCTTCCCTACTTTCCCATCCAACTCATTATTAGGAAAATGATTAGATCTTTTTTGGATGGCTCATATTATCAAACCCTTCTTTAATTGAACTTTTTTTTCATAAAAACAACTAAACAAAGCTGGTATTTGAGGTGAGTTGAGTTGAGTGTACTAAAATTTGGTTTGGTTCAATGGGGTTTGACTCCGGTGAGACAACAAATGGCTGGTCTCTCTCTAAACCTGACCCCAAGGTTTCTCTCTCCTCAACCATCGGATTCATGGATTAGATTTGTTTTTTTGAAGTCAACATGAGTCTCACGTGACTGTTCTGTTAGTATTCTAATGAGAAACTAATTAATGTATTGATTTGGCAACTATGAATAGTTTATGGAGTAAATTGGCCAATATAAAAGTTCAGGAGGTGTCCTGGCTAATAGTTGAAAGTTCAGAAGACGTCAGGGCATTTTTTCCAATTTTTTCGATTCATACTTTGCCATTTTCTCAAGTTCAAATCCTGGTTCCCTTCTTAAGAAGGGGTTCTAAAGTATTGAATGACTGTGGTGTTAAGGGAATGGTCACTATTGTTGTCAACTATGGTGATTGGGATGGTCTTTGGAAAAATTGACGTACAAATCTCTTTACATAAATAAAACCCCCTCTTTCTACCAAAATAAAAAATAAATTAAAATAATTGTTGAATCGACTTTTTAATTGTTTAGTTGGCATTTTAATTGACATAGCCTTGTGTGATTGAACCAACTTATACATAATTTTAGGATTTGCACATTTAGAGATTGCATATGATATGCTCCCATTCAGATGATTTTCAGCCCATGTAATTGGTCGGAAAATATTGGGCTTTTGGAGGGTATTCTAAATTGTAAGGGAAGTCTCCCATTCTTTTTTTTTTTTTTTTTGATTGGAAACATATGATTGAAATTCAATAATACGGACAACGGTCCAAGGAAATTACATCAATCAGAATCTGATGTTCAATTAAGGGAGGAGTATCCTCAACCCATATTACATTATCTTCCACATTCATTGCATTTCTAGCTAGCAAATGCGCCGCTTCGTTGGTGTTTCTTCTAGTATGCACAGCCTTCCAAGAGTTGAACTGCAGCAGAAAACGTTTCAGGCCTTCGACAATCTTCAGGATGGGCAGAGCAGGAGGGTTGGAACCATTTAAAGCTTGTATAACTTGTTGGGAGTCTCCTTCCACCACAATATCTTTCAGCCCAAGGTCCCAAGCTAAATAAATACCCGCTTCAGTAGCTTTTGCTTCTGCTTCAAGAGCCCCCAACGGGAATTCAACTTTCTTGCACATTGCTCCCATCAGCTCCCCATGGTCATTTCTAATAACCACCCCAAAGCCACAGCAGCCCCGGTTGTTGAAAACCGCAGCATCTGTATTAACCTTGTATTTTCCCTTAGGAGGAAGACTCCAGCGCTTGAGCCTAGGAGCAGATGAAGCACCAATGCAGCTGACCGGTATGGAAGAGCACACTTCAAGCTCGTATTGTTGAGCTTCCCTTGCAATGGTTTTACCCTGTTTACAACCACCCCCATGCCGAACCGCATTTCTGTTGTTCCACAAGCCCCATGCCGTGATAGCAAATGCCTCCCAATTCATTTCTCCTGGTGACTCAAGAAGCAACCAGACCACGTCTATAAATTCCTTTGGGGGTTGGATGAGCTTGTCAAGCCTGAATTTTGTTTCAGCCCAGGTTTCCTTAGCAATAGCACAACCCCACAAGGCATGGCCAGAAGACTCACTTTCACCACAAAAGTCACATTTGTCCTCTGTTAACACCTTTCGGTGTAGCAGGCACTGCTTCGAGGGGAGCACATTCCTACAAGCTCTCCACATGAAGTGCTTTATTTTATTCGGACACTTTAAATTCCAAACAAGCTTCCAAATTGCTGTCATTTTGGAATTATCTGAGCTACTAGGGCTTTCCTCTCTTCCCTTAAGGTCATCAAGGTATTTAGCAGCAACTCTATGTGCACTCTTAACAGTGAAGATGCCGTTTGGGGACTTAGCCCACACCTGGGAGTTCGATGGGTTCATGGGGCTAATAGGGATGCTAAGGATAGCCTCTGCTTCGAAAGGGAGAAAAGAGCGTCGAATCAAGGTGACATCCCACTCTGCTCGTTCCTGCACAATTAGGCTAGCCACTTTCGCCTCACTATCCATAGAGGTTCTTGGAGATATTATTCTGCCCGAATCCGTGGAGGGAATCCATTTCTCCCCCCATATCTTAATGCTTCTCCCATTACCAACAACCCATTTGGTCCCCTCCTTAATCACAGGTATAGCAGCCACCAAGCTTCTCCAAATGTAGGAAGGATTTTTCCCCACTTGAGCATCCATGAAAGAGGAGTTTGCAAAGTACTTTGCTTTAAGGACTCTGTGAGTCAAAGAGTTGGGGCTTTGCTGTATTCTCCAGCCTTGCTTGGCTAGGAGGGCGAGGTTAAAGGCCCTCAAGTCCCTAAAACCCAGCCCCCCCTCTGCCTTTGGCTTGCAAAGTTTTTGCCACGCCACCCAAGCAATCTTCCTAACTTTGTCTTTCTTTCCCCACCAGAAACCACTCTCCATTGATGCTATCTCAGAGCAAAGAGAGTCCGGAAGCTTGAAACAATTCATGGTATATGTTGGTGTGGCTTGCGCAACCGCCTTTATAAGGATTTCCCTACCCGCATTAGACAACAAACTCCCTTTCCAACCCGCTATCTTCCTACCCACTTGGTCTTTAATACGATTAAAGGCCTTTTTCTTGCCTCTTCCAACCATTGGGGGTAATCCCAAGTACTTTTCATGTTGTTTGACAATCTGAGCTTCGAAGGTATCCTTCACAAAATTCTGAATATCTTCCTTTGTGTTCTTGCTGAAAAATAGCGAGGTTTTTTCCCTGTTTAGCTTTTGACCCGACTCCTTTTCATATACTTCCAGTACCGAGGCTACTTGTCTACACTCCTCCATAGTTGCTCTACAAAAAATGATGCAATCATCCGCAAAGAATAGGTACGAAATTGAAGGGGCAAGTCTGCTCACAACCACCCCTCTTATCGACCCCAAGGCTTCCTTTTTCCTAATCAGAGCTGTTAACCCCTCGGCGCACAATAAGAACAAATATGGGGAAATAGGATCCCCTTGGCGTAGCCCCCTAGATGGTGTAATTGTGCCTCTTGGTTCCCCATTAATGAGTACCGAAAAAGATGCCGTGGTCACGCACATCATAATTAGCGAGATCCATTTTTCTTCAAAACCCATTTTCCGCATCATCGACCCAAGATAGGCCCATTCAACACGGTCATAGGCTTTCGACATATCTAACTTGATAGCCATGGACCCAACCTTCCCCTTTTTCCTTTTAGCAATAGAGTGCATAGTTTCGAACGCCACAACTACATTGTCTGTTATAAGCCTTCCCGGTACAAAGGCGCTCTGTGCTTCATTGATCACACTGTGCAAAATTTTCTTCAGTCTATTCGCAAGGACCTTTGATATTAACTTGTAAATCACATTGCAGAGGCTAATGGGGCGATAATCAGTTATCTTTTGGGGGTTTTTGGTCTTAGGAATCATGCAAATATAAGTATCATTGATACCCCTAGGCATTATACCAGTGTTAAGGGCCTGTAAAACACAATTTTGAACACTAGGACCAACAATATCCCAATATTTTTGGTAAAAGATAGGGGACATACCGTCAGGGCCCGGTGCTTTTGTTGGGTGCATTTGTTTGAGCGCACTCCAGACCTCATCTGCCCTGAACTCCTTTAAAAGTGCCTGGTTCATCTCTGGGGTTACCCTTCTTTCCATAGCCTCTAGGCTTGCATCGAAATTGGCAGGTTGGTCAGAGCTGAAGATTGACTTGAAATAGTCCAAAATGATATTCTCTACTATCTCGGGCTCTTCTTGCCACACACCCTCGTCATCCAAAATTCCCCCAACTCTGTTCTTTCGTTGCCTTTGGCTGGCTGTGGCATGGAAGAACTTTGTGTTTTTATCCCCATGTTGCAGCCAGCACACACGCGACCTTTGGTTCCACATGATTTCCTCCTTTGTATGAAGCTCATTGATTTCCTTTCGGACTGCTTGTATCTCCTCTGCCGTCTCATGTAGCAGATTGAGGGACTCAAGTTGCTGAAGGCGCTTTTGTTTCTGCTTTAAACACTTGTAGACATTCCCGAAACTATTCTGGTTCCAGCCTTGGAGTTGACGCTGGCATCTCTCTAATCTCTCCTGGATAGGCCGGGCAGAGTCATCCATATATGGATCCCAAGCCATCTCAATGACTTCCTTACACTCTTCCTCCTTTGTCCACATTGCTTCAAAAAAGAATCGCTTCTTTCCCCGTTTGCTATACTGATTCTTTTTGAGTAGCAGAGCCAGCAAGCAATGATCCGATGCCGACATCGACACATTGTGTACCTTTGCCTCAGGGAAAATCTTCATCCATTCCTCATTTGCTACCATTCTGTCCAACCGTAGTAGCGTGCGCTGATCACCAAACCTTCCATTACACCAGGTAAACCTCGGACCGACAAAGCCTAAGTCAATCAAACCACACCTGCTAAGAGACTCCCTGAACTCCCCCATCTGATCAGCATCTCTTTCTTTCCACCCTGTCTTCTCGTCTGGATGCATGATTTCATTAAAATCCCCGCAGACCAACCACGGCATCTTGCATTGGGCAAACAGGGAATCAATCAATTGCCAGGAGCTTTGCCTCTTACTTGTATCCGGATGACCATAAAAGCCAGTGGTCCTCCACGGACCTCCGCTGCCTTCACCGTGAACCACCACGTCGATGTGGGAGTGAGAGCAACTCTTAAACCGAACATCCACTCCTTCCTTCCACAGCATTGCAAGTCCACCACTTTTACCATCACTAGGGACTATAATCCCTTGAGTAAAGCCTAATTTGTGTTGAAAACCTTTCATCCTATCAGTTGTTGCTTTCGTTTCTGCCAAGAACACCAAAATGGGGTTTTTTCCTTTCACCTCCTCGGTGAGTGTACGAACTGCCAGAGGAGTCCCCAACCCCCGACAATTCCATGCTAAAACGCTCATTGAGCTCGGCGGTGCTGCGCCGCAGCCACCGCCTCTCCGCCAACCTTACTCTTGTCTTCATCAATTTTTTCCCCTGTCTGAAGCTTTCCCTTCTTTCGTTTGGTATTTAGAGCATTAGGATCTAACTCTTGTAATGGGACCGGGCCACTTCTTTTTAATTTTTCTGGGCTGTCTCTTTTACCTGGGCTTGGCTTATTGGTTTGCCTTGCAAGCCTTTTCCAATGCCCGCTAGTGGGGCCCAAAGTCTCAGCAACCCATCCCTTGTCTTTGTTAAAACTCATTGCTAACGGGCTAGATAAGTCTTCGGCCCATGGAATGGTCTCTTTTATCTCCAAGCCCAACTCACTACTGGCTTTCGTGTACCTTGCCTTATCTTCAGGTTTGCTGTCTTCCACCTTATTCTTGGTTTTCTCCCATTGCATGTCACCCTCAAATTCTGCTGTAGGTAGGGTGCCTGTCAGAGAGTTCCTCCTTCTTTCGTCTAAACCCTCCTCCCCCTTTTCTTGTAGCAGGTTAGACTTTCCATTTTCATGATTAAACTCCTCCTCCTGACACTCCACCCTTTTTTCCTCTGGGTTGTAAATCTGACCAGATCTCTGATTGGTCCTCTGCCCATTCACGTGACCCTCACCTACTCCCACCCGCACCTCTTGCCGGACCGTTTCTTGCACTTGCGTTTTCTCCGTCGTCTCCTCCCTATTCTGTTTGAAACTCGTTCTGTTTGCGCCTTCCGATTTCCCTTGATCATTCCCCACCCTTCGTCCTGGCTCGCCCCTTAACCACGCCCCATATTGCATACAGCCCTCCTCCTCTCTATTCCCCGAACTCGGTTTTTCTGCACATTCCTTTTCTCCGTGATCCAACTTTCCACACCTGTAGCAGAAGTTCGGCAGCCGCTCGTATTTGAAGAAAACCCATCTGCTCTCTCCGCCTTCAATCGAAACCCTTTTTCCCCTGACCAGCTTTTTTGTAGCATCAAACCGTATTCGCACTCTTAAAAACTTTCCCCATTGTACACCTTTCTCAGGCACATCAATGTCTAAGACCATTCCAATCTTTGCCCCGATCTCCATTCCAGTTTCGCGTGTCATGCTTTTTAGGGGAAGATTGTAGATTTGAACCCAGAAAGGGGTCCATTTCAGGACAATCTCTTTTGGGACCAGCTCACCTTCAAATTCCTGCAGAAGTATAAGTTGCTTTTCAAAACTCCAAGGGCTCATCTCCAATATCCGTTTCTTATCTCTTCCATCGCCAAACTCCACAAGAAACATGTCATCTTCAATTTCAGAGATTAGAAGGCCCTTGTTTGGTTTCCATAGCATTTTCATGTTCTTTCTCAAGACTTCCAAAAAAATGATACGCTTAGTGAGAATCTTCATAACCACACAGTTTTTTCCGATCTCCCTCGCTGCCTTTGTACTACTGCTTCCTAAGGCAATATCTTCGCCTTCTTCTTCTGTAAAACTTAGCTTGCTCCATAGAGCTTCCAGTTCATCCGCCATACTGCTATAAGACCCACTCTCCTTTCTCCAGAGAAGAGGTTACCAAGACTGACCTCACCACACCTGGAGGTCACAAGACTCTTGCAAGACTAAGCCGCAAGACCAGCACTGCTTCTACATGCGCGAGGGCATGAGAGCACTGGAAGTCTCCCATTCAGATGGAACCTAGTAATGGGATTTTTGTATTTAAGCAGTCATCTACTTTCCTTTTTTATTGCCGAAAGTACAATGAGTAGTTATTCTCTTGAAGGTTATATCTCCCCTTCTTTACAACAATGTTCTTTTTTGAGGAAATACAACAATGTTCTTATTTATAGCCTTTTGCATGCGGTTGATTTTAACATATTTACTAAATCAAGTGGAATATCATTGGATCACTTTGGTGGCACTAAGGGTTGAAGTTTTACTGCTAAAATTTACATAATACAAAGCTGAAATTGGTACGTGTTCACAGCAAAGTCCACCTAGCACATGCAGTAAAATCCAGCTATCAATTGTCTAAATTTCCAACACCTAGTTGCTTTTTTTATAGAAACATATAACGAACACAAGTTAAATTATTAGACACCTAATTAGAGTATTCAACAAATATATATATATATATATATATATATATATATATATATTAGACACCCAATTGATAGTCTTGTGGGTCCTTGGACTTCTCTTATGAGATTAAAATTCTAAAAAATTTTTAGAATAATTTTATCATGGAGTTTCTAAAATTTTATTCATTCATATTGAAATAAGGGAATTTGATTTTGACACTTCATTAATATTTAAACAAATATGGTCAATCATCATTTTGGTATTTATTTAATCCAATCAAAAAAAAAAAAATCCACTTATTTTAGAAATGGATGGATAAGAGTTTAGAGATTTCATAGTGGAGTTACTCCAAAAACTTTAGAAGATCTAATCTTCTCATGTGTTTAATGTTTGTATAAAAATTCTTTCCAATATCATCCCATTTTGAGGACTCACAGAAATACCTTGGAGGTTAAAGCTTGCTTACATTCTTCTTGTGCTATAATGAATAAGAAGTCATCCTAAAACTTTAATGAAATCTTGTTATTATTATTAATCTTTTAAATAATTTTCAATACATAAAATTTTATACTATTTTTCACAACTGCTAAGTTGGCATTTTGTTATTGTTCGACAATAAAAGTGATGTCAATAATGTTCCTATATAAAAGTGATACACTAATCATAATTTGTCACCTCCACACAAATTATGAAAATTGTTATGCATATATAACATTGTTATAATTTTTGTTAGGGTTGTTTTGATGTCTAAAATGTTTTATTTATTTATTTATTTATATTTATAATAATTTAATTATTAGAACAATTGGGAGAAGGGGAGCTGATGTTTATTCTCTTAAACTCTAACATTTTTAGCATAGGTAAGATATGATTTTAAATTTTTTACGTGATGATAATAAATTTTATAATATGTTCATTTGTAAATGTTTATGAAGTAATTTTTTTTAAAGTTCAATTTATTTTAATAATTGGGGTTTTAAACATTATACCTATTTTTTTGTCTAAAAGTTGTATGTAAACAAGTTGGAAAAATAAATAAACTTATCAATAGACCATAATAAAAATGCACAATTTTTTTTTAAATGCACTAAACTTATTTATACCATTGGCCAACATTTTTTCTACTAATTAAATGGCCTGGTTTTTTATTAAAATACTCAACCCAAGGTTTAATGACTCAATCCCTTTTCAAACCCATCCTAAGTTTTGAACCACCAATCCTCTTGAATAAAATAGTATTTTGCCGCATAGTGGTACAGAAGGGCTCCCGAGATCGGGTTACCCCGACCGAGGCCACTGGCTCCCTGCCCGGAGGTGTAATATGACCATAAAGACCCCCTTTTTTTTTCTTCTAAAAAAAAAAAAAAATAGTATTTTGCCCATTTGGCTAAGCATGAATAGACCAATTTCACATGCCTATGTTCAATTAATAGGAAAAATATTCACATTGATTTGGCAATGCCAGCAAAGCTCACCCCACCCACCCTTTCAAAATGTTATAACACCACTATACAAGATTAAATAGCGCTCCACCAATCCACGTGTCTCCATGTGACACTAATTGCACAGAATTTTTGATACCACCCCGTCTCCCAAAGACGCACGTCTTATTTTAACCCTAACACGCCAACGGTAAAATAAAGAAAAGTGAAGAGCCTCCAACGGCTAGAAATTCCATACCCCATCTACAGCCGTTGGATTAAAAATAGATCAAACGGTCATTATTCAAAAAGAAATTCGACCGTTGGGCATAGCTCTCCCCCACTTAACAATACAAAAAGGCAACCGTTTCATTCATTCGAGGTTCTTCTCATTCTGTACTCGTCAGAGAGAGAAAAGTGATCCAGAAAGAAGATCGTGTAGAGAGAGAGAGAGAGACACACACACACACACACACACACATATTTTCTCAAGCACTTTGAAATGGCTTCAAGACCCATTGTTCCACAACAACCCAGAGGTATTCCTTTGCTCTCTTTCTCTTTTTCTTGAAGATTGGTAATGATTTTTCTTATGTGAATATGAGACTCTTTTTGGGTTTTCGATTAAAGGTTTGTCTTTTGATTAGTAGTATAGTTCATTTTTGTTTGATACCCATTGGTTAATTCGAACTCTTATGGGGAAAATAGTACGGATTTGATTATTCTCGGTGGGTTTCTTTCTATCTAAAATTATTTTCTTTATTTATCCGTTTTGATTTTGAAATTTTTTTTGGGGAGTTGGCTAATCTTTAATTTGATTTTTACATATTTATTCATCTTTCTTTGTTTTTCTTTCGCCTTTTTATTCAGATTTATCTGGGTTCACTGAGTTTTTATTCCCAATTGTTGATCTTGATCCAAAGGGAACGTTTTTCATTTTTTAATGGTTGTTTGTTAACTGACAGGAATTAAAAAAAAAAAAATTTAACTTAGGAACAAATTAACAGACTGATGGGTCTCTTTCCTCTACTCCTATCACCAATCTTTTGCTATCTGATATAACCAAATTGCTTTTCAGGTTGAAAGTTATGTTCTTTCTCATTGTAATTTCCTTCCAATTTTTATAGGAGAGGCAGGAGTTGGAGGGGCTAAGCAACAACCGAAGAAGAATGTTGCAGCCGAAGCAAGAAACCGTAGAGCACTTGGAGATATTGGGAATTTGGCAACAGCTAGAGGAATTGAGGGCAAGCCTAATCGTCCAATCACAAGGTTTCTCTCGCTCTTCATCTCTCTTAATTTAATATTGCTGTTGTTTTTCTTTTCTTGTTGTTGAATTTTTCTGTTGCCCTTTTCAGGAGTTTCTGTGCCCAATTACTTGCAAATGCACAAGCTGCAGCAGCTGCTGAAAACAACAAGGTCCCATTCCCATTCATCGTTTCTTTCTTCGTTTTCTTTTTTTGGAAATTGAGAGAATATCTGATTTTGAATATTGTGTTTGTCTGAATTTGCAGAAACAAGTTTGTGTGAATGTGGATGCGGGTAAAAAAGCCGGTGGGGCACCTAAGCCACTTCAAAAGAAAGCCACCGTTAAACCAAAGCCAGTGGAAGTGATTGATGTAAGCCCGGATACACAGGAGGATGATGCTAAGCCTAAGCAAGAGAATAATCATCCTATCATCAAGAAAAAGGATGGAGAAGCAAGATCTGGAAAGAAAGCACATGCTTTTTCTTCAGTCCTCACTGCCCGCAGTAAGGTGAAATTTCAATTCCTCTTTCTGTTTTGTTGTTTGATTGTTCTTCAAATTTGGGGTACTAAAAAAATCTGATCCTATTTTGTTAGGCTGCTTGTGGTCTGACTAACAAACCGAAGGAGCAGATTATTGATATTGATGCAGAAGATGTTGGTAATGACTTGGCTGCTGTGGAATACGTTGAGGACATTTACAAGTTCTATAAACTAGTTGAGGTATATATAAATTATATACATATTTTCCCATTTAGTTAAATTCATTCTATGTCTCTCAATTTGGTTTGATTGTACCTAACCTCTAGTATATTATGTATGTAATGCAGAATGAGTGTCGCCCTCATGACTATATCGACTCGCAGCCTGAGATTAATGAAAGTATGAGAGCAATATTGGTGGATTGGCTGATAGATGTGCACAGAAAGTTTGAACTTTCGCCAGAAACTCTTTATCTGACCATCAATATAGTTGATCGGTTCCTCGCAATTAAGATTGTGTCAAGGAGGGAATTGCAGTTGGTGGGCATCAGTGCCATGCTCATGGCCTCTAAGTATGAAGAAATCTGGCCCCCTGAGGTAAAGTGGATTTCATTACTCATTAGATGTGCATGTAAATTGTCAAGCTTGTAAATTTATACTAAGACTTGTGTTTTGTGCAGGTCAATGACTTTGTACACCTTTCAGATAGAGCTTACACTCATGAACAGGTTCTGACTATGGAGAAAACTATTCTTGGCAAGCTAGAATGGACCTTGACTGTGCCTACACCATATGTTTTCCTTGCCCGTTTTATCAAGGCATCTATTCCTGATAAAGAAGTTAGTACTCTTTTCTAATTCTAGCATATACTTCTGAATTTTGTGTGAACCTAAAAAGTTTGTTTCTTTGTTTTCTTATATTTTGCTAAAAAATGTTTCAATTGTATGTATAGTTGGAAAGCATGGTCTATTTTCTTGCTGAGTTGGGTATCATGCATTATACCATAATGTATTGCCCCTCAATGATTGCTGCCTCAGCAGTCTATGCGGCTCGTTGCACTCTAAAGAAGACTCCTACTTGGAACGAGACCCTTAGACTTTACACTGGCTTCTCTCAACCACAATTGATGTAAGTTAAATTTGCCTTTACTTTATTTATTTTTGCTTTTTTCCTTCTAGTTTGTGTGCTCATGGTTTTCCATTTTGTTTCTAAAACCAGGGATTGTGCTAAACAACTAGTGAGCTTCCATGCAATGGCTGTGAAAAGCAAGCTTCAGGCTGTGTATAGGAAGTACTCAAATCCGGAAAGAGGAGCTGTTTCGTTGCTTCCACCTGCTGCTCTTTTGCTGTAAACAGAACATTGTTTCATCAATCACATTGCTTTATGTGAGATGTCCTCACCATTCAGCTCCCAAAATTGGATTCTTAGATTCTCTCATTGTAAAGGTCCAAAGAAAGATTCATTCGTTTATGACTTTCAGGTTACTAGATTGATTGTTGGAACTGGATAATTGGAAATGAAAAACAAAATTGTTTTCCTCTAAAATGTATGGTCTCCACTGATCTAAAAAATTCAATTAGTCCTTAATATTAAACTGATTAGTCCTTAATACAAAGAAAATGATGCTCTACATAATTGGAAATGAAAGAAACAAAATTGTTTTTCCTCTAAAATGTATGGTCTCCACTGATCTAAAAAATCCAATTAGTCCTTAATATTACTGATGGAACACCTTAATACAAAGAACTGTTTTCTCCCCCATCTCAAACGCTAGATGAAAATCTCTTTCTCATATTCCTGAGTTTTGATATCCTAATCGAAACCAACGTCCTGTGCAATTTGTTTTGCTTATGTTATCTGATTCATGGGAGGCAGAGTTAGCCAATGCAGATCTCTTGATTCCCACAATCGAAAAGCTGCAAAAATATGAGGAACATGGAACATGTTTCAATTCCACCATGTGGAATTATTGGCTCCAACAAAGTGGTCCAATGGAACCAGGATGCCCAATATAAAGAGATAGAAAGTTATGAAGAAATAGAAGCACAAAAGTCTGTCCAAAAAAAAAAAAAATGAAGCACAAAATAGCTCGTGAAAGAGGAAAAGCCCAGTATGTGAATATGGCAGTCCAAGACCTAGAGAGTGGAAATAAACAGACAGGTAATATGGAAGTAGCACCGCCAAGAGCAATGATCACCCTAGGATGGAACTGCCGAGGGCTTGGGAACCCTTAGACAGTTAGAGCGTTGCGCCAATTTGTGCAATGATGGGATCCTAATATTGTTTTCTTATTGGAAAGGCGTAAATGCACTTTTAAGTCCCTAAATCAATTAACGCGTTCCATTTTGGTCATTTCCATCAGTCAACCGACGGAAATAGTTGAGGTGACAGCCGGAGGAATTAAAATATTATAAAAATGCCACATCACAGCATATAAATTTAAAAAATTAATTTATTAATTTTAACAAAATTAAAAAACATAAAAAAAAAATTTAAAACATAAAAATATATTAGATTTGAATCAAACACACAAAATACCAAGAATTTTTCTTCAAAAACAAACACACAAAAAAACTCAGAATCTCTACCTTACCTCCACAAAAACCCCAAGACCCTACTACCTCTTCATCTTCTTTGATGCCACCCAGCTCCATGACAAGTTGGAGCTCCAGCTCAAAACCCTCCACTTTGAATTCTCTCTCCTTGACCAATCCTTCGTCGCCAACAACCCTAACCCTAGCCCTAGCAACCCAAACCTCTTCTTTTGCGACATCGAGTTCAAAGAGTCTTAGCAGAGCTTTGCTCTCTTCGGCGTCAATGCCCTCCCTCAAATCTGCCTCGTTGCTCTGTACCAGTCCCCGAAGCAATCAGAGCAGATGGACCAGGGCGATTTCTTGCGACTTGCCGAGTTGATGGCCTATTTCATCTAGGCCAAGACCAAGCTCAACGTCGGTTCGATTCACCGGCCTCCGTTCCTCTCTACCAAGCAATTGGGCTTCATCGTGGTCGCAACCCTGGTTTGGATCCCCTTCGCGATCAAGAAGATCGTGAAAGGCGAGACCTTGCTTCATGATCCCAAGCTCTGGCTCGCCGGCTCGGTTTTCGTTTACTTTTTCAGCTTTCTCTTTGGATCTAGGTTTAGAGAAAGAGATGGTGGGTGCTGGGTTCGTGGGTTTTTTTTTTTTTTTGGCAATCTGATTTGAAATTTTGGGTGGTTGGTGATGGTTTGGTTGTTATTTGGGTGGTTGATGGTGGTTCTAGGTGGGCTGGTGGTGATTTCTGTCTCTGTTTGTGGGTGGTTGGTGGTGGTTTCAGACTGGGCTTGTGGGTTGTTGATGGTGGTTTCAGAGTGGATTTGTCGGAGGTTGGTAGGGGTTTCAAAGTGGGTTTGTGGGTGGCTGTTGTGGCTGTTTTTCTTCCCAATCTAGATTTTTGGGTGATCAGTGGTGGTTTGTGCAACTGTAGCATTTCATGTGTCTTGAGAACTAGGAATTTTTTTTTCATTTTACAAGAAACAAACATTGAAAAATGAGTTACACTGCATTTTCAAGTACACAACCATTGTAAAATGAAGATGTTTTACTGAAAATGTTTCTCATTTTGGGTTGGCTAGGAGATTTATGTTTGCTACTGGGTTCTTTGTGTTTTTGATATTGTGTTGATGTTTAAATTTGAGTTTGTGTTTTTTGTGTTTGGTTTTGGGTTTGCGCTTTATGTTCTTGTGTTGATGTTTAAATCTGTGATTGTGTTCTTGTTCAAAATGAATTTGATCTGAATTGATGTATTTTATTGTTTTTAATTTTGTTTTTTCATTTTTAATTTCGTTAAAATTAATTAATAATTTTTTTTTATATTTAGACATTTTTTTAAATGCTAATTAAAATTTTTTATTATTTTTTAATTGGCCACGTCAGCATCAGTTTGCCACCTCAGCTATTTCTGTCGGTTGACTGACAGAAATGACCAAAATGGAACGCGTTAATTGATTTAGGGACTAAAAGTGGTAAAATTAAAATGTAGGGACTAAAATGAAAAAAAAGTCAAAATGTAGGGACTAAAAGTGCATTTATGCCTATTGGAAACAAAGTTGAAGTTGAAAACAATGACGAAAGAAAAGGAAAAATTTGGTTTCTCAAATGGTTTGATTGTCCCTAGTTTGGGTAGAAGCGGTGGGTTAATTTTGATGTGGAAGAGAGATATAACAGTGGAGGTTCAAGGCTATTCTGGTAGCCATATTGATGCGATTGTGATTGATCCTTCGTCTAGATTTAAATGGCGTATTACTGGATTCTATGGGCAACCAGTGACCCATTGGAGGAAGGAATCATAGGACCTTCTCAAAGCCCTGAATAGGCAGCATCAGCTCCCTTGGCTATGCTTTGGGGACTTTAATGAAATCCTGTCAGTATAAGAAAAATGGAGAGGAGCTCGAAGACTCTAAAGGCAAATGGAAGATTTTAGAGATGCCATTCATTATTGCAAATTCAGAGACCTTGGGTATTGTGGTCCTGACTACATATAGTGCAATATGCAAGAGGGGGAAAACAGAGTGTACCTAAGGTTAGACCGAGCTCTTGCAACCCCTGAATGGACTTATCACTACAAGGATATGAGAGTGCACCACATGGTAGATTCTACTTTCGACCATTGTGCTTTCCTAGTAGCTGATTCTATAGCTATGCAACATCCTAGAAAGCGAAGATTTCACTTTGAAGCCATGTGGATGAGAAGGGCAGAGTGCAGAGAAATTATTAAAGCAGCCTGGGGTGAAGGTATGGGCCTAGAAACTCTGAATGATATAGCTGCAAGACTGAAAAACTGTGCTGATGATCTATCAAGGTGGAACAAAACTGTTTTTGGTCAAGTCCCAAAGAAAATTTAGAGCAAAAAAAAAATGCCCTCAATAATTTGGTACTCAAAGATAGAGATGGGAGCTTGGGCAGTGAGATCAATAAGTAAAGAAAGGAGATCAATGACCTTTTGGACAGTGAGGAAATTATGTGGCATCAGCGATCAAAGGTGCAATGGATGGGTTTGGGGGACCGAAATACAAAATATTTCCATACAAAAGCCTCTCAAAAACACTATTTCTAGAATTATGGATGGAATGGAAACTGGTGTGATTCTAATGAAGGCATTGCAAATGTGGTTGTTTCTTATTTCACAAAGCTTTATACTACCTCCTACCCAAGCCACATAACAGAAGTCATTGATGCAATTCCGACCAGATTATCTGAGGAGACGAACCAAGACCTCATTAAAGAGTTCACTAAGGAGGAAGTTGAAAGAGCCTTAAAGCAAATGCATCTGACAAGATCGCTAGGACTCGATCGTATGTCTGCCATTTTTTTTCCAAAAGTATTGGGATGTGGTTGGTAGTGATGTTACTCGAATGGTCTTAAATGTTTTAAATTCAAATATGTTTATGCTTGAAATAAAAAAAAACATATATCACCCTTGTCCCAAAAAATAACAGTCCTACCAAAATGACATAGTTTAGGCCAATAAGCCTAAGCAATGTGGTCTATAAGCTCATCTTAAAGGTCTTGGCCAATCGCCTCAAGGTGATTCTTCCTCAAATCATAACAGAAAATTAGAGTGCCTTTTTATCTAAGAGATTAATAACAAATAATGTACTAGTTGCTTATGAACTCATGCACTATTTGGAACATAAAAGAGATGGGAAGGATTGTTATATGGCAGTAAAATTAGATATGAGCAAGGTCTATGACAGAGTAGAATGGGGCTTCATTGAACAAGTTATGGAAAAAATGGGTTTCCACAAAAAGTGGATAAATCTTATCATGCATTGTATTACCACAGTCTCTTATTCTATTATTATCAATGGTGTTGCACATGGTAGCGTTATTCCAACTAGGGGTCTCCATCAAGGCGACCCCTTATCATCCTATCTCTTCTTATGGTGTGCAGATGGCTTCTCCTCTCTCATAAATGAAGTTGCCAGGAACCAGATGATCAATGGGATGTCCATTTGCAGAGGCTGCTCCACGGTCACACATCTCTTCTTTGCTGATGATAGCATTTTATTTTGTAAGGCCAAAAACCAAGAATGTCAAAAACTGGTTGAAATCCTTAATCTATATGAAGCTGCGTTGGGACAAAAGATTAATGCGGACAAGTCTTCTGTCTTCTTTAGTCTTAATACTCTAGAAGAAAAAAAGAACGAGGTTTTAAGCATCATGGGGCCCATGTAGGACTCTCGACACAATAAATATCTTGGTTTCCCATCCATTATTGGTAGATCTAAAATTGAAGTATATGCCGAGGTTAAAGAAAGAGTCGGGAAAAAACTATCCGAGTGGAAGGAAAAGATGCTGTCAATTGGGGGAAAAGAGGTACTCATTAAGGCAGTTGCTCATGTGATCCCAACCTACACCATGAGCTGCTTCCAACTCCCTAAGGGCTTGTGTGAAGAAATTGAGGGGATGATGAGAAGATTTTGGTGGGGACAACGAGGGGAGGAATCGAAGATTGCTTGGGTCAGCTGGAAGAAAATGTGCAAATCAAAGCTTAAGGGTGGTATGGGTTTCCGAAACCTCCAAGCCTTCATTTTGGCTATGCTGGCTAAACAAGGCTGGAGATTGCTGACGAATCCACACTCCTTGGTAGCTTGAATTTATAGGGCTAGATACAATCCCCATGGAGATGTCCTCAGGGCCAATCTTGGATCCAGTCCTTCCTACACTTGGAGGAGCATAATGAGTGGACTTGAAGTAATTAAAAGAGGAACCCGATGGAGAATTGGGAATGGAAGATTGATCCACATTTGGGAAAATAAATGGTTGCTCACCCCCACAACATACAAAGTTATCTTCCCTCCTTGCACTTTTGATGATTTTCCAGTAGTCTCAGCACTCATAGACAGTGATACCAGAAGATGGAAAGCAGATTTGATCAGGTTGCTGTTCCTCTCTTTTGAAGCATCCAGAATCCTCAATATTCCACTTAGTTATAACCTTCCAAAGGATAAACTTATTTGGGTAGGCTATACAAGAGGAGTATTTACTATGAAAAGCGCTTATTATATAGCTCTTAAAGTGGTAGAATCTACCGAGGAGGGAGAAAGTTCTTCGGGAGACTGTAGAACTTCACTGTGGAAGCGAATGTGGCACCTAAACATACCAGCAGAGGGCATGTATGAATGAATTACCAACAATGCTAAACCTACAAAGAAGAGGAGTGAATTGTTGTCAAACATGCCCGAGCTGTGGCAGGGAAGCAAAGCAGAGTCCATCTCCCATACGATTCTTAGATGTGACATTGCTAAGAAAGTTTGGGAGTATTGGACAGAATGCCCAGTGGTCTTTCAACATGAACCTTTCGATATAGCTGACACGCCCCTAATGATCCTTGCAAAAGGAACCTCCCAAGATCTAGAGATATTCTTTGGGACAACATGGTCAATTGGTATAATAGGAACTTTGTTAGAAGATATTTACAAGACTTTAAGGAAGCTTCAGTCCTCTTCTCCCCAAACCAGCCCGTGCCTGAAAAGAAATGGAATGTGCCCCCTCCCGGAGTATTCAAAATCTATGTAGACAGGGCCACTACGGAAGGAGAAAGAAACTCTAGAGTGGCAATAAGGGACTCTTTTGGGGTAGTTATATGATTTAAGGTAGGGTTTGGTTACTCTAGTTTCATAAACAAGTTTACATTCATAAAGTTAGAAAGGGTGATGTAGGGACATCTCATAAGAAAGATGTGTTCTGCGGTAGCAATCCTGAGGATTTGGCAATCAACGAGAATAAATTGAGTGATGGCAATTCGTGGCATAAGTTAAAGCGAAATATTGGGAAACCAACATATCTCAAGGATTATCTCTCTTAATTGAAGGTTAACAAAAAAAAAACTTGGAATTGTTTGGTTTTTCCCACATTACAAATTTTGGGATTCTATTTGATATATTTATACAAATTGATACATGCTTTTGTAGTGTGGCAAAATCTAGTTTCAACTGCTCAGAATTCCAATTTTCTCAATCAATAAGAGAAAGATTTTTATTTAGAGAGTTTTGCAGAATTTTTATTACAATTTGAAAAGATGCATTCAAAACAATTAATAAAGATAAGATAGAAGATTTCTATTATCTAGTCTTTATTAATTAACTTGCGTATTACGTGACTATAATCTTGATATCCAATTAAATTTGATATTCATCCACATGTCTACTGGATGCTACTTTAAGCCTAAATTAAACAATTAAATTTTGTACTATTATTTTTTAGTTACATTGGATCTTATCAATGTCACATTGGATAATACAAATAACACTTATGATAGTATCTTTTGTCACATTTGATGGTCCCTTCATATTATTGTCACATTCAATAGTACCAATATCACATTAGTATTACAAATTTATTACTTACATCACATTTGATGATCCCCTAATAATGCAAGATACAAAATTACTGCGTAATTGGTTTGTAAGTCACATTCTTATCAGATTCCATTCCTATAATCTATCATTCTAATATATATTTTTTTATTTATAAAAATAATTATAATTGGTTAATTCAGAAAAATCTTCGTAATAATTATAATTTTAATAATAAATTCTCCCAAAATAGTCAAAACCTGAAAATTAAGAAAATAACCATGAAAATTAAGGATCTCCAAAAATGATATTTAAAATCTATATAATGAGAAAATACCACAAAACTTCGAAAATGACCAAAATACCCTCGTTAACATATAAAATGACTACAATACCCCTAAAAAGAATCTTTAAAAGGACTGAAATATCACCAAAGCATAGAAAAACAGTCGTTTTGCACATCAACTACTGAGAGGAAAAATGGTGCACAAGAGGGCTAATTTTGTATCCAAAAAGCTACATAGTATGAATATTGTTAATTCCTTATATTTTTTGTGTCAAATTTGCAATGCAACATATTAAGGTTAAAAATAGGAAATAGTGGGTCCAAAACACTGCCTTGGCAAGGCTTCACGTCATTAAAAATAAATAAAAGGCCTAGAAGTCATACTAGCATTCCATCTTGTCCATTTCATTTAAGTACCTTTCATTGAACATCTGATCATGATAAGCATTCTAGACTTTACACAAATAGAACTCTGCCTTCCTAATTTTTTAAAAATATCATTTATTAGAACAAGCATCACAACATGCATCCAAATTATTAGAAATGTAAATTGGAATTTTATAATTGGCATGGTGTAACTCAAGACAATATCTTAATGTACAACTTAGGAAGAGGGATAAAACATGATGTGACAGTGATGCATCAAGCAAATATCTGTGACTAGTACCTCATAGATGCCATTGATTATGCAGAGAATATGTACTTTACTCCTAAAAGAAAAAAATTATGTGCATGATTGTAAGAGCATCCACAGCAGTGGATGTAAAATTTTAGCTATTTAGCTACACAAAAAGCCACTTTATCTATTTTACCTACACACCTGATAAAATAATATAAACATCACAATAAAATAATATAATCACTATAATAAAATAATATATCCCACCATCAGATACAACCACAACCACAACCACAGCCACAACCACCATCAACACCACCACCACCACCAGTCCACAGCAGGGAAAAAAAAAAAAAAACCCAAATCTCAGATCGGCGGCGTGATAACCATTGGCGGCGTGAAAGAACCAATATCCACAAGCAAGCACTCCGATCAGCGGCAAGCTCCATGGGTTTCCCAGTCAGGCACTCCGATCGGCGGCGAGCTTCGTGGGTCGGTGATCGGAGTTGAGAGAGTGAGACTGGAGTTGAGAGAGTGAGCTTGAGTCGAGCTTCGTGGATCGATGACCGGAGTTGAGAGTGAGACCGGAGTTGAGAGAGTGACCGATCAGCGACCCAATCAGGCACTCCGATCGGCGGCGAGCTTCGTGGGTCGGTGATCGGAGTTGAGAGAGCGAGACTGGAGTTAAGAGAGTGAGCTTGAGTCGAGCTTCGTGGATCGGTGACCGGAGTTGAGAGAGTGAGACTGGAGTTGAGAGTGAGCTTGAGAGATGAGAGTGAATGAGAGAGAGAGAGAGAGGCTTGAGAGATGAACGAGAGAGAGTGAGAATAGAGTGAATGACTGGATTTGATAAATGAAAAAAAAAATAGAAACAAGTTGTACGGTTGAATAAAAAATGATTTTTTAGTTTTTGCTCCAAGCTACAGTGCACATCTATCTATAGATGTGCACTGTAGCAAATCAGCTAAAAATTTTAGCTTTTGCTCCACTACTGGAGCATCATTTTAATGAAAGTGTAGGTAAAATATAGCATTATAGCTTTTTACCTACACTGCTGCAAATGCTCTAAGGATGGTCTTTGGAAGGAATCTCCATAATAACTAGAAATTGGCTTGTTGTAGCTATCTACCAAAAAGCCTTATCATATTTGCATCCTAACGATCAAAACATTCAAGATCCACTGACAACACTTTCAAAAAGCAAAGATAGTCACATAGCTTTACATCACAATTAAAAAGACGCTTTTACCTTTAAAATTTTTGGAGTCTTGCCGTTGTTGATGCGTGTGAGCTGTGTTCATATTTGATAAAATCAAATTTCTCTCTCTCCTGTGTCTGAGCTCCTCTGCCTCTCCCTCAACCCGCCGTTTCTTCTGCCTCTCCCCCAACCCACCGTCACCGTTGCCAGCATCACCCAACTCAGACCCATCAGCCAAAACAAAGAAAATACTGCATCTTACCATCTGAAATTTCTTAACCCCCAAACACTCACACTCACACTCTCCCTCTTTCTTTGTCTCCAAGTGTCTCAACTCTCAAGGACCGAAGCTCTCTCTAAAGCGACGCACCCAATGGCCATATTGGTGGTTCCAACGGTTCTTGGCCATTGTATCATTGGAAAATCCCCAAAATCCCCCAAGTCACCGCGGGTCCATCTTTGATTCCTAGGTTGCTTCCAACATCAAACGACTCATGGCCTCTAAGTATGAAGAAATCTGGCCCCCTGAGGTAATAATGGATTTTATTACTCATTAGATGTGCATATAAATTAAATTGTCAAGCTTGACTGAAAATTGATACTAAGACCTGTGTTTTGTGCAGGTCAATGACTTTGTACACCTTTCAGATAGAGCTTACACTCATGAACAGGTTCTGACTATGGAGAAAACTATTCTTGGCAAGCTAGAATGGACCTTGACTGTGCCTACACCATATGTTTTCCTTGCCCGTTTCATCAAGGCATCTATTCCTGATAAAGAAGTTAGTACTCTTTTCTAATTCTAGCATATACTTCTGAATTTCGTGTGAAGCTTAGAAGTTTGTTTCTTTGTTTTCTTATATTTTGCTAAAAAAAATGCTTCAATTGTATGTATAGTTGGAAAGCATGGTCTATTTTCTTGCTGAGTTGGGTATCATGCATTATACCATAATGTATTGCCCCTCAATGATTGCTGCCTCAGCAGTCTATGCGGCTCGTTGCACTCTAAAGAAGACTCCTTGGAACGAGACCCTTAAACTTTACACTGGCTTCTCTGAACCACAATTGATGTAAGTTAAATTTGCCTATGCCTTATTTATTTTTTCTTTTTCCCTTCTAGTATGTGTGCTCATGGTTTATATATATGGGCTTTCCATTTTGTTTCTAAAACCAGGGATTGTGCTAAACAACTAGTGAGCTTCCATGCGATGGCTGGGAAAAGCAAGCTTCAGGCTGTGTATAGGAAGTACTCAAATCCGGAAAGAGGAGCTGTTTCGTTGCTTCCACCTGCTGCTCTTTTGCTGTAAACATTGTTTCATCAATCACATTGCTTTATGTGATATGTCTCACATTCACATTTCATCAATCACATTCACAAGTTACTAGAGTTTATTTGATAGTTAGCTGGACTGGATAAATTGGAAATGAAAGAAACAAAATTGTTTTCCTCTAATCCACTGATGGAACAAGTAGTCCTTAATATTAAAATGATTTGGCTGAACAACCAAATACAAAGAAAATGATGCATTCTACATTGAATGAACTGTTTTCTCCCCCAATATGTCCTGTGCAATTTTTTTTTGCAGATCAAATTTGGAATTTCATAATTGATAGGCCAAAAATGAATTGACCCACATTGCAGATCTCTTGTATTAAAATTTGGAATTTCATAATTGATAGGCCAAAAATGAAATTAGCGTAGTAACACACAAAACAAATCACCAATTAAAGTGTAGCGGAAAATACACGGTGTGTTTACGAATGGAGAAAACCTACACAGCAAAAACCCCACCGGGGTAATTTTCAGGTCACCACTCCCGAAATTTCACTATTATCACAACAAGCGGTTACAAATAAAGGAATCCCAGTACCTTATGCCAACCTACAGTTGTACCCTCTCCCAATACCCAATTGGACTTGTTCAGTAGTGACAATTTCCCTTTTAGATGCACGGCTCCCAAGTATATGACTAACCAATTGCGCGGAGACTTCAATCACCAACTAGAGAAAGTTGTTGGCTGCAAAGTTCTTTAGTTCATCCACGATGAAGATCAAGAAGATGCTTAGTTACAAAACTCTATGGTGCACATACAGAACAACTTCTTTAAGAATGATGAACTAGGGTAAAACTTTGTCTCCGGTCACAATTTGCTTGAGCAAGCTTTCTTCAATGCTTGTGCAACTTGTGAACTCTTTGACGGCTCTTAAAATAATCATTTTATATGTCTAAAGTTAGCAGCAAAGAAGGCCCAAAGACACATTCACGGATCTCAAGAAAACAGAACAGAAAATCTGTTTTTATTAAAACCTTGACAGATAGGAGCTGTCGAGCAGGTGTCGAGCACATGGGCTGAAAGCTTCCTTAAGCTCGATAAATGCAGCTGTCGAGCTTCAAACTTCTCAGCTTGTTTCTTGGACAGACTTGATGACTTCAACACTTGATTTTGAAACACAGTTTCTTGAAGTATTCAATAACAATCTCCCCCTTTGGCAACCCATGATAAAACCATAACAAACAAATGAACATATGAGAGAAGTTATAAATCACTCAACTATTCACAGTTTGAATACAATAAAATCTATCATAACACAAACTCTTGAAAAACTTTGCAAGAAGAGAGTTTATGGCAAGTAAACTTTGACAACCTGTATTTCTGAAACACTTTAAACAAAACTTATCAAGGCATCTTAGTGTGAAATAGAAATAATAGATTGCATAAAAGTAATAAGAAGCATGTGCATAAAGAGAGAAAAGAAACAGCACATGTGGGGTAGGTGAAAGAAAACATACATCCCAATATAGAAAAGAATAAGTACAATGTATGTCAATAAAATGGTCACAAGACCCAATGTACAAGAATAAATGTATCTATAAAAAAAAAAAAAAAGATACATAATATCCTCACTACATCCCTCAAAAATATCAACACTCCTCCTAACAAAATGGTCATATACTATTGTTAGGATGTGTTTTACTTGTTAAGAACATATGTCATTCTTTTATGTAATTGGCTAATTTTTTGACAAAACGCATTTTACTTGTAATTGGGTAGATCTAGGTGTTTTGAATACTTCAAGATCAAGTGTTGAAGTCATCAAGTTTGTCCAAGAAACAAGCTGAGAAGTGCAAGTTTATTAAACCTCGACAGCTGGCTCGACAGTTACATCTATCGAGCTTAAGGAAGCTATTTAGCTCGTGTGCTCGACACTTGCTCGACAGCTGCTCGATAGCTGCTATCTATCGAGGTTTAATAAAAACTGATTTTCTGTTTTGTTTTCTTGAGATCCGTGAATATGTCTTTAGGCCTTCTTTTCTCTTAATCCTAGACATATAAAATGATTATTTTAAGGGCCGTCAAAGAGTTCATAAGTTGCACAAGCATTGAGAAAAGCTTGCTTAAGCAAATTGTGACTAGAGACAAAGTTTTGTCCTAGTTCATCATTCTTGAAGAAGTTGTTGTGTATGTGTACTATAGAGTTTTGTAACCAAGCATCTTCTTAATTTTCATCGTGGATGAATTGAAGAATTTTGCAGCCAACAACCTTCTCTAGTTGGTGATTGAAGTCGCGTACTGAGATTTGCATAATTGGTTAGTCATGTACTTGGGAGCCGTGCATCAAAAGGGGAAATTGTCACTACAGAATAAGTCCAATTGAGTATTGGGGTAAGTCATTCAGGACCATTTCAGCAACCCTTGGACGGTAGTGGCTTTCATTGCTGGATTATTTGTACTCATTCTCTGTGTCTTACAGACCGTGTACTCTATGTTGGCTTATTATCATCCAAAATGAGACCAGAGGTATTGAAAATTTGTTATAGATCCTCTCTGGTACGTCCTATGTATGGCTATGTCATTCCGTTTGTTTACTTTCCTTCTGCCGAACTCCCATGTTCGTTCAAATAAGTCAGTGTGGACAATGTACTTGATTCTTAATTTAATGTAATGTGTGTTTGAGATAAACATGATATTTATCTGCCAGAATTTTATGTGTGAGGAGGGTTGAGAGTATTATGTAATAAAATTTGAAGATGAGTAATTGATCCAATATATTACCCTATTTTATGATTTTGTTTTGTAGTTAAAATATTAGAGCATGAATTCTCATATCAGGTGTGTATATGCTAAAATATGAATTTATGTATCAATATGCATTTTTTCATCTGTAAACTTTTGGATTAGAGACCTGATTGTAATCCTTCTTGATTTGATATTTTTCCCGACACCTATGGACGAAAATAGGATGAAATCATTCACAAGCTTTAATCATGTGCTACTATCAACTTCTTGGTCCATTCCTTGGAGAGTTGAGTCAATCTGACATGTTGTCCTCCTTACCAACACAAATAAATAATTGTTGTTTCACATATTGTCTGAACTCTTTAAAATCAGGTTTTGAAAAAGAAATAACTTTTGTTTTTTGTTTTTAAATTGTTAAGAGGACCACGTTGTTAAACTCTAACCCTAGTACACTTTGTAAATTTCTATAAAATATTAATATTCCTTATCTATTTTCCACTCTCCCATAAGTAATTGAATTGATTCTTGTAGCTTCAAATGCATGCTCAGCAAAACATGAACAATATGTTATCGACTAGAATTAATATAATAAAAATAGAGAAAACATCTATTTTTGGGGTATTTCACAATTCACTCATAAACTTTAAAATTGAGCAATTTCCCCTTTAAGTATTGGAAACAAAAAAATACCCCATTACCGTTAAATTATGATTTAAATTCTAACGAAGTCTTTTATTGCACTAGGAGTTTCGAAGGAGAATTGTTATAAGTTTTGAATAGAAGCCCTAGTAAACAATGATAGTAACCCTAATTGTCCTAAGGTAGTGAAATTCCTTGTCACGTAAGTAGTAATCTCCGGCATGGACCCAATTTGATTTTTGGAATATTCTATTACATATTGTCTAAAATAACCCAAACTAAATATCAAAATCTCAAAAATACCATATACCAAAAAATAAAAATAAAAATAAAAAATAAAAAAAGTAAATTGTTTTGGGATAAACTTCCACAGTGTTGTGAATAGTAACATGCTAAATCTTGGAAAAACCTGTTGCACACAGTATATTTGAGAAATGTGTATATGCACAAGTATGTGCAATAAACACTAACCTTTTTTTAAACAATGAAAATGTTAATTCTGATTAAAAAGTGCCATGAATGCCTTCATAACACCTAATTTTTTCACTTTTTTCGGTGATAAAATTGTTTTCTTGTGTAAGTAGGGATTGCTTTTTGGTTTTTTCTTAGTTAATAAGAACCAAAGCAATTAAGAGGTTATATATATACACACACGGGTACTTAGCTTTTTTAGGAGGGGTACTTTGCCTCTACCGTCAAGTGTCCGATTTTTGGGACATGTCCAACTTGTGTGAATCCTAGAGCACTAGAGCTAAGCATTATCAAAATCCTATAGATAATACCCAAACAAATGAAATTATAATCCCCATACAGAGTTATACTTAGGTAGTCCCGGAGCAGTGCTCCGGGCTCTCACAAAGTGGGTGGACCCCACACGTGGGTCCCACCATGGGGCCCACCTACTTTGTGAGAGCCCGAAGCACTGCTCCGGGACTATTCAAGTTTTTCCCAGATTTATTCATGTGGGTCCAAAAGGTTTATGCTATACAGGTGAAAAAAGTGCACGGTGACAAATAGAAATAAATATAATAATACAATGATGCTGGAGTAGCTGCCAAGTAGTATCGAAAAAAAAAAGTATTAAAAAAAAAAAAAAGCGAAAGAGAATTTTGCTATATGATATCCTGGAGAGAGTACATGTAACTTTTTGACTAAAAAGGGAAAGCACTACCATTAAAGCTCTAATTATTATAGCAATACCAAATGAACTCTCAAAAAATTACCAAGTTTAAAGCTTTAAGTAAGCTAATCATAGTTCCATCCCATGATATGCTGGTTATTGTCGTAAAATTAACTGTCGCCACTTGTCTTAAGGAGAGTGCAACTACTTGGCACAACAAAAAACTAGTCACTTGATAGATAAAAAATAAATTTTATTACATAGTACTAATAGTCCAATATCGTTTACCAAAAAGAAAAAAAAAGTCCAATATCATGCTTGTGCACAGATTATTCAAGTATTATATATAAAATATAGAAATTATTTCAATGAATATATTGAAAAATAAAATAGACAGTAAAAATAAAAGAAAAAATTGCTTTATATTACATGTCAAATGCGCCTCATGTAAGTGTAAATTTTTCATTAAAAAAATGATATTAGACTAGAAAATTCTTGAAACTGTTGAAGAGTTTTGGTTGAAGTTTTGACTTTTTTTAAACATTGGAAATAAATTATAACTTAAACTAAATTATTTTAATGTCACATGATTGGATACCACTTATTTTGTTAAAACTGAAAAATTATTACTGAAAGTACTGTAGATAAAAATAATAGTTAGTTGAAATAGTACAGTAAGACTCATAAATAGTGCCAAAAAGTGCAGTGAGGTCCATGAATAATAGTAAAAATAAGCTGAATTGTAAAATAATTTTCATTTATAATTTGTATCCAAACGGAGGCTTATTTTAATGATTAAGCTTAAATTTTTGTAATAATTGATAATTTATCATTGAATTAGAGTATGAAATCTTAAGTATGATCTCTGTATTCATTCTACTTAAGCTGCTGGGATTGACAATCAATCATTTATCAGCATTAAAGTTTTTTGAACTTGGTAACTTGGTAAGGGGGTAAGGTCCCTGGACCCTTATCCACTGGTTGGTAGGTGGATTCATAGCAAAACTCTACAAAAGTAGCTAGCTATACGTATATAATACCAACCCTGCTGCATAAAGATAAAGGTACAATCATCATCAGTTTATTGAAAAAGTACGTAAAATCTCAAATTCTAACAACCTTGTCTTGTAAAAGGTAAAAATAATTTTGTTCGTTCTCATGAAACTTGTCGTAAAACAAGTTACTAGTGCACAAAAGTGTTTGCATTTGATTCCAGACTTGGCATATGAATAAAGTTAAAAGACTAACTGCTTCAAGCTAACGTTTCCATTTTCACTTAGCATATATAATTAATTGATCAAATTTGATCAATCGGTTATTATAGTAATAGTTACCTTGTTTTGGTAAACACTCACCAAAGCCATAATGGAGGAGTTTCATTCAAGAAAAGTTGAAAGAAGAGAAACTGGTGAAGCAAGCAGAGGCCATGATCATGTTGGGTGCACGTGACACCCTTGGGAGTCCAACACACACATTTTGTCAAAGCTCATTTATGAGCTTGTTTCAAGAGTCTTCAAATTCAGCCTTTTCATTTATTGAGAAGTGACCAAAGCATGGAGGGGTCTGACTTCTCTTATTGAGAAGTGCTGCATGGCGTGTGGGACACGCTGAAGAAAAAGAAAAGAAAGAAGCAAAGGCCATTTGGCCTTGTGAGCAGTGCTGAAGCAAAAATCAGAGAGCTGAAGAAAAGGAGCTATTCGGCCATTTTGTGAGTTAGTTCTAGAGAGAGCAAAACACATAAAAGAGAGAGCTTCAGCTGGTGGTGCAGTCCGAAAATAGAGAGAAACACAGTGAGAGTGTGAGAGAGTGAAAAAGAAAAAAGGAGACATTTTTTCTTTGCTCAAGTTACACACAAGGAAGATAAGTTGGTGGAGTTCTCTTGGAGTTTTTGAATGCTACAACCATGG
Organism: Quercus aquifolioides; assembly: GCA_019022515.1. Taxonomy (NCBI): domain Eukaryota; kingdom Viridiplantae; phylum Streptophyta; class Magnoliopsida; order Fagales; family Fagaceae; genus Quercus; species Quercus aquifolioides. The sequence goes on along the minus strand of CM032325.1, from coordinate 16,481,195 downwards.
AGGGTTGGAGTATTCAGAGGAAGATTTTGCTACTGACTTTGTGGTGAGATTATATTTACTCCTTGAGATTTATTTGTTGTATATCCAATTTATTGTGGACTCAAGTTTAGCATAAACTTGATAGTTGTAATCTCTATTTCATAGTGGATATTTTTCGGAGCTGCCCCGTGGTTTTTCCCTCTACACTAGAGGGTTTTCCACGTAAGATTTGGTGTTCTTGTGTGGTTGTATTTATGTGGTGCTTGCTGGAATTTTTTTTTGTTTCCATAATATTGCTATTGCTTGGTAGTCATTAATTTTAATTCACATATAGACATAGAGGGGATTGGATTTTTCCCCAACAAGTGGTATCAGAGCTTTTGGTTGCTTGGGTTTGACTGTCTTGTGTTGGATTAAATGGAAAATATGGCTATGAATACTATGGTTAAACTCTCGGCGTCGAATTATTCGATATGGAAGCCGATGATGGAGGATGTCCTTTATTGCAAGGATTTACATGACCCTATTGAGGGTGATAGTGCCAAGCCTAGTGATATGTCTGATAGAGATTGGGAGAAATTAAATAGAAAAACTATTGGGTGTATTAGACAATGCATTGATGTTAGTGTTTTTCACCACGTGTCTCAGGAAACAAATGCGGAGGCTCTTTGGGAAAAATTAAGGAGTCTTTATGAAAGAAAGACAGCTCAAAATAAAGCTTTTATTGCTAGAAAGCTTGTAAATTTGAAGCTTAAGGAGGGTAAGTCCATTGCCGAGCACCTTAGTGAGTTCCAAGACTTGGTTAATCAGATGGTTACAATGAAGCTAGTAATAGATGATGAGTTGCAAGATTTGTTGCTTCTAAGTTCCTTACCTGACAGTTGGGAGACTTTGGTAGTGTCGCTTAGTAATTCTGCTCCGAATGGTGTGTTACAACTTGCCATGGTTAAAGATAGTTTGCTTAATGAAGAAACTAGAAGAAAGGATATGGGCAAGGATATTGCACATGCTCTTGTCACGGAGAATAGGGGGAGAAGTAAGAGTAGAAATTCTAAAGGGCGAGGTAAATCCAGAAGTCGGTCAGAATCAAAAGGAAAATTCAAGTGCTTTTATTGTGATAAAGAAGGTCACATAAAAAGGAATTGCAAGGCTTGGAAGAACAAACAGAAAGATGATAAAAATCATAAAAAGGCGGATGATGAGAACACTGCAGCTGTTATAGTGTTGGAAGATGAGGTCCTAGCCATAGAACAAGATGATTGTTGTATAGTTTCAGATCTTCATGTTGAATGGGTGATTGATTCAGTTGCTTCCTGCCATGTCACTCCAAGAAAGGAGTTATTCACTTCATACAAAGCGGGAAACTTTGGGAGAGTGAAGATGGGCAATGATAGTTATGCCGACATTGTGGGAATTGGTGATATATGTGTTAGGGCTAACACTGGATACACCCTGATTTTGAAGGATGTGAGACATGTTTCAAATATTCGCCTGAATTTGATTTCCACTCATGTTCTTGATAAAGAAGGTTATGGCAATTATTTTCGTGATGGAAAATGGAGGCTTAGCAAAGGATCATTGGTGTTTGCTAGAGGGAAGATTTGTTGTACACTTTACAAGACACAAGTAAAGTTGTGCAAGGATGTTGTTAGTGCAGCTCAGGAGGATTCTTCGCCTAACTTGTGGCATAGGCGGCTGGCTCACATGAGTGAAAAAGGGTTGCAGATTTTGGCAAAGAAGTCTCTCATTCCCTTTGCCAAAGTTACGTCACTAAATCCTTGTGACTTTTGTTTATTTGGTAAACAACATAGAGTTTCATTTAATATACCCTCTACTAGAAAACCCAATGTATTAGATCTTGTTTATTCTGATGTATGTGGTCCCATTGATGTTGAGACCTTAGGTGGCAATAAATGTTTTGTTACATTTATTGATGATGCTTCACGAAAGGTGTGGGTTTATGTTTTAAAAACAAAAGACCAGGTATTTGAGCACTTCAAGAAATTCCATGCCATGGTGGAAAGAGAGAAAAGGAAGCCTTTGAAGTGTCTCCGTAGTGATAACGGAGGTGAATACACATCTAATGAATTTAAGAGTTACTGCTCCGAGAATGGCATTAGACATGAGAAGACAGTTCCTGGTACCCCACAGCAAAATGGTGTGGCAGAAAGGATGAACTGCACTATTGTTGAGAAGATCAAATGTATGTTGAGAATGGCTAATCTACCTAAGTCATTCTGGGGTGAAACTGTTGTGATTGCGTGCTACCTAATTAATAGATCTCCATCAGTTCCTTTGGGTTTTAATATTCCAGAAAGAGTATGGACAGGAAAAGATGTTTCTTACTCTCACTTGAAGGTATTTGGGTGCAAGGCATTTATACATGTGCCTAAGGAACAAAGATCGAAGCTTGATAGTAAATCCACTCCTTGTATATTTGTTGGATATGGAGATGCAGAATTTGGCTACAAGCTATGGGATCCAAAAGAAAGGAAGATGATCAGAAGTCGAGATGTAGTTTTTCATGAGAATGAAAACTTGGTAGACTTTGAGAAAACTGAGAAGCCTAAAGCTACAGTTGAAGGTGTTCCTGATCTTACACCTACCTCTTCTTCCTCAGATAATGCCACAAATAGAGAAGAGGTACAAGATGAGAATTATGGTGATGAACCAACTGAATTTGATGCTGATGAGCCAGTAGATGTTGATGGTGATGATGTGACAGATACAGATGGTGTTGAGCAGGGGGAGCAGCCTCCTCCACTAGAGATGGTAGAACCTCAGGTAAGAAGGTCTACTAGAGAGCGTCATCCATCGACTAAATACCCCACTTCTGAGTATACTATGATTACTGAAGAGGGGGAGCCAGAAAGTTTTCAGGAAGTACAGTCTCATAAGGATAAGCAAAGCTGGTTGAAGGCTATGCATGAAGAGATGAATTCTTTGAATAAGAATAAGACTTATAACTTGGTGGAACTTCCTAAAGGCAAAAGGGTATTGAGAAACAAATGGGTGTTCAAGTTGAAGAAAGATGGTGACAAGTTAGTGAAGTATAAAGCTCGATTGGTGGTCAAGGGTTTCAGTCAGAAACAAGGGATTGACTTTGATGAGATATTCTCTCTAGTAGTCAAGATGAGTTCCATTCGGGTAGTTTTGGGATTAGTAGATAGCTTGGATCTTGAGCTTGAGCAACTTGATGTGAAGACTACTTTTCTTCATGGTGATTTGAAAGAAGAAATCTACATGGATCAGCCAGAGGGATTCAAAGTGAAAGGGAAAGAACACATGGTTTGCAAGTTAAAGAAGAGTTTGTATGGCTTGAAGCAAGCTCCAAGACAGTGGTACAAGAAGTTTGACTCATTCATGGCGGGTCACGGGTACACGAGGACAAATGCAGATCATTGTGTATATGTCAGAAAATTTCCCTATGGTAAATTTGTTATTCTTTTGCTATATGTAGATGATATGTTGATAGTAGGACAAGATGCAGGTGTGATTGAAAATTTGAAGAAGGACTTGTTCAAGTCATTTGATATGAAAGACTTGGGTCCAGCAAGACAAATTTTGGGTATGCAGATTCTACGTGACAGGAAAGCTAAGAAGCTATGGTTATCACAAGAGAAGTATATTGAGCGGGTTCTTGAAAGGTTTAATATGAAGCATGCCAAGCCAGTCAGCACACCTCTTGGTGCTCATTTCAATCTAAGAAAGAAATCTTGTTCTTCATCCAAGAAAGAGAAGGGAGACATAGCATCAACTATTTATTCCTCAGCAGTTGGGAGTTTGATGTATGCTATGGTTTGTACACGACCAGATATTGCTCATGCAGTTGGTGTTGTCAGCAGGTTCATGGTTAATCCTGGTAAAGATCACTGGGAAGCAGTGAAGTGGATCTTCAGATACTTGAGAGGTAGCTCTAAATTGTGCTTAACTTTTGGTGAATCTAAACCAATTTTGGAGGGTTATGTAGATGCAGATTGGGCAGGTGACCTTGATGGTAGGAAATCTACATCAGGGTATTTATATACTTTTGCAGGGGGAGCTATATCATGGCAGTCAAGATTGCAGAAGTGTGTTGCCTTATCTACAACTGAAGCTGAGTATATTGCAGCTAATGAAGCTGGTAAAGAGATGCTTTGGTTGAAACGGTTTCTTCAAGAATTGGGTTTGAAGCAAGATGGGTATGTAGTTAATTGTGATAGTCAGAGTGCTATAGACTTGAGCAAGAATTTTGTGTACCATTCACGCTCGAAGCACATTGAGGTGAGATACAATTGGTTGAGACTAGTTATTGAACAACAGTCATTTGAATTAGAGAAGATTCACACAGATGAAAATCCAGCTGACATGTTAACCAAGGTTGTGTCAAGAGAGAAGCTAAAGCTTTGTGTCGGGTTGGCCGGCATGAATTCTAACTGAAGACTTGGGTTGAAGATCTCCTCCGTAGTGTGTTGGAGGGGGAGATTGTTGGGTGCACGTGACACCCTTGGGAGTCCAACACACACATTTTGTCAAAGCTCATTTATGAGCTTGTTTCAAGAGTCTTCAAATTCAGCCTTTTCATTTATTGAGAAGTGACCAAAGCATGGAGGGGTCTGACTTCTCTTATTGAGAAGTGCTGCATGGCGTGTGGGACACGCTGAAGAAAAAGAAAAGAAAGAAGCAAAGGCCATTCGGCCTGGTGAGCAGTGCTGAAGCAGAAATCAGAGAGCTGAAGAAAAGGAGCTATTCGGCCATTTTGTGTGGGAGTTCTAGAGAGAGCAAAGCACATAAAAGAGAGAGCTTTATCTGGTGGTGCAGTCCGAAAATAGAGAGAAACACAGTGAGAGTGTGAGAGAGTGAAAAAGAAAAAAGGAGACATTTTTTCTTTGCTCAAGTTACACACAAGGAAGATAAATTGGTGGAGTTCTCTTGGAGTTTTTGAATGCTACAACCATGGAGAGTTGGAGTATTCAGAGGAAGATTTTGCTACTGACTTTGTGGTGAGATTATATTTACTCCTTGAGATTTATTTGTTGTATATCCAATTTATTGTGGACTCAAGTTTAGCATAAACTTGACAGTTGTAATCTCTATTTCATAGTGGATATTTTTCGGAGCTGCCCCGTGGTTTTTCCCTCTACACTAGAGGGTTTTCCACGTAAGATTTGGTGTTCTTGTGTGGTTGTGTTTATGTGGTGCTTGCTGGAATTTTTTTTGTTTCCATAATATTGCTATTGCTTGATAGTCATTAATTTTAATTCACACATAGACATAGAGGGGACTAGGATTTTTCCCCAACAGATCAACCTGTCATTGTTGTTGCAATCGAGAAGCTGAGTATTTACAATCCATGACAATGAGATATATAATACCAGTTTCGAGAAAGAGAACTTTAAGAAATTAAAGGAGGCGCAAGTCAAAGGGAAGAATCGATGGACTACAAAACCAAAGACACAAAAGGTTGTGCTAATTTGTGCATTCAATTATCAAAATATAATAATTCTTTTATTAAAGTAGTTCTATATCCTATTAAAAAAATTGCATGTTTTCACAAAATTTACTATGAAACTTTTGACCCCATTATGTTAGACTAGTTGTTTCAAAAAAATAATAATAATAGTTGTTACAAAATATTATGCCCACTATCTTGTGACTTATTTCACCATTAGTTTGTCATTTAATTCCTTATTTAATTTATTTGTAATTAACCCATTTATATAAAAGAGTCTTGACATTCTTGATGCATGTATACCAGCTCCAGGTATTGGTCACTTAGGCTTTTTCCTAAGGCAGACATGGTAAATAGGTCAGGTCATGTCGGGGTTCAGGTTGAAAATGGTTTCAAGTTGAAAACAGCTCATCATAATTAGTAGGTTAGAAAATGGGTTGGGTTGAGTTCAGGGAGACCCATAATTTTTTCACTTTAAAAAAAAATACCATAAATATACTAGTATTAGCATAGTGAACATAAACTTATTTCCTGAAAGTAGCAATTTTGGCCCTAGATACTCCCGGATTTGTGTCCCTCACTTGTGTCTTGTCTTACTAACTATCACATGTATAATCACAATATGTGACGGCGTAACACATTGCAAGCCTCCAGCATTTTCTAACCACAATCTTACACTTCCATTTCAGAAGAAAAAATTATCAACACTCTTTGAATCCAAAAGCCCACCTATTTATTTTGAAATAAGAATAATTTTCGTTCCTATGAATAAAATAAAAGTTCCCACCATAGGGGGAAAAGGACAAGTAGGACAAAGTTATGAAGAAAAAGAGAAGATTTTACTGTGAACAATTTATCTTAGTCAAAAGCTAAATTATATTACAGGAGAATGAAAATAGATAGATGTTGGAATACAAACGTAGAGGACAATAAAAATAGATAAATATTCTAATTCTCTTGCAACTACTTTGATGTGAAAAGCAATAGCTTTGGTCAAGGTCCACATAAGTACTTCCACAATCATTATACAACTTCTAGAAAAGCAGATAAGAAAAGAACCCAAATACTCTCACTCTTTATAGAGTGAACCAAAGGATAATAGTTTCATATAACAAGCTTAGCTGTTAGGATTGTGTATTAGTTCATTGAATTGAGGACTGCTGTGGCTTGTAGTAGTGCTGTTGTATTAGTTTACATTGTATACTTGTATTGATTGTGCTAGAATTGTATGCCTGTATAGGATTGTGCTAGGTTGTGCAAGAGTTAGTTGATAAAGGAAGTTGGTAGGTTAGCCAGCTGTACAAGAGTTGGTTATGCACGGTTGGTTATAGATTGAGAGAGTTGGTTATAGAAGTTAGTTGCAGATTGTATGAAGGGGACTGGCAGTACTGTTGTAGCATGAATCCAGAATAATAACAATTGTTTCATTCTCTCTCTCTCTCTATGGAGGCCCAGCTGTCCTTGAATTCAGCTACAACATAAAGAAAATACAATTGAGTCCTAGCATTAGCTAAGTCCAAATTTAATAATCCTCCAACCTGGCGCCTTCTCTTTTAAGGAAAGAAAAAAGAAAAAGGTTGACCCAAAAAATAAAAAATAAAAGGATTGGGTTACAAGTTAATTAGGTTGGGTCAGGCCATGCGTCTACTTGTTTTTGCTTTGAGTAAAAAAATTCCAATTTAAGTCTGTTCCAATTTCTCCATGTCTAGCCTAAGGCCCCTAGATAAAGCTCCCAAAACTGTAGTGTTTATTACTATAAAATAGATGAGTTGTGTGCTCTCTCCACCACTCAAGAAGGTTCCCAAAATTGTGGCTCAGTAGAAATCCAATTAATTTGAAACTCTAAGTCGTAGCAATATATATTGTAAGCATGTTGAATGATTATTGATTATCAATTGCATCTAACAGTTTCAGGTTTCAATTTTTGTAAGCCAAACTCCCACAAGTTATACTATCAATATAAGACATAAAATCTCCCATATGGTCACACACGAAATAATAGTCACTCTATTTTTCAATACAAAAATCAAAATTGGGAATTAGATTTCAGCTTTCCTTCATCATGCATCACCTTACCTAAGGTAATGAATTTTTTTTTTTAAATAAATAATAATAATAATAATTTTCATCTCTTTTTGTTAAATTTTATACCTGAACCGTGTACTTTTAATTATTCTCTATCTAAAATTAATATTGGCTTAATTGGTATTAATTCGTCATTAAGTTATGTGTTGATTCGCCTTTACTTAGGCATCTTGAGGCCATTGGGTGATTCCATTTTTAGGTGAGAAAATAGTGCTTTTAATACATTAGAATATATTTTTCTATGCTTTAAAATTTATTTATCATTGTCATGTTATAATTTTATATTGTAGATAGTGTTTCTTTTATTATATATTCTTTTTCTACTAGAAAAATAATCACAACAATGTTGAGACATGAAATGTCATAATTATTGGCTATATAAAAATATTAGATTTTTTTTTTCCCGAATGTATCTATTGCTTGTAGAATTTGACTAACAAAACTTGTTACAGTTTTTTGGTAAAGATTTAAAAAAAAAAAAATTGATACAATCGTACTTAAAATTACTATTTCACAACAAGATTAAGGTTGAGTTTGGATCCACGGCTGCGTTTCCCATTTGCGTTTTTTCCTTTTTTTTTTTTTTTTTTTTTTTTTTTTTCAGCTCTTGTTTCTGCTTTTAGTGACAAAATGCACTATCCATGCACTGTTCATGAACATTTTATTAAAAAAAATATTAAAAATGGGTTCCACCGCATTATTCACACATTTAAAAATTATTTTACTACAATGTTTTCAGTTTTCAGTTCAGCAAAATAAGTTGTATCCAAACGGACCTTAAGTAGATCAATTAGAAAGATTATCAACTAAAAATTCAAAAATTGAATTATAAATTTTTTGCATCTCAAAAGGCAAGAATTTATGGATTTTAAATTTATATATATAATATTAAAAGTTCAGATTTGAAATATAGAAAAATTCTTAACTTAAAGTTGTTGCCTTGAGCGGGAAAGTATATGGAGCCATCCCGACATACATAAAATGTAAAAGAAATAAAAGAAGAAAGACATAAAGAGTGGGTAATTCTTGTATATTATATATATTTTGGGGGAAAAAAATAATATATATATATATATATATATTTTTTTTTTTTCTTTTATTGAGGCTTTTGTTGTTTGGTATAGTGTAGACTTATGTAGTTTTTTTTCATTGAATAAGGCTCTTGTAGAAACATGTTACTTGTATAATAGGAGTGTTATTTACTGTAATTTACTATATTATTTTCAATTATTACTTCGTTAATTTCTAAACTGTGGGAACCATCAGGTACTATTGTTGCGAGATCACAAATATTTCAAAAAGTACTGTGAGCCGAGGGTGGTATCAATTGGTCCTATCCATCATGGTAAGCCAAAGTATCGATTAGCAGAGGAATACAAGCTTACATTGGCAGAAAACTTCATTGAAAAAAGTGGCAAGACTGGTAAAGTATTGTATATGGTGATTAAGAACAACATCGAACAACTGAGGGAATGCTTCAATGAGGAGGTGATTCACAATTATAATGATGAAGCTCTTGCATGGATGTTGTTTGTGGATGGTTGTGCAACACTGAAATTCATAGACTCTGTTGTTGAGAAGAAGGTCAAAGAGTTCCAAATTAAAAATGGTCAAGTGGCCTTTGTGCAACAGGATTTATTCTTGTTGGAGAATCAACTTCCTTATCGAATTCTCGATGATTTAATCAAAAATAGTAATGAGGGTGAAAAATTGAGGAAGTCGGTCCAAAGTTTCATCGATATGCAAAGTATGAGAGCAGAAACAGAGGAAACGCCACCCAAAAATAATAAAGAGGGTGAAAAGACAGAGAAAACGCCATCTTCTGGATCTACTGCGGAACAGACTTCTAGGCTGCTCTTCCACTAGTCTTGAAAATAACTCTAACCAGGAAGATTGGAATTCATTTCGCAACGTGCAGGAGCTTAAAGCAGTAGGAATTCATTTGAAGTCCAGCAACGATAGCTGCTTGCGAAACATAACCTTCATCAAGAAATGGAATTTCTACGGTGGAACCCTTAGTCTGCCTCCAACAATAGTGGATGACTCAACCAGACCCAAGTTCTTCAACTTGATAGCTTACGAGATGTGCCCAGATTTTGAAAATGACTACGGGGTCACCTCTTACATATCCTTCCTCGATTCACTCATTAACGAAGCCAAAGATGTTATAGACCTCAGGAAAGAGGGCATACGCCGCAACTTACTTGGCACCGATGAAGAAGTGGCTCTACTCTTCAATGAGATAGGCACTGACTTGGTTCCTAACCCTGAAATATATAGAAATGTTAGGTCCAAAATCCAAAAGTACCATGAGAAGAAGAGGATGACCTATATAAATGAAGTCATTCACAACCATTTCAGCAGCCCGTGGACAGTAGTGGCTTTCATTGCCGCATTATTCGCACTTATTCTCAGTATCGCACAGACGGTGTACTCTATCTTGGCATATTATCAATGACAGGCAGAGGTATTGAAAGTTTGTTTGCTTTATTCCCTTTTCAACTGCATCTAAATACACTTATTCTATCAATTTTTAGATTGTTATTCAAATAAAAGTATCAGTATGAGTTCTGCGCTTGTCAGGATTTCAGATATATAGATCCTCTCTGGTCTGTCCTATATGGCTATGTCATTCCGATTGTTTACTTTCTTTTTTGTCAAACTCCCATGTTCGTTTAAATAAGTCAGTTGGAAAATGTACTTGATTCTTAATTTGATGCAATGTGTGTTTGAGATAAACATGATATTATTTGCCAGAATTTTATGTGTGAAGAAGGTTGAGTGTATTATTATGTAATATAATTTGAAGATGAACAATTGATCCAATATATTACCCTATTTTATGATTTAGTTTTTGCAGTTAAAACTGTTAAAGCATGAACTCTCATATTAGGTGTTTACTTGGTTCTGAATTTATGTTTCAATATGCATTTTTTTCATCTGTAAACTTTTGGATTAGAGACTATGTATTTGAAACCACAAATTTATGTAATCCTTCTTGATTTGATATTTGCCCGGCGCCTATGGACGAAAATAATGTGAAATCATTTACTATGTGCAATCAACATCTTAGTCCATCAATAAGAAGAGCATGAGGGATTGAATAACGGATAGTAACATCAGTGAAAGTTTTTGGTTTGTGATGTTGTTCTTGGATCGGGTGGCCTAGGGGTAAGCTGGTTGAGTAGGCACATCTGGTTGTGTGGTGTGAGAAGTTTGTATCAGTGAAGAAGAAAGGAGAGTCAAGTGATGTATCAAGTGGAGGACATCATGGATTTTTTTTTTTTGGTCTAATCCTTTTATGCTATTACACTATTCTCCTGCTGCAGTTCCCACAAAACCCATTCGTTTCTTCAAAACAAAGCTCTACAAAAACCAAAAATCATAGAAAATGAACTCAAACTTAGTGGCTAGACACATATAAAGCCTATTCAGACACCCGAATCAGACCATCAACTCCATGTGTTTCGGGCATCGTTATCTTCCACAGCAACTCCAACAATGGAGGGGAATCAGAGTGAAGGTCTGAGACGGGAACCTAGAGCAAGCACTAACATGGATACAGCAGAAAATGCAATCAAGTGGGATTGAACGCCTGATAAGGAAGCAACAGATCCACCACATTAAGAACTCCGAGAAGCTCATTTAGGCCCAAAAGAACCTCGAGCATAAGACTAAATCCCAAGACCTCGCTAGAAATCTCAAGGCCATTCTTGTCAAGAAAGTCAGGTAATTACTATTTATTCACCTCCAAATTCTTTAATTTATGGCACCCTTTTCTTTTTTAAATGGTTTTAATTTGATTTAACTTTGTGGTGTCCATTTCATAATGATTTCTCTTTACCGTTGGAACAAAATACCAATTAGTTTTTTTTTTTTTTTAAGTAAATGGGATTTGAATCCATGTCATTTATTTGAAGACGAGAGAAATTGATTTTTAATGTCAATGTGTTTAATTAAACAATAAGAGATTTTACCAATTAAGCTAATGAAACTCATGATTACTGTTTAGTTGGTTGTTGCTAAATAGTTTAAATTTGATTTTTGGTAAAGCCAAGAACCAATCTTTATTGTGCAAAACTAATAATCTATGGTGTTTCATTCTACTGTAATTACATATGGCCAATGTGATGAGAATGCAAAATGTTATATTTTTTCTCCCTTAATGTTTAGTCTTTTATATTTATTTGGTGCCTAAATGTACTCATTATTCTTATATTTTTTATTTAGGATGCGAATGGAGGCACTAAGTGCAAAACGTAGTTAATTGGGTGATTCTGGACAGTTTTGACATCGCTTCGTAATCTAGGCATAACTCTCTCACCAGAGCTCCGATTGAGATGATTCAAGATGCTATGGAAGACAAAGCTCTACAAGTTTCGTGTTTTGAGTTTTGAGAGATATGGGTTGCATCAAGGTCGAAATCGGGCTTGAATTTGCTATACCTGCACTATTGACGTTCTGGAATGTTCCTTTGCTTGAAATTCTAATATGCAGATCTGATGTGGTTTATTTTTGGAAGCTTCCAGATCTGATGCACGAAATTTCCAGCTGAAAAACACCACTTTCCTAGTTATATTAGGACTTTGTTTTATTTTTAATATTTTTCCTTAATTAGTTAGATTTGGATATTATTATTTAGAATATTTTTAGGAGATTTTGTAGGCTTGGGAAAGGGCGAATTAACATGTACAAGGGGGAGGAGAAATCAGATTGGACACAGACACACGCCTCTTTCTCCCCTCTTCTCTGATTTTCTCCTTTGAGTTTTCATCATGGCCTTGCGTGGCTAAAACTTTTATACTTGGTCGAAGGAAACTGAAGCCTCGGAATCAATAAAACTGTGAGATCTAATTTGTTTTTATTGTTCAATTTATGCTTTGAATATCGGATGTTCTTCTATGCCTATTTTCATGATTGTCTCGTTTAATTACTAGGAGGCCTACTAGTTTATTATTCGTTGCAATCTACTGCTAGGTTAGATATCAAATCCGTAATTGTTTGATCCCTCTAATTTGTGAAGCAACTAAGATTTAATGATTTGCTGCATCAGAAATTATTCGATTTTAGGAAGAATGCTCGACTAAATTAAATACAACCGCTTGTGTTTGTGTTGTTTAGCTTCATCGATCTCTCTAGTTCTTAAGGCTGCTACTAGATTAAACCTTTAGCGCTTGTCTTGGGTTGTTTAGTAGTTAGGGTTAACTAGATCGCTTGTTTTATAATTAACTGCGACTAAGGAGAAATAGGAAAATAGTTCGAACGGTGAATATTCAAAGTGAGAATTGATATATACTTGCATCAATGATCAGTTGTAAAATTCCAATGGTGGATGTTGACTTAGACCAAGGTTTGTTCTCTTGATTAATTTCGATACTTTAATTTGAATTGTTCCTTAGTTGTTTTTCTTAAAATTGTTTTCATTATACTCAACCCCCCCCCCCCCATCCTTGTTCACGTAGCATAAAGTTAGGCTAGATACTCTCCGTGGGAACAATCCTTACTCGCATTACTACATATATTTTTAGGAGTATAGGTTTTATTTTTGGTTGCCTGCGACAGCACACCACAATGCTTATGTGTGGAGATTGAAAGATAGACATGGAATACTCATAGTAATCTTTTACTGGGTGCTACATTTTCTTTTTTTCTTTTTTCTTTTTTTGGGTGTGTTTGTGGGATTTTTTTGATAGTTATAACAATAGGGAGGGGAATTTGAACCCTTGACAATCTATTTGTCGGATTTTGTGCGTTTTATAATGTATATGCTCAAATTCTACCTTGACTAGTATGAAATCTGAATGATTGAGAGAATGATTTCATTAATTAGAAGCTAATTATATCTAGCTATTTATAGCTGGGAAAAAGAAGAATCTAGAGTCTAACCAACTAACTGAAAAACAAAAAAAGAAATCCTATTCTAACTGCACTAACACATATGCATAACAAAATCTTAGACATGATTCTCATTGTCATTTAAATACACTGCTAAAACTACTTGTAGCTTTACATTTACACATCTAAATTACTTGTCATTTTTAACTGAAATTACTTTCTTGCTCTGCTTTGCATCTCTGCTAGTATCTTTCTTCTTCTTCTTCTTCTTCTTCACTTTGATGGCTCGCTGTACTTGAGTAGTAGAGCTCTGCTCTTCATTACTGTTATTCAAACCTTTGACAGCTTGATACTTCCCCTCAAGATGAAGCTTATTGTGTATGTTAATAAGGTTCATCTTGGACAAAAGAAAACTGAACTGCTAAGCACTACGTGCTTTGGTAAGTAAATTTGCTAGTTGTGACTTAGTTCTGACATGAAAAAGCTTTATAACACCTTCCATCAACTTATCTATGACAATGTGACAATCAATTTCAATATGCTTAGTCCTCTCATGAAACACAGGATTGGCTTCTATGTGCAGGGTTGCTTGACTATCCCAAAACAGTAGAGTTGCTCTAGGATGTTCTTCTTGCAAATCTCTAAGAAGATATAGTAACCAAATCACCTCATACACTGCCACTACCTTAGACCTATATTCTGCTTTAGCTGATGATCTAGAAACAGTTTGTTGTTTCTTGGATTTCCTTAAAATTAGAGAATCTCCAAGAAAAACACAAAATCCTGTCACTGATCTTCTAATATCAGGGCATGAAGCCTAATTTGCATCTGCAAAGGCTATGATATGCAATTTTGAAGTGGTTGAGTACAAAATTCCTTGACTTGGTATAGCTTTCAAGTACTGCAGAATCCTATTTGCTGCAAGAAGGTGAGGCTTTCTTGGTTGAGACATGAATTGACTCAACCTATGCACCGCATAGGTGATATCTGGTCTGGTGATAGTAAGGTACAACAACTTCCCAATTAACCTTCTATATGAGCTGGGATCATCTAACTTCTACCCTTCATACTTGCTAAGTATTAGATTTTGCTCCATAGGTGTCCTCACAGGCTTCCTGCCAAGCATACCAGTGTCACTTAACAACTCTAATATGTACTTCATTTGGCAAAGATTAATGCCTTGAGCTGATTTGGCCATTTCCAACCCCAAGAAATATTTCAACTCACCAAGGTCTTTCAATTTAAACTTCTGGTCTAGCATCACTTTCAACTCATCCACAGTTGCCTTGTTGTCACTTGCTATAAGAATATCATCTACATAAACTAACAAGGCAATCAAAGCACCCTTGGTATTCTTAGTGAATAGTGAATAATCAGATTTAGATGGCTGAAAACCCAACTGAAAAACCAAGGCAATGGGAAATTTAGAAAAATCACTGCCTAGAAGCTTGTTTTAAACCATAAAGGGATTTATTTACTTACAAACCAACTCCCCTTTGTTGTGAAAGCTTAGGGGAAAGCCATGTAAACCTCTTTCTTGAGATCACCATACAAAAAGGCATTGTTGACATCCAATTGGCATAAAAACTATGCCTTTCACAACAACCACAGCAAGAACACACTTAACTGAGACCATTTTGGCAATTGGAGAAAAAGTTCCTATATAGTCCACACCTTCCTTTTGTGTGAAACCTTTGGCAACCAACCTTGCTTTATACCTCTCCACTGAACCATCAGATCTATGCTTGATTTTATATACCCATTTGCACCCAATGGGCTTCTTGTGAGAAGGCAGAAGTGTCAAAGTCCAAGTGTGATTAGCTTCCAAGGCTGCAATCTTAGCAACCATGGCATCCCTCCACCTAGGATCTAGAACAGCTTGGCCATATGACTTAGGTTCAACAACAGTAGAGATCATATTACAAAAGTGTTTATGACTAGGAGACAACTAATCATAACATAGGAAGGAAGAAAGAGGATAGGGAGTACCTAAGGTGAATAAAGCAACAGGTGAAGGCATATGAACTTGGTTACAATGGTAAGAAGTAAGGTAAGAAGGCATGTGGGAATGTCTAGAAGACCTCCTAGGAGGATTAACCTGGTTAGGGATGGGAACAGGAACAGGTGCAGGTTAAGGATCAGCAGGAGTAGGTAAGGGTGCAGGGGCAGATTGAAGGATGGCTTTTGCAGGAGGTTCTGCAGGAATAGGGCCATCAACAAAAACAGTAGTTTCTGTTGGATCAACAACGCTCGATAGGGATGGTGTGCAAATGAGAGATAGGCCACAAAGAATGACAAGCAATTCGAAAGAAAAGATAATGAATCTCAGTCAACTCAGCAGACGTGATTCGAGGATCAGAACCCCACTGGATAGAAGTACCAGTGATGTATGACATGTTGTCATCAAGGGGTGGAGACTCATCGTACAGATAAACAGGATGCTGGACCAGTGGCACCCCAAGAGCATCAACCGCTACTGAAGGAGTAATGGTGTACTCATCACCCCGTATCCAACTCTTCACTTGAGTGTTGGAATCATAGGAGTGGATAGAGAGGAACTCTTTGATCAAGGTAGCTGGAGGAGGATGATCAACATCCAACAAAGGCAACCAGCCCCTATGGTCAAAGTTTCTCCTAATCTCACCATCTAACTCATCTAACAAAACCTTCCTCTTAGCCCATACATTCCTACGAATGTTTAGCTTCTCATAAACTTCCTGGTTTTTCTCACTTAGGAACCTCTCACTATCAAAGGTGGGAGAAGAAGTAGAGGTGGAGGTCCTATGAGCTCTAGTCTTCCTAACCATGATGCTAAGGTTCACAAGGACAGACACAAAAGAGACAGAGAAAAGAAATAGGAAAATCAAGGGCAAACTATAAGTTAGCACAGAAATATATAGAAATAACAATTCTATATGATGCATGAACAATATCAACACATGATGCATGCTCTAATGCAATTAGAATGAGTTCAATTTTACTTTAAAATCACAAAATTGGCTTGAGTATAGAGTTTATAACCAAAACCCTAAATTTTGAAAACCCACTTTCAAAAATCCAACAAATTGACCAAATTGATCATTACACAAGATAGATAGCATAAAATAATGACCAAATCAATCAATCTAATAAGCCAATTTCATCAAATTAAGCTCAACTGAACAAAGACCCCAAATCGGGTAGTTTCAAGCCCTAAAATTTTCAATTTTTCCCAAAACATCAAATTGATCAAATTAATTCACAAAGATCAGTTTTATATTGTCCCACAACAAAAACCCATTGATCAATTTCCAAAGAAAATGCTTAAATAAACAAAATCCCCAAATTTTCATAGGTTCGAAATTTCCCAAAATGCATGACAAAATGCATGAAAACATGAAAATAAATGAAAAAGGAAGGGTATAAAGGTCTTACCGGCCTTAGAGCACAAAAACCCTTGAAGAAATTTGAGGGAAAACGACAAAAATTGAGCTTTGAATCTTAGACCAATCGAGTAGAGAGAGAAAGAGCTTTGAAAGTTTGAAAAAGTGTTTGAACACGTGAAAAGCTAAAGTTTTTAAAAAACTCTCCATGCGATTTTCGATTGATCGAAAATTAGATTCGATCGATCGAAAATGCCTTCGATTGATCCAGAACCAATCGAGCAGCGATCAAAACGGTCAGATTCAAACCAAAATTTTAATCGCATTTTCGATCAGTTGAGAAACAGATTCGATCGATCGAAAATCTGAAAAACACAATTTTTTGAAAAATAGAGCAATTTAATGCAGAAACTCCTCAAAGCATAGTATTTTATGAATAAAATGCATGAGTATGAGATGAAATGCTCTTCAAAAACACTTGTATTGAACCCAGATTTCCCAAAAATAAGATTTGCAATCAATTATCCTTAAATTCTCAAACTTCAAACACATTTTGCATTAGAATCAAGGAATTTTCAAACTTAGATGGCCAAAACAAAATCACACACAATAACATGTACAAAGTTTAGCAAAGAGTAACTTGTGTAGTGTGTGCAACTAGCAAAAACTTGAGATACATGTGAGGTGATATGTGAATAGAAATCAAGCATAATTTCTACAAAATTCATCACATAGAATTTGAAAGAGACTATCACCTAAAGAGTTACATCATATAACTCTCATATCTCCTAGAATAAAAGCTTGCAATCATGTAAGTTTCTTGATTTGCCTCATAATGTACACACCAATTTTATTTGATCAGAAAATTATTAATAATAGCCATGATAATGTACACACCAATTGTATTTGATTGATTTAATTATATTTCAATAATGTACACACCAATTTTAGCATTTAAACTGAGGCTACACCTTATATTCTTTTTGTGCATGTGCTACACTTTCTTGAGTACAAAATCTTACGATATGCACTAAGGTGTTCATGATTGGCTAGTAAACAGTGGTGAGATGGTTATTTATGTCTTTCTCATTAAGTTCAAGTCCAACAATCAAAGGCATGTGATTTCAAGATCAAGATCATGTGATTAAAAACTATAAACATCTTCCCACACAACATGCACTACAAAGCTCAAACTAGGAAAGTGCAATAAATAAGTTCATCAAAGCTAAACAAGGTACATTAACATGTTATGTAAAAATAAATTGGCCAACCTTGATTTCAAATCCAAGAATTAATGCAAAACACATTTTGCTTTCCTTTTCCCCCTTTTTTTTTAATTGAAAAGAAATAACAAAAACAACCTAGAATGAAATGCATGAATGTTATGCAATGCAAATCCTAGAAAAGCAAAGAAAACCAAAATAACAAAGAACAATGGTCACAAAGAGTAGAGCGATGAAGCACAAGGACCATGTCAGAAAGACTCAATTAGATCGAGCCTTTTAGATCCAAAACTTTTTAGATGCAACTTTAGCATTGGAGTTATTCTTCAAATTAGAAGTCTGAGCAACTCTAGGATTGGAATAAAGGTTTAAAGCCTTTACCAACTCACCAATAAGTACCATAGGATCTTGTGCTTGAGGCACAGGTACTTTTGGCTTATTTGCTCGCTTAGCAGCTTGCAACTTGAAACAGTTTGGACGAATGTGCCCAGACTTTCCACAAAAATGACAAACCCATGCAGGCTTATCATGCAACTTCCCTTTAGGAGGGTTAGGAGCCTTAGGTTTAGATTCTTGAAGATCAACCCTAACTTTCCTAGGAGGTGTGACTTCCATAGGTTTAGCAGCCTCACTTACAGAGGGTTTGACAACGACACTCACAGGGGGTTCAGAAGAAGGAATAAAGTTTGTGGAATGGGTTTCAGGCACAGAGATGCTTTCTACAAAACCTAAGCCAGTTTTGTCTGAAGGAGACTTTTGAACACTCAGCATGTGATCAAGTTTGGAGCTTGCAGACCTATTATATTGTTCTCTAGCAACAGATAATTCAAGTTCCAAATTCTTAACTTTGTCAAGCAAAAGGATGTTCTCAATTTTCACATTATTCAACAATTCATTAGCATCAAACAGTTTCACAAGCAAATTTTTCTTATCAAGTTCAAGAGATGCAATTTTCTTTAAGCCTAAATCAACGCTCATAGCATCTTTTGCAGCAATTTTGTAAAGTTTATTGTAGGCTTCTTGCAAATTTGCATCCTTAGAGAGTTCCCCATCATAAGGGTTCTCTTCAACAGCAACACTTTCATCAACTACAGCAGTAGTAGTGAAAGCAATGGAGTTTCCATCCTCATCACTACCAGACTCATTGTCAGAAACTTCATCATCACTAAGGGTTACAGCCATAACCTTACCCTTAGACCTCAAGAATGTAGGACATTCTGATTTCACATGACCATACCCTTGACAACCAAAACATTATTGACCCATAGAATTATTAGAAGGTTGACCTACTTTCTCTTTAGGTTTTTCATTGTTATTCACTTTAGTGGGATCATTCCTCCTAAAATTTTTAGATTCAACATTGTTTTTACCTCTTGCCTTTCTGTTATTGTTCCTAAGAAAGTTTCTAAAGTTCTTGGCAAGATAGGCAATCTCTGTAGCAGAGAGCTCATCATCAAATCCACTCACATCAACATCATCAACAGACTTAAGAGCCATTGATTTGGATTTGCTTGTCTTAGGTAGGTCCAACTCATAGGACTAAAGAGATCCTACAAGTTCATCAATAGGGATGGAGTCCACATCCTTACTTTCAGTGATGGCAGTTACTTTGGGTCTAAAATCCTCAGTCAAAGATCTAAGAATCTTCCTAACAATTTTAGGTTGATCATAGATTTCACCCAAATTATAAGCAGAATTAACAATATCATTAAGCTTAGCATAGAATTCATCAAAAGATTCATCATCAGACATCCTAATGCTTTCAAATCTAGTTGTTAATTACTGCAACTTATTGATTTTAACTATCTTAGTGCCTTCATGCACAGTCTGGAGGATATTCCAAGTAGTATGAGCAATCTCAACATAAGAGATTCTCTTAAATTCCTCCATAGAAACAACATTAAAGATAGCATTCATAACTTTGCTATTAAAAGCGGTGCTTCTTTCTAAGAAGTTTGCCACTCACTCACAGGAGTAGTGGGTTTCTCCCATCTGTATTCAACAGAATTCCAAACTCTCTCATTAATAGATTTCATGAATGCTTTCATCCTTACTTTCCAATAACATAATTATTCCCATCAAAGTGAGGTGGAATAACAAGGGAGTGTCCGTGTTCCATGACAACCGGGGTCAAGAATCAGCTCTTAGATCAAAGGATCTACAACAAAAGAGCTATCTGCTCTAATACCACTTGTTTGTTTTTAGAACCCTTAAAACACAACTAGATTAACCTAGTTAATTAGCGAAGTGATTACTTAGTCAAATTATCAGATTTAGGTTAACACAAATATATCATATCATTGTAAAGTGCGGAAAATAAAGAACATAATAATATGATAACCCAGGAAAACCAAACCGGTAAAAAACTTGGGGAGGATTTAACCTAGCTATCCTCAAGGTAAAACAAATTCAATAATGAAAGAATTGAAGTTTACACAATAGCGACTTAGACTACTAACATCCTATTACTACCTAGTGTAGGAAACTTACTACCACGACCACGTGACAGCTCCGAGTCCACGGACTACTTTTTTCTTGGATTCCCAGCAAGCACAAGCACTCCTGCTTGTATATCTTTAAGCTTTTGAATCTGCAACTGAATTGATCACCAAGCTCTCGACATCAATCTTGAGATTGGAAACCTTAAGTATATGTGAAGACAAACACTTTTAGATCTCACAAGAGATTCACACACACAGCATAAAAAGCAACCTTAAAACATGGTTAGGGTTTCCCCTTTTATACTTAAGGCAAAACATAAAACCCTACACGTCAAACGGGCTTGGGTTGAGTTGGAAAATTCTACAGAAAAACAATCTGCACGAACTTCGATCAATTGAGTCTAATTTTCGATCGATCAAGTCAGGCAGATTTACACAGTAAATCCTGCAGTACACTCGATTCCAACTTTACACTTAAACATACTTTGAGCAAGTCTAAAAAAAGACTAAATGTTTTGATCATGGTTTGCCAACATTACAAATTGAAGTTCTAATATATTTAAACCTAAAGTCTTAGAACCCAACACCTAGAGATAAAAATAGCTCTAGTTTTAAGGTTAAGGAACTTATAACCCTTTGTATTAAAAGGATAACCTAGAAACACACAATGAGAAGCTCTAGGATCAAATTTTGGCCTGTTAGGAGCTATAGTGGATGTATAGCAAAGACAACCAAATACCCTCAGATGATTATAGGTAAGAGGTTTGTTGAAAAGTTTTTCAAAAGGAGTCAAATTATTGAGTAAAGGGGTTGGTAGCCTATTGATTAGGTAAATTGCAGTGAGTATGCACTCACCCTAGTAGGCAATAGGAATGTGGGATTGAATCTGTAGAGCTCTGGCCATAGCTAAGATATATTGATGCTTTCTCTCAACAACAAAATTCTGTTGTGGAGTGTAAGCACAACTCTTTTGATGAATTATGCCATTAGCACTAAAGAAGTCAACAATACAAAACTCAAATGCATCATTAGAACGTAGTGCCTTTAAACTAACACCAAACTAAGTAATAATCATTTTATGTAAGGAGATAATGAGAGGTCTAACTTCAGATTTAGACTTCATCAAGAAAGCCCAAACTAATATGGTTGTATCATCCACTATAGTAAAAAAAATTTTTATAACCATCATGAGAAGGAATAGAATATGGTCCCCATACATCCACATGAATCAAATCAAATAAAGAAGAACACATGTAATTATTGAAAGGAAAAGATAAACGTTTTTGTTTTTCCAAAGGACAAACAGTACAAACATCAATGCAACACCAGAGAAAGAATGTAAAACACTCTTAAAGGGTAACATCTTATTGAATGGGGGGTGACCTAACCTAAAATGCCATATAGTAGACATATCTAGAGTAGGAGCTTTAGCTGAGAAAACATTGGTATGTTTAGACGGAGTAAGACATTCATGGAGAGAAGGGGGCAGCCTTGCTAATGCATAAGAAGGATGCTGCAGCAAGTAGAGTCCATTGCTCACTTCACCCACTCCAATCGTCCGTCCTCTAACAAGTAAGGTCCTAGATAAAATAGTATTGAGCCAAGAAAACAAAACAATATGGCAACTTCTGTGTTAGTTTACTAACTGGCAAAAGGTTAAAAGAGAAGGAAGGGACATAAAGGACATTATGAATGGTTAAAGTGGTTGATATATGAACAGATCCAATGTGTGTAACTTGGGCAGACTCTCCATTGGCTAGTTCAACAATACAATTGGTAACATAAGTAATTGATTGTAACAAATTCATAGAAAACACAATATGATCACTAGCTCCTATATCTATAACCCATGTCTTATAACCAAAAGCAGTCTTATTCACAATTTTGGCAGCAAAAATCAAATCTTTAATACCAAAATTAGGTTGAGAGAAGATACCTGCCAAAGGGGTGGTCTGTTGTGGAGGAAGGGAAACATTGTTAGCCATTCTTAGAGAGGTTGAAGGTGCTTCCTATCCACCAATCATTGCAAGTAACTTCTAGCACTACTCTGGTGTGAATGGGAATTGGAATTGGAATTGATTCTGCACAGGAACTTAAGATTGATTCCCAAAAGGAAATTGAGGAAATTATGGTTGAGATCCAAACTAAACTTGGGATTGTGCACTAGAATCAAGTCCAAGATCAATGCTTGACACTTGATTAGCCAAAGCATTCTTTGATTTGGACTTATACCCTAGTGGATAGCCATGAATCTTGTAGCATTTGTCCACAGTGTGTCTAATCACACCAATGACTACAGAAAGGTCTCTCTTTGCCCTTCTTCTAATTCTTGTAACCACCATTTGAGAAAGATCCTAGACTCAACAAAAGGTCCATTGGAGTTTCCAATGCAATTGACCTTTGTTTTTCCTCTTGAATCAATAAGGAGTAAACCTTATTGAGTGAAGGCAAAGGATCCCTCAGCAAAATCTGCCCTTGGACTTGAGCAAAAGATTCATTGAGTCCCATTAGCAATTACATGACTAAATCCTTGTGTTGAAGACTTGCAATCTTTCCATTGACATTGCAAGTGTATTTACCACATGAGCAATAAGGAAAGGGACTAAAATTCTGGATCTCATCCCAAAGAATTGTTAGCTGAGTGAAATAATCACTAAGAGCATCTCCAGTAATCAATGTACAGCTAAAATATTAGCTATAATAGAGAATATGGCCAAAAAACCCGACTCCAACGGCTTCTCTATACTCATTTTTTTTTTTGGCTTATGAACAGTAGCCCATCAAACTTGATGGGCTACTGTTCATTCTTAAATACATTTTTTCCATTATAAGAATGATGTGTTGAATAAAAAAATGTTAGAAGATGTATAGTTGTTAAAAAAAGAATAAATAATGAATGAAAAAATAATATTTAAATAAGATAGAGAATCTGTTGAAATGTGTATTTGAAAAAGTTGGTAGATAAAGGTAAAAGTCACTGTTCATTCTCCAAACAGTACAAAAATTTGATGAATCTGCTGGAGATGCTCTAATAGTGGTATCAACCTGTTAAATGCTAGCAAGATCTTTCTACAACTGAAAAACCCTAGGCCTATTGTCTTGAGAGAATCTCTCTCGAAGGTTATTCCAAACATCTAGAGCAGTGTTGTGATATGTCACACTTGTAGTTGAAAGTTCACTTGGTGTACAAAACACTAATGAATGTTTAGACCCCCAATTTTAAATATAACCAACACAAACTTATACTTAAACAATAAATGTGCGGAATAATAAGTACAAGCAAGAATCCAAACAGATAAATAACTCTACACCATAATTAATCACAATACAGTAGCAATTAAAAGGCAAGAGTAAGGGTTAGAGAGATGCAAACACAAAGATAACACCGGCACATGTTATCGAAGAGGAAATTGAAGAACTCGGCGAAAAACTTCTCGGCCACCCTCCAAGTGGTAAAATAATCCACTAAAGAATAAAGTTGGGATACACGAATAGCAGTAAACCCTCCAAGCCTAATCTACCCAATGCACCTAAGCCCTCCAAGCTTCTTGCTCTAACAGGGTTAAGCCTAACCATGTCTTCTTTAGCTTCCCAGATCCCGCAATAATCCCATTGCATCAACCAAATGAATTGGTCATCTCCGAACTGCTTCCCAAGCACCAACATACCTACTCACTGATATGGGTATGGTGAGATAAGGATTTGGCAAATGAACCTCTCAAGGATATGTCAATGAAAAGGGTGAGAGTAGAGGAATTTAGAGAATCAAAAGTCTAAGATTGTGGATGAGTCAATCTTGGTTTTCTCTAGGGTTTCTCTCTCAAGATTCGCTCTAAAAGCTTTCTACATTTCGTGGGTATAAGGGTATTTATAGTAGGGTATGTGAGGAATGTGAAAAGTCATTTTTCTGCAAAATAGGGCATTCTGGCAACTCAGTCTCGCAAGTGGGATGAGTCGCGAGTTTGAGTCGTGAGTTAACTGCCAAGCCGGACTATCAATTTTTGTCCTGTAATGTTCTAGCTGTCATAACTCTTCAGCTTCTGGCATGCTTCACACGTGTGGCATTTTGGCGAGTTGCCAGTCGCGAGTCACTTGCAAGATCCAGTCACGAGAAACCTCTTGAATGCTCACACACTTAAATTCTTCACACTCTTCTCACACACAACCCTTACATTATTCCCATCTAAATACAGTGTATCTAATTGTAGAAATACAAACAAATTTGGCACAGAATAAAGCCAACACATGATTGAATAAATTCAACCTTACAATAGCAATTCTTGGTGATACAAAATTGAGGATCCAAGTGACAACAATATTGTTGCAGCGAGTCCATGCTTGAGCAACCAAAGGCTCCTTTGCCATGGAAGGAGTAAGAATCGATGTTCCATTGATAAAACCAAGCTTGTTTTTAACACTGAGTGCTCTCTCCATTGATCTTGCCCAAGTTGAGTAATTTTCACTTCCAATCAAAGGCTGTGAAATTAAAACTGTACCTGGACTTTCAACGTGGTGAAGAAAGAAAGGATGAGATACATCAATGGTGCTTAAGGAAGCAGAAGTAGAAGCAGAGGAATTGGTGGAAGCCATTGAAGAAGCTTCAAAAGCTTTGGAATCGAAAAACCTAGGGATTGAAGAACAAGAAAGAGGGAAAACGAAGAACTCTAAGTGAAAACAATTTTCTGCTTTGATACCATATGAAATCTGAATGATTGAGAGAATGATTACATTAATTAGAAACTAATTACATCTAGCTATTTATAGCTGGGAAAAAGAAGAATCTGGAGTCTAACCAACTAACCGAAAAACAGAAAAAGAAATCCTATTCTAACTGCACTAACACGTGTGCATAACAAAATCTTACACGTGCTTCTCAGTTCTCATTGTCATTTAAATACACTGCTAAAACTACTTGTAGCTTTACGTTTACACATCTAAACTACTTGTTGTTTTTAACCGAAATGACTTTCTTGCTCTGCTTTGCATCTCTGCTAGTATCTTTCTTCTTCTTCATCACTTTGATGGCTTGCTGTGCTTGAGTAGTAGAGCTCTGCTCTTCATTACTGCTATTCAGACCTTTGACAGCTTGATAACTAGTGAATAAGATAGAAGACCTCCCTTTAGGGAACGAAAACAATAATGGCTGACCCACTCTGAATGTGAGGAACTGATTAGGAAAGCTTGGGAGTAAACTATGAGTTTCTCAAATGCCTTTATACCAGTAAATAAGATATATGCAGTCAGGCGAAAATTGGTACTCAGGAGCAGAGAAGTGTTTGGAGGGTTTGAGTTCGAAGTAGAAGCTGAAAAGGAAAAACTCAAATTCATTCAATCCAATCTTAGCTCGGTGGATAACGTGTTGTTAGAAAGGAAATTCAGTGAGGATTTGGGGGATTTTCTAAGGAAAACAGAGATTATATGGGCCCAAAATGCAGATGGGACCAAATGGGACCCCAGCAGCTTTCTTCCAATCTTTCTAGAGTTATACTGGTATAAGCATGCTTAAACAAATTCAGGACTACAAATGAAGGAGAATGGTCAAGTACAAATGTGGAAGATTACTTACCCAAATGAGAAATCCTATTGTTGGTGGAGGGCAAAAGGAAGAAATAGGCAAACCAATGGGGAAAAGATTTTCTGCAAGACTGATTGGGAAACATATTATTTGCAGGATGCTATAGTAGAGTATTTGGTAGCAAGCTTCAAGAATCATAGCACTCAAAAAAAGCTTTGAAGAAAGGAGCTGAGATAGGTTATAGAAATCTGATTATGCTGAAACTCAGAACAATTTAAAGAATGCTGCATAGATGAGGGAAGCGGTTGTGAGGCTACTGTTAAGCCGCATTACTAATTGGTAATCACCAATAGAGCAGAGATGTGGATGAAATTAGTTGAAACTGCAAGAACTAAAATTTGTAGCTAGTGTAACCTGAAGCTTAGCGTAGGCATGCATCATCTTGGATTGATAATGTATAAAGCTTGCTGATGCTTGGCTGGAACTGGAAATCAAGGGTACTATGTGAAGTAACCACTAAGTGAATTTGTTGTTTGATGGGTCTTAGGTGGATCATCTGTTGCATATTGGGTGTAAACGGATTGTTGAAGATGGTTTTATCGCATCAATTTGGGAAATAGTTCAGCTTTTTGCCTCTCCTTGGGATTTGATTTTCTGTAAATACAAAGGCATTTTTTTTATCTTGGTAGTTTAGATATTGGAAAGGTTCTGCTTCTTCTAGGGATTTGATACTTTGGATTGGTGCTCATTGGACTCTCCTTTTAATCTTCCTCGAGTGGGGGTAAAAGTAATAGTATCACGGATTAATGGCAAAAATCATGTCAGTTTTTTCTAACTTGTATGCCAACTTGGAGAGGTAGGTAATGGTTCTAGAGTTTGGTTGGTTTGTTTAAGCGCACACTGGGAATTTGGATAGGGATTTCCTGCCAAGAGGGGTAATATCTTGATAAAGCATTATGGTGGGACTATCATTTGCATATATACATTTTATCATTTTTCATGTTCTCTTTGTTATCTTCTCTTTCTTGAGCTACTCTCATCTGTTTGCTTTCTCATGTTGAAATTTAAATCTTTGAAATTCTTTATTTATTTTTGCTCATGAGCACTGATATGCTTGATTGAATTTTGCAGGGGTCTATGATATATCTTCAGAAGAGTTACTTGATAGAGGACATCATGAGTATGCTTTTTAATTTGTAGGCTTATCTTTCTTTCACAAGTATATTCTCTTTTTTGAGACTCGATGCTTTCTTCAAAGATTTCATAAATTCATTCTTTCCAAATCAAACGGAAGCCCAAAATTTGTTCAAAAGGGTAAAGCTAGTTGGGCAATACACTTGGTATGGCAGCCACCAAAATATATTTTTCGCGCGGTGGCCTAGGTCCACTTTTAGTACTTTGGGCCTCTGGTAGTGGGTTTTGGGTCTTTCATTGAGTGGAAGACAAAATTAGGGTATTCCGGCTATTGCTATTGCCACCTACCAAGGGAAATTTTGGAATAAACCTTATTTAAAAAAAAAAAAATTGGGCCTGATTGATCCCCTTAAATTCAATTTCTTAAATAAAAATAATCGATTTTATAAAATTTGGGCTAATTTTTGTTACAAATGCCTTAGCTTTCAATTTTGTAGGATTTGGGCCAAAAAAAAAAAGTTATCAATCTTATAATAAAATTTGCCTTTACTTCAAATTTCTCAATGGCATACGCCACCCTAAAGCAACAAGGGATGAAATTGAAGGCATTATTGTAAAGTTATTATCCACGTCGAATGTAACAACTCTGTCCTCCTTGGAACTATTTTGAAGTGGAAATTTCAGGTTTGGGAGGGAGAGGAGTCTTTGGGCATTGCAATGCTTCATTATGGGTTGCATGCTTTGAAAGATAAAGCAATAGGAGATTACAATTTCAAATCCATTATTAAAGTCTTTTATTTTTTAATCTCGAAATGGTCTTTATCTTTATCCATGGATAATGACTTTCTAATATATTAGGTGTATAATTGTGTATTCACTATCTAGTCCCTGTTTACATACATTATTTTTGTACTAGCTTAATTGATTTATTTTTTGCTTTGGCAAAAAGGACATTTAGAATGGTCTTGTTGCGTCCTCAATATTTAGATAGACAAGGTTTTTCAATTCCATTGGTTAGCTTTACAGCCCCCAAAAAATAAATAAATAAAAGAGAATGGGCAAAAAGTAAAAAATATTCACAGATAGATGATTTTATAATAAAATGATCGAACTTACAAACTCATGAAAAAATGTGTCAACTCGTACTTAGGCCAGTAGAATGATAGGTTGGGTCATGTTTACCTTCTTCTTCTTCTTCTTCTTCTTCTTCTTCTTTCATTTTTTTTTTTTTTTTTTTTTTTTTCTGAGTATAATTTTTTTTGTAAAACAAAAACTCTCATCATCTTCAATCTGAATTTTAAGGCGAAATTTAATCTATCTATAGAAAAATTATAGATATAAAATTTAATGTTTAGCCTTTTTGCGTTGTATACAAAATTTGATGACGCATTCTATATTATACATGAAAATACTTATGACATTACGTCATTACCCTCTAAGTTGAGGTGAAATTATTAAATATGAAAATATTTTCAACATTGAATCTACTATTATCATTGTGTAGTATATCTTAGGTTTAGATATTTTCTTTTTACAATTTACTTAAACTTTTTTACTTAACATGTTATATTTTATTTTCAAAACTCCATATATTTAGTTAATTTTAGATTTAATTTAATTTAATTTCATATTTTACATACAAAAAGTGATCTAATAATAGGATATTGGGTCACTTGAAATCTATGTAACAAATTTACTAAGACCATAGTTTTTAAAACAACTTACCTACATGGCAAACTGTGGGTGGTAGTGTAAAAATGGTTGATCCATGTGGATTTACAACTCCACCACTCAAAACTCATGGTGGACAAGTTGTGGTAATTTTTTTTTTTTTTTTTTTTGATGGCAAGTTGTGGTAAAGTTATGTTAAAAGTTGTGGCATGTGATATTTCTACTACTTTTAGTTAATAGTATCCACATTGAGAGAGTGGCATGAAAAGATTAAAAGATTTATACTTTTACTCTTTTTAAAATCTAGAATTTAATTTGAAATCACCTAAATTATATGGAATTATGTAGTTTATCAAGTTCATTAATGAAGGGTAGCCATTTGGCATAAAGACAATGTGGGTATTTGGTCATGACCATGATTTTTAAGACCAAAATTTTATTATATTGTACACGATTTTTCATTATTCTACCAGCTTCACGGTTGATCTCTCGTGTATTACATTTGTTCTCAGTGTCTGAAATCTGAAGCAGCATCCTATTCATTTGCCTCTTTTTGAGAAAAGATTGTAGAGAAGGAAAATTCCCGATCTATCACAAGCTGACTTGTCACACTATCAAGTTCACAAAATACAGCCAATTACAAAGCGCTACATATTGCTGCTAGGTTTTACTATCACTCCTCAGAAACCAACAGAAATTTGCCAAGTGTCATGCAAAAACCAATCACGCATCAACACGTGTAAACGATGACATAAGCAGCCTCGCATGTGTAAGCGATGACATAATCAGCCTTGCACGTGTAAGCGATGACATAAGCGGACCAATCAGGCTGTGACACGTGTCACCAATTAGACTCCGCCACGTGTCGCTCATCCACCTCCAAATTCCTATAAATAGAAGCCTTCCTAAGACATTTAGGAGGAGACCAAGCCATTTGAAGCACAGAAGTACAGAAGCTCTGCAGGAATCAAGCCTTGAAGCCTTCAAGAACTTCAAACTCAAAATCGAATAAAATTTGAAGCAAAATCATCCAAACTTTCTGCCTAGATCTCAAAGTTCACTGAAATCAAGCTCAAAAGCCTCTAGAAACCTCAACAAACCATAAATCAACGAAGCTCTACGGATTCAAGCCTCTAAAGCACCGAAGAACTTCCACCACAAACCTTCGAAGACGAAGAACACACCAAGAACACGAAGAACATACGAAGAACACGAAGGACAAGGAATTTCTAACAAGCTCATAGCCAGAGATTCATTGTGATTCTGTTTCAAGGGTCTTCGATCCATCCTTCAGCCAAATTGAAGAATATTTTGTGTTCGAGTCAAAATTACATTATAACAATTCCAATCAACAAGTCTTTCAAGGAGATCGAATTAAAGGATCACTCTTTTGTAATCACAGAGAATTGTACCACATATTCAATACAAATTTGCATTTGTGAAACTATTTTACTTGTTTGATTTATTTCAAACTAAGAAATTTAGTCGTCTACAAATTCTGGCATGCCCAGTGGGACCTCTCTGCCTCTCATCTCTTTCTTCTTCAAAAGAAAAGAAATTTGACATCATTTTACTACCAACTTCAATGGCCTCCAGCAAGAATGTCCGAAAATTAGTAGTTAATGCTTCCAGTGCTGATGATTATGTCGGCCCAATCACTCGCAGTCGATCCAAAGCTCTTGATCGACTTCAACCTCAACCAACCAAAGAGGGCGAGCTTCATACTACCATCTCTCTAGACTTTCTTGCAAATAGGAAAGCTACCACTAAGGATTCATCTGTCTCGAAAGATTTGGAGATCAATAATGAATCATCCCCAACAAAGACCTTTTCTATCAACTCTTCACTTGTGATGAGAAACTTAAGGAATGAAGTACCTTTGACTCATCTTGTTTCATCATTTTCTCCATCATATCTAGAGGTCATGCCAGTGATGATGACTAACACCTCTACCATGGAAGAAAAGATGGTTGAAATGGAACAAAGGGTCATCCTTCTCACCAAAGCACTTGAAGAAAAGGACGTCAAAATTGCAACCCTAATGAACAAGTTGGAGGTACAAGATTCGGGTGAATCAAGTCTTGGCCCTGAGCACCCTCCTGGCTTTACCTTGAAAGGAGAAAACGCTAGGGTTGATAAGGGAAAAGGAGGTGAAGGCACTTCTCAACATGAACATTCCACCTCAATGGCCTCGATATCTATCCAACAATTGTAGGACATGATAACAAACACCATTCGAGCACAATATAGAGGTTCTTCTACAACTTCTCTCATATATTCGAAGCCCTATACAAAGTGCATCGATAATATGAGAATGCCAAATAGGTATCAACCTCCCAAGTTCTTGCAATTTGATGGCAAAGGAAACCCTAAGCAACACGTTGCTCACTTTGTAGAAACTTGTGAGAATGCAGAGAATCAAGGAGGCCTCTTTGTAAAGCAGTTTGTCCGTTCACTAAAAGGGAATGCCGTTGATTGGTATACAGACTTAGAACTCGAGTCAGTCAATAGTTGGGAACAACTTGAAAGAGAGTTTCTCAACTGATTCTACAGCACACGGTGCACGGTAAGCATGATGGAGCTTACCAATACCAAATAGTGGAAAGATGAGCCCGTTGTTGATTATATCAATCGGTGGCGTTCTTTGAGTTTAGATTGTAAAGACAGACTTTCTGAAATCTCAGCTATGGATATGTGCATCCAAGGCATGCATTGGGGACTTCTTTACATCCTTTAAGGGATAAAACCCCGAACATTCGAAGAGTTAGCAACTCGTGCGCACGACATGGAATTGAGTATCTCTAGCCATGGAAATATGAAACCTCCTGTACTTGAGGAAAGGAAAGAAAGACGGAAAATAAGGAAAAATGACAAGAATACAAAAAAGTAATATCAAAGACTCAATGAATATCAACCCTGCCCCAGTCAAAATTTCAACAAGAAATGTGAAGGCTAATGAGAAAAGGCCTGAGGGAGGCCAACGATGTGAGACACATCGCTCATCACTTAAGAAATGGGAACAAAAGCTGTATCCTTTCCTAGTTGCCAATATGCCTAAAATGCTAGAACAATTGCTCAAGTTGAAATTAATTGAATTGCCAGAATGCAAATGACCGGAATAGATAGGAAAAGTTGATGACCCAAACTATTGTAAGTATAATCGCATCATGAGCCATCCAATCCAAAAATGCTTTGTTCTTAAGGAACTCATCATGAAGCCAACCAAGGAAAGGAAAATCAACTTGGATTTTAATGATGTTGCTTAGTCAAACCTTGCAACATTTGCTTACGGGTTACCTAGTTGCATGTCTCCAACTACTAAGCAAAGGATAAAAACCACGCTCATCCAGTTTGGTTCTCTGGAGCCTGTTCAAGTTCAGCTCTCACAAGAAGCATCTAATTATAGCTTAAATGATGATAAAAGGTCAACAATGGATGATGAAGAGGGCTGGACGATGGTTACTTGCAGGAGATGGAAAAAGAGACGAACATTCCCTTTTCATTTGATCTCCCAATAGTCCTGAAAAGCACAAAACCAGATTCAGCCTCAATCAAGAGGAAGGAGCGATAAAAGGCAAGAAAGACTAGGAACAAAAATGTATGACGATTTGGCACAAACCCAAAAACCTCGAAATCTCATCACATTGGAAGAATTCTTCCCCAAAAAATTCTTTCAAAATGACTCAGCCGAGGCCGTTCACACGGTCTCTCGTTGCAAAAGTCAGGACGAAAAGGAGAATGTTGACCATGGTGGTCCAAGTGAGACTCTATCATCGTTGGAGGAACTCCAATCTCGGGTCGATGAAGTTGAACCCTTGCAATCCTCCATCCCACCAAAAGAAGTGCTCAGCCAAGCTCTTGAAAAGCCAAAGATGTTCAATCCTTCTACCAACACGCTTCAACAAACCCAGGAATGTTACGCGTGCTCTCCAAACTTAACTTTCACTAATGAGGATTTATTGTTAGGCTCTAAGCCCCACAATCGTCCACTTTATGTCTCTGGTTATGCTCATGAGCAAAAGATTGATTGTATTCTCATTGATGGAGGTTCAGCTGTTAATATACTACCAAAAATGACAATGAGACGACTTGGTCTTACTATGGAGGAATTATCGCACAGTCATTTGGTCATTCAAGGTTTTAACCAAGGAGGACAATGCGCAATTGGCATGATACCCTTGGAATTAATCATCGGAGAATTGACAAGCAATGTTTTGTTCCATGTCATTGATGCCAAGACAACCTACAACATGTTGTTAGGACGTCCATGGATCCATGGAAATAGAATAGTGCCGTCAACTTTGCATCAATGTTTCAAGTACCTTCAAAACGGAATAAAGAAAGTCAATGCCGACTTGAAGCCTTTTGCTGAGACTGAAGCTCACTTTGCTGATGCAAAATTTTATGTAGAAGATGACATTGCTAGTGAAGTTCTCCCAGTTGAGATCCCATCCGTGGAAAGCAAGCAGGTGAAAAGAAGCATGTTAAATTCATCACTAGAAAGGATATTCCTTCCCCAAAGAAAGGTCTAGAATATGAGAATGATTATTCTAGTGAATCTACCAGTGATGCAGTGAGAGTGAAAATTTCAACGCTTTCCAATAACCCTCCATTCCTCCGATACGTACCATTATCACACCGCAAGAAAGGACAATCACCATTTGCGGAATGCCTTCAATCTACAGTAGACATGGGAAGGCCTCCTGCAAAGCTCATGAGGGAGGATGTAACCATATTGAAAGAAAATCATGCCATGCCTTAACTTCATCCACAAATCCGTTGCCCTTAAAGCCACTAAATGAATTCGTGAGGCCTTCACAAAGTTTGACAGAGCATGGTATTCTACCAAGTAAACGGACGAAAGAATGGTTCGACCCAAAAGCATATAGATTGTTATCCAAAGTAGGCTACAATTTCTCAAAACAAGGGGACCTAAGGAAACTGATTCCAAAAGTCATTGGAGAGAAGGTGCATGGCCTTAGCAAAACACAAAGGAAAATGCGACTTGAAGGGCATGAAATTCCTATCCCAAAGACTGGATTAGGTTATACTCCAGAACAACTAGCTCAGATATGGATCAAGAAAATAAGCAACACTTTAAGTTCCCAATACATAATAGTGGAGGTCGGCGAAAGTTAAAATCAAAGAAAAGATCACTCTTTATTGCGCGTCTCAGTGTTCGATCGCATCAAGGCCTCATCGTCATGAATCACAGTGTTTGACAAGTTCAATGCAACTTGCTTAACACAAAATCGAGACACTCTTGCATGTAGATCAGTCTTTGATCGATTGGGGGCAACAAAAGGGCTCGTCAATAGTCGTTCTCAAAACTTAATAAACTTTGAGGTTCAAATGGAGGAGAAAGCTAATGATGAGATCCGCAGTAGCATTCCTCCATGCATGAAGCATAACTTTACCCTAGACATCAGCACTGAAGGATCGCTCAAAGTCAAAAGGCAAACAATTGTACACTTGTCAATCATTTGTCCACAATGAGCACACTGAAGAGGTATCATCCTAGTTTCATATTACAGCAAAAGAAGGTACACTTTCAGATGCTGAAGTAACAAATTAGAAGGTTGATGAAGCTCCCCCAGCCTTCAAAGATGGAGGACAGGCTACAGATGATGAACTTAAAGAAATCAATTTAGGAACTACTGAAGAACCCCGACCAACTTTCATCAATGCACTTCTCACTCTTGAAAAAGAAGAAGGATACCTCAAGCTCCTAGTAGAATATAAAGATGTGTTTTCTTGGACTTACAAAGAAATGCCTAGGCTCAATCCAAGTATTACTCTACACTATTTGGCAGTAAAGAAGGGCGTGCGCCCAGTTAAACAATCCCAAAGACGCTTTCGGCCAGAGCTTATCCCTCAAATAGAAACTGAGGTCAATAAGCTAATCGAGGCGGGCTTCATTCATGAAGTACAATACCCGGAATGGATCACTAACATTGTCCCTGTTAAAAAGAAGAATGGACAAATTCAGGTGTGCGTTGACTTCTATGATTTGAACAATGCATGTCCCAAGGATGATTTTCCATTACCCATCACTATCGGTCATGGTTGACACCATTATCGGTCATGAAGCTTTATCTTTCATGGATGGTTCTTCAGGTTACAACCAAATTCGAATGAATCCAAAGGATGAAGAGCTTACAGCTTTTTGTACTTCTAAGGGCATTTACTGTTACAAAGTAATGCCTTTCGGATTAAAGAACGCTAGTGCTACTTATCAACGGGCCATGCAAAAGATCTTTGATAATGTACTTCATAAATATGTGGAGTGTTATGTCGATGATCTGGTGGTTAAAACAAAAAGAAGAGAAGACCATCTGGTAGATCTGTGATCCATGTTCAACCGCCTAAGAAAATATCAGCTTAAAATGAACCCCCGCAAATGCACTTTTGGCGTAACATCTGGGAAATTTCTTGGTTTCATTGTGAGGCACCGCGGTATTGAAATTGACCAGTCCAAAATTGAAGCTATCCAGAAAATGCCAGAGCCCAAGAGTCTACGAGAACTTAGAGGCTTGCAGGGAAAACTTGCCTACATACGACGATTTATCTTGAACTTGGCTGGTCGATGTCAACCTTTCAATAGATTGATGAAGAAGGATGTGCACTTTGAATGGGATGAGGCTTATAGCAATGCTTTTGCACGCATCAAAAGATACTTGCTTAATCCTCCAGTTTTAGGTGCTCCTATCCTAGGAAAGCCTCTGGTGCTGTACATCGCAGCACAAGAAAAGTCTCTGGGTGCTATTATGGCACAAGAAAATAAGAGGGGAAAGAAAGAGCCCTTTATTATCTAAATAGAACTCTCAATGGGGCTGAATTAAATTATTCTCCTATCGAAAAGATGTGTCTCACTCTTTTCTTTTCCATAGACAAACTGGAGCACTACATATATGGTCCGTTTGATAGCAAAGGCAGACCTGATTAAATATGTCCTCTCAAAGCCAGTGATTTCGGGTCGTATAGCTCGATGGGTAGTCCTGCTACAACAATATGACATCACGTATGTTCCACAAAAGGCTGTCAAAGGACAAGCATTAGCAGATTTCTTAGTTGATCACCCAGTTCCATTTGATTGGGAGTTCTCCGATGATTTCCCGGATGAGGACGTGTTTCACATTGAAGTAATGCCACCATGGATGATGTTTTTCGATGGGGCTGCACGTCGAGAAGGAGCGGGGGCAGGCGTAGTGTTTGTCTCTCCACGACGGCAAATACTTCTATACTCGTTCTTGTTTAGCGAACTTTGCTCTAACAACGTAGCTGAATATCAAGTGTTGATTATTGGTCTACAAATGGCCATTGAGATGGGCATATTGCAACTTGAGATATTTGGGGATTCCAAATTAATTATCAACCAAGTCTTTGAGCAGTATGATGTCAAGAAAGAAGATCTTATCCCTTATTGCAAATATGCGAAGAAGTTGCTAGCAAATTTTGAGACTGTCACATTGGAGCATATACCAAGGAAGGAGAATAGACAGGCCGATGCTTTAGCTAATTTGGCTACCGCCTTAGCATTATCCCAAGAAGAGACAACCAAAGTTGCTATTTCCCAAAGGTGGGTGGTACCTGTCGTGGTTGAAGAAGAAGAAGAAGAGCAAGCCAACATTATTTCTGTATGCCTTATTGAAAAAGAAGATTGGCGACAGGTGATCATTGAATATCTTCAACATGGAAGACTCCCGAATGATAGACGCCACAAGACCGAAGTTCGGCGAAGGGTTGCCCAATTTATTTACTATAAGGACACTCTTTTCCGTCGTTCATTTGAAGGATTGTTTCTCCATTGCTTAGGAGAGGAGGAAGTTAAACAAGCCCTAGAGGAGGCTCACTCTGGAATATGCGGTGCACATTAGTCGGGTCCTAAGTTACACTACAGGATCAAATGAATGGGTTACTATTGGCCTACAATGGTGCAAGATTCCATGGAGTGTGCTAAAAAATGTGAAGCTTGTCAGTATCATGCGAACTTCATCCACCAGTTGCCAGAACCTGTACACCCAACTATAGCTTCTTGGCATTTTGATGCATGGGGGCTTGACGCGATAGGACCATTACCAAAGTCATCTGGTGGCCATTTGTACATCTTGGCCACAATTGATTACTTCTCGAAGTGGGCGGAAGCTGTGCCCCTTAGGGAAGTGAAAAAAGAGACGGTGGTCAATTTCATTCGAACTCATTTGATCTATTGGTATGGTGTCCCTCGTTATATCATAATCGATAATGGAAAACCATTTTATAATAGGCTGATAACGGAACTATGTGAGAAGTTTGAATTTAAACAATACAACTCCTCCATGTACAATGCCCCGACAAATGGACTAGTTGAAGTGTTTAACAAAACACTTGGCAGTTTGTTGAAGAAGGTGGTATCCAAGACAAAGCGAGACTGGCATGAAAGAATCGGAGAAGCATTATGGGCATATCGAACAACGTTTTGAATGCCTACTCAAGCGACGCCATATTCTCTTGTCTATGGAGTGGAAGTCGTCCTTCCTTTAGAACATCAAATCCCATCATTACGGATTGCCATTCAAGAAGGATTTACTGGAGAAGAAAATGCCAAGCTCAGATTACAAGAATTAGAGGCACTTGATGAGAAAAGGCTTGAGGCCCAACAACGCCTTGAGTGCTATCAAGCTCGCCTTTCAAGCACATTGAATAAAAGAGTTAAACCACGATCATTCCAAGTTGGTGACTTAGTCCTCGCCGTTCGAAGACCTATCATCACAACTCATCGTACAGGCAATAAGTTCACTTCAAAATGGGATGGACCTTATGTTGTGCAAGAAGTCTACACCAATGGAGCTTACAAGTTGATTGATAATGA
Organism: Quercus aquifolioides; assembly: GCA_019022515.1. NCBI lineage: Eukaryota > Viridiplantae > Streptophyta > Magnoliopsida > Fagales > Fagaceae > Quercus > Quercus aquifolioides. Next base: position 16,443,668 of record CM032325.1, on the reverse strand, counting down.
TGGTGTAAGGATCAGCCCCATCAATGGGAAGTTCCTCAAACGCTTCTATGCTTGAAAGTCGAGGATTGCTCCTTGGTAAGAGTTTAAACTGCCCACTATAGCGCTGCAAGAGTACATGATGTCTTCCCATTACCTTTGAAAGCTTACCAATAAGGAGAAATTAATCCCACTCTATGTCACCAATTGCAAGTGTGGCGTAGTGGTTGGATGCCCATGTCACCCTTGAGGCCGAGGTCTTAGGTTCGATTATTGGTGATTCCCGCTATTACACACTGAGCCCTCCATTTTTCAAAAAAAAAAAAAAAACAAATTTTTTTTTTAAAAAAAAAAAATCATAAAAAAAAATTTATTGAACTACGTGATGACTTGATCCCTCTCCGGGGTACGTAGGCAACTTAGTATCTTTAGCTAGGTTCAGTCATGCACTAAAAAAAAAAATAGTAAAAAAAAAAAGAAACAAAAAAATAAATAACAAAAAAAAAAAGAGGAAAAAAGAAGGAAAAAAAAAACAAAGAAATCATCCAAAAAGAAACTGTCAAAAAAAAATCATCAAAAAAAAAAAAATCTATTGAACTACGTGATGACTTGATCCCTCTCCGGGGTTCGTAGGCAGCTTAGTACTTGTCACTAAGTTCAGTCACATGAAAAGAAGAAGGATTGCCAGTCTAGCTTGAAGAGTTTTCTAATGGTCATCAATATGCTTTTAAGGTTCCTTTGGTTGGCAAGGCATTGCTTAAAGACAGTCAGCTGCTCAATGGGATGACCAAAGATCGTTGTAGTTGAAGATGAAGACTGTAAGGAATTGACGTTGCTTAGCTTTCCTTGAAATGATGACAAACATAAGTTGATTCTTGGTTGTGGAGCAGAATAAAATCTTCAACCTCTTTTGCAAGAAATGAAGTCTGCATGACATTGCCCATCTTCTATGAACATTCCCCATCTTCTATGGACATTCTCCCACGTTTCTGAAGTATGCTTTGCATCACTTATCTCCTGGGGGCATCTTTTTGTACCTTGCAAGTCTAAGCTACATCCTCTCTCTTCTAGGTTGTGTCACTTCATATCTCTGAAATTTGAACCACATCATCTCTCTTCTGAGTGGTGTCGTTTTACATCATGTCTCTGAAATTTGGACGACGTCAACTTCCTTCAGAATGGTGATAGATTATATATCCGAAGTCGGTGTTACATCATCTCTCCCCGATGGGCATGTTCATGCAATGTCAAAATTCTTGATAGCATGTTTTAACATCTTCAAAGTCTTGGCAGCATGCTTTGGCATCTTCAAAATATTGACATCATTTTTCTCCCCGCATCTTCAAAGTCTTGATAAGGACTCCTTGCATCTTCAAGATATTGTTGGCATTTCCTTGCATCTTCAAAGTCTTGATAGAGACTCCTTGCATCTTCAACGTCTTGTTGGCATCTCTGAAATCTTGATGTCTGGCTACAGTGCTATGCACCCTTGATGTCTGAGCTATGTTGCCTCTAAAAATTGGTGTTGTTGTAACTTTATTATAAAGGTCAAATATTCGTGCAACTTCAATGCAAGTGCAAGTGCTAATGTGGAGTGTTGTCGTGGCTTCATGGCAAAGATGAATGTTGGCATGGCTTCAGTGCGAATAAAGTGTGAGTTGGTTTCATGGCAAAGATGAATATTGGCGTGACTTTTGATGCGAGTGAAGTGTTGACGTGGCTTCATGGCAAGGATGAATGTTGGCACGGCTTCAGTACAAGTGATGAATGCAGCTTCATTGTGAAGGCAAGTGCAAATATTGCTTCATGGCAAGGATGAATGTTGGCACGACTTCAGTACAAATGATGAATGCAGCTTCATTGTGAAGGCAAATGCAAATATTGCTTCATGACAAAGATGAATGTTGGCACGGCTTCGGTGCGAATGAAGTGTTGACATGGCAAAGATGGATGTTGGCACGGCTTCGGTGCGAATGAAGTGTTGACATGGCAAAGATGGATGTTGGCACGACTTCGGTACGAATGAAGTGTTGACATGGCAAAGATGGATGTTGGCACGACTTCAGTACAAATGATGAATACAGCTTCATTGTGAAGGCAAGTGCAAATATTGCTTCATGGCAAGGATGAATGTTGGCACGGCTTCAGTACAAATAATGAATGCAGCTTCATTGTGAAGGCAAGTGCAAATATTGCTTCATAGCAAAGACAAATGCTAGCACAGCTTCATGATAAAGACTCTTGATGTAGTTATGTTGCAATGATCGTTGAGATGGTCGCGTTGAAAAGACAAGTGTTGGTGCAGTTTAATTGCCAAGACAAAGACTAGTACAACTTCAAGGTCAAGTACTAATAATAACATCATTGAATCATGAACACCTTTGATAACATTGTTGCCTAGATGATTGTTGCTATGAGAATGTTAAGGATGGAGACAAACATCACTATAAGAACGTTGGTGTAAAACTCGATGTTAAAGCCCAAAGAATAAAGGAAAGCCTGCTGCATAACAAAAACGAGCAATAACAAAAAACTTGTCAGAAGAAAATCTCAAGGCACGTCTAAACAAAAAAAAAAAAAAAAAAAAAATTAGAGAAAGAGAGAGCTTCAATTGTAATCTTTAGCCTGTGGAAAAAAAAAAAAAAAGTTAGTACAAACTAAGCATGTAAAAAAAAAGAGAGAGAAGAAGAAGAAAAGGCATAATTTCACCATAAGAGTATTATGCTACTCATGGAGACTCTGCTTGTGCAATTTAGTGCATGCCCCGGATGGCCTTATATAGAGGTTTGTGAAGCTCAAAGTCAGATTTTGTAAATTCAAATACACTCAAGGTTAGGGAAGTCTGCACCAAACCTTGAAAAAAAAGGAGTACCCATAAATGCGTTATGCTGTCAAAAAGAAACTATTGCACATTCTAGGTTGTATATTGTTCATAGTGATTGTGCTACCGACCTTAAAAATAGGGAGACATTTGCTGGTTAGCCAATCTGCTCGAAATTTTAAACACTGTCAGAATCGCAATGAAGACTAAAATGGCAACAAGTTTAACAATGTCTACCGTCTCCTCTTCCGGATTTCTAAAAGTTCTGACAAGATTTCACAAAAATCAACCCACCGAAATCTGACTTCGAACAACAAGACCAAGAGAGGACGTCTACAGTAGACCCATAACGCGCCGCCTCGCGCAGTCGTAAGTCTGAGAGAAATTTTACAAAACTGATGCAACCACTAGATCCATCGGCCCACGATCTACAAAACCCAGAAAGATCATAAAAAACGGAGCCACCACGTGCCACCACGCACCGCCACAGACTCGCGATGACCAACAACTTAGTTTCTCAAAATTGTGCAAATATGCTCAGCATTTTACAAAATTGGCACTACAGGGGTCTTTTACGGCTCAAGATCTACAAAACCTGAAAATTTCAGGCCCAAAACATCAAGCACGCACCGCCAAAAGATCCGGCGGTGGCCACCTTCATCAACACGCGCCACACGCGTAGCTCCTTCCTTTCACGCGCTCACACGCGCTAGCATTCTCTCGCGCGCGTACATGTGTACACGCGTCTCCAGCGCCATGACGTCACCAATGACATCATCCTCCACTGACTGACCCGTTTGTCCAGGCCGGACCGGTTTGACCCATTCATCTTGACCCAGTCCGAACCGCCTGAAACTAAAAAAAAAAAAATTTTAAAAAGAGAGAGAGAGAGAGAGAGAGAGAGAGAGAGAGAGAGAGAGAGAGAGAGAAAATGCTTTGACTACGTTGACCTTTAACTTTGACCAAAAAGTCAAAATATTCCAAAGGGGCCTGTCCCACTCAGTTTTTCGCGTACATTCAAATTTTAGAATCCGTTTCTTTGTCTGAAACTCGAAAATTGTGCAAACTGTCCAATTTCCAAAAAGTTGACTTTTGCACAAATCCTGACTAAAAGTCAAAATTTTCAAGAAGGACCTGTCTTGCCTAATTTTTCGCGTAGATTTCGATTTTGGGGTCTATTTCTTCATTTAAGAATCCGAAATTGCTCAAATAGTGTGATTCTACAGCTGTTGGCTTTGATGTGAACTTTGACCAAGGATCAAGACGTCCAAACAAAGCTTGTCCTATTCAGATTTTTACATAGATTCTAATTTTGAAATCCGATTATTTGTTTTGGACTTGGAAACTACCTATGTGACCCACATCTCTGAAGTACTAGCAATGTCCAAAAATTAAAATTTGAGATTCATCCACTTGGTCTAGATTCCCTCAGGGTTATTCTCCAGACTTCGGCAAGACTTCCCTTCCAAAGTACAAATGAACTCTCACAAGTGTGTCTTGAACTTGAAATTACACTGGGTCACTAGTTCAACCTACCATTCCTGTTTGGTGCCTACCAGTCTCCAACTTACCGTTCCCGCCTACCATTCCCGCCTACCGTTCGATGCCTACCAATCGAAAATCTACCATTCTCACCAAAAATTCTCAACCGCCATTCTCAACTACCCATCTACCATTCTTCGTCTCTCCACTATAAATATAAGGGTTGGGTTCATTAAAAAAACTAATTAAAAAAAAAAAAAAACACACTGAATCATGAAGTGAAGATTTGCTTCTTTCAAATTTTTAAGTCCTCCATCTCACAGTCATTTCTCTCTATGATCTCATCATTCTCAACACTTAGCAACCAATATTGCTTCATAATCCGTTTGAAATCAACCCTCTCATGGTTCGGTAGAAACCCTTTTCACAATTTCATTGTAGTTTTGAGATCCAAACAAATTTTGTTTCTCCACTTAACGACTACAGTTGTCCATAAAATTACTCATAACAAGGTCTGTATTGCCGTTCCATGCTTCCTCGGATTTGGTTGGCCAGGAAATCGAAGTCCAGCTGAGACACCTGTTCCTAGGCTCAAGGCTTTTGTAATCTCTATCCAATTGCTTGGTCTTCCAGCAGAAGCAGCGGTTCGAAACAAACAGCAACTTGGCTGGTTTCTAAGACCAAAATCACAAGTTAGCTCCACTTTCATTTTTTTCTGCTTGTCCAACAAGTAGCAGTAAATGAAGATGGTAAAAAGTGTTGGGGTATCCTACAAATTGTCTTTCATCCAACACTTGAAACAACCTCTAAGGTACCAGCTCATCAGAATTCAGCCTTTGGAGTCGATAAATGGTCATCAGAGCCTTATTCCATGTCCCTACCACTGTAGGACCCAAAGGTCATCGTTGATGGTACCTCAAAACACATTTTCTGGAATTACTCCAACTTAAATTCAACTTGAAGTGTTTCAGAAAGTACTCTTTTGAAATTACTTCAACTTAATGTCCGTCGGCATGGTCCCATCACGCAAGCACATTCAATGACTTGCCACCGGACCTCATTCAACATGCAGTCAGTCCCGGATCCAAAGTTGTACTTTCCAGAAACATCTACACTAGAGGATCCCCGACGTACAGGGCCAGTTCCATGGTGGCGTATGTTTCACCCATTCGCTTTGCTTCATCCCCATCTTCTTCACACAGTCACCATCTCCACTTCATCTCCATCGTCTTCTTTTCACAACCATCAGTATACCCAGAATCTATAAGCTTCTGAAATTATCTCAACTTAACTTGAGTGAAACAATGACACATGCGCACTCAACCACTTTCCCACATGTCCTCGTCGTAATCCAAAGCATATTCTTCCGAGATAACTTCATCAGAAGTTCTTGAAAACACGAGGCTAGCCCAATGACTTTGCATGCTATACCCAGCCACCATCCTCACATCTTCCCCATCTTCTACACCTTGTGATCGCCACCAACGATCCAAAATACTCTTCTGAAATTACCTCAGCTTAACCTCTGCTAAAACAATTCAATCTTGCAAGTACATCCAACTTCTTGCAAACAACTTTCAACCTCACCAACCCACTCCAAGTACCATGGAACACTTTTCTGAAATTACTTCGACTTAACTTCTGCTGAAAAGGCTCAGTCATGCAAGTACATTCAAATACTCGCAGACCCCTTTTCAGTCTCATCAAAGCCTTTCATATGGGTGGGTCTACTATTCGGAAATTATCTCATCCTGCTGAAAGCTCCACCACCTTCAACTACTTCGCTTGAAGAGTCAAGTGTAAAAATTCGTTTTCGAAACTCATTCCCACAACACAATCTGAAACTGTGTGCGTGAACGAGTCTCGAAAGGGCATTTGTAGAGAGGGAAAATTCCCGACCTATCACAAGCTGACACGTCACACTACCAAGTCCACAAAATATAGCAAATTACAAAGTGCCACATATTACTACTAGGTTTTACTATCACTACTCAGAAACCAACAGAAATTTGCCAAGTGTCATGCAAAAACCAATCACGCATCAACACGTGTAAACGATGACATAAGCAGCCTCGCATGTGTAAGCGATGACATAATCAGTCCAACACGTGTAAACGATGACATAAGCGGACCAATCAAGCTGTGACATGTGTCACCAATCAGACTCTACCACGTGCTGCTCATCCACCTCCAAATTCCTATAAATAAAAGCTTTCCTAAGACATTTAAGAGGACACCAAGCCATCTGAAGCACAGAAGTACAAAAGCTCTGTAGGAATCAAGCCTTGAAGCCTTCAAGAACTTCAAACTCAAAATCAAAGAACACTCGAAGCAAAATCATCCAAACTTTCTGCCTAGATCTCAAAGTTCACCATAATCAAGCTCAAAAGCCTCCAGAAACCTCAACAAACCATAAATCAACGTAGCTCTATGGATTCAAGCCTCTAAAGCATCGAAGAACTTCCACCACAAACCTTTGAAGACAAAGAACACACCAAGAACATATGAAGAACACGAAGAACAAGGAATTTCTAACAAGCTCATAGCCAGGGATTCATTGTGATTCTGTTTCAAGGGTCTTCGATCCATCCTTCAGCCAAATTGAAGAATATTTTGTGTTCGAATCAAAATTACATTATTACAATTCCAATCAACTAGTCTTTCAAGTAGATCGAATCAGGGGATCACTCTTTTGTAATCACAGAGAATTGTACCACATATTCAATACAAATTCGCATTTGTGAAACTATTTTACTTATTTGATTTATTTCAAACCAAGAAATTTAGTCGTCGACAAAGATAACCGTGACTTCTATTTTAGGTACAATCGAACAAATCTTTTATTGCAAAAGAGCTTATGCCAAACTTAATAACAAAAAAAAGTGTAATATGCTTTCTCCTTTCTTTGGGAAATGCTGCTGTAAACCATGCCCATTGGTAGTAGTGGCATGTGACTGTGGAGTAAAAAATTTATCATATAAGGACTCAAATTAAAATATGATAGATTAGATATTTTTATATAGTATAAAAAAGTATGGAGATAGTTCAAGATATAAATGAAATATTTTACAAATCAACAAATGTTGAACAAAAAGCGTTTATCAACCTTAATAAATATGTGCTAAGATGTATCGTTAATCAATTATTATGATGTTACTACGTAGGTATAAAAGGAAATAAATTTTTTAAAAATGATTAAATTAAATATCTCCAATTAAACTTGTAATTAACATTCTTTTAGAGAATTAAAATAATCAAGTATCAATATTTTTTGTAGCTCAATTGTCACTCTTGGCGCTTCGAATTGAAATGTTTATGGTCCAAGTAGGCCTGTTCATTGATCCACTGGGCCAACTGAAACCGGTCTAACTGCACCGATCCGCCCCCCTCAGGCCGCCACCAAAGGTTTCCAGTACGGTGGTCGGCATCATTTCTTCAGTGCCGATGTCAGATCGGTGCAGCCATCGGTGCCGGGATATGCACATCGCCAAGAACCGAACTGCACCGAGGATATTTAATATATATATATATATATATATATATATATATATATAATTTTTTTTTAATATATGGCGTGCTGAGCACGCCGTGCTCTACCTCTACTGCTCTCAGTTTCTCTGTTTAAAAATATATGGCTGTGAAGAAGGAGAAGAGACTCTGTTGTTGGTGGAGAGAGAGAGAGTGGAAGCGAAGAGAAGCTTCTACTACGACTCACTCTTCTTCTTCTTCATCTTTCTTCGAAACTAAAGCGAAAGGTTTGGGAGCAATGGTGTTGGTGATAGTTGCTGTTGTTGTTAATGGATAAAAAGAGTGCGCGAGAAGAGAGGCCTACGGCCATTTCACCCCTTTCATGTTCAGCCCTAGACATTTTGGGGCCTAAGGCGAGAATTAAAATGGGGCCTTTTTTATATTTATGTATTAATTAAATTAATATTTATTTAATATTTTTATATTATAATATATTTCATTTAAAATCTATTTTTATTGCCTTTTGAGATGCAAATTGACTAATTAAATTTTCGTATTCAAGTTCTTCTAACATCTTCTTTTCAATCGATAATATAGCTAATCCACTTAATTTTTCTTAGGACATTGTATCATTTCATTATCTTCTAACTCTTTTTGGTGAATTTCTTGTTCATTTGTGATACTTTCATTTAAATTTTGTGTTATATTTTTTTTATTATTAATAACAAATTTATCCATTGATTCTTTTTGAGATTCAATTAATTTTTATTCTTTTTTTAAGTTTTTCATATCCAGATACATATTTTCTAGTAGACATTTCTAATCAAACAATATATTTTTAGAGACTAAAATAAAAAATAACTTTCAAGTGTAGAACAAATGAGAAATAAAACCTGATTTATATAAAAAAATATTATTGTAGTTTCACCAAATAATACCAAGTTTTTTTTTATTCATTATATTAGCAATCACTAAAATATATATAAAAACACAAATTTAAAGTTTGAAAAAAAAAAATCACAGCCATAATAAAAACAAGCCCAGCCCAGCCAAGAACCTGCCAAGACCCACCCACCACAGAAAACATAAAACAAATCCTAATATCCTGTTACATTTACACCTATAACCCAAAAAAAAAAAACCGCAGCACGACCCATCACCCAACCAGAATCAAGCCTAAGCCTTAGAAGTTATTTTAAAGCAAGCCTAAGCCTTATAAGTTATTAGACTATTAGTTATACCTGAAGTAGTGAAGCTCAAAAGTCAAAACCCATTACCCAGCGTCCCAGCCAGAATCAAAACGTAGCACTGACGGTAGCAGCGAAAAAAAAAAGGGCAGTCGGCGGGAGGAAAGGAAGCTTGAGCCAGGCAGCCAGGCCCAGTAACAGTAGAGAGAAAGAATGAGAGAGGCGGAAAGCAAGAGTTGAGAGAAAAAATTAGAAAGAGACGGTAAAATTTTTAGGGATTTGAGGTTTTTTATTTGTTTTGATTATTGATTGTTTTGTGGTTAATTTTTTAGACCAAATTTATAGTTTATCTGGTTAGATTTTGGATTGTCTAGAGGATAATGATGTTATTTTTGTGACAATTGATTTTATTTAGACTAAAAAATTTTGTTGTGCTGCCAATGTTTAACTGGGTATAAGTGTGTAACATAAATTTTTTTTTGGTCAAAAGGATGTTCCGGATTTTATTAGTCACATTGATAGCACAATCAACAAAAACCAGGTTACTGAATGGAGATTCACGGGCTTTTACGGAGAACCGTCTACACAAAAAAGACCCGAATCTTGGGACAAGCTACGACAATTGAAAAATAGGAGAGCTTCACCTTGGTTGTGTGCTGGAGACTTTAATGAAATTACCCGACAATCTGAAAAAAGTGGTGGAAGACCAAGGCCACACAGTCAGATGCAACTTTTCAGAGACGTGGTGGATGAATGCGCTTTTATGGACCTTGGCTTTGTGGGTTTCCCTTTTACTTGGCATAAACATTTTGCTGACTACACTATTTGGGAACGGTTAGACAGGGCTTTGGCTACAAATGAATGGTTCTGTATATTCCCGGGAACAAAGGTCCAACACTTAGATACAACAGTTTCAGACCATAAGCCAATTTGGATCAACCCAGAAGGTATGGACACACACTTTCAGAAACCTTTTCGCTTCGAACAGATGTGGATGACTGATAAGGGGTGCGGGGACACTATCGAAGCAGTGTGGACAGAAAATAGCCTTGAACCGTGGGACACTAAAGTGCTGAAAAAAATAGACAAATGTGGTCAGGAATTATCACGTTGGAGCAAGAGACACTTTGGCAATGTACGACAAGAATTGGAAAAGAAGAGAAAAGAATTACAATAGGCAGAGAGATATTCGGTCCGGACTGGAGATTCTAGACGAATGAGAATATTGGAATCGGAAATAAACTTGCTTCTTGACAAGGAGGCACAAATGTGGAGACAACAGTCTAGGATTTTGTGGATGAAAGACGGTGACCGGAACACAAAATTCTTTCACAGTAAAGCATCCCAACGTCGCCGACGCAACTACATCACTAAATTGTACGACTCCACGGGTAGGTGGTGCACAAGACAAAGCCAAGTAAATGACACCATTCTCGGATTCTATAGGGAGCTTTTTACATCGGCAAACCCGAACAACTTGGAAGATGTATTAGAAGTTATTCCTCAGGTGGTCACTGAATCTATGAATGACACACTTACAAGGGCATTCACCATTGAAGAAGTTGAAACAGCAGTGAAAGAAATGGCACCCTTGAAAGCTCCCGGCCCTGACGGCATGCCCCCTTTGTTCTATCAAAGCTACTGGTCCCTGATTGGTTTAGATGTCTCTCAATCCATTTTACACTATCTGAACACAGGTACATTGCCACAATCTCTTGGTCATTCTTTTATAACTTTACTTCCTAAAGTTAAGAATCCGGAATATGTATCCCAATTTAGGCCTATAAGCTTGAGTAATGTGCTTTATCGTATTTTTGCTAAAGTTTTGGCAAATAGACTGAAAAAGATTATGCCTCAGCTTATATCTGAATATCAAAGTGCTTTTTTGTCTGAGCGCCTAATTTCTGATAATATTTTAGTGGCTTTCGAAACCTTGCATCATATGAGAAATCACAACAAAGGAAAGACAGGTTTTATGGCCTTGAAACTCGATATGAGTAAGGCCTATGATAGAGTGCAATGGCCATACATGGAGCGTGTTTTGGTGAAGATGGGTTTTCATAGTAGATGGGTGCATCTTATGATGCTCTGTATTACAAATGCATCCTATTCTATTTTGATTAATGGTGGTCCCCTATCCCCCTACCTCTTTCTCATGTGCACTGAAGGCCTTCACGGCCTAATAAAAAAGGCAGCCCATAATGGCAACATAAGAGGAGTATCTATTTGTCAAAATGGACCTAAGATAACTCATCGACTCTTTGCAGACGATAGTGTGATTTTTTGCAAGGCCAAGGAAAGTGGATGCCAATGCCTACTTGATATTTTGGCTAAATATGAGAGTGCTTTGGGGCAACAAATTAATCGCACCAAGACTACTCTTTTCTTTAGCAAATCCACATCCGAAGAGGTGCAATCTTCAATCAAAAATATGCTTGGAGTTTCGGTCATTCAACAATATGAAAAATATCTGGGCCTTCCATCACTTGTGGGTCGAAAAAAGAAGGAGAGTTTCACCCATATCAAGCAACAAGTTTGGAAAAAACTAGCCGGTTGGGAAGCAAAACTCCTATCTCAAGCGGGAAGAGAGATCTTAATCAAATCCGTGGCCCAAGCTCTACCCACTTACACTATGACATGCTTCAAAATACCACTTTCCTTATGTCATGAGATCGAATCAATGATATGCAGATTTTTTTGGGGTCAAAATGGTGATAATAGGAAAATTCATTGGGTGAAATGGCAAGATTTGTGTAAACCCAAAAGCCAATGGGGTATGGGCTTCAAAGACCTTGCTTTGTTTAATGATGCCCTCCTAGCCAAACAAACTTGGCGTCTACTTCATGACACAAATTCCCTATTCTACCGGGTTTTTAAGGTGAAGTTTTTTCCAAATTCTACAATCATGGAAGCAAAAAATCCGACAAATGCCTCATATGCTTGGAAGAGTATATTGAAGGGGAGGGATGTCATTAAGAGAGGTGCAACATGGAGAATAGGGTCGGGCCTATCGGTCAATGTATGGGGGGAGAACTGGCTGCCTACTAAACATAATCCTAGAACCATCACACCTGTGGTGGTTGGATGGGAAGGTGCAAAGGTTGGAGATTTTATTGATCAAAGGCAAAAAATTTGGAAGGCTGATTTAGTTGAGGCAGTTTTTTATGATTTTGAAGCATCAATTATAAAAAACATTCCCCTGTGCCGTTCCATTCAAGATGATGTTCTTATCTGGCCATTCACACCGGACGGAAAGTACACTGTCAAGTCCAGTTACCGTTTTCTACAAGAAGCCTCTAGAGTACAGCAAACGGGTCAGTCATTAACCCAAGCTTTGTCACCGTTGTGGAATAAAATATGGGCTTTTGATGTTCCAAACAAAGTGAAGACACTGATATGGAGAGCATGCAAAAACTCCCTACCCACCAAAGCAAATCTGTTTCGGCGCAAGATCACACCTGGTGGACGATGTGAGATATGCAAACAAGAAGATGAAGATGCTCTGCACGCACTCTACCGCTGTCTAGCCTTGCAATCTCTTGGGAACTCCATACCAACGTGGAACCAAAGATCTCTCAAACAGAGCACATGCTTCACTGACTTTATTGGTTTTATTTTTGCAGGTACAGCAAATCCGGCGCTCTTTTCCTTGGTATTATGGAACTTGTGGAATCGGAGAAACAATCTCCGACTCGGGAAACCAACACTCCCATTAGACAAGATACTGGAACACTCTCGGGAGCGACAACTTGAGTCCCATTCCAGCCCCATAATACCAGCAAAACAGAGGAAAGCGCAGTCAACAGCATGGACTTCGCCCCAAGATAATTGGTACAAAATCAATTTCGACGGGGCCACGTTTGTCGAAGATGGAAGCGCAGGACTGGGGGTTGTCATACGAAATAAAGAAGGACGAGTTATGGCATTGTTGTCTCAAAAAATCCCCATGCCAATGACAGTCATCGAGGTTGAGGTTCTTGCAGCACGGAGAGCCCTTGAACTTGCTGTGGAGTTGAGTTTTGACCATCTCATACTTGAAGGGGATTCTGAAATGTTACACAAAGCCTTGCTAGCAGAAGGCAGGAACTTCACACCCTATGGACATTTAGTGCAAGACATTGTATACCTTAGTAGTTTCTTTTCAGCTTTTAAAACTTCTCTTGTACGCCGTTCGGGTAATAAGTTAGCTCACTCTCTAGCGAGGAACTCAAAATCCCTCAATCATATGCAAATCTGGATGGAAAGTGTACCACCAGATCTATCATTTGTTGTTCAGGCTGATCTTAGTAGCCTACCTTAATAATATTCAGTAACTTGCTTCTCAAAAAAAAAAAATCTTAAATAATTTTTTTTCCCTCCTACCCCTTCTTTTTTAAAATTTTGGGCCTCCCTTCCACTTGGGGCCTTACACTGTGTTTGGTTAGGTGAAATTTAAGAAGGATGGAAAATAGAACAGAAAACTGAGTTTTTCTTTGTTTGGGAATAGAGAAAATATGAGGGGTGAAAAACTCGGGAGAAAATTTTCTCTCCCGGGCCCACAAATTTTTTCCTCCCGAATCGGGAGGAAAAGCCATGAGAGAAAGCTCCCTCATTGCACTTTTACAAGAATGCCCTCTCCAACGTCTACAACAATCCAGCGCAGCAGAGTAAGAAGAAGGAAGCAGGAAATAACCACCAAACCCAACACCACCACCAAACACCGCAACTTAACACAAAAAATTAACGGAAAAGTAATTAGAAAACCCAACTCAAAATCACTGCCCTTAATCAAACCCAACCCAAAATCATCATCTATAATAAAAGCATAAAACTCAAATTGTAAAAGAAGAAGAGGAAAGAAAAAGATTCTCAAAAAAAAAAAAAACGAAATTTTTACCGTCAATCACCCTTTTCTTACAATCACAAGTCACAGCACTTTCGTTCACTTCACAATTTCTCCCAAGCCTAGGCCAGAATTTTCAATCAAAAGCCAGTGAACAAGAAAAAAAGAAAAAAGAAAACACCCAGATATCATTTTATTTTTGACAAGCCCATGTTCATCCAAAAACTTTAGTCCAAATTCCATCTGGCCATCCACCCCCAACTCCTCACAAAAAAAAAAAAAAAAAAAAGAAGAAAAAGAAGAAGAAGAAGAAGAAGAAAGAGAGGCGGAGGAGATAGAGATAAGAGGAGAGATAAGGTGTTATTATGAATCAGAAAAAAGGAGGAGGGTTAGGTGGGGTAGTTGGGAAATAATAAAGGAAAGGGTAATATTATTTTAATAAAAAAATTATATAATAAATAAATTAATGTGGGTGTTTTGTAAAAATGATGGTGTAAAAATTGGGAAATTCTTACCTAGTTTCGGACTATAAGGTCACCAAGCTGACCTTGTAGTCCCAACCAATAAGAACAAGACATGTAAAAAGAAAAAGCTGACATCATTTAATGAGTACACCTCATCAACAATGGCAGTACACTCTTGAAGTCTCTAACGTTTTTCTCAAAAAAATTAAAAAAAAGAAAAAAAAGTCTCCAACGTTAGTCCACAGTTAACTTTAACGTTATTAAAAGAATAAAATATAAAAAAGAGAGCCAGCCAGCTTAAGGGTTCTCACTCTTGTGAACAAAAGCCACAAGGTCTTTCTCAGTGCCGACAAAAACCAAGTGCACTGTGTGACCACAAACAAATGTTACTGTGTGATTTTTAGTGAAATCAAGTGAAAAGTTCAGGGTAATGAGACAAAATCTTGTTCACATAATCGTGGAAGAACCCAATTTTCAAAGTAATAGAGGTATCATATATTTTGTCTTGTTGTGTTTTGTTTCATTTTTGAGAGAATGTATTATGATTTGTTATGATATGTTTGCTCCTAAATAAAATATATAGAAATGTGTGGGTTCCAGTTAGCTCAACTGGTAAAGTCTTTGATGGTTGTATAAGAGATTTGGGGTTCAATCCTCGCCTACACCAAAAACTGATTGGTGTCTTGGTCTGATGATAAAGATATCATCAAGAGCGGACGCTATAAGTTGGCTCAGCTGGGTATGGTTCGTTCGCTCTGCCTAACACGCTCAGGTTCGATTCCCGCTACCAGCAGGAGTCCGTTTATGGGGGCTATATGCCAACAAACCCGAGGGCTAGCGTAACCTAGTGAACCCCTATTTTTGACTTACCTGTTTCTCAACAATATATATATATATATATATATATATATATATATAGAAATGTAATGAGGTATGAATTTAATGCTTTTTTTTTGTGAAAAATTTAATACTTTGTTGTGATATGTTTGTTCCCAAATAAAATATATTGTGGTATGAATTTATTGCTTTGTTGTGATAAGTTTGCTCCCAAATAAAATATGTGTAGTGATATATGTTTTTATTATTATTATATTCTAAATTTACGTGTGTGTATATATAAATATATAAATATAAATATATATATATATATAATATATGATAGGAATAAATAATATATTCATCTTTATATTGGTAACTATGTCTAATTTCTAATTATATTTGTGCCTAGAAGTGGGGAAGCTTTGTAATAAAGCATACTATAGGCCTTTAAGAACACATAAAAAATTGCACACATAAGATAATTATTGTATTATAAATTCCTTAATATTTTATTTCTAACATTTATATTTTTCATAAAAATTATTGTAGTTATTTGCAATTCAAGTGATATTGAAGGAATTGAAGATTGTTTGATTGTTGAATGACTAGAAAATAGTGATGACAATTTGTTGGATAAGGTGGCATATATTGAAGTTGAAGCATACAATATATACAATAATTATGCATAACAAACAGGTTTTAGTGTACGGAAAGGAAAGCCTAGATATTTTAATGGGACAAAGGACATAAGGCAACGTGAATTTCTATGTTCTAAGGAGGGTTTTAAAATAGATGAAGATCCTTGTGAAGAGAAAAATTGGAAGAAACTAGAGACTAGAACTGGCTGTAAAGCATTTATTCGTTTCACAGTTGAAAATTATGTGTGGAGGGTTACTGCATTTAATCCAAAGCATAATCATGAACTTGCACTACCATCAGAGAGACATTTGTTAAGATCGGGTTGTCGTATTTCAAAACCTAAGGCAGGTTTAATTGATTCCATGGTGAATGCTGGTATAAGTACAAAGAATACTTATTTGTATTTAACAAAAGAAGTTGGAGGGAGTGAGAATGTGGGCTTCACTGGAAAAGATTGTTATAATCATGTGAACACAAAAAAGATGTCAACGATTAATGTGGAGATAAGCCTATTGAATCATTTTAAGAAAAGGCAGATAGAAGATCCTATGTTTTTTTACACGGTTCAAGTAGATCAAGAAAATTGGATGACGGATTTTTTTTTGGAGAGATGGGAGATCAGGGGTTGATTATGATTGTTTTGAAGATGTTGTGGTATTTGACACTACTTACCGCACCAATAGATATAATTTGATTTGTGCTTTATTTGTAGGTGTTAATCACCATTAGCATAATGTAATATTTGGATGTGCATTTCTTTCGGATGAAACTACTGCTTCTTTCAAATGGTTGTTCAAGTCGTTCTTAGACTCAATGGGGAAATGATCTCCAATAACTATTTTTACTGACCAAGATCAAGCCATGTCAAATACTATTGAGGAAGAGTTTTCGAACACACAACATCGACTATGTTTGTGGCATATTTCAAAAAATGCACCTTCCTACTTTGGAGAGTTAAATTCTAATTCGGAGTTTCAGTCCTTGTGGAACATGTCAAAAATATTGTGATTCAGAATTAGAATTTCAAAACACATGGGATAAAATGATGCATAAGTTTAATCTTGAAGATCATCACTGGCTTAATATGATGTACAAAATTCGACATAAATGGAGCACTGCATTCACTAAGGATAGCTTCACAGTTGAATTTAAAGCTTCCTCGAGGAGTGAAAGCACAAACCATGTTTTGAATAATATAGCAGATACAACAATAAGCCTCACTAATTTTGTAATTAAATATGAAAGTGTTTTGGCAGGTATGCGTTCTTCAGAGTTTAATGAAGATTTTCGATGCAAACAAGGCGCCCCGCAAAGAGCAGTTAAGAAGAGTGGTATTTTGGGTCATGCAACTCAAGTTTACACATGTAAGATATTCAGATTATTTGAATATGAATTCCTTAATAGTCTTGCAATAGAGTGGAAGCAAGTTGATTGTCAAAATACAATTGATGTCTTTGAGGTGAAAGAAGAAGATAGTGAAAGAGTACGCATTGTCCATTTTGATCATTTCAATAGCAACATTTCTTGTTCTTGCAAGAAATTTGAGTCATTGGGAATTCTTTGTTGTCATGCATTGCGGGTCTTCAATTTAAAAAAAATTGACTAAAATTCCAAGCCAATACATTTTGAAACGTTGGACAAAGGAGGCTAAGAAAGGGATGATGGCTTATGAACAAGACAATCAATTGAGTGGCAATGCTAAAGAGGCCGAGATAGTGTGGCGTAATAGCATGTTACGTATAGCTAATACAATTATATCCAAAAGCCAAGGGAATGATAGCCTTAAAAGCATTTGTCAAAAGATACTATTGGGACTTGATGAAAAAATCGAAAGAGAGTCATCAAAGTTGGGTTCAAATGAAAATTTGGAAGAAAATGAAGTTATAGAGCATAATATAACTGATGAAATGCTTGGCTTATCAAATAATGTGTCAATTTTAAATCCCCCATGTGTGAGATCAAAAGGCTTACGAAAGGATAGACTTAAAGGCCACTTTGAGAAGCACAAGGCAAAATCGTCAAAGGATGCATCCTTTTCACGTAAGAAATTCCTTTTTTTCTTTATACTAAATATATGTCATATTTTTATTTTTAATAAAACTTTTTATTTACAATTATTATTATGTTTGATTTTTTTTTTATTGTGCAATTTTATAGGAAAAGCAAAAAAAACAAGTTTCTAAAGAAAATTCAAATGTGTCATTCGATGGCTCATACAATCCAGCTATATACCAACCACCAAATCCCTACTCTCATTTAGGATTTACAAGTGATAATGCACATGGTCAATCTTACATGTCATGGACAAATCATTCTCAGGTATTCAGTATCATTTAATTTACAAATTTAGAATATTTATAATGTGTAATCATAATTTTGGTCATTGATGTAATATCTAAATATAAATTTTGTCTCTATATAGGAAATGGGTTGCATAAATGTTCAATTTACAACTATGTTGCAATGTACCAATGTTATAACGCAATTTAGTCAGGTAAATTGACACAATTGATTATTTATTTGAAATGGAATAAAATATCTATCATTTATGTATTAACATGTTTACAGAGCGTTGTTTCGAAATAATATTTTCTTATATTTTGATCTATATAGAATCCAACGACTTATATTCCCTCACAAATAAACTCGTTGATGTATAGCTCCAAGCAATCAAATTCCACACATATACAAGAGGTAGATTTGAAAATTCTTGTGGTGTGTTTGCATTATCAATTTTATTACTTATTTCTTATTCCTAAGGATGACTTCCTTTATACTTCATTCTTAATGTATTCATTTTTGTTCCATTCAATATGCTAATATGATTTTTATATGTTTCCAGGTGGGATGACCGAAGATGTCATGCAGCCAAGAATCCTAGGAACTTCACAAATCCGGCACAAATTATTGACTTGGAGCCAAGTTTATCATGACACCAAGTTTCTTTTGTTTGTTATTTTATTCTTGAGGAATACATTTGTTCTCTTTGGAGTTATTTTGAATTGTTGCCAAGTCAAAGTTATGTATTAACTATAGTTTTAGTGTTAATGGAGATAGGAGAATGACTTTGGAGTAGAAAACTGTGATTGGAACAGTTTGTATTAACTATAGTTTGCATTATCAATATTACGCTCAAGGTTAAATTCTTAGTGATAAAATGGCATGTGTACAACTGGTGATTTTTTTTTATCGGAACTGTTTGTATTCATTCAACTGAAAATGGAAGACAACAAAGTCCAAATACAAAGCTATAATAGAGCAGAAACACAGAAACAGCTACAAACTGATATAATAAAACATTACACTGATGATTATACAATAAAACATTACACAGAACAGAAACACAGAAACAATCCAAGTTCAGGTTGTGATTACATTATAGTAAAATTGATCTTTTGTTGGCACTTGGCAGCTTCTCATATTCCACAAATACACCCTTCAAGCACCTTTTTTTTTTTTTGATAACAAACAGAATTTTATTGATGTGTAAGTAAACAAAGTATACAACTTAAAAAGGTCCCAAGCTAGTTGAGTTTGTTCCCGAGGATATATCATGAATTGAAATAAACAACCCCCAAGCTTTTCCCCTGTTCCCACCTACTACAAACAGAGGGTCATGTGTTCAGGCCGAAAGTTGTGTTTAGGGTCATATGGCTAATGCTCCTTCCAAAATCACCTTTAAGCACCTATGATTCCATGAAAATGGTGATTAGAACTTAAATTTGGCACCAAGTTTTTCCTTCTATTTGCTCTGGAACCGAACAGAGTCTAGGAACTTCACTGATGATTCAGAGCACCATAGACAGAAACGTAAAACAACACTTAATTGAGTAAGAGGGTAACACACTTTCTGAGCTTTTGAAAGGAGAAAAAAAATATTGTATAGCAATGGAAACAATGGTTAATTAAGACATTTACAATTGAAAGAGAATCAAGTAATCAAAATCAAAATTAAAAGAATCAATACCTGATGAAGCCGAGAAGCAGAGAGCAGCGCACAGAGGGCAAGACTGAGACCGAGACCAAAGGAAAAAAGAAAAAAAAGAAAAACCCAAAAGCAAAGGCAAGTTCAGACGCCGTGAGGGTGAGAAGGAAAAAAAAAATTGTGAGTGAGAGGGATTCAGAGAGAGGCGTGAGCTTGAGTGAGGTGAGACCGTGAGCTTGAGTGGTGAGACCGTGAGAGTGAGATAGAGAGGCATGAGAGTGTGACAGAGAGGCGTGAGGGTCTGAGATGAGGCGTGAGAGGGTTAGTTTTAGTTAAGGGTTAGTTTTAAAACCTTGAATGAAATATAAGAAAGAAGTGGGTGAATTGAAATTTGAAATTAAGGTAGACCCGAAATCTTTTGAAACTGGTGAAAACAGCTGGCTAACGGGAAAGTTAACGGAAAGACCATACTATGCCATGGTTGATGAGCTGTATTATTTAAATGATGTCAGCTTTTTCTTTTTACATGTCTTGTTCTTATTGGCTGGGACTACAAGGTCAACTTGGTGACCTTGTAGTCCGGTAGGTAAGAATTTCCCGTAAAAATGATGGTATAGAGACAAGAGATAAGAGGAGAGATAAGGTGTTATTATAAATCAGGAAAAAGGAGGAGGGGTTAGGTGGGGGGTAGTTGGAAAATAATAAAGGGAAGGGAAATATTATTTTAATAAAAAAATTGTATATAATAGATAAATTGATGTGGGTGTTTTGTAAAAATGATGGTATTTTATTTAATGAGTACAAATAAATCTATTTTTTAGCTATTATATAACAATGGTATAATAGTCAATTTATATAAATTATATTTTCCATCTTTCCATTTTTCTCTCCAACTAAACAAAAGAGTTTTTCACCCTTCTAACCAAACACACAAGAAGGAAAACTAAATATTTTCTATCCTCCCACTTTTTCATCCTCTCACAATTTTCTACCTTCTCATTTTTTTACCCCTCTAACCAAACGGAAGCTTAGGCAATTGCTTAACTCGCCTAATGGAAGGGCCCACCCTGACTCCTTTGAATTAATTTGGTCCTCTCTCTTCACTCTCTGTTTCTTTCTTTTGTATTGCCCGCTTAACCATACTCTTTTTTTTTTTTTGAGAAGGCCCGCTTAACCATATCCTTAAATAAATATTTTTTTTTAAAAATAATTATATTGCCCTTACCCTGAGTGTCTCTAGGCTCAGTTTCTCACAATCTCACCCATGTGCGAAGTCAAAAAAATATAATGTTAGTGTGCCTTTCAAAAATTAAAAAATGTTAGCCTGGGTCAGTCCTCAAGTTTGAAATAGTCCCACTCACTCTCAGGTCTTGTCTTGTCTAAGACTCTAAGCTGTCTTGCATTTAAAAAAGAAAAAGAAAAAAAAAATGCCGTATTTGGTACGTGTTTAAAAGTCACTGTGTAAGATTTTTTTTTCTTGTTTAATTTCAGCCACACACGTACCCTGACTGAGGGTGTTTGGTTTGGCCAATTTTCAGTTACATAACTCAAAAATCTTAACTCAAAACTCAAAAACCGTGGGACCCACTAGCAAAATATTGTTTGGTTCAGTTTTTCATTTTGTGTTTCCGTATCTCATTTCTCAAAATTTTGAGTTTTGAGAATGAGAAATGAAGAACTGCTGTGAGGCTGTTTTTACTTTTTGAGAAATGAGTTTTGTGGCTATTGAGTAAATAATCCCAAAATGTGAGACCCTGTTCAGTGTATAGTCACATCACCCTCAGAGCCGTTGGAAGCATTTGCTGTGCCAAATGCGCTCTTATCAGTTTTGGCCTCTGTTTTCCTCCATTTTCTTTAATCCTGACTTCCATTACTGCTTCTCCATTAACACCTCTCACCCACCCTACCAACATGCCATTATTTCACACTTTTGCCTCTTCTTTTTATTGCTCAGACCTCTCACTTGTGTCCATTCTTCACAAGCTACTCCAAAACCAGCACAAAGCGAGAGGAAGAAGGAGTCCCGGCCAGAAACAAGCACACCCCGACAGATCCGATCCCGGCGCCGACCTCTGCCCAGGTGTTCTGTTTTGCTTTTTTTTATGTTTCAATTTCTCTAAATATTGATGGGTTTTGTAAAATAATGAAATTTGTGTCTAATGGAATTTGGGTCTGATGGGTTTTGTAAAAAATTGTGTCTGATGGGTTTTACTTTGTCTGTGATGAAATGTGTTTGTTGGAGGGACTTTGATTCGGGTTGTTAATTTCTACAAATACATACCTCCTTCCTTGCTTTGTGAGATAGTTTAAGTAGTCTGGTTGAGATAATTGTTAACAAAACACCTGGGAGTGAGGAGACGTTAACAAAATAGGGGTAAAGATTTTGGAATCTTGTAAAAATAGTTCAAAATAATTCAACGGACATGGCATAGAGATTTCCAATCTCCACTGACTTTTGACAAAAATTAAAACGACATCATTTGGTCCTAAACGCTTTATGGGCTGGGAATAACAACCAAGCACATCAAAGAGAATTTCTTCAAGGCAACATGCATTAGACATTGGGTAGTTCTTTTAGTAGGATTAATTTAAGAGAACTCTTCTTGTATGAAATTTGTCTTTGGGTATAGGTAGTTCCGTCTCCATTATGCTAAAAAACCCATCTTTTTTGTGACTTTGTTTGCCATTGTGTGTGGAGATAGAAGGCATAACAGTGTTTTGTGTGAAAGGACAGAGAAGAGGACGCGCGAGAGAAAACGAATTGCTCTGACCTGTGCAGGCTGTGGGCTCCACCAAAAAGTGAAAAAGTTGAGAAATGAGATTTGAGACACGACTTTGAGATATTGGAGCCAAATAAAAATTTTCAGTTTTGGGTTTTGAGTGAGATGAGTTTTGAGAAATGAGTTATGTGTTTTGAGTTATGATTTTTGAGTTTTGAGTTACTCTCAATCCAAACACAGCCGACTCTAACTTGTCTCTTTTCTCTCTTTTTTTCGTCTTTTGCTCTCAGACTCAGCTCACTCAATCACTCAGCTCACTCACATTCTCATCAAGACTCTTTAAGAACACAAGTCTCACACTCTCATCAAGACTCGTCTCTGATTCTCAGTTTCTCTCTCACAAAGAAAGACTTTCCTCTTAGTCAGTCTCCTTCTCATCTCCGTTCTCTACCGTGGCTCTGCCACCATATAGGATTTTTTTTTTGATGGGACTGCCACTATATAGTTCTGTCTTTGGTAACCCTAACCCTAACTTTTTTGGTTTTATTTTGAATTCAATGACTGTTTCTTGTTGATTCTAATTTTTGTTTTGTTTGTGTTATTTTCTTGTAATTTCAGGGGTAATTTAAAGAGATTCAGCTTTAGCCTAATAAATGACTAAATCTCAAAGGCTTAAATAGTTCCTGGACATTTTCTCATACTATTTATAAATTTTTTTTTGAGTTCACTAATGTTTGATTTTTTTTCTATGCTGTTTGATTTTGTTTGAAGGGTTCAATGATTGTAAATTTATTTGTTGATCATCCCATTGATTGATTATACTATTGCGATTTTAGTTTATTATATCATGCTATTGATTGATTATACTGTTGTGATTTTGGTTTATTATATCATGCTATTGATTGATTTTACTGTTGTGATTTTAGTTTATTATATCATGCTATTATGGTTTTAGTTGATTATCTTGTTCTTAGAAGCCCAGCCCATATAACCAAACGAACTGCACCGAGCCGCCAAGATTAACTGCGCCTTGTGTAGACCGGTTCTTACCTTCCAAAAGTGAGGTTCGGTCAAGCATAGGGTGAAACTGCACCCTATAGACCCTATAGATGTGGTGCAAAAAACCTCTCCAAAACCGACTGAACCGAACCGTGTACACCCCTAGTCCAAGTTTATCTCCCCCATTATAACTATTAAATTTATCAAAAAAAAATAAACAGAGTATCAAATATGTATATAAAGTGTTTAGCAATTTTTTTTATGTAAACAACTAAATTATATACAATACAACTTGTCCTTGGAGATCTTAGAAAAATGAAGTTTCATAAAGTGTAAATCCACAGGTGCTTTGTCTTCTAAATTGCAACATCTTTATTTTAAATAAAGTATTAATAGTTCTTAATTTGCACATGCTTAAATTATAAAAGTTAAATTAAAATATGGATAAATAATAGCAAAACATCCAAATTCTTGGTAAAATAATTGCATTGAATTAATTATCCTTAGTAAAGATAAAAGACAACTTTGTTTGTATTTTATTTGTCAATGCAATATGTGTTTGAATTTAATCAAGGAACTCCATGTACTATGCTTAATTTTTTTTCTCATAAAAAAACATCAAGCATAGTTGTGGCCAATTTCGAATTTTGACGTTTTTTTTTTTATAATATTTTTCTCCAATTGGCTTCTTTTCTTAATTGATGAGGCTTCTCCACATCTTGTAGGTCTCTGAGTTTGAGTTAGGTTCAACCCACTTAAGTTAGAGTCTATCCATATATAATCCATATCCCTTAGATAAAATCCATTAGCATGTAAAGCTTTTTTTTACCTATAAAACAAAGATAATTCATAATTATTCACGAAATAACATAAAAGTAAAACTAAATATGCAAATATGAGTGTACTTTATTTTATATATTTTATGCACATAAGTGGCATGGCCACCTGGTCTCTTAGCCACTGGTCCAGAGGAGGAAACATAACAAATAAAAGTGTATGTATATCAAATATTAATAACAACCAGCCAGCTGCATAAAAATGAAGGTACAACCATTAGTTTGTGAAAAAGTTTAAAAATACGCACTTTGTCATAACTTACATATGCATTAAGTGGTGATTGGATGGACATTCACAAAAATATTTTAACATAGAGTAGATACTTTTCACCTGGTACCAATGATGAAACCCATATGTAAGTGTTATAATCCAATTTTAAGTTGATATATGTGTAAGTTGTGGCAAAATGTATGACTCTCTAGGCAAATTGTTAGTTTATTGGAAAAGGGCACAATTTCAAATTCGTAAATCAAATAACAAGCTTTTTTTTTGATAGGTAATAAGAATACTATTAAACAAACTTTAACACTAACGAAAGCAAATACAAGGTGTTCATGATGGTGAACACAAGGAAAAGCAACAAACAAACAAAACATCAACAAACAAACAAAACATCAACAAACAACAAGAAAAACTTAAAGAGCACAACTAAGAGAAGAAATAAATTCTAAGATAGTGGAACAATCCGATAAGCCCCAACTCTTAGACCAATCAAATAAGGTCTTCTGGCATAGAGCTTGTAATTGAACCAAAGATTTCTCAGTATCCTCAAAAGAGCGCCGGTTTCTTTCTGTCCAAACAATCCACATCAAACAGCCAAGAACCATATTCCATATTTTTGAATGAAATTTTCCCAGCCAATTGTGCCAACAATACACCAAACTTTCCACAAAGGCCGGCATAACCCATTGGATCCCAAAAATCTGATACATGTAAACCCACAGTGAGTGAGCTAGAGGACAATGGAGGAGGAGATGATCCACAGTTTCCTCATTACGATGGCACATACAACACCAATTCACCAAAATGCGCCCCCTAAGCATAAGATTATCCAATGTAAGGATTTGCCCATGAACCACTGTCCACACAAAAAATGCCACCCTTTTAGGAATCTTAACTCTCCAAACACCCTTCCACGGAAAATTGGAGGCCGATGCACCTCGAATATTATTGTAATATGACCGAGTATCAAACTTGCCATTCCCATTGAGAAAAGATGAGAAAATAGCTTTTTTTGTTCTCATGCACAAGCTTCAACAAACTTGAGTCGTTAAAGTAGTTATTAGTGCCCAAAAGTGTGTGCATTTGATTCCAGACTTGGTATATGAATAAAGTTAAGACTCTAAATGCTTCAAACTAACGTTCCCATGTTCACTTGGCCTATATAATGCTTAGTATTTGATCAATAGGTTAATCATTCCAATAAGTTACCTTGTTTTTGAAAACACTCACCAAGGCAGGAATGGAGCCCGAAATTTCCGTGGAGGAGTCCGATTCGAGAAAATTTGAAAGAAAAGAAGCTGGTGAATCAAGCAGAGACAATGATCAACATATCATTGTCGCTAGAGACACCCATAAGCTGACTATTACATTCCAAGAGAGAGGCAGTACCAGCCGGCTGCATAAAAATGGAGGTACAACCATTAGTTTATGAAAAAGTTTAAGAATACACACTTTGTCATAACTTGCATATGCAGTAAGTGGTGATTGGATGGACATTCACAAAAATATTCTAACATAGAGTAGATACTTTTTACCTGGTACCAATGATGAAACCCATATGTAAGTGTTATAATCCAATTTTAAGTTGATATATGTGTAAGTTGTGGCAAAATGTATGACTCTCTAGACAAATTGTTAGTTTATTGGAAAAGGGCACAATTTCAAATTCGTAGATCAAATAACAAGCTTGTTTTGTAAAAGATGAGAAAATAGCTTTTTTTGTTCTCATGCACAGCTTCAACAAACTTGAGTCGTTAAAGTAGTTATTAGTGCCCAAAAGTGTGTGCATTTGATTCCAGACTTGGTATATGAATAAAGTTAAGACTCTAAATGCTTCAAACTAACGTTCCCATGTTCACTTGGCCTATATAATGCTTAGTATTTGATCAATAGGTTAATCATTCCAATAAGTTACCTTGTTTTTGAAAACACTCACCAAGGCAGGAATGGAGCCCGAAATTTCCATGGAGGAGTCTGATTCGAGAAAATTTGAAAGAAAAGAAGCTGGTGAATCAAGCAGAGACAATGATCAACATATCATTGTCGCTAGAGACACCCATAAGCTGACTATTACATTCCAAGAGAGAGGCAGTACCAGCCGGCTGCATAAAAATGGAGGTACAACCATTAGTTTATGAAAAAGTTTAAGAATACACACTTTGTCATAACTTGCATATGCAGTAAGTGGTGATTGGATGGACATTCACAAAAATATTCTAACATAGAGTAGATACTTTTTACCTGGTACAAATGATGAAACCCATATGTAAGTGTTATAATCCAATTTTAAGTTGATATATGTGTAAGTTGTGGCAAAATGTATGACTCTCTAGACAAATTGTTAGTTTATTGGAAAAGGGCACAATTTCAAATTCGTAAATCAAATAACAAGCTTGTTTTGTAAAAGATGAGAAAATAGCTTTTTTTGTTCTCATGCACAAGCTTCAACAAACTTGAGTCGTTAAAGTAGTTATTAGTGCCCAAAAGTGTGTGCATTTGATTCCAGACTTGGTATATGAATAAAGTTAAGACTCTAAATGCTTCAAACTAACGTTCCCATGTTCACTTGGCCTATATAATGCTTAGTATTTGATCAATAGGTTAATCATTCCAATAAGTTACCTTGTTTTTGAAAACACTCACCAAGGCAGGAATGGAGCCCGAAATTTCCGTGGAGGAGTCCGATTCGAGAAAATTTGAAAGAAAAGAAGCTGGTGAATCAAGCAGAGACAATGATCAACATATCATTGTCGCTAGAGACACCCATAAGCTGACTATTACATTCCAAGAGAGAGGCAGTACCAGCCGGCTGCATAAAAATGGAGGTACAACCATTAGTTTATGAAAAAGTTTAAGAATACACACTTTGTCATAACTTGCATATGCAGTAAGTGGTGATTGGATGGACATTCACAAAAATATTCTAACATAGAGTAGATACTTTTTACCTGGTACCAATGATGAAACCCATATGTAAGTGTTATAATCCAATTTTAAGTTGATATATGTGTAAGTTGTGGCAAAATGTATGACTCTCTAGACAAATTGTTAGTTTATTGGAAAAGGGCACAATTTCAAATTCGTAAATCAAATAACAAGCTTGTTTTGTAAAAGATGAGAAAATAGCTTTTTTTGTTCTCATGCACAGCTTCAACAAACTTGAGTCGTTAAAGTAGTTATTAGTGCCCAAAAGTGTGTGCATTTGATTCCAGACTTGGTATATGAATAAAGTTAAGACTCTAAATGCTTCAAACTAACGTTCCCATGTTCACTTGGCCTATATAATGCTTAGTATTTGATCAATAGGTTAATCATTCCAATAAGTTACCTTGTTTTTGAAAACACTCACCAAGGCAGGAATGGAGCCCGAAATTTCCGTGGAGGAGTCCGATTCGAGAAAATTTGAAAGAAAAGAAGCTGGTGAATCAAGCAGAGACAATGATCAACATATCATTGTCGCTAGAGACACCCATAAGCTGACTATTACATTCCAAGAGAGAGGCAGTACCAGTTCCAAGGAAGAGAAGTTTAAGAAATTAAAGGAGGCGCAAGGCAAAGTGCAACTAGGAAAAACACCAAAGATACAAGAGGTTGTGTTAATGCATTATAATAAAAGTAAAATAGTCCTTTTATTAATTTAGTCCTATTCGTGTTTGAAAAAAGAAAAGAAAAAAGTCCTATTCGGCTATTCATTTCATAATTTTGTTATCACAAAATTTTCTATGAAACTTTATATCCCATTAACTCAGAATAGTTGTTACAAAATATTTATTTCCACTAGTTATGATTTATTTCTGCATTCTCTAGTGATTTAATTCTTTATTTGTAACTAAGTATTTTAACTATATATAAAAAATTCTATACATTTTTATGATGTGTATATACATAGTAGGGCTGTCCACGAGTTGGTCCAAGTTGGGTTTGTGCCTAACCTGGAACCGACTTGACTCCGTCAGGGTGGTAGATGGGAGAGCCTGCCATTGACTAAAATGGTGATCAGATCGGTTTGGGTTGAGTTGGTTTTGGTTGAAACTGAGATGGCGGCGGTGCTAGGGGGGATCTCATCAGAATCTTCAGATCTCCAGCAAGATCTAGGCGATCACGAGATCTTGGCCAAATCTCGCAAGAGATCAGGGCAGAGATTGTTGTATTTTCTCCAAATCTAGGCCAAATATTTGGTAGAAATGGAGGATTCTGAGAGTGTTTTGAGATTTTTGGGTGAAGGGACTTTCGGGTCAGTTTAAAGCGGGTTTTAGAGGGAACACCTGACACTTGACCTGCTCCTGTTGGGTTTTGGAGGAGATCACATGCCGCCGACCGCCACAAGTGTCGGTTCAAGTGGTGGTCGGTTTGGTTTTAGGCGAGTGGAGCGAGTGGGTCGGGTGATCAGATTTGCTGTACACCCCTAATACAATGGATTAGCACTAAGTTTAGCCGTTTGGGTCACTTAGGTCCTTGCCTAAGACTCCCATTAGATAAAAGCTCCAAAATTGTGAGTAAAGTCAAATAATCATTGATGATTAATTTTCTCTAATAGCTAGAGGTTTTAATTTTTGTAACACAATCTCCCATAGGTTACATTATCAACATAAGCCACAAAATCTCACACACGACCACGCACCAAAACAATCTCTCTATCCCTCAACACTAAAATCAAAGTTGAAAATTGGATATTTCAATTTGCTTGGACTTGCGTCATCTTTTATATTTATTTTTAAAGTAAAATTCTTCATTTATTTTATTAAATTTTGTGCCTAATTTATGATATTGGATTATCTATATGAAATTGATCTTGATTTAGTTAGTATTAGTTTTGTTTCGAATTCATTTTTATTTGGCACAGGTTAAGGCCATTGAATCATTATATTGTTAAGTGAAAGAATAGTGCGTTCATAAATTAGATTCTACTTTTATATGTTGTAACATTTATCTTATCCTTATTATATTATAATTTTATATTGAGTTAGTGTTTATTTAACTTTTAAATATTTTTTAATTATAATTTTCGACTAAAACTATCAAGGGTAAATTACAAAGTTGGTCCCTATCCTTTACACTGTATCTCAATTTAGTTCTTAACATTTCAATTGTGTCAATTTAGTCTCCAACCTTTTCAGGATTGTGTCAATGTAGTTCTTATCGTTACCTTTTAGATGGAAAAAGCTGATGTGTCAAACAGAACAATAAAAAATTGTTTTCTATGCTACATCATTTGCTAATTATACCTCCCTGTCATTTAAAAAAATAAAAAATATTAGAGACGTCATCACCAAAATCCCTAAAATCATTAACTAATATATCTCTTCTCCCTCTCTCTCATTGGTGGTGGAAGATCTTCCTCCTGGCAAGGAACCTTGCTGCCCCAGCAACAACCATGCTAAGAGTAGTCTTCCTTCACTGTTTCTAAGAAGGGAGTGTAATCTTCTTGTGTTGGATTAACAACACATCCTGTAGCTAGAGTATTCACAAGTGCACCTACTCCATAAATCCACTTCAATCTCAGAATTGGGACTCCAATTAACTAGGAGAAACTGGCCAATTCTCATAAGCATTTAGAAAACTAACCAAGAAAGAATATTAAAATAAGAACCAATTATGATAAGCTTATTTAATTCTCTCTGTGTGTTGTACTACCAACAAACAAAAGCGGTAGAACCATAGACCCAAAACCACCAAGAATCCCAAATCATGACACGACGACACCACCAAATACCCAGCCAGCCACCATTTAGTCGAACCAAAGACCCATCCTACCACCATGGCATGGCATCATCAGACACCCCACCAAAGATAATAAAACCCAAACACAACCATATCAATCACCTAAATCCAACGTCAAACCTATATTTCATTCACGTGGGTTAAAGAAGACCCATTTGTTGGGCAGAGCTTCAATTCACACTCTAAGGCTGAGGAAAGCGAAGGTTTTGAGATTGAGCTAAGCGACGATGGAGGTGTTGTGGTGGTAGTGGTTCAAGAGAGAGTTTGTTTGTTTGATTTTTTTTTTTTTTTGGGCTATGGGTGTTTGCTCTGTTGTGGCAAGGATATGTTTCCCGGTGGTGGCTAACGAGAGTTTTTTTTTTTTTTTGGGGGGGGTTAATGATTTTAGGAATTTTGGTGTGTATGTGTCTAAGTTTTAATTTAATTTTTTTTATTAAAAAAAAAACTGACATGGCAGTATAGTTGGAAGATGACATGACATGAAAAATAATTTTTTATTGTTTCATTTGACACGTTAGCTTTTTCCATCTAAGTGATAACAGTAGGGCACTAAATTGACACGACATTGAAAATGTTAGAGACTAAATTTACACAATTAAAAATTTATGAACCAAATTGAGATATGGTGTAAAGAATAGGGACCAACTTTGTAATTTACCCAACTATCAATTTGGAGAGAGAGAGAGATGATTTGAAATATATATATATATATATATATATATATATATATTTTAAATCAATATAAAAAATTAGGTGAAAATCTCATTCATGAGAAATAAATACATTAAATATATATAAAATATTGAATCAATACACCAAAAAATGACATGAAATAATCATAATGAAGTAGGCATGTGATACCACAATTAATGATTATATAAAAATACTAGATTCTTTACTCTCTCTCTCTTTCTTTTTTTTTTTTTTTTTTTGAGAGTAACGTTTGCTCTTGATGATATTTTTTAACATCAGATCAATATACCAATTGATTTTTGTATGTATTGCTTATAGAATTTTATTGACAACACTTATTACAGTTGTTTCTGTATAAAGAAGTTTTTCAAGATTAACATTGATAAAATCCTAGTTATGATCGATTATTCATATAAGTGATTGAGAATGAGATGTTAGCATAACCTAAATTCAAGAATTTATTAGAAATTTTGCATCTCAAAATGCACAAAGAATTGATAAAAAAAATTATTTATATATATATATATATATATAATATTATTCAATTGATATTTAAATATAGAAAATTTCAATTTAAAATTGTTGCCTTAGGTCTCAAACTGTATCTAGTAAACCTAGCATAGACAACTTGTTACGGTGCATAAACACATGTTAAAATTGGGTTGTATCAATAGAATTGTGTTAGGGTTAAGTCTAGGTTAGAAGTAGTTCAAAGACAAAAAACTTTTGATCACTCAAAAATTATGTCTTATTCATCTTTTGGCTTTTGCCCATATCTTTTGTACTGTAATGAATTTCTAAGCAAAACTTGTTTCTTTGGAAAGTAGATATTTGGAGCCTTAAAACAGACACATATTTGACTATAACTTAAGTGAAAAATTTGTCCCTTCAATAAAATTGTTGTGATCTATACTCCTAATTCTACTAGAAAAAGGATTATTGCTCAATTTTAATTTTACTTTGTACCCCTATATAAAGTATGAACAACTTGTTTCACATTTTTAGAGGCAAGAAAGGCAATTATACCATAGTAGAAAACTTCAAATCTTGAAGCATTCTTCCAGAGCCTATATGGAGAAAAAACTTCCTTGTGCTGAGAGCAAAACAAGAAAAATAAATGTGTGATGATTGATGATAATTCCTTGCGCCTTAAACCTTTCTTTGAAACCACAGTGAGTTCACTGCAGCAAATATTCAATAAGGTTCATTGGAGTGTGCTAGAGGTTCTAGTTTGTGTAGATAAGGAGTTCATGAAGGAAATCACTTTTGAAAGATTCTAGGGGGTCTTGGGGCTTGTGTGGCAAGAAGGCCAATGAAGCATTTGCAGAGGTTAAAATTAAGAGTCTAGTTATACAAAGTTTTGCAAGTCAACGGTTGTAATCGTTTTTTTATAGTAGATTTTCAAAGGGATTTGGTCTTAAATTGTTTTTCCGCTAAAGATGTTTTCATTGATTTTCTGCTTTATTATTAAATTTGTTTGTGCTTTTTCTAATTTTATTATTATTATTGCCTTAGATTTGGTATTTTGATATTGTGTTAATAGATTTGCCTATGTATGGAATTGATAATAAACTTGTTGAATTTATCTATTCATTTGACTGCATAGAACGTGTTAACCAAGATTTTTCAAGGAAAGACTTATTGTGGGCAAAAAATTACTTCTTTAGTGGATGTTGTATGCTAAGATTAATAAGTCACTAGACTTGTTACATTGGTTGAGAGTCTTGAGACATATGTTAAATATTTAGGGGAAATTACACGTTACCACCCTAAATTAGGCACCAGATTACACTTTATATTCTAAACTATTTGAACACATACTTTGCACCTAAACTATTCGAACGCACACATTATACTCTAAACTATTCGACCGCACACACTGCACCCTAAACTATTACACTTATCACACTTTGTACTCTGGTGTTAATTTTACTGTTATGTTTAACGGAATCTTACTGCACGTGAAAAGCACATGTTTCTTGCTTAGGTGGAACAAACTTAAATGACCGAAACACTCTTCTTTAAAATCAATTAAATTAAAACAATACTCTAAACACCCTTTTAGAAATTCTGAAAATAT
Organism: Quercus aquifolioides; assembly: GCA_019022515.1. Classification (NCBI taxonomy): domain Eukaryota; kingdom Viridiplantae; phylum Streptophyta; class Magnoliopsida; order Fagales; family Fagaceae; genus Quercus; species Quercus aquifolioides. The sequence continues at coordinate 16,410,793 of CM032325.1, read as the reverse complement.
TCTGCATTAAAAGTAGAATAGAAACAAGACATACGTCATGAATATGTACACGTTATTGGCATCCTCACATATGTGAAATTTGAATCAACATAATTCAACTATGTCATTTACCAACAATTAACTCTATTCTCAAAACTGACTGACGTTTGTGACCTAGAGTTTGCACTTGCACTGCTGTGTGATTGGGGAATTGTTATATAATTGGGGACTTAGGGATTCGTCACAATGGTGGATCAGGGTTTCAGTCTGGAGAAAAAAATTGGGGTTTCAGGTTTTTTTTTTGGGCGAAAAGCGAGAGAGTGAGAGACGAGAATCTGAATTTGGGTCTGGGCAATGGGTACACGTGAGACATAGGAAAAAATAACATGTTAAGCTTGTTCTACCTAAGCAAGAAGAATGTGCTTGTCACGTGCTATAGAATTCCGTTAAATATAACAGCAAAATAAACACCAGGATGCAAAGTGTTATAATTTAGGATGCAAAGTGTGCGTTTAAATAGTTTATAGTACAAAGTGTAATCTGATGCATAGTCTAGAGTGTTAAAGTGTAATTTCTCCAAATATTTAATCTGCAATGTGAAAGCCTAAACGGAGGGAGGCATTCATAGTACTTGGTCAAGCTAGCTATATGCACACTATATTTTTATCATATTATTATAAATTATTTTATATATAGCATTTCAATGTGTCGAGAAAACATATTATTTATTGTCAATTTATTACATTTTGTGTCTGTTATTGATTATGTTAATTTCTAAATTGCGGAACCATCAGGTTTTATTGCTGCGAGGTCACAAGCATTACCAAAAGTACTGTGAGCCGAGAGTGGTATCACTCGGTCCTATCCATCATGGTAAGCCTGCATATCAGCTAACAGAGGAGTACAAGCTTATGTTGGCAGACAAATTCATTGGAAAAACTGGCAGGACTGTTGAAGAATTGTATGGTATTATTGAGAATAATATCAAAGAACTGAGGGAGTACTATGATGAGAAAGTGACACGGAAATATAGTGATGAGAACCTTGCTTGGATGTTGTTTGTGGACGGGTGTGCAACATTGCAGTACATAGACTCGTTTGTTGATAAAAAAATCAAAGATTTCAAAATTAAAAACGATCAAGTGGCGTTTGTGCAACAAGATTTGTTCTTGTTAGAGAATCAACTTCCTTATCAACTCCTCGATTCTTTAATGAAAAATATTAAAGAGGAGGAAAATAGTAAAAAGCAGGAAAACTTAAGGGAATCGATCCAAACTTTCATAGATAAGCAAAGTATGCTAGCTGGTGGAACAAAATCTAAAAATGCTCAAAAAGCCGTCCATCTTCTTGATCTTCTGCGGAAAAGACTTCTAGGTCTTGATGGCGGGGAAGACGAAAATGCTCAGAAAAATGCAACTGGCAAGGAAGAAGATCGTACTGAGGAGGATAAATCTGGCAAGAAACCCCTAAGTCCGGCTATGGAAAGGGCTAGAATGGCTTACACTTTTCAAGATAGAATAGCTTCCACTGTCAAGAAAGCTAGAACAGCTGTCACTCTTATTGCTAGAATAGCTTCCACTGTCAAGAAAGCTAGAATAGTTTCCACTGTACCTTACAAGAATGAAGAAAATGATGAGAGAGATCTAGAATGGCAGTCATTTCGCAATGTGCAGGAGATTAGAGAGGTAGGAATCCATTTGAAGCCCAGAAAAAGTAGCCACTTGGGAGAGATAGAGTTCAAAAAAGAATGTAATTTCTACCCGGGAATCCTTTGGATGCCTAAAATAACAGTGGATGACTCAACTGGGCCTAAGTTCTTTAACTTAATAGCCTACGAGATGTGTCCGGATTTCGACAATGACTTTGGGATCACCTCTTACATATCCTTCCTTGATTCACTTATTGATGAACCCAAAGACGTTATTGACCTCAGGAAAGCAGACATACTCCACAACCTCCTCGGCAGCGACGAAGAAGTGGCTCGAGTCTTCAATGAGATAGGCACCGACTTGGTGCCTAACCCTGAAATATATAGAGAGGTCAGAGTTCAAATCCAAAAGTACTACAACATGAAGTCAATGTCCTGGATATCTCAAGTCACTCATACACATTTCAATAGCCCCTGGACGGTCATTGCTTTCCTTGCCGCATTCTTTGCACTTGGTCTCAGTGTCGTACAAACGGTGTACTCTATCTTGGCATATTATAAAAAACCATAACCACACTGATTCTGTCTTTTCAGATTGTTGTTCAATAAAAGTACCTGTAAGAGTTCTGTACCTGTTAGGATTTCACATAGGCCTCTCTTCGTCTCTGGTACACATCCTCTATGGCCACTATGTCATTCCATGGGTTCAGATCTTCTAGATTTCCTAAAGAACTCTACTAGTAGATTTCTTTAAATCCTAACCACTCTTTAATGATTTAATGGTCAAGATTCTGCCATGTCAGCATTCCACTAACAATATTCTTAAAATAATAAAATAATGTTGCAAACAAAACAATTAATATTATTGTTAGTGGAATGCTGACATGGCAGAATCTTGACCATTAAATCATTAAAGAGTTGTTAGGATTTAAAGAAATCTACTTGGTAGAGTACCCTAGGAAATCTAGAGGATCTGAATCCGTCATTCCATTTGTTTACTTTTCTAGTTTTCTTTTGTCGAACTCCCTTCGTTTAAATAAGTCAATGTGGACAATGTACTTGATTCTTAATTAATTTGATGTAATGTGTGTTTGAGATAAAAACATGATATTTATCTGCCAGAATTTTATGTGTAAGGAGGGTTGAGCGTATTATTATGTAATAAAATTTGAAGATGAATGATTGATATAATATATTACCCTATTATATGATTTAGTTTTGTAGTTAAACTGTTAAAGAATGAACTTTCATATAAGGTGTATGCTTGGATATGAATTTATATGTCAATATGCATTTTTTTCATCTGTAAAACTTTTGAATTAGAGACTGTATTTGAAACCACAATTTCTGTAATCCTTCTTGATTTGATATTTGCCCTACGCCAATGGACGAAAATAGGGTGAAATCTTTCACAAGTTGTTACCAAGTGCTACTATCAACTTCTTAGTCCATTTGTTGGAGAATTTACTCAATCCTACATGTGGTCCTCCTAACCAACACAAATAATTGTGGTTCCACTTAATTACTGTCTGAAAACTCTGAACTCTTTAAAATTAGGTGTTGATAAAAAAAAAAAAAAAAAAAAAAAATAATTGGTAAGAGAACCACGTTGTTAAATGCTAACCCTAGTACACTTTGTAAATTTCTTTAAAATATTAATTTTCCTTATCTATTTTCCGCTATCCTATAAGTAATTCAGTTGATTCTTGTAGCTTCAATTGCATGCTCAGTAGAACATGAACAATATGTTACACTCTAGATTTAATATAATAAAAAGGGAAAAAGTATTTTCTCTGTTTGATTTTTTGGGTAGTTCACAATTTGCTCATAAAACTTTAAATTAAATTGAGCAATTTTCCCCTTTAAGTATTGGAAACTAACAAATACTCCCTTGCCGTTAAATTATCATTTTAATTCTAATGGAATCTTTTATTGCCTAGTCCTAGAAGGTTGGAAAGAGAAAGTGTTATGAGTTTTGAAGAGAAGTCCCAATAAACAACGATAGTAACTCTAATTGTTTCCAAGTAGTGAAATTCCTTGTCACATAAGTAGTGACCGACACGAATGGTGTATGACTATGCTATTATCTTTGCCTTGGACCCAATTTGATTCTTGAAATATTCTATTACGTAATGTCTAAAATAACCCCAAATAAATATTAAAATCTCAAAAATACTCTATGCCACAAAAAAGGTAAATTTTTGAGATAACTTCTAAAGTGTGGTGAATGGTAACATACTAAATCTTGGAAGAAGGTAGAAGTTTTTTTAAGTGAAAAACCATACTATTTATTTGGGCAATATGTATTTGCACAAGTGTATGCAATAAACACTAGTCTTTTTGTTTTTAACAATTGTGATGTTAGTTTTGGCTAAAAAGTGCCATGAATCCTTCTGCCACGTCTAACTTTTCCAATATTTTTTGGTGTCAAAGTTTTTTTTTTTTTTCTTGTGTAAGCTAGTAGGATTTTTTTTCAGATTTTTCTCAGGAGGCAAAGCAATTAAGAGGTTTTATATACGGTACTCATTAATTTTTTGAGGAGGAGTAACCCCTGATTTTGCCTCTACCGACAAGTATCCGATTTTTACTACGTGTCCAAATCGTGTGGCTCCCAAGCACTAGAGATCACTAAAGCCGAGCATTGTCCGAATCTTATAGATATGCCCAAACAAATTAAATTATAATCCCCGTACAAATATATGTCAGGTGATCGTTTATTCATGGGTCAAAAATGTTTATGCCCAAAAAAAAAAAAAAAAAAAAAAAAAAAAAAATTTATGCCATTCCGGTGGAAAAGGTACTGTACGGTGACAATAGAAATAAAAATAATAATACAATGATGCTGACGTAGCTACCAAGTAGTGTTAACAAAAATTAAAATTTTAAATTTTTTTAAAAAAAAAGGCAAAGCAAAGCGGAAGAGAATTTGCTTGCAAGGAAAAGAAAAGTTGTTAATTTTGTATATGATATCGTAGAAGCTAAATACTCGATTTGTGTCCCACACTTGTGTTTTACTATCTATCTCACATATATGATCATAATATGTGACAGCGCAACACATCGCAAGCCTCCAACATTTTTTAAGCACAATCTTACACTTCTATTACAGAAGAAAAAATGATCAACACTCTTTAAATCTAAAAGCCCACCTATTTATTTCGAAATTAGTATATTTTCATTCCTATGTCAAGTATCATATGTCAACTATAGAAAATATTTCAATTAATATAATAAAAACTAAAATAGATAGTAAAAATAAAAGAAAAAAATTATGTTATATGACATGATCAATGCACATCATATAAGTCTAAGATTTCTTCTAAATATATATATATATATATATATATATATATATATATAAGTCTAAGAGTTTTATATAAAAAAATAGTAAAGAAATATTTAAAAATAAACAATAAATCTTCTTTTAAATATTTTAAAACTTTTGATGAGTTTTAGTTGAACCAGTACGATGTACAACTTATAAAACTTATATTAAGTGTGCGTTTGGGAGGAGCTGATTTTTTTAGCTTATCTCCATTTTCAGTTTATTTTCGCTACTATTCATAAGTCCCATTAGTCTTTTTGATTCTATATATTTATGGGTCCTACAGTACTATTCAGCTTATTTTTTTAACATTTTATTTTTATATTTTTAATAAAAAGTTTTCAGTTTTAGCTAAATAAACTATTATAAATAGACACTAAGCCACATAGTGGATGTACGACTTTTATGAACAAAATTTTATTATTAAGAAAAAAATAATATGGAAAATTATTTATATAATATAGAATAAATAATGAGATTTCTTTTAATGTCTAAAACCTCTTAGTAGTAGAATTTTTATTGGAGAAGCGTTTTTAATATTTTTAAATATAAAGTAACAGAGTTTTACTTAGAGCAACTTTGCTAATTACTTTAATACTAGTATTGTGTACCACATGACATAAGGAGGAAAAAAGAAGAAGAGATTGTCACCTTGGCACAACCTCAGTGTATATGACACAACTTTTATTATATATAATATATGACACGATATAATATGATAATTAGGACATTACATGAGTTTAGGTAATAATATTAATTTTACTGTGACCATTTTGATAACAAATACTAAATGATTGATATTGTACCATAGCCCTTACAATTTTTCACATGGAAGATTTTTATTTTTTATTTTTTTATATTTTGATAAGTTTTAATAATAATGGATAAGAATTTCTACTAGTTTTAGTTAATAGTAGCTCATTGAGGCAGTGGTATAAAAAGATTAAAAAATTTATACTTTTACACATTTTAAAATGCAAAATTTAATTTGAAATCACCATAAATTATATGAAACTAGTATGTAACTCGTGCTTATGCACATGAATGATGAATTATAGTGACACTATTGATATTAGTTTAGGTTATTAACTATATAAGACATTTGTTCGACTAGGATATTTGGAAGTACTAAAATGATTTTCCCTTATTAACTATGCAGGGTTTCTCATTACACTACTATTATATATGTATATAATTTTGAAAATCACAATTGAACACTACATATACAATATTAATTCACTATCACTGTTCTATTTCTATTTAGATATTTTGTATGTGAAGATTTTGAACATAACAAACTGTAATTGAGCTAAACAATTTCATGCACCTATCCCCATTCAATTTAGGAGATACTATTGAATCAATTTATTCTTTTATTTTGTGTTGTATTTAGTATAATTTCATGAACAATGATAGTGAATTAATATTATATATGTACTGTTCAATTGTGATTTTCAAAATTATATATACATATAACAGTAGTGTAATGAGAAACCCTGTGTAACCTAACAGTTCCAACATCACATGTGACAGTTCTTTTCTCACATTTGGTGGTTCCCTTACTTTTTTCTCACATTTGATAGTTTCATCCTCACATTGTGCAGTTCTAACATCACATATGACAATTCTTTTGTCATATTCGGTAGTTTCCTTTTTTTTTCTCACGTTTGATGGTTCTATCGTCACATTGTGCAGTTCCAATATTACATGTGACAGTTCTTTTGACACTTTTAGTAGTTCCCTTACTTTTTTTCTTAGATTTGATAGTTCCATTCTCACATTGTACAGTTCCAACATCATATGTAACAGTTCTTTTCTCACATTTGGTAGTTCCCTTACTTTTTTCTCACATTTAATGCTTCCATCTTCACATTGTGCAGTTCTAACATCACATTTGATAGTTCTTTTGTTACATTCGGTGGTTCCCTTATTTTTTTTTTCTCATATTTCACGGTTCCATCGTCACATTGTGTAGTTCCAACATCACATTTGACAGTTCTTTTGTTACATTTAGCAGTTCCTTTATTTGTTTCTGTTAGGTTCTAAGGTCTTAGGATTTTATGTATTTAGAACTCTAATTTGTAATGTTGGCAAACCATGATCAAAACATTGTATTTAGTCTTGTTTAGGCTTGCTCAAAGTTGGTTTATTATTGTACAGTTGGAATCGAGTGGCTGCAGAAGTACTTGGGACTTTTGGCCTGGCTCGATCGATCGAAGATTAGACTCGATCGATCGAAAATCGCACAGGTTGAATTTTCTGCAGAATTTCCAACTCAGCCCTACTTCATTAAACGTTTAGGGTTTTATGTTTTTACCCTAGGTATATAAACAAAACCCTAGCCACGTTTTTGAGGTTGTCCATATTGTTATTGTTGCTCATATTTTCTGTTTTGTGTAAATCTCTTGTGAGATCTTAGAGGAGCTTTCCTTTACACAAAGCTTAGGGTTTTCAAGGTAGAGATGATTTCAACATCTTGAAGATCAACTTAGTTGCAACCATTGGAACTTAAAAGAAAAGCAAGCGGGGAGCTTGTAGCTGATTGAAGAATTCAAGAAAGAAGTAGTCCGTGGATTCGGAGCCTGCGCGTGGTCGTGTCAGGAAGTTCGTACTGGTGGGTAGTATTAGGAAGTCGAGCGGGGAGCTTGTAGTCCTTCTGTAAGAACTTCAATTCTTTCATAGTGAATTCTTGTTTGCCTTGAGGATCGGTGGGTCAAATCCTCCCCAGGTTTTTACCGTGTGGTTTCCTGGGTGATCATATCTTGTGTTCTTTATTATTTCCGCTGCTTTATTTGTTTTATATACATGATATGATTATTTGATTGTTTTAACCTAGAATTGCTTAATTTGACTAAGTAACAACTTGGCTAATTAATCTAGGCTACGCAATCTGGTTGTTTTAGGGGTCTATTTAACCTATCAAGTGGTATCAGAGCGGGTAGCTCTTTGTGTTTGAGATTTTTAATCTCTGAGCTGATCCTTGACCCCTGTTGTCATGGAGCATGGACACTCTTTGTTTGTTCCTCCTCATTTTGATGGGAACAACTATGCTTATTGGAAAGTAAGGATGAAAGCATTCCTGAAATCCATTGATGAAAGGGTTTGGAATTCCGTTGAATACGGATGGGTGAAACCCGCTACTCCTGTGAGTGAGTGGCAAACTTCTGAAAAAGAAGCAGCAAGCTTCAATAGCAAAGCTATGAATGCTATCTTTAATGCTGTTTCTATGGAGGAATTTAAGAGGATCTCTAATGTTGAGGTTGCTCATGTTGCATGGAAAATCCTCCAAACTGTGCATGAAGGCACAAAGGCAGTTAAGATTAATAAATTGCAACAATTGACTTCTAGATTCGAAAGCATTAGAATGTCTGATGATGAATCTTTTGATGAATTCTATGCTAAATTAAATGATATTGTCAATTCTGCTTTTAATTTGGGTGAAATCTATGATCAACCTAAAATTGTTAGGAAGATTCTTAGATCTTTAACTGAAGATTTTAGACCCAAAGTGACTGCCATCACTGAAAGCAAGGATGTGGACTCCATCCCTGTTGATGAGCTTGTAGGATCTCTTCAATCCTATGAGTCTGACCTACCTAAAGTAAACAAATCCAAATCAATGGCTCTTAAGTCAGTTGATGATGTTGATGGTGGTGGATTTGATGATGAGCTCTCTGCTACAGAGATTGCCTATCTTGCCAAAAACTTTAAGAACTTTCTGAGGAATACAAATAGAAAGGCAAGAGGGACTTACACTGCTGAACCTAGAAATTTTAGGAAGAATGATCCCATTAAGGTTAACAATTTTGAAAAACCTAGAGAAAATTTTGGTCAATCTTCTAATAACTCTTTGGGTCCTCAGTGTTTTGGCTGTCAAGGGTATGGTCATGTGAAATCTGAATGTCCTACATTCTTGAGGAATAAGGGTAAAGCTATGGCTGTAACCCTTAGTGATAATGAGGTTTCTGATGATGAGTCCGGTAGGGACGAGGATGGAAACTTCATTGCTTTCACGGCTACTGCTATAGTCAATGAAAGCATATCTGCTGAGGAGAACCCTTCTGATGGGGAACTCTCTGAAGATGCAGATCTTCAAGAGGCCTATAACAAACTTTGCAAAATTGCTGCAAAGGATGCTATGAAAGTTGAACTTGGCCTAAAGAAAATTGATTCTCTTGAGCTTGAAAAGAGAAATTTGCTTGTTAAATTGTTTAATGCTAATGAGCTATTGAATAATGTTAAATCTAAGAACATGCTTTTGCTTGATAAAGTTAGAACTTTGGAACATGATTTATCTGTTGCTAGATCTGCTAGTTCTAAACTTGATCACATGCTGAATGTTCAAAAGTCTCCTGCTGATAAAACTGGGTTAGGATATGTTGAAAGCATTTTTGATTCTGGACCACATTCCACTACTTTTGTTCCTTCCTCTTCTTCTGAACCTTCTGTGAGTGAGGTTGTGAGTGAAACTGTCAAACCACCTGTGAGTGAGATAGTTAAACCCGTAGAAGTTTCACCACCTAAGAAGATTAGGGTAGACTTAAGAGAATCTAAACCTAAGGAGCCTACCAAATCTAAGGACAAGATGCATGGTAAACCTGCTTGGGTTTGTCATTATTGTGGTAAGTCTGGACATATCCGTTCTAACTGTTACAAGCTTCAAGCTGATAAGAGAGCAACTAAACCAAAAGTGCCTGTGCCTCAAGCACATGATCCTATGGCACTAATTGGTGAATTGGTAAAGGTGTTAAACCTTTATTCCAATCCTGGAGTTAGGAATCACTCGAATGTGAATAAGAACTCCAATGCTCGTGGTGCATCTAAAAAGTTTTGGATGCAAAAGACTCGAACTAACTGAGTCTTTCTGACATGGTCCTTGTGCTTAATTGCTCTATTCTTTGGTGACCATTGTTCTTTGGTTTGTGTCTCTTTGTTGTTTTTGTTCTAGGACTTGCATTGCATTACATTCATGCATTTCATTCTAGGATGTATTTGTTTTCTCTTTTTTTTTTTTTAAAAAAAAAAAAAAGAAAAGGGAAAAGTGAAAGCAAAAAAAATTTTGTTAGACACTACTTTTCTTGATTTTTGAAAAACAAGGTTGGTCTATCTTTTGACACATGTCATGTTCTGTGTACCTTGTTTAACTTTGATGAGCTTAAATATTGCACTTGACTAGTTAAAGCTTTGTAATGCATGTTGTGTGGGAAAGATGTTTGTGGTTATTAATCACTTTGTCTTGATCTTGAAGTCACATGTTATTTGACTGTCGGACTTGATCCTTTTGAGAAAGGCATAAATAACCATCTCACCACTGTTCACTAGTCAATCATGAACACCTTAGTGCATATCATAAGATTTGGTGCTCGAGAAAGTGTAGCACATGCACAAAAAGAACATAAGGTGTAGCCTCTTTAAATGCTTAAATGCTTAATGCTTAAAACTGGTGTGTACTATTAGGCTTGATGCCAATTCACTTAATTCAAACCGGTGTGTACTATTAGGCTTGATGCCATTTCACATAATCTAATCTGGTGTGTACTATTAGGCTTTATGCCAAATTTCACCTAAATAATGGGGCAAAAATACAAGAAACTTACATGATTGCAAGCTTTTGTTCTAGGAGATGTGGGAGTTATAGGATGTAACTCTTTAGGTGATAGTCTCTTTTAAATTCTATGTGATGAATTGTGTAGACTTTGTGTTTGATTGCTATTCACATATCACCTCACATGTATCTCAAGTTTTTGCTAGTATCACACACTACACAAGTTACTCTTTGTTAAACACTGTACATGCTAGTGTGTGTGTTTTTGGTCTGACCAACCAAGTTTGAAATTATCTTGAGATTTGTGTACAACATATTTGTTGTTTGAGAATATTCAAAGGAAGAATGATTGAAACTTGTTTTTTTGAGAAAATTGGGGTTTAAAATTTTGGGTTTTTGAAAAATCATTCCATCTCATACTCATGCATTTTATTTCTGTAATTTAATGCTTTGAGGAGTTGTTTTTCAAAATTTGGTTTGTCTTTCAAAACTGTGATTTTTCTCAAAATTTAGTGAGCCTCTGCCCATTTCGATCGATCCAGCCTGATTTTCGATCAATCGAAAAAGTGCTTTCATTTGTCTCAAAATGACTGTGTGTTTCGATCGATCGAATCTGATTTTCGATCAATCGAAAAAGTGCTTTCATTTGTCTCAAAATGACTGTGTGTTTCGATCAATCGAATCTGATTTTCGATCGATCGAACATCGTGAAAAAGCTTTTTAAAAGGTACTTTTCTGACTTTTTCAAAGTTACTATTTCAAAAACTTTTCAAAGCTTTTTCCTCTCTCCGCGTTGGCAAGCTCAATTCAGAAGATTTTTGTCGTTTTCCTCCGTTCTTTTTGCAAAATCTCTCTCTCCTCAAGTTGGTAAGACACTTGTACCCTTCCTTTTGAATTTATTTTCAAGTTTACATGCATATTTTCATGCATTTGAGGGTAATTTTCGGAATTTGTAAAATTTGGATTTTCTGTTGATTCAAGCCTTAATTTGTGAAATTGATCATTGGGTTTTTGTGGGGACACTTCATTAACATGATTCTTACCTGTTAATTTGATCAAATTTGAGTTTGGTGAAAAATTGAAAAATCTAGGGCTTGTTCTTGATCCGAATTGGGGCTTTTGTTAAATTGGGATGATTTTGATGAAATTGACTTGTTGTGTAGTTGTAATTAAGCATTATAATCTATGTAATATGTTTTGTAATGCTCAATTCATCTTTTTGGTATAAAATTTCAACAAGTGGTTTTCAATTTTTGGGATTTTTGATAAAAATTCCATGTTCAAGTCAATTTTGTCAATTCAATCTCAATTGAACTTATTTGTTTACTGCATTAGATCATGCATCACAACATTATTAATGTTCATGCATCATATAGATTTTTGTTCTATATTTTTTATTGTGCTAATTTGCAGTCTGCCCTTGGTTATGTTTTCTCTTGTTCTTTTTGGTTTTTCACTTTGTGTCTCTGTCCTTTCCTTAGCACTATGCCTAGGAAAACTAGAGCCCGTAGGAATGTTCCCTCACCTTCTCCTTCACCCCCTCCATCCTATGATCGTGAGAAGTTTTCGAGTGAGAAAAACCAAGAGATTTATGAGAAGCTGAATGTTAGGAGAAAAATTTGGGCTGAGCGTTCTGTTCACTTAGATGAACTTGATCCTGCCATTAGGGCAAACTTTGAGCGTAGGGGCTGGTTACCCTTGGTGGATGTTTCTGATCCTCCTCCACCTTCTGCCTTGATTAGAGAGTTCTATTCGAACATCTCTATCCGCATCTATGATTCCAACACTCTAGTCAAGAGTTGGATACGAGGCGTAGAGTACACCCTTACTCCTACGGTAGTGGCTGATGCTCTAGGGGTACCATTGGTTCAACATCCTGTCTATCCATATGATGTGTCTCCCGAGATTAGTGATGTCTTGTCTTACATCACTGGGACTACTGTCCAGTGGGGTTCTGATCCTCGGATCACCTCTGCTGAGCTCTCTGGGTTACACTATCTTTTCTTTAGGATAGCGTGTCATTCTATCTGGCCCATTTCCCATGTTCACACCATTCCTCTTGAGAGGTGTGTATTTCTGTACGCTCTGGTTACCGATGCTCCTATTAGTTTTCCCCATCTTTTTCTTCGTTCTTTGAACGATGTTTATAGGAGTTCATCATCTGCTCATGCTCTTGTTCATCCTATTTTCATTCATAGGATTCTCCTTCATCTTGATCTTGGTGGCTTCCCTTCCTCTGAGCCCGTTCATGTTATTGCTCCTATAGGTGCGTCTTTTCTTAGACAAAGGGCTGCTCATCTTCGAGCTGGTTCTAAACACCCTAGGTCTGAGCCCTCTAGTAGCGCACCTCCTCCTTCTTCTTCTGCAGGTCTTGCTGGTGAGGATGTTACTGATCCAGTTGGTGATGATGCTGCTGCTGCTGATGTTCCTCCACCTCCTTCGGCCGACTTCGATGTTCGTCGTACTTTGGAGACTGTCATGACCGTTCAGGCGGCTCATGGACAGATTTTGGTGGACTTGCTAGATGAGTTTCGTGCTCTACGAGCTGACTTGGCGCGTCTTCATTCACCCTCACCACCTCCTTTTGATGGCGACTTGTGATTGCTCTTTGGCATTCCGTCACAAAAAGGGGGAGTGGTATTTTGACTTGTAGAGGGGTTTTTGTAGTTAGGGGGAGACTTTTTGTTTTGAGGAGCTTGTGGAGTTTTTTAGATTGTATCTAGGTGCTTCACTTTGTATATCATTTTTGGAGATATTCATGTTAGGGGGAGTAACATTGATTGATATACATGTTATATTCATTGATTCTTGTTGCTTTATGATTCACTGCTTATTGATTTATATTTATGAGTTGATCATTCATATATGTCTTTATTTTGTGTTGTGTGAATCTTACAAGAATGTTATACCTGTTGTTTTACTCTTTTCTGTCACACATGCGTTTATGCGTTTGTTGAGTATTTCAGGAATATACAGGTTGATTCAACTAAAGCTGCTGTCTACACTTGCAACTGATGGATAGTAGTTAGGCTGAATTTGATTTTATGAGCATTACTTTTGTAAAGGGCTTTTACTTGTAAAACTTTGAGCTTTTAAATTATGGTTTTGTCACGGATTGCCAAAGGGGGAGTTTGTTAGGTTCTAAGGTCTTAGGATTTTATGTATTTAGAACTCTAATTTGTAATGTTGGCAAACCATGATCAAAACATTGTATTTAGTCTTGTTTAGGCTTGCTCAAAGTTGGTTTATTATTGTACAGTTGGAATCGAGTGGCTGCAGAAGTACTTGGGACTTTTGGCCTGGCTCGATCGATCGAAGATTAGACTCGATCGATCGAAAATCGCACAGGTTGAATTTTCTGCAGAATTTCCAACTCAGCCCTACTTCATTAAACGTTTAGGGTTTTATGTTTTTACCCTAGGTATATAAACAAAACCCTAGCCACGTTTTTGAGGTTGTCCATATTGTTATTGTTGCTCATATTTTCTGTTTTGTGTAAATCTCTTGTGAGATCTTAGAGGAGCTTTCCTTTACACAAAGCTTAGGGTTTTCAAGGTAGAGATGATTTCAACATCTTGAAGATCAACTTAGTTGCAACCATTGGAACTTAAAAGAAAAGCAAGCGGGGAGCTTGTAGCTGATTGAAGAATTCAAGAAAGAAGTAGTCCGTGGATTCGGAGCCTGCGCGTGGTCGTGTCAGGAAGTTCGTACTGGTGGGTAGCATTAGGAAGTCGAGCGGGGAGCTTGTAGTCCTTCTGTAAGAACTTCAATTCTTTCATAGTGAATTCTTGTTTGCCTTGAGGATCGGTGGGTCAAATCCTCCCCAGGTTTTTACCGTGTGGTTTCCTGGGTGATCATATCTTGTGTTCTTTATTATTTCCGCTGCTTTATTTGTTTTATATACATGATATGATTATTTGATTGTTTTAACCTAGAATTGCTTAATTTGACTAAGTAACAACTTGGCTAATTAATCTAGGCTACGCAATCTGGTTGTTTTAGGGGTCTATTTAACCTATCAGTTTCTCAAATTTGATGGTTTTATTATCACATTGTGCAGTTCCAATATCAAATTTCACCGTACTTTTTTCACATTCAGTGGTACTTTAATTTTTACTCACATTTGATAGTTACATCGTCACATTGGGCAGTATCAACATCACTTGTGACCGAAATGACCTCGAAAACTTTGGAAATGACTGAAATACCCTTGAAACGTAAAAAATGACCAAAATACCCCTAATTCCCTTTAAAATTACCGAAATATCCTTAGAACCTAGAAAATGACCAAAATGATCTTGAAACCTAAAAAATGACTAAAATACCCTTAAAAAAAAAAAGAAAAAGAAAAAAAAAGAGTGTAATGCCCTCATTATCTAGAGAATGTTTGAAATACTCTTAGAAACTTAAAAAATGACCAAAATACAACTAAAAAAAGTGACTGAAAATCCTGAAACTGAGAAAAGGACCGAAATACCCTCGAAACATAAAAACGTCCAAAACACCCTCGAAACATAAAAATATCCAAAATACCCCCAAATTTTCTCTAAAATGATAAGAATACCCCCAATTAATCAAAATTATCTTCCAGTTAACACTATTAAGATTTTTGTTTAAAATCTACTAAAAGTTTGATTATTTACTTCTACTTATTTTTATTTTTATTTTTATTTTTTCACACTTTTTTGCCAAGCATCTGGTATGAGTACATGACCTATCATCATCAATAACACGATTACATTATGCTTCCAAAATAAAATACCATACTTGGATAACTAAATTTGGATTTGGATTTAAAATCAATAAAAAAATTTTCCAATTATTATTTTTCTTAAACCTTATACATTCAAATTTTAGTAACATTTTTTAATAAATACATGAGGTAATGTAAAAGCTATTGATAATTAACTGACAAGATGATGACTAAAAATCTGTCATCATAGCCAACTAAAAAAATGTCTTGCCAACTATTGACAACTAAAATGTACTATATCAACAGAAAGAGAGAACCCAAATGCATGAGTTTTTTCACAACATTTAAAATCTCAAATTAAAAAATTGTTTTGAAGTTCTTAATGGCTAAAAGGTTCTATATCAAGAGAGACAATAAAGTATCCAAAATATGTGTCTTTTACACAAAATTCAAAAGAACAAACTAGCACTCAATTTTTTTTTTTAAACCTTTTGCATTTTAATTTTAGTAATATTTTTAATACATACATGCAACAAACAAAGAAGCCATTGTTTGACTCCTCATATTTTGCAACAAAGTTTTGGAACCTCAACAAATTTCCACATCACCAATATTATTTATTTAAGTTTTATCAACCAAAAAAAAAAAAAAAAAAACCACCTCTCTCCCTCTTTCATTTTCACATAGCGCAAACGCAGAGCCCTTACCTCCCACCTCTCTCCCTGACGTAGAGGCCTTCACCTCTCACCTTTCTCTTCCTGTCGGTCACATCAAACCCTTCTCTCTCCATTGTTTTTATTAGATTCACATTGCAAATCCTTCCATTCATAAGCAGATTTGAATTTATTTTCATTAACTTAGCCAAGCAAGATACAATTTTGAGTTCACTTTGTACTTTTGAAAGTATAACCATCACAAAAAGGATTGTTGTCCTTGCTTAATTGATTTGCATTTCTCCCAGGTTAATGCTTAGGCCAGTAAACTTTGACCATTTGAACATATAACTATCACATGAAGTACATTGGTTGCATTTCTCCCAAGTCTTTTCTACCATCTTTCTTTACAACTCTAGTTATTTTGGAGAATACAAGTCTTACAATTCCAACTGAATGTCAAGGCTACAACTTGTAACACACATGATCTCATAAATCTGTTTCAAAAAAAAAAAAAAAAAAAACTACAAAGAAAAGTCCATTAGAAATACATACCAATTATGTTCATTAGAAATAAAAAGAGAGAAGTTCATTAGAAATGCTTTTAATCTTTGAACCAAAAGGTCTTGAAAATATATCTTTCAACAAACGTCCTGGATGGCATTTCACCTTGGACCTTGCTAGTGGTGAGAAATCAAGGTATTCTATTCTATCCTAGGTGTGAGTCACTTTCCCAAGCATATAACAATAATAGAGGAATTGTTCTTAAAAGATAGCATTCATCCATAGTTCTTCAAACTGCACATGTTTATGTTCATATAGGCTCCACTTTATTCTATTTCATGTCCTCTTGGTTACAACTTCCCAAATTAGCAATACAAACTACAAAGAGGCCTACTTGGCCTTGATTTAGCCAACAATATATAATGTGAAAATTTTAATTTCAAGACCATAAAATATTTGAAGCAATAGTAGAGCTCTATGCACATTAAAACCCAAAAAAAGACCGTAATGCCCTGAAAACCTAAAAATGACAATAAACTTGTTATACAACCACTCGATTTGCTTGATTTGAAACCCATTGATTTTAAAATGAATAGATTTTAAAAAGCCTTGATTTGAAATCCATTGATTTTTAAATTCCTTATTTGGGTCTTTTTATACAATGAATGATTTGAAATTTCATTGTTTGGATACCTAAAATTGGATTTGGATTTAGATTTGGACTTAAAATCAACAAAATAATTTTCTCAATTATTATTTTTCTTAAACTTTCTACATTTTAATTTTAGTAATATTTTTTAATAAATACATGAGGTAATGAAGAAGCCATTGACAATTAAAATGTTCAATATCAACATAAAGAGAGAACCCAAATGCATGAGTTTTTCACAACATTTAAAACTCAAACTAAAAAATTGTTTCAAAGTTCTTAACAGCTAAAAAGTTCTTTATCAAAAGAGACGATAAAGTATCTAAAATATGTGTTTTTTTACACAAAATTCAAAACAAAGAGGCCATTGATATACCGATTGACAAGATAATGACTAAATATCTTCCATCATAGCCAACTAAAAAAATATCTTGCCAACTCTTACCAACTAAAATATTTTAGAGAGAGAGAGTACCCAAAATACATGGGTTTTTTTTTAACAACATTCAAAATCTCAAACTAAAAAACTGTTTCGAAGTGGATCTTTTCTACTCTTTTTTCTTTGGCAAGGCTCAATTGCATAACTTATTGATAACAAATGTTGACATGTTGTTTTGCAATAGGAGAATTCATCTCTTTTCTCCTTCCTCAGTCGTAACTTCAACTACATCGTCCATATATTTTGCACCAATGCCAGTAGCTCTATCCCTCCCACCCAAGATCTCAATGTCCTTCAATTGTCAATAACTTTGCTTTTATATCACATGCTTTTGTATTTTTCTAAGGAGAAAAAAAAAAAAAAAAAAGGAGCAGTGAGTTAACTTAAATAAAATAAATTGGACAATAAAACAAAGGAAAAGGGAAAAAATAAAATAAAAAGCAGGACATTATGCGATGATTGTATTAGTGATAAACTTATATTTAATAGCTAACAATCTATACCCACAACATGATAAGCACATCAAAAGACAATATTAAGCACATCAAAAGACAAATTCATATATAAGTGTGTGCATAATAGTTTTTTTCAATGAAGTTACTTGGAGAGACTGGATTTCTTCAGTTTTAGCAACTAGATAGCAAGGTGCTAATCCTACCAGTAAATTATTAAATACACCAAATAGCATCATTAAACCATTAAAGTACAGTAATTGAATATAGAAGACTACAATGCAATTCGCTCAAGTTTCGAAAAATATTTAAAAGATTCTAGATTATGAAACTTGACTGAATAATGAAAAAGTTAAAACAAAATGAGTAATGCTATTTTCGGTGGGTTTCTCACTTGTAAGATAATCCTCATTCAAGCAAAGTTTTCACTAGGAAATGAATATCATGGGAAAGGAAGGGTAAAAAGGTCTAAGCAATAATACCCTATGAATTTTAAAAATCATAGAAATCAATACATTACATGCAGTAGATAGAGTATGTTAATCCTGCAATCACTTCACAAGGTACACGTCTGCATGAATGTCCTTAATGTCTTCTCCTACTGACTTAGAAGTCAATGTGAAAGGTATATCAATCCCTGCAATCACTTTGAGTAGGCCTTGTACCACAACAGCCAAGTGAGCACTAGTACCAGAAATGAGCCAAAAATTTTCATTCTTCCACCACTCTTCTAATCCAATACCAACCCATTGCACCTCTAGGGTAGCAAGTGAGATAAGGCAAATGGTTATGATAAACACATAGACCAAGAAGGTCACACTTAGAGTTTGCACAATGAAGTGGCCAGAGAAAAGTGAGAGTGCAAGGAGGAAACAATAGATAATGAGGAATCCATACCAATATTAAGGTAAGCCATGCGTCGGAGAATTTTGAGTTGCCTAGAGTCTAGCTAAGGATTGTTTCTAGAGAAGAAAATCTACCACTATTAACAAGCTATAGCCAATACATATAGTACTAAAAATTAACTTTCATTCATTCACAAGTCACAACCATTCACAGAAAATATATATATTCAACCTGATAGGAATTTAGACCCCTTAAACAACCAAATTGCGTAGCCTAGATTAATTAGCCAAGTTGTTACTTAGTCAAATTAAGCAATTCTAGGTTAAAGCAATTCAACAATCATATCAAGAATAATAATGCAGCGGAAAATAAATAACACAAGATATGATCACCCAGGAAACCACACGGTAAAAACCTGGGGAGGATTTGACCCACCGATCCTCAAGGCATAACAGAATTCACTATGAAAGAATTGAAGTTCTTACAGAAGGACTACAAGCTCCCCGCTCGACTTCCTAATGCTACCCACCAGTATGAACTTCCTGACACGACCACGCGCAGGCTCCGAATCCACGGACTACTTCTTTCTTGAATTCCTCAATCAGCTACAAGCTCCCCGCTTGCTTTTCTTTTAAGTTTCAATGGTTGCAACTATAATGATCATCAAGATGTTGATACTATCTCTAACTTGAAAACCCTAAGTTTATGTGAAGGAAAGCTCCTCAAAGATCTCACAAGAGATTCACATAAACCGCAAATATGAGCAACAAAGACTTAGAGAGGTTTGGGTACAAAACCCTAAAATAAAAGGAGGCACAAGAGGCACTCTAATCTCTCATCAAAAAAGTCTCAAAAACGTTCTAGGGTTTTCCTTATATATAGGAGTGTTTTACTTGAACCCCAAGACGTTTAAATAGAGTTTGGGCTGAGCTGGAACTCTGCAGAAAACGCATCTGACCCGAGATTCGATCGATCGAGCCTAAGCTTCGATCGATCGAGCCAGGCCGAAATGCTCCAATACATCTGCAGCCACTCGATTCCAACTTTACAATATTTAATTAACTTTGAGCAAGCCTAAACAAGACTAAATACATTGTTTTGATCATGGTTTGCCAACATTACAAATTAGAGTTCTAAATACATAAAATCCTAAGACCTTAGAACCTAACAAACTCCCCCTTTGGCAATCCGTGACAAAACACAAATTAAAAGCTCAAAGTTTACAAGTAAACAGCCCATTACAAAAATAATGCTCATAACAACAAATCCAACCTAACTACTATCCATCAGTTGCAAGTGTAGACAGCAGCTCAATTGAATCAACCTGTATAATCCTGAAACACTCAACAAACGCATAAATGCATGTGTGACAGAAAAGAGTAAAACAACAGGTATAACATTCTTGTAAGATTCACACAACACAAAATAAAGACATATATGAATGAACAACTCATAAATATAAGTCAATAAGCAGTGAATCACAAAGCAACAAGAATCAATGAATATAACATGTATATCAATCAATAACTCCCCCTAACATGAATATCTTTGTATTTTCCACACATATCAACATGATTCCCATAAATCAATAATTTCTCCCCCTTTTTGTCACGTATTGACAAAGACAACTCATACAAAGAGTAAACAGTCAACATACGCAATAAAGGATAAGAGAAAATAGAGAATCAAGGGGAACACAAAACAATCCAACTCTATAGAAAATAGAGACAGCTCCCCCTATGAACAACACAGGTTTAAAAAAAAAACTTTTTTCCCCCTATAAAAATAGGAAAAACAGAACAAGTTGTGGGAAAAACAGTTTTGGGGAAAAATAAAGGAGGGTGGGGGAAAATCAGCAGCAGCAGCAGCATCACCAACAGGATCTGGAACATCCTCACCAGCAGGACCAAAGTTAAAAAACACATAATCCAAAATTTAAAAACTAAGGTGAGGATACACATGAAGAAAAAATATTCTCTCTTTCAATAAAATGCAAACATGGCATTATGTGACCCATAAATAGTTGCATGAGTAGAGAAAATATTTGCACATTGATTATCCATCATATCTCTTAAGAAAAATATTTTCTACAGTTCACACATAAGAAATAGCATATACTAGAATGTACAAAACTCAAAAATTAATCAATCAATTTTTAAATCAAGTTGAGTACCCAATGTAGCAAAGTGTATGCATGTTATGTGTGAAAACAATGAGAGATATGACTGCAAAACTGCAAGATGGATACAGAAATCAATGTAATGCATGTGAATCCTAAATACAAATGATGCATAAAAAATTTGGTCAAAAACATAGAAACTGAAAATTTTTCAGTTTCAATCGATCGAGAATCGATCGAACAACAATCGAGTCAGGTAGACTCAGACCAAAAATTTTAATCGCAATTTCGATTGATCGAAAAACAGAGTCGATCGATCGAAAGTCTGGAAAAATCAGTTTTTCGAAAAACAGAGCATTTTAATGCAGAAACTCCTCAAAGCACATTGTTTTATAAAAAATGCATGAGTATGAGCCGAAAAGTTTTTCAAAAACACTTGAATTTAACCCAGATCTTCCAAATTAAGATTTTCAATCAATTTGTCCTCAAAGCGCAAACATTATACACATTTTGCATTAAAAATCAAGGAACTTTTAATCTTGGATGGCCACAACAAAATCACACACAATATAATGTACCAAGTTTAACAAAGAGTAACTTGTGTAGTGTGTGCAACTAGCAAAAGCTTGAGATACATGTGACGTAATATGTGAATAGCAATCAATCACAAAGTCTACAAAATTCATCACATAGAATTTAAAAGAGACTATCACCTAAAGAGTTACATCATATAACTCTCACATCTCCTAGAACATAAGCTTGCAATCATGTAAGTTTCTTGAATTTTGCCCCACTATTAGGTGAAATTTGGCATCAAGCCTAATAGTACACACCAATTTTAATTATATGATTTGGCATCAAGCCTAATAGTACACACCAATTTTAAGCATTTAGCAATTAATAGAGGCTACACCTTATGTTCTTTTTGTGCATGTGCTACACTTTCTCAAGCACAAAATCTTATGATATGCACTAAGGTGTTCATGATTGGCTAGTGAACAGTGGTGAGATGGTTATTTATGTCTTTCTCAAAAGAATCAAGTCCAACAGTCAAATAACATGTGACTTCAAGATTAAGACAAAGTGATAAACACCATAAACATCTTTCCCACACAACATGCACTACAAAGTTTCAACTAGTCAAGTGCAATAAATAAGTTCATCCAAGCTAAACAAGGTACATAAACTAGTTATGTAAAGATAAGGTGGCCAACCTTGATTATAAATCCAAGATCTATAATACAAAACACAAAAATCTTTTTGGTTTTAACAACAAATTTTATGACCAAAAACAAAAAGCACATATTATGCTAAATGAACAATGCAAAAACAATGCATGATAGTGCCAAACTAAGCTATAGAGGGTACACAAACAAGAAATATCAATTTCTTAATTAACCCTTGAGTACATGTACAAACTAGTACATACTCACACAAAATCAAAAATAGCTTAGCACAAACTATTCAAGTTTCTCCACAATGTCAAGCATATTCTAAATCAAGAGAGATATCATAATTCATGTAATCCTCAAGAAAAATAAAACAAGACACAAAATAAAATATTTTTGTCTTTTTGAAATTTTTCAATGTTTTTGGATTTTTTTTTAATAAAAAAAACAACCTAAAAAACAAAACAGCCAAAAACTAAAACAAAACATGTCCACAATTAATTGAAAGAATTAAATCAAGGACAGGTTAGCAACACTCACCTTAGAGAATCTTTTCTCACCCATTTAGCACGATTCTTCGGCTTTGTAGGTGAAAATCCATGTAAAGCAGAGTGTATTTGAGGAATTACACCAATCTTCTGAGAGAGACTGAAATCCTGCAAATTCCTTTCACAAGCCAACAAGCTCAAATTTTTCAAAAGCATATGAAACAATTTATATGGACTTATGGCAAGAGAAATATCATCACATATCCTAGATTGAAACACAGAATGATTAAATTTCAATTTATGACAATTAGGACGAATGTGACCGGAGACACCACAAAAGTGACAAACAGGAACAAATTTAGGAACATCAGTATTCCTAACAGCAAATCTATTCTCAGATTTTGGTTTTTGCCTCAACAAAGAACAATTTGGTCTAATATGACCAACAACACCACAATGGTGACAAGTAGGCACAAAAACAGATTTATTATGCTCTCTAACAGTAGGTTTAGACTTAGGTTTAGAAACTTCAGCGTCTACATCAGAACTTTTACCTTTGTCTAACCTAGCAAAATAAGCCATTTCTTTATTATTCCTCTTGAAAGGAGGGATATAAACTTTCTCAGTTTTAGGCTTAAGAGAAATAGAAACACTTCTGTTATCAACAGCAGGCTTGGTACTAGTGAAATTTTCAATTTTAGCTTTAGATTCAACTAACTCTTGTTCCAAGCTTTTCATCTTCTCATCTTGAGAGGAAATTTGATTTCTCAAAAATTCATTCTTTTTATTAGACTCATCTAATCTCACAATCAAATCCTCTTTTTCAAGATTAGCCAATTTTAACTCTTCTTTAAATTTCTTAGCAATTTTCAGAGATTTAGATAATTCCTTACGAAGAGTTTCAAAAGCATCAAAAAAATCAGTAGAAGCAATAGTGTCCTTTTTATTCAAAACATCACAGGCATCAATAAAATCAGCAGAAGTATGAGCAGAAACATGATCAGAAAGACACTTCAAATTATCCATGACAACAGGGGTCAAGGATCAGCTCTTAGATCAAAAGATCTAAAACAAACAAAGAGCTACCCGCTCTGATACCACTTGAAAGGAATTTAGACCCCTTAAACAACCAGATTGCGTAGCCTAGATTAATTAGCCAAGTTGTTACTTAGTCAAATTAAGCAATTCTAGGTTAAAACAATCCAAACAATCATATCAAGAATATTAATGCAGCGGAAAATAAATAACACAAGATATGATCACCCAGGAAACCACACGGTAAAAACCTGGGGAGGATTTGACCCACCGATCCTCAAGGCATAACAGAATTCACTATGAAAGAATTGAAGTTCTTACAAAAGGACTACAAGCTCCCCGCTCGACTTCCTAATGCTACCCACCAGTACGAACTTCCTGACACGACCACGCGCAGGCTCCGAATCCACGGACTACTTCTTTCTTGAATTCTTCAATCAGCTACAAGCTCCCCGCTTGCTTTTCTTTTAAGTTCCAATGGTTGCAACTATAATGATCATCAAGATGTTGATACTATCTCTAACTTGAAAACCCTAAGTTTATGTGAAGGAAAGCTCCTCAAAGATCTCACAAGAGATTCACATAAACCGCAAATATGAGCAACAAAGACTTAGAGAGGTTTGGGTACAAAACCCTAAAAATAAAAGGAGGCACAAGAGGCACTCTAATCTCTCATCAAAAAAAGTCTCAAAAACGTTCTAGGGTTTTCCTTATATATAGGAGTGTTTTACTTGAACCCCAAGACGTTTAAATAGAGTTTGGGCTGAGCTGGAACTCTGCAGAAAACGCATCTGACCCGAGATTCGATCGATCGAGCCTAAGCTTCGATCGATCGAGCCAGGCCGAAATGCTCCTCTGCAGCCACTCGATTCCAACTTTACAATATTTAATCAACTTTGAGCAAGCCTAAACAAGACTAAATACAATGTTTTGATCATGGTTTGCCAACATTACAAATTAGAGTTCTAAATACATAAAATCCTAAGACCTTAGAACCTAACACAACCTAATTTCGGTTTGGATAAAAAATCTAAAACAAAAGCTCAATTGACAGAAGTAAAATTTTCCTGTAAAGAAAATACACGATCGAAGTAAAATAATCATGCACAGCTCAGACAAAACACTAGCAGCCACCTAGCTTAGACAAACAAAATACTTCTGAGAACCCAGTAACCATTGTAAATGGAGAAAGCTATCAAAGTCATCTCAGTCAATAAATCACACATAACTCACAAAGTCATTTCATCAAACACTTAATTTGCATTTTCAAGTAATCCAACATTGAACTCTAAAAACATAAAAAATCCAGCAATTCCTTAACACAAATAAACCAACCCAGCTTCTTTGGTGGGTTAGCCGTCTGGGTTCTTGTGGTTGGTTTGGCCTGGGAGGGAATTGAATAACTCTGTTTCTTCTTTCTGAAGATAGAATTAAAGAAGTGCCTAATGGCTAATTTTCAAATATAACCAAAACGGTATCGTTTCTCATTAAAAGAAACGTTGTCGTTTTGATCAGGAAAATTAGCTGTATATTTTATCAAAGACGGTGTCGTTTCAACACTGCAACACTGCCTGAACTTATCTTCTTACTGTAAATATCAGAGTCCAGCATCAGAGTCCAGCTGTGGTTGATTAGATCGTTCTGGAAGCTATGTAGCTGGTGACGTGTTAATCACATGTGTAATTAGAGGATAACCGTTCCACTCTTTACGGATCTATTGTTAGGTAGTTAGATTAATCTATCTGTGAAACTATATATATATACATGTAATGATGCATCAGTAAGTAATATAGTTGCTATTCATTTCTTTCATTCTCTCACAACTCTCTCCATTTTTTTCTCTCTCTCAATCTTTCCTTCCGCCATTGTTAAAACTCTGATTTTACAAGTAAACTTTCATGGTATCAGAGCCAAACACCATGACTTCCACAACTGCCTCTGCAACTACTTCTTCTTCGACTAGCAACACCATCATACCCTCCCAATCACCATTACTACTTCTGTCTAACATGCCAACTTGATGTCCATTAAACTTGATTATAGCAATTACATTCCATGGAAGCACCAGCTGGTGACTATCCTTGAAGCCTATTCATTAATTGAGCACATAGATGGCTCAATTTCACCACCATGTCCCTTTCAGCTTGATGCTCAGGGAAATTCAACAACTGTGGTGAATCCAGAATATCAAACATGGAGGATCAAAGATAAAGCACTTCTCTCTTTGATCAATTCAACACTAACACCTCAGGTGTTCTCTTTGGTTGTTGGAATCACAAGTGCTCAGGAAGTGTGGAACACCTTAGATCAAAGGTTCACATCTACATCTAGAGCCAATATACTAAATCTCAAGCTTGAACTGCAAAGCATCAAGAAAGGTACTGAGACTGTTAATGGATTCTTGCAGAAGATTAAGATAGCTAGAGATAAACTTCTTGCAGTAGGAGTTGTTGTAGATAATGAGGAACTGATCTGTATAGTCCTCAGAGGTTTACCTAGGGAGCTTGCACACTTTTGTTCTACTATTCGTACCATAAGTGATCCTATCTCCTATGAACAACTCTCCATCATGCTTCAGAGTGAGGAACAAGCTATGATGGAAGTTTCAGATTCTATTCCACATTCCTCTCTTGCAATGTATACTTCTAACTCTAAGCCAAATGGCAATGGAAGCAATTCACAGTCCAATATGTATCTGAATCAAGGTTCTGCAAGAGGAAGAGGAAGAAACAATTTTAATAGAGGTAGAGGTGGTGGTAGGTCAAACAACTACACACCTCACTCTCAAGGCAGCACTGGTGGTAATTTAGGCTTTTACAATCCTAATTTTTCATCACAGCATCATTCACAGAATCAACCTAATAAGCCTGAGAACACTCGTCCACAATGCCAAATTTGTGGTAAGATGGGCCATACAGGCCTAGATTGCTACCACAGAATGGATTTTGCCTATCAAGGCAAGAATCCACCAACCAAGTTAGCTGCCATGGCAACAACATCAAACACTACAATTCTTGGCAACTCAGATCCATGGCTTACTAATTTAGGGGCCTCATACCATATCACTGCAAATCTCAACAATCTGACAAGTCAATCTCAGTACAAAGGGCCTGATCAGATAGCTGTTGGTAATGGTCAATCTCTTCCTATTAACCATACAGGTAATTCTTCTCTCCATACCAAATTTCATCAATTTCAACTAAAGAATGTGCTTAATGTGCCTAGAATTGCATCTAATCTTCTTTCTATACACAAACTTTGTCTCCATAATAATTGCTCATGTTATTTTGATGCACACAAATTCCTTATCCAGGATATTCCTATGGGGAGAATCCTTTACAAGGGCTTGAGTAAGAATGGCCTCTACCCGATCTACTCAGAATCAAAATCTGTCCAAGCTCCCTCTCAATCTCATTCCAATCATGTTTTCCATGCTCAGAAATCAACCAATATGTTGTTGTGGCATAATAGGCTAGGCCACCCTAGTGATAGTGTTCTTAACGCCACTTTCTGTTCTCTTGTTTCTAATAAATCTACTAGTCCAGATATTGTACTCAATAAAGACTGTTGTCACACATTGCAGACATTGTCTCAGTGGCAAAATGTGTCAGTTACCTTTCAAGAATTCTGTATTTCAGTCATCTAAGCCTCTTGAACTTGTACACAGTGATGTATGGGGCCCTGCTCCTGTTGTTTCAATCAATGACTATAAATACTATTTGGTTTTTGTTGATGACTTTACTAAATTCTCTTGGGTGTATCTTCTTAAATTCAAGTCTGATGTTCTTAGCATTTTCAAGTATTTCAAAGCCACAGTTGAAAATCTATTTGATCATAAAATCAAAACTTTGAGAACAGACTGTGGTGGTGAATTTACTTCAAATGCTTTCAATGAATTCTGTTCTTCACAAGGTATACTTCATCATCTTTCTTGTCCACACACTCCACAGCAAAATGGTGTGGCAGAAAGAAATCACAGACACCTTGTGGAATGCTCTCTTACTATGCTATCCCATTCACATTTGCCTCTCTCTTATTGGTCATATGCTGTTTCTGCAGCAACACATATTATCAATAGGCTTCCTACTCCTATCCTAAATAATCAGTCACCTTGGGAAAAGCTATACCACTCTAAATCTGATATTGTTAGGTAGTTAGATTAATCTATCTTTGAAACTGTATGTATATATACATGTAATGATGCATCAGATAATAATATGGTTGCTATTCATTTCTTTCATTCTCTCATAACTCTCTCCATTTCTCTCTCTCTCTCAATCTTTTCTTCCGCCATTGTTAAAACTCTGACTTTACAAGTAAACTTTCACTTTCGTGGGTCATCCATAGGGTTTTGATTAGTAGCCACTGGGTTTCTTATGGTTGGTTGGGAAGAGAAGAAGTGAGATGAAATAAGCAAAAGAAGAGACAGAAGCATAGAAGAAGAGCAGAGAGAGGAGAGAAGCGTAGGAGAAGAGTCTGATTTGTTTTTTTGTTTTTGATTTTTTGTTTATATATGTTACCTGTTTTACCAGTTACCAGTATCCACTTAAAATAAATGAATGGTCATGGTCAAAATACAAATTGAATTAATGGTGTAGATTTAAACGGATATCATACCCCTAAAAAATGAAGTGGGTACAGTAGAATAACCCAAGACAAAAATCTAATTTTGATTATAATTAAATATTCTCTAAACTTTAGTTCTATATATATATATATATATATATATATATATATATATATTACCTAGGTTTATTTATATTGGACTTCTCGTTTTTTACACTGAATTAATTCACTTGGAACAATTTTTTTTTAAAAATAGATTAGATGGGACATGTGACGTAAAATTTAATTTTTACACTAAATTAACTCACTTGGCACAAAAATTTAAAAGCTTAGATTAGATTAGACACATGACACAAAATTAGACTCTTCGTCAGAACGTTTCAAGCTCTCTCTTGCCATTCTATTTGTCTCACTCTTCCAAATCAACTAATTTTACGTCCACAATGAATTGACCCTAACGAGCTAGTACTCTTTGAAATTCTTTGACGGATCACTTTTTTGTTGTTGTTGAGAAACCCCCCAACTTAGGAAGGGAAAAACAAAACTACTGCAAATCTTTTACAACAAAGCTAAAAATGTTTGGAGGCACTTCCTCCATCCAAACTCTTAAAGGAAATGAAAACCTAGCATCCCTAGCTAAAGCATGGGCAACATTATTGCCCTGCCGCCTTACATGGATGATAGAGGAGGACTGAAAGTACCCCCTTATAGACATAAAGTCTTTTACTAAGTGACCTGTCAACGCATTTGATACTGACCCCAACTGCAAGCATTTCACCACTAACTCCGCATCTCCTTCAAAATAGACCCGGCTAAAACCAAGTTCCCTTGCAAACGACGCTGCTCTTCGTGCTGCCAACATCTCGAGGACCTCCACTGTTGCTGGCAACCTAACCTTTTCAAACAAAGCCGCCAGAACCTGCCCTTCATTGTCGCAGAGCACCACATCGATACCGGCTTCCTGCTCCTCCCCGAATACTGCCCCGTCAAAATTAGCTTTTATGAAGTTCTCCGCCAGAGGCTGCCACCGCACCAAGCCAGCTCGTTTCTCTGTAACCCGCCCTTGTTTTCCTTGCTGAAACTCAACCAACAAGGATGAGGCTGATTAAGCAATCTTCGAACATGGCTGGGTTCCTTCATTTATGCGCAACTTGTTTCTCTGCAGCCAGATAAGCCATGCTGTCATCACAAACACCTCCATGTTTTTCCCTTCAGCCTTCATAAAGCTCACAAGGTCACACATGCAAGCAACATTCAGGTACTTGTTTCTCACATCAGCATAGGATTGCTCCCACACCTCTCGGACCTGCATACAGTCCCAAATGGCATGGACCTCATCTTCATTCAAGCATCCACACTGGTCACACACGGAGGAATCAACAACTTTTCTTTTTTTCAAATTTACCTTTGTTGGAAGGGCTCTTGAGCAAGCCTGCCAAGTGAACACCTTCACCTTGTTAGGAACCTTCAAGCGCCAAATGAACTTCCAAAAACTTTTTACCCCATCAGAATCGAAACTAGAAAGCAGTGAGTTCAATTCATTTTCGCACAGCAGTTGGTATCCCGTTTTGACTGAGTATGAACCCGACCTGCACCTTGGCCATGATAAGCAGTCATCTTGGTCTGTAACACACAAAGGGATGCTCTTAATTCTTTGGGCTTCAAAAGGCAGGAAGAGGGCATCTACAAGTTGCTCATTCCAACCTCTTCCCTCCGGCTCTAGCAAATTTGCAACTACCCAATTTGACGCCTCCTCAATTTTTGGTGAAACAACACAAGCCGAGGCCTCCCCATGCAGCCACCTATCATTGTAGATATTGATCTTTGTGCCATTCCCAACTCGCCATAGCAAGCCTGATTGGACAAGCTTACTAGCCTTTACAATGCTTTGCCACGCGTACAACCCCAAATCTACCTTTGCATCGAAAATTGACCCACTTGGGAAGTACTTGGCACTAAAGACCTGGTAAAAGAGGGAAGAGTGGTCTACTAATAGTCTCCACACTTGCTTTGCGAGCATAGCCTCATTAAAATTTTCCAAATCCTTAAAGCCCATACC
The DNA here is from genome assembly GCA_019022515.1 of Quercus aquifolioides. NCBI lineage: Eukaryota > Viridiplantae > Streptophyta > Magnoliopsida > Fagales > Fagaceae > Quercus > Quercus aquifolioides. Next base: position 16,380,624 of record CM032325.1, on the reverse strand, counting down.
TCCTAACGCCTTTGGTTTGCACAAAGTTTCCCAATTCTTCCAATGAATCTTACATTGATTTCCCCGTTGACCCCACCAAAATTTCCTAATCATCATCTCAATATCGTTTAGTAGCCCGGATGGGAGTTTGAAGCAACCCATCGCAAAAGTGGGTATCGCTTGAACTACCGCTTTTAGGAGCACCTCCCTACCGTCTTGTGAAAGGAGCTTTTCCTTCCAACCTTGGAGCTTGTTCCAAACTCGCTCTTTGATGAAATTAAGGCTCGCTTTTTTATTTCTCTCAACTACTGCCGGAAGACCAAGATACTTCTCATATTTGTTCACTTCACTAACCCCCAAAGCTTTAATTATTTCAAGCTTCCTCTCCTCCGATGTAGCCTTGCTAAAGAACACGGTGGTTTTTTCTCTATTTAGCTTTTGTCCGGAGGCTTTCTCATACAACCCCAAAATACCTTGAATAACATCCAAGTCACCCTTATTAGCTCGGAAAAAAAGGAGAGTGTCGTCGGCAAAGAATAAATGAGAAATCTTCGGACCATTTTTGCACAATGAGAATCCCCTAATGGCTTCGGACCTGGCTGCCTGTTGCAATTGGCAATTTAAAGCTTCAGAACAAATTAAGAATAGGTAAGGAGAGAGAGGATCTCCTTGCCTAATGCCCCTAGTCGGCCGGATATCACCCTTAGGAACTCCATTCACTAGGATTAAGTAGGAAGCCGAGTTTATGCAACTCATTATCAAAGCCACCCAACTCGCATTAAAGCCCATCTTCAACATTGTTGTCTCCAAGATCTTCCACTTCACCCTATCATAAGCCTTACTCATGTCGAGCTTCAAGGCCATGAAACCCCCATTTTTTGATTTTTGGTTCTTCATGTTATGTAACGTCTCAAAAGCTACAAGTATGTTATCGGATATTGCCTTGTCCAATTGAAAGGCACTTTGAGATTCCGAAATAATCGCTGGTAGCGCCCCTTTAAGCCTGTTTGCTATCACCTTTGATACAAGCTTATAAATTATATTACATAAGGAAATAGGATGATATTCAAAGACTTTTGTAGGACTTTTTACCTTTGGGATAAGGGTGATGAATTTCCGGTTTATGGATGGAGGGATAACACCCGAAGTGAGGCAGCTCAACACCGCTTCAGTCACATCTTTGCCCACTGACAACCAGTAGTGCTGGAAAAAAAGGGGAGGGAGTCCATCCGGGCCCAGAGCCTTCAAAGGGTCCTTCTGATTCAGGGCCGTGACCACCTCTTCCTTGGAGAACTCGCCCAAGAGCACATTATTCATCTCCTCCGTTACCGAACAAGGCACACCCGCCACGACTTCCTCCATCCTACTTAGAATTGAGGTGGTAAAGAGGTATTGGTAATACCTTACCAATATATGAGAAATCCCCTCCTCATCCATGCACAACTCCCCACTCGAATCCTCAATAGCGTCAATTCGATTTCTTCTAAACCGATGAGAGGCTCTACTATGGAAGTATTTCGTGTTGTTGTCACCCTCTTGAAGCCATAGGGCTAGAGATCGATTTCTTCTAAACCGATGACGGATCACTAATTTGGCATAAAGACAATGCGGCTATTTGGTCATGACCATGATTTTTAAGACCAAAATTTTATTATATTGTACATGATATTATATAAATTTTCAAATTATTTCACCAGCTTCACGGTTGATCTCTCGTGAATTACATGCATGATCACATTTGTTCTCAGTGTCTGAACTCTGAAGCAGCATCCTATTCTCTGACCTCTTTTGAGAAAAGATAACTTTGACCTCTATTTTAAGTACATTTTTTTTTTTTTTTTTTTTTTTTGGTTGAAAGGATATTTTAAGTACAATCGAACCATAGCACGGACATCTTATTTTGCTTTATTACGAGGCTTATGAGAAGATAGAATCACAAAACAAAACTTCTATTGCAATTAAAAGAGCTTATGCCAAACTTGGTAATAAAAAAAGTAGAACATGCTTTCTCGTTTCTTTAGGAAATAAATGATGCTATAAACCAGGCCTGTTGATAGTAGTGGTGTGGAGTAAAAAAGTTATCATTTAAGGGCTCAAATTAAAATGTGATAGATTTGATATTTTTATTTCTTCTTACATATTATATATTTTGGTATATATATAATAGTATAAAAAAAAATTTATGAAGATACTTCAAGATATGAATGAAATATTTTACAAATCAACAGATGTTGAACAAAAAGCGTTTATCAACCGTAACAAATATATGTGCTAAGATGAAGGTACTAGCCAGGTATCTTTAATCAATTATCATGATGTTACTACTTACTAAGTAGGTATAAAAGGAAATAAAAATTAAAAAAATTATCAAATATCTCCAATATTAAACTTGTAGTTAATACTCTTTTAGAGAATTAAAATAAATAAAATGTTTGAATTCAAACATGGTTGAAGCCTTAGGTTTCAATCACCAATATATTATATATGTCATGTTATGTGTAATTTACATGATTCACTTAATTGATCGAGTTAAATGACTCATGACAAAAAGTAATTAATGTCATCTCTTGTTGATCATTGAAGCCCAAGACTACAAACTTGATTAGAGCCGAACTTTGTCCTTATTAAGTACCAAATATGTATGCCATGGGTTTTGTAACTTAATTGGCTCCTCTTGGTGTTTGTAGCGGAAACATCTATAGTTAAAATTCTAGGATTTAGCTAAACTTCAGTACTTTTTTAACTGAATCTCCATTTGTTTTAATAAGAAATTGTCACATCATCCACTAACTAAATAAAATGTGAAGATTAAAACTCACTACTACTTGTTATTGTATATTTAAAACAAAATGACATGTTCAGTTAAAAAAGTATTGGAAGTAAGTCAAACCCAAAATTCTACTCCCACAACATAGTCAAATATGTATATTAAGTTCTCAGCAATTTTCTTTTTAATACAAACAACTAAACTATTTACAATAAAACTTGTCCTTGGAGATCCTTAAGATGTTCTTTGGGAATTGAAGTTTCAAATGATTTCTAAATTGTCCACGTCTTTATATTAAATAATGTATCAATAATTCTTAATTTGCGTATACTTACAATAAGGATTAATAGTGAAATATCCAAATTGAAGGAATTATTAGTGGCTTTAAATTTAATTATCCTTAGCAAAGATAATATTATTTGTACTTTATTAATCAATATGACTAAATATTTTAATTAAATTAAAGAATTTTATATATTGTACCTAAATTTTTCGCTCATGAAGAAACTCCAAGCTTAGTCGGGCCCGGGGTATGGCCACTTGGCCCCTTAAGCCACTGATCAGGAAACATAACACACAAAAGTGTGTGTAATTCTGCTTAAAAATGAAGGTAAAACCATTAGTTCATGAAAAAGATTTAAGAGCACACACTTTGTCACAATTTACACACGTATTAAGTGGTAATTGAATTACTTTTCATTAAGTACCAATAATGGAATCCATGTGTAAGTGTTATAATTAAATTACAAGTTGACACATGCATAAGTTGTGGTAAAATGTATGGCTCTAGAACAGTTGTTAGTTTAATGGAAAAGTGTGCATGATTTCAAATCATAAATCAAATAACAAGCCTGTTTTCTAAAAGGTGATGAGAATATAGTTTAGTTCGTTCTCATTCACAGTTTCATCAAACTTGAGTCGTAAAGCAAGTTTGTCGTGCACAAAGTGTGTGCATTTGATTCCGGACTTGGTATATGAAAAAAGTAAGTAATGAAGACTCTAAATGCTTCAAGGTAACGATTTCATGTTCAGTTAGCAGATATAAAGTTTAGTATATGATCAATGTTATCATAGTAATAGTTACCTTATTTTGGAAAACACTGACGAAGGCCGGAATGGAGCATATAATTTCCATGGAGGAGATGATCCATTCGAGAAAAGTTGAAAGAAAAGAAGTTGGTGAAACATGCAGAGGCCATGATCAACCTGTCATTGTCTCTAGTAGTATTGCATTCCAGGGTGAGACAGGTTGTGCCAGTTCCAAGGAAGAGAATTTTATGAAATTAAAGGAGGCGCGTGCCAAAGGGAAGAATCGCTGGACAACAAAGCCAAAGATACAAAAGGTTGTGTTTGTGCATTTAATCAAAATATAATAATTGTTTTATTAAAGTTGTCCTATATCCTAGCAAAAAAAAAAAAAAATGCTGCTTTTCACAAAATTTACTTTGAAACTTTTGATTGCATTAAGTTAGAATATAGTTGCAAAATATTTATACCCACTATCTCAGTATCTTGTGATTTACTTCACCATTATCTTGTGATTTAATTCCTTATTTTATTTGTAATTAACCTGTAACTATTTTAACTTTATATAAAAGAGTATTAACACTCTTGATGCTTATACACCGGCTCCAAGCCTAGGTCACTTAGACCTTTGCCTAAGCCCCTCACTAGATAAAGGTTGCAAAACTGTAGATTTATCAATAAATAAATGGATGAGGTGTGCGCTCTCTCCACCACCTAAGAAGGTTCTCAAAATTGTGACTTAGTAAAAATTCAATTCAATTGAATTTCTGAGTTGTAGCTCAAAGAAAATTTTTTTATAAGCATACCAGATCATCATTGATTATGAATTTCATCTAACGGTGTAAGGTTTCAATTTTTTAGTCAGCCAAACTCCCACAAGGTATATTATCAACGTAAGATGCAAAACCTCCCACATGACCTACACACCAAACAATCACTCTATTCCTCAAGATGAAAATCAAAGGTGGAAATTAATTAGATTTCTTATCCAAGGTAAAGGAAAGAAACTTTATATAATAATAATAATCTATATATATAATAATAGGTGAAGCAGAGAAAAAATCCAATTAGATTTCAATTAGATTCTCAATTTTGTGCCACTTGTCCTAACCAAAACTCAAAAAAAAAAAATCTAATTAGATTATAAATTTGACTCCAATTTTGTGTCATATATCTTATCTAAATTTTCTAATTTTTGTGCCCAAATAAATGATGAATTAACATTTAACACGGAAGCCAAAAAAATCACAATGATAATGCTCATTAGCCTAAGTAAGAACATCTTACATGCACACTTTTATAGATATTATAAATTGGACTCCAATTTTGTGTCATGTATCTTATCTAAATTTTCTAATTTTTGTGCCCAAATAAATTATGCATTAATATTTAACACGGAAGCCAAGAAAACCACAATGATAATACTCATTGGCCTAAGCAAGAACATCTCACCTGCACACTTTTATGGGTGATCTCAATAGAGTCGGAGCTCTTCTATTCCCACAATCAGAACCAATGAGTCCAACGAGAAAGACTATAAAAGTAAAACATCATCTCCTCCTAATTCTATTTTGTCATGCCATGTCTCCTCCTCTCTCAACCTCTACCAACTAGATCCACACACTACCCTCTCCTCCTCCTTACGGATTTCTCAGAGCAAGGCCGGGTTCAAACACAATGTTCAATCCCACTCTTCCTTGCTTCACACTCTCATACATTAGCGCTTCATTGGCGCCTCCAAGAAGATTCCAAGCTCAATTATCAGTTTTTATTTTTTAATGTCCCTTTATATATTTTAAATAATAAAATGCAATATTCTCTTTTTTCTTCACTGTAGCATCACTTAAATAATAAAATGCAATATTCTCTTTTTTTTATTCGTTGTTTTATCTAATGCTATCCTATGTATGATAAACCAAAAGAAAAAAAAAAGAAAAAAAAAGAAAAAGAAAGACCAATTGCATTACTTAAATAACAAAATGCAATATATATTTTTTATTGTTTGATTTAATTCTATCATCCGTGTGATAAACCCAAAAAAACAAAAACAAAAAAAATTGGCCAATAGCATCATTACAATTAACCAGTCCCATGTGGTAGCATGGGGTTACATACTAGTAATAATAATAATTTAACATTTTTTTGTTGAATTTTACACCTAAACCTTGGAATTTGAGTTTCTATATTGATTTAATTGATACTAATTCATTAAGTTATGTGTGGAATTTATCTTTACTTAGGCATCTTGAGGCTGTTGGGTGATTTAATTGTTAGATGAGATACTACTTTCTAATTTGTTAAGTTATATGTTGAATTCATTTCTACGCTTTAAAATTTATGTATCCTTGTAATACTATAATTTTATATTATAGATAGTATTTATTTTATTTTCTATTTTTTAAATTTCTACTATAAAATATCAAATTGGATCTCTTGATCGTATTGCACTTTACTAACAAAACTTGATATTTAAAAATTTAGAGAGAGAGAGAGAGAGAGAGAGAGAGAGAGAGAGAGAGAGAGAGAGAGAGAGAGAGAGAGAGATTTTGAATTTCAAATAGGATAGTTTTTATTAATTTTTTACTAATACAAATATATATATATATATATATGAAAATCCCATAAATGAATATGAAATTCATCAAAATAATATTAAAAGATTTTGAAATATTATACAAAAAATAACAATAAAAATGATTGTAATAATGTTAAAACATGTAATGTCATAATTATTGACTATATAAAAAGATTAAATTTTTTTTCCCCAAATGTATCCATTGCTTGTAGAATTTTACTAACAAAAATTGTTACATTTTCTACTTTAAATAAATTTATTAACATTAAAACAATTAAAATCATACTTAAGATTGACTATTTCACAAGAAGATAAAAGTATATATGAGATATATTATCAACTATAATTGAGATCTTAGCTTAACCTTATGCAGTAACTAAATTAGAGTCGTTTTTGTATTGTTAGGATTTTAAGTCCCAGTTGTGAAGCAATTAATCAATTCTTAGCCAAGTAATTAATTAGATTAATTATGTTTCAGATCTGAATTGATAAACACCACATAAACATGGATCAAACATATACAACCAAAATGATGACTCAAAAAAACCAATGAAACAAAGTGTTTCGCAATAAAACCCGGGGGGATTTAACCTATAATTCTGAAGGTAAACAAATCCACTAGAACAGAACGAGAGTTATACAATTCACTTAACCCTAAATTTATTTCTATCTCGTGTAATACTTACTCACGTGGCCACACGTATCTCCTAATTAATGGACTATTCTATTTTGGATTTGTTCCACGTGAACTTTCACTCACGACTCCCAAAACACCTCCCAAAAATTTAGACTAGCAACTTGGATGTAAACTGGATGCAAAAACTTCACTTGATCATTGGATCTTTGGTATGAACTAGTTCTCCGGTTGATACTTTAAGCGGGCTTGGAAAATTCTAGGTCTTTGTGCAATACACTACTATTCTGTAGACTTGGAAAATATGCTTTAGGTTGCCTATATAGTAGACTTGAAGTGAAAGTAACCCTATATCATTCGACTAATTAAGAAAACAAGACTTCTAGATCTATTATGTGCGATTCTTGATTGGTCAAGCTCTTCAATTCAACTAGTTGAGTTAAGTGAATCTCGACATGTCGTGCTGGTGTTGAAAACCAGCATAGTGGCAGTCCATTTTCTGTTTTTCTTGAGTCTATCATTACTTGAATATTCACTTGTCTTGTACTAGAACATGTTTACAATTGAGAACCAAGATTAACTAAGATTCTAAGTGGTACAATTGTTCACGGTTTGCCAATCTAATCCTATGGACCTAACATGTATCTCAAAAAGCAAGAAGATTGGATTTAAAAAACTTTTTTAAAAAAAAAAAACTTATAATATTAAAAGTTCATATTTAAATATGGAAAATTTTCAACTTAAAGTTGTTGCCTTAAGTCTTAAATTGTATCGGGCTGTCACAACATACATAAATTGTAAAAGAAATAACTGAGGAAAGACGTAGAGATTAGAGGGGTACTTCTTTGATATTATATTATGAGGAAAAATATGGGGTAATTATAGGTTTATATATTGTACTAGCAATATAAATCTTACATTGTAGATTAAACAAGAATTTTCCAAAAATATATTTCTTTAGTGAAACTTTTTTCTATTTGGTGTGGTGTAGACTATAGACTCATGTATCTTTTATTTATTTTTATTTTATGAATATGCTTAGGTTAATGAGTTTGTGAAATAAGTACAGTAGGTTTTTTTTTTTAGAATATTTTTTTGGGTGCTAAAACTCAGTACACTAGTTGAAATACACGTATTTTTTTTTATAAAAATATTTTAACCTAGGGCATTTGCTCCTAATGATGTTTTTATCGTCAAATCAAAACACCAATTGATTTTTGGTGTAAACAAGGATTGAACCACAAAACTTTTATTTGATCACAAAAGATTTTACCAGTTGAGCTAACTGGAACCCATTGAAATACTAGTTAAATGTTCATCACATGTGGTGGTGCGAATGACTTAAGTTATATGTCAAGGATAATTATAGTTTATTAATTTTACTATTATAAATTGGAAAATATTTAACTTTAAACATGTTTGGAGTCTTGGGCTCTAACCACCAATAAGAAGATGAAATGCATTTCGATTGCACATGATTCACTTGGATTGTTAAGTGAGTTGCACTAGACAAGTCTAATATTATGTTAGTTTCCTATTAGTAGTTGGAGCCAAACTTTGTCCAAATAAATTTATTAACATGTATCATTGCAATGAAAAGTGAAAAAACATATTATTTATTGTAAATTTATTATATTATTGTCAATTATTACTTTATTAATTTCTAAACTGTGTGAACCATCGTGTCAAAGGGAAGAATCGATGGACAACAAAGCCAAAGATACAAAAGGTTGTGTTTGTGCATTTAATCAAAATATAATAATTGTTTTATTAATTAAAGTAGTCCTATATCCTAGTAAAAAAAAAAATTTGCTGCTTTTCACAAAATTTACTATGAAACTTTTGATTGCATTAAGTTAGAATAGTTGCAAAATATTTATACCCACTATCTCAGTATCTTATGATTTATTTCACCATTATCTTGTGATTTAATTCCTTATTTTATTTGTAATTAACCTGTAACTATTTATAAAAGAGTCTTAACACTCTTGATGCTTGTACACCGGCTCCAAGCTTAGGTCACTTAGACCTTTGCCTAAGCCCCTCACTAGATAAAGGTTGCAAAACTGCAGATTTATCAATAAATAAATGGATGAGTTGTGCACTCTCTCCACCACCTAAGAAGGTTCACAAAATTGTGGCTTAGTAAAAATCCAATCCAATTGAAACTCTAAGTTGTAGCTCAAAGAAATTTTTTTTATAAGCATACCAAATCATCATTGACTATGAATTTCATCTAACGGTGTAAGGTTTCAATTTTTTAGTAAACCAAACTCTCACAAGGTATATTATCAACGTAAGACGCAAAACCTCCCACATGACCCACACCAAACAATCACTCTATTCCTCAACATAAAAATCAAAGGTGGAAATTAATTAGATTTCTTATCCAAGGTAAAGGAAAGAAACTTTATAATAATAATAATAATAAATAAATAATTATTGTTGTTGTTGTTGTTGTTGTTATTATTATTATTATTATATAATTTCTATCCATTTTTGTTAAATTTTACACCTAAACCTTGGAATTTGATTTTCTATATTGATTTAATTGATACTGTTAGGGTCATATTTCTTGTAATTGATTAATCCTTTGACAAAATGCACTTTACTTGTAATTGGGTAGATCTAAGATGAGTTTAGTACTTCAAGAAACATGTTGTTTAAGTCAAGTATTAAAGACATGAAGATTGATCTAAGAAACAAGTGAAAAAAAGCGGCTCATTAATTTTTAACAAATAGCTCGACAAATAGCTGTTATAGCTGCTATCCAAACTTAATTCGAAACTCGATAGATAGCTCAACACCAGCTCGATCTATCAAAAATTACGATTTCAGAATTTCCAGATTTGAAATTTGGCTGAAGCTTTTGTCTCAAGTATCAAATACTGCGGATGTTAGTCAGGTAAAATGTAAATGTTTTCATACGTGAAATTTTGAAAAAACTTGCATGTTTACTTGTTTTGCAATTATAAGTAATTAGATGATTTCATAAATTATTTCTCTTATAATCATTGTGATCACATAGGCACCATTAACTCCATCATTGTCTCAAGTATCAAATGATGCAGCTGTTTGTCAGGTAAAATGTAAACGTTGCTTTAAGTGACTATCTTCCCTTAGTTGATCTCTGCCAATCCTCCCTTCTTCTTTTTTCATGAACTTGTTAGATTTGTGTGATGTATATTCATGTTTTAAGTGACTATCTAGAAACTTTTGAATTTGTGTGGTGGATTTGAAGTTTGTTTTTCTGATTGATTTGTATTACAAAGTTTCTTTTAAAGTGGCTTTATGCGTAAGATTTAAATAGGTCTTGGCTGCCAGTCAGGTAGTTGATGGGTTGGGATATTGTTATGGCTTGGCTATGTGTTGTCTTGTTGACGAGTGATTTGGGTTGGCTCTTTGATGGTTGATGGTGATGGATGATTTGGGTGTGGCTGGCTATTGATTGTCTCTTGGCTATGCATACTTGGCAATGGGTGATTTGGGTTTTGGCTTGGCTTGTGGTGAGTGACTTTATTAAAAGGTCATTCCTGACTGGCCTTTTGTGTGAGTTCCACCTATAACAATTTGGTGAGTGACTTATATTTTTGGTTGAGGCAAGTTTGGTTTTGGTCCCTCAAATTTAAAATATTTAGTTTTAATTCTTGCTCACCAAATGAATATTGGTCAAGTAAAAGATAAATCCATGTGTTTATATCCTCTCTACTCACCAAATGAATAAACTTATTTGTTTATATATATACACAGGGAAATGAAGTTAGGTTCAATTATGGATTAACTCTATGTGTTGAAAATACAAATGCTTGCCTGCAAACACAACACTTTTTTGGTATGTAAAAAACTAATAAATGGTAAGTTTAATTATAGTGAAAATTTCTCATGTTTGTTTAAGTTTAAAATGTAACTTGATTTTTTTGACATATTTACAGGCTAATATTGATTTTGCAGTATGATGGATAATATTTTTTGGACAGTTTGTTTGATAGTATAGTGCACAGTGGACATGGTAGCATGTTGTGCAGTGGACAACTTTTCCTTGGACAGTTTCTTGAACAACAAATCTGACTATTTAGACAACTGATTGCACATGTAGCAAATTTTTTGGATAATTTTTTGTAACTAAAGAAGTTAGTCAAACATGTAAATATGTTAGATTGTACAAGTGCATGTTTGAGTAATGCAATGATTAATATTTTTAAATGCAATGTTATGTACCAAATCTTATTCATTTTTTAAATGCATGTAATTAATATTTTTATGCTTCATCACATATACGTGCTTGATTCTAGAAACTCCTTTAAGAGAAGTTGTTTAGGAGACGGATAACCAATTTCTTTTACATGCTCTTACTCAGTGGAATGCAGCATCTCTTCATACCCTAACTTTTGTTCCCTAAATTTGTTAGTACATGGTAGAATGAATGAGAAATTTCCAATTTCATAGATTTTGTGCTATTGAGGCCAAATCTGGTTAAATAAACTAACATAGCTCTAGAACTATAATAGGAGAAGTTTGATCCAAGACTTGATAGTTCCTAACTTTGAATATGGCAGAGAATCTATACACTACTCTTTGAATGTACATCAATTTAGCATAGAAAACAAAATGCAAGGACATAGATAATAGATGACCAAAACAATATTATATTATTATTTTCAAATTTTATTATCTATAGCCATATATGATATATATAATATTTTTTTAGCAAGAATGCTTTCTTTGGCATTAAAGTACTGCTAAGCAAGTTTAGATTACTGTTGTAAACATATTTGATTTAATCCACTATCACTATTTTTGAAAGATGTACAATTCTAATATACTGTTTTTGTATCACGTTGGTAGAATTTTAATTCTGACAATAGAAAGAGTAGATGGTGGCAAAATGAAGCTTGCAACTAATTATTTGAGGCACTAAGAAATAGAACCATCTCCAAAGCAGAGAGAAAATTATCTAACTACAATCAAGTAGTAGTTTGTTAGGTAGAACTATTCTATCCACAGAAGGAAATGCATGAACTGAAATTTCCATTGAGAACCATCTACATAGCTAAAAAGGACTTGATTGACAGAGTAAAAAACTTAGCTAGCTAAGTGTTTTCCCCATTTAAAACTCACTCAAAACACTTAAAACTATAGAAAGATGATACAATAAAAATTTGAAAAATAAAAATAAAAATCATGAACAAAGCCAGCTTCACAGTAGGTTGAGTAGGCTTCATGGTAGGGGCTTGGGCCGCTTGGCTTATACGTCATCCTGCAGTGTTGAAAAACAAATTTCAATTAGTACAATAACCATAGAATTTTTATTCTTATTTGTTTTTTGTTACAATCATTATAGTCAATAATAAAATCACCAAATTTTGAAAGATGATTTTGAACCAAGAACCCAGAATATTTTGGGCATGCACTAACAAACATATAAAAATATGTAATTCATTATCTAAAATTTGAGCTGAACTTATAAAGTATGACCAGTAACAATTCAAGACAGCAAAAAAATTCCTCACAAGTTCATCTGTCAAGAGCCATAGATTTAATGTATAAAATGAACTACAACTGGCCCAACATATTATCCTAGTAGAATAATACATTGCTGCATAGTGCATGGTCAATCCAAATTTAGGAAAATAACATGCACTTAAGAAAAATTAGGAAAAAAAAAGAAAAATGTCATAAGGATTTTTAGAATAGCTTATGACTAAGCAATAGAATTTCCAGTTTACCAAAAAAAAAAAAAAAAAACTCCTAAAATTGCTCAAGAGGTAACAACAACAACAACAACAACAACAACCACAAGAAGCAAGGCAATAACAAAAATCAAAGCAAAGGGAAAAAACATCAAGAAGATTAATACACTCACCCATTGCAACTTTTTTACACTAATACATGCAAAGCCCAACCAACCACCATTCATTGGTTTCAAATCCAAACAAAAGCTATAACCATTACACCAAGGACACACAAGCTCACCATCAAACAGAAATTCAATCACAGCATATTCAGCCATTATAGAACCAATTTAAATCCAAAAAGACTAAGATTAAAGAACCAATTTCATTATAGAAATTATAACTAACAAACTTCATGGCTAATGATCTGCATCTGTAGCAGTTTCTGGGGATGCCAGGAAAATTGAAAATTTGAAAAAGTAAATTTTGTATAATTAAGAATTTGCTACCCAGTGACCCCTTCAAGAAAAAAAAAAAAAAATTGCTACCCATTTAGTTTCTTCTATATCTAAGGAGTGACACTTGATATGAAATCATTCAACAAAATAAAAGCATGCCTTTTTTAACAACACATCTACAAGAAGTCTTTAAATTCAATTTTATGTAATTAACTCCAAATGAAAATATGTGCTGTCAAAAATTTTCTGTGAAAGCCTTTTAATGTATTGAACATTCATGCTTTGGTTAAATAGCTCATAGAGGTTCAAACTTTCATCATTAGGAACCTAATAATAAGCCCATTGAATACAAATCACAAGGATTCAAGCATTTTTAAACAATTGACAAAAATGCAAGCAATATAAGACTTGATTTCAATTCCTAAGCTAAAAAACCCAAAAAAGAGAAAATAGAATTAAATTCAGCCCCAATGAGAAAAAGTGTTTGACCTTTGAATATTTTCAATATCCATGGCAGATTCATCAAGCATAATAAAGCTGCATAATAAAGCTATGTAAAATCTACACTAAATTCCTCCAGAGTCCTTAAGTTGAGCAACCACAATCACTATTTTTGGAAGATGTACAGTTCTAATATACTATTTTTGTATCACATTGGTAGATTATTAATGCCAAAGAAAGCATTTTTAATTCCACAATCACTATTTTTGTATCAAGCATTTTTAAACAATTGACAAAAATGCAAGCAATATAAAACTTGATTTCAATTCCTAAGCTAAAACCCAAAAAAAGAGAAAACATAATTAAATTCAGCCCCAATAAATCAATCAACAAAATTGTGACACCATTATTTACTTTCCTTCCTTTCCTAGCAACCAAACAGAGTTTATTAAAAAAATAGAGATAAAAGAAAACCCTACTGAGTGGTGGTCTCTCTCTAAAACAAGCCCAAATCGGCAAGGATAATTTTCATCACAACCACCACCTCCGATGGTGGCTTCTTCTTTCCTTCGACCAAACTCTCTTTCTTTCTCTCTCAATCTCATATCCCTCCATAGATCAAACCTGAAAAAGCATCAACTTCTCTCTTGCCCGATTCTCTCCAAACCCTAACCCTACTTTCTCTGATTTGGGTCTGAAAAGCATCAAATTCTTACTTAAACACCTGATTCTCTCCAAACCCGAACCCTTACTCTCTCTCTGATCTGGGTCTAAAAAGGGTGCGAGTGTTTGGGGGTTGGGATCTCAGATGGTGAGCCACCGTTTTTTCTTTGTTTTTGCTTATGGGTCTAAGTTGGGTATGCGGGAAGCGGTGACGACCGGGTTGAGGGAGAGGCAGAGAGCAAGCGTGGATGTTGAGAGAGTGGTGGAGGCGTAGTTGGGGTTGAGAGAGTAGAGCGTTAGGGAAAGTGATGGAGAGAGCTCGGTTGAAGTGAGAGAGAGGAGAGAGTTTTAGTGAAATTCAAAAATGGGAAGCTAAAATGAAATCTTGAGTGAGCACACGGTTTGCCAGCGTGTCCTGGTGAGGTGTCAAAATAATGAGTCATTGGATTAAATGGATGGTTGGAATTAGGAATTAGTAGACATGTGTCAGATTTTGATTTGTAAAATATAGATAGAGCAGAGAAAAAGGTATAATAATTCGGCTATATCAACTTTCTATTTTTCAGAGGTTTACTGATTAGAGATTTGTAGACATCTTTTTTATCTTTTCAAGATAAGGATATGTAGTTATTCTTAATATGATTGTTAAGGTGAATACTAACATACATCCTTAGCATCTGCATATCTCTATTTTCTCAATCTACATCTCTTCATTATTTATGCACCCACTCCTCTTCTATATAACGAATTTAGTTTCCACCAATATCACAATTTTTTTATTAATTGTTTTTGGAAGAAAAAAAAATTAAATATAACATCTAATCTACAATATAAGTGATAATTTTGGGATATCAAAATAATGCTTATTTCTTTTCCTCTCTGCATATAATGTTAAATCACAAAATCCTTAACTTTTTATATAAGGTACGTTGTAAAAATAAGATAGGCCAAACTTACATGATAATTGATACCACTATTGCATGATAGAAAGGAAAATCATTACATGATTTCAACAATCAGGAACTTGGAGACAAGTTTATAAATAATTAGATTAATTAAATAAAAGAGGCTTAGTTACAAATTACACACTCTTAAGTTTATATTGTTTACATTTTCACCCCTAAAGTATTTTTTTTTCTGCCAATTTGGTGCCTCAACTTTTATTTTTGGTTTCAATGTGGTCCTTTCCTTAACTTTTATCTAGTGGATTTTCCTTAAACCAATTATTAATTTTCTTTTCCATTTTACCGTCAAATATTTTTTACTTTTTTTTTTCACCGGTGATGTCTTCGCTTCAAACTCAAGCATCGAGCACCTATCAAACTCAAGCATCGAGCACCTATCAGCATCCTAAAACTACCATTTCATACCTCAGACAGAACTCAATTCAAATTGGCAAAAGTTTCTCAAAACTCACAAAACCAATGCATATATTCATTTTAGTCATCGTAAAGTTCATTTTTATTTTATATTCTAAGATCTAGCTAATTTCTTTATAAGATCTGTGTTGGAATAAACATTTTATTGTCACATGTTTTGAGTTTTTAAAATTTTTTAGGAAGTAAAGTTTGGGAGATTTTGTGACAAGGCACAAATCAAAACCTGACAATATGTTCTTTTTCATGGGAATGCATGGGTGTGCTCTTATACAGGGAAAATTATTGTATATTCTGGAAGTACTATAAATGTGTACTATTCCCTCTTACATAAATTGTAAATTCCACCATAAATTTAATTAGTAGGACCCACAATTATATGAGAGAGGAGAGTACGTATTTATGGTACTTCTACTCAATAAATAGCCCTTATAGGACTAAGTGAAAAGTACGAAAGCAATTACTATTAGATTTAAGGGTAAAAAAACCCTTATAGTAATGTCACTATTTTTCTCTAGAAATGAGTGATTTAGGCATTAACTCTTCTTATTAAGGGGGGAAAAACACAGCATTAACTCTCCACTCTCCTTTGTGTCATCGTCTTCTTCCACTTATCCTCACTCGCATCTTTCTTTTCGTACTATGTACATTTAGGCCCACCATTGATTTTTTTACAATATTGTTTTAAAGTACCGGAAAATTTTAGAAAAACATGGCCAAAGTCACAATTTTTTTAGAGAATGATTGTTGAGGTTGAGTATTTCTAAGGATAAGAAACACTCACAGCCAAAGTCAGGGGCGGAGCCATGAATTTTTATTTGGAGGGGCCAAGTTGCGGCACTAATATATTTATCAAGATAACCCCTCTCCACACACACATATACACACACACACACACTCTCTTTTTTATTACATACACACATATATATACACACACCCAACAAAAAAAAAAGAATTTAGTATTTTCAATCAAAATTATGTTTAATGGTGATCTTTCATAAAATAAAATGCATTTTTACCATTTCATAGTGAAATTCTCTAAAAGTTTCATTTTCAATACAAATTATCAAATTTTATACTAAAGTAAGTAAAAATATTTCAATTGAATTAATGAAATTTTCAAAAACATAAATATCCAAAACTTGAAGGAATAAGTTAGGCTCCAAAAAAATTTGAAGCTATCTAGCTTTAATCCATTATGTGGCAATTAAAGAGACATTTCATATGTAGTTTTAGTGACAAGAATTTTTTAATGAGTAAATGACTTGTTGAAAAAAATAGATCTAAACATGTTTGGTGTCAAATTTTATCAAGTATTTAATAGATATAAGAGCACATGTTTTACCATAAAAAATAAAATTGCGAAAAATAAAGTTATGTCTCTATAACTATTATACCAAATATTTTTTTTAAGAGCATTATTGGACTAATTCAAATATTTGGGAGCGCCAACTCTTATTTTTGTAGACTAAAATTTGAAAACATTAAAATAATTATATATATCTATATGAAAATTCAAAATTTTGGGGGGCCATGTACATGGCTCCGCCCTGGCCAAAGTCATTTCAAAAATTAGTGCAATAATAACGTTATCTCTCAGCCATGTCATCATCACCCACCATGGTCTTTAAAAGATCTTAAAAAAGATGGACTCTCTCCATCAATATATGCAAAGCATCATGGTTTATGGCAAAATAGACTAGTACTTTCGTGGCGTTATTTGTCTTTGGATAATCAGCAGCAACATTCCAAGGACCACTACCTTGGATTTGAAGCTTAATGTCCTTCATGATATGGCCCAACAGTCTCCTCCAATGCTTGACACACTCAAAAATAACAATTTAATTGCTAAGCTCTACAGTGAAAGTCACAGCAAACCTAAGTAGCTAAAAATACAGCCAACGCCTGTCTTGCTCCCTTATGAATTACGATTTGTTTGCACGAGAGCAAAAGATGATGTGAGAGAGGAAGAGAGCTAGGAAGAAAAGAGGAGGGTGGAGTAGTGTTTTTTCCCCCTTTATTAAGAAGAGTTAATGCCTAATTGGGTAATTTCTGGAGAATATTAATAATATTATTACCATAAGCGTTTTTTCACCCTTAAATCTAATAATAATCAATGGTTTAAAAAAATGTGTAACTCTTATGAAGTTATACTAGGTTTATACATACATATTTATTTATTTAATAGGGAGCAAAGTAAGAAAACTGATTGCCCTAGTTCTAGGTAGTTTTCTTCTTCTTCGATCACCGTGCACCCTTGGCATAACAGTCACTTCATAATTACAAAATTCTTGTGAGATGGGTTGAGGCAAAGATTGGAGTTTAAGTCTTCAGAAGGGAATTTCACACACATGTACAGTTAAATTAGACTAGAATAGACCTATCTTGTATTAAAAAAAAAAAAAGGTGGTCTTCTTCATCAATGGCTCTAGCTAGCATTTGTTCCTAAGTCATTCACAATTGGACTAACCAAAGATTAGACGAGCGTGAAGCATAAAGGAATTGGTCCACGGATAAAGCATGAAGCTCAACCTATCATTCACAATGTATTGCTGCATGATTGAAGTCTCCAAAATCATGCAGCAATAATACAGATTTAAGCTAAAGCTTGTCGTCGCTAAGAAAGTTGGGTTTTTTCCCTCTTCTCTTAGGCAGTAGAAGTTTTTGTCCCTTCTCTGAAGGAGAGTTTGTTTTTTATCTGTTAATTTGTTCCTATGTCCTCTGGAGTCACCAAGTGTGCCTCTTGAGTTTGTTGGTTTGTTTTGTTCGAGGTTTTGGGAAACACTTTTACTCCTGTTTTTCTTCTACGCAGTGTTACTTCTCTTTCTATTCTTCACTGCTCACCATGGAAGACCTCACTAAAATTTTTTCTGAATTATCTCTATCTGATAGAGAACATGCTGGTTTTGTCCTTCCAAAAATTCACAAATCAGGGGAATACATTATAGTAGCAAAGTTTTTAACTTCATGCTATCTCATTGTGGAGGCAGTGGTTCGTACGTTTCAGCAGCGATGGAGGTCGGTGAATGGTTACAAAATTCGAAATTTGGGAGATCATAGGGTGCTTTTTGTTTTCGACAATAGTTCAGATGTGGAAAGGATAATAAAAAATCAGCCATGGAGTTTTGACAAACACCTTGTGGTCTTGCAAACATTTGAAGAGTTTTCAATACTCAAAGATCTAGTTTTTGATAAAGCATTGTTTCAGATTCAGGTTCATGATATTGCAGAAAGCATTTGGGAAACCCTTGGAGAGGTCCGAAGGTCACCTGAATCCACAGATGATGATAGAGGTAACTTGATTCTGGATTGTTTCACAGTGTATATTACTCTTCCTTTATGCCGAGGTAGGGTGTTCAAGCTAGAGAATGGGGAGAAATCATGGGTTTGTTTCCAGTATGAGAGGTATGGTCATTTGAAACACTATGACAAACAATGCGAGCTATGGTTTCGTAGCAAGAGCTCTCCAACCACTGATAAACGACAGTTCGGTTCCTATCTCAGAGCGGCACCATATCAGACAGGTGGAAGAAGGGAAATTCTGGTGCCTAGGTACTATGGTCAGGTGGCAACGACTGAGAAAGTTTCATTGGAGGAGGGTAGTCTATCGGTTGTTGCAGTGGTAGGGAAATCTGATACGGTAACTGAGGACGATAAGGAGAGAATTAATGCTGTAATTAATTCAAAAGGCTTGGTAACGGCAGAAACGAGTACGGAGCAAGCAATGAAAGAAATTTATTCTCATAATATCAAAATTCCGGATTTTCCTCTCCCTAATAAAACGGAATCGATATTAATTGAGAATAAGGCTCTGTCAACGTTAACTGAAAGTAATGAGGGCATTAATTCTAGCCTCATTCTAGCGCCTGATTTGGAAAAGATGGTTGAACCAAAGAAAATGATTGAAACGGCAAGGTCAATTGAAAAGCGTTAGGTTCTAAAGACATAGGATTTTATGTATTTAGAACTCTAATGTGTAATGTTGGCAAACCATGATCAAAACAGGTTGTTTAGTCTTATTTAGGCTTGCTCAAAGTTGTGTCTTTTATGTAAAGTTGGAATCGAGTGGCTGCAAAAGTATTTGTTACTTTCGGTCTAGCTCGATCAATCAAAACTTAGACTCGATCGATCGAAAGTCGGCCAGATTGTTTTTTTCTGCAGGATTTCCAACTTAGCCCTAACTCCTAAAACATTTAGGGTTTTATGTTTTTGCCCTAGGTATATAAGGCAAACCTTAGCCACGTTTTAGTGTTGCTCATGTTGCTCATATTGCTGTTTATGTGAATCTCTTGTGAGATCCTTGAGGAGCTTTCCTTCACATAAACTTAGGGTTATCAAGAAGGAGATTACTTCAACATCTTGATGATCATTCAGTTGCTGCCATAAGAGCTTAAAGATACACAAGCGGGTGTGCTTGTATTTGCTGGAAGAATCCAAGAAAGAAGGAGTCCATGGATTCGGAGCTTGCACGTGGTCGTGTCAGTAAGTTTTACTGGTGGGGAGCAATAGGATGTTAGTGGTCTAAGTCCTATTGTATGAAATTCGATTCTTTCATATATTGGATTCAAGTTTACCTTGAGGATAGCTAAGTTAAATCCTCCTCAGGTTTTTTACCAGTTTGGTTTTCCTAGGTGATCATATCTTTGTGTTATTTATATTTCCGCTGCCATATACATGATATGATTGTTTGATTGTGATAACCTAGAATTGCATAATTTGACTAAGTTTATCACTTGGCTAATTAACTAGGTTAATCCAATTGTTGTTTAAGGAGTCTAAAAACCTAACAAGTGGTATCAGAGTAGGTAGCTCTCTTGCTGTTGATCTTTTAATCTCTAAGCTGATCCTTGACCTCTGTTGTCATGGAACACGGACACTCTTTAATTAGTTATTCCACCTCACTTTTATGGGAATAATTATGCCTATTGGAAAGTAAGGGTGAAAGCTTTCCTGAAATCCATTGATGAGAGAGTTTGGAATTCCGTTGAGTACGGATGGGAGAAGCCCACTACTCCTGTGAGTGAGTGGCAAACTTCTCAAAAAGAAGTAGCTGCGTTCAATAGCAAAGCTATGAATGCTATCTTTAATGCTATTTCTATGGAGGAATTTAAGAGAATGTCAAATGTTGAGGTTGCTCACTCTGCTTGGAATATCCTCCAAACTGTGCATGAAGGCACAAAGGCAGTTAAGATTAATAAATTGCAGCAATTAACATCTAGATTTGAAAGCATTAGGATTTTTGATGATGAAACTTTTGATGAATTCTATGCTAAGCTTAATGACATTGTTAATTCTGCATATAATCTGGATGAAATCTATGATCAACCTAAAATTGTTAGGAAGATTCTTAGATCTTTAACTGAAGATTTTAGACCCAAAGTGACTGCCATCACTGAAAGCAAGGATGTGGACTCCATCCCTGTTGATGAACTTGTAGGATCTCTTCAGTCCTATGAGTTGGACCTACCCAAAACTAGCAAATCCAAGTCAATGGCTCTTAAGTCAGTTGATGATGTTGAGGTTGGTGGATTTGATGATGAGCTCTCTGCTACTGAGATTTTTTACCTTGTCAAGAACTTTAGAAACTTTCTTAGGAATAGTAACATAAGGGGAAGAGGTACAAACACTGCTAAACCTAAAAACTTTAGGAAGAATGATCCCACTAAGGTTAACAACACTGAAAAACCTAGAGAAAAAGTAGGTCAATCTCCTAATAATTCTATGGGTCTTCAATGTTTTGGATGTCAAGGGTATGGTCATGTGAAATCTGAATGTCCTACATACTTGAGGTCTAAAGGTAAGGCTATGACTGTAACCCTTAGTGATAATGAAGTTTCTGATGATGAGTCTGGGTGTGACGAGGATGGAAACTTCATTGCTTTCACTGCTACTGCTGTAGTCAATGAAAGTGTGTTTGTTGAAAAGAACTCTTCTGATGGGGAACTCTCTAAGGATGTAGATCTTTAAGAGGCTTACAATAAACTTTGCAAAGTTGTTGCAAAGGATGCTATGAATGTTGAACTTGGCCTAAAAAAATTGAATCTCTTAAGCTTGATGAGAAGAATTTGCTTGTTAAAGTATTTGATGCTAGTGAACTTTTGAACAATGTGAAAACTAAGAATATGCTTTTGATTGATAAGGTTAAGAAATTAGGATTTATTTGTTGCTAGATCTACTAGTTCTAAACTTGATCAAATGTTGAGTGTTCAAAAATATCCTTTTGACAAATCTAGTTTAGGTTTTGTTAATAGCATCTCTGTGTCTGCACCACATTCCACAAATTTTGTTCCTACATCTTCTTCTGAACCTTCTGTGAGTAAGGTTGTGAGTGAAACTGTCAAACCCCCTGTGAGTGAGGTTGTCAAACCCATAGAAGTTTCACCATCTAGGAAGATTAGGGTTGATCTGAAAGAGTCTAAACCTAAGGAGTCTACCCTTTCTAAGGACAAGATGCATGGTAAACCTACATGGGTTTGTCATTTTTGTGGGAATCTGGATACATTCGTCCTAATTGTTACAAGCTTCAAACTGCTAAGAGAGCAAACAAACCAAAAGTGTCTGTGCCTCAAGCACAAGATCCTATGGCACTTATTGGTGAATTGGTAAAGGCTTTAAACCTTTATTCCAATCCTGGAGTTGGAAATGACTCTAATGTGAATAAGAACTCCAATGCTCGTGGTGCATCTAAAAGGTTTTGGATGCAAAAGGCTCGATCTAATTGAGTCTTTCTGACTTGGTTCTTGTGCTTCATTGCTCTACTCTTTGTGACCATTGTTCTTTGGTTTCTGTTTTTGTTGTCTTTTTGTTTCTAGGATTTGCATTGCATACCATTCATGCATTTCATTCATGCATTTCATTCTAGGATTTCTTTTGTTTTCTCTTTAAAAAAAAATAAAAAAAATAATTAAAAAAAAAAAAAAAGGAAACGGGAAGAAAATTGTGTTTGGCATTATTTTTCTTGGTTTTGAAAACAAAGTTGGTCAATTTATTTTCACATAACATGTCTTGTGTACCTTGTTTAGCTTGGATGCGCTTATTTATTGCACTTTGTTAGTTAAAACTTTGTAGTACATGTTGTGTGGGAAAGATATTTATGGTTTTTGATCACTTTGTCTTGATCTTGAAGTCACATATCTTTGATTGTCAGACTTGAACCTTTTGAGAAAGGCATAAATAACCATCTCATCACTATTCACTAGCCAATCATGAACACCTTAGTGCATATCGTAAGATTTTGTGCTCGAGAAAGTGTAGCACATGCACAAAAAGAACATAAGGTGAAGCCTCGGTTTAAATGCTTCAAATTGGTGTGTACATTATTGGGCTTAAAGCTAAATTAAATTATTAAAATTGGTGTGTACATTATCCTGGCTATTTAATAAATTTCTGAACAATTAAAATTTGTGTGTACAATATGAGGCAAATCAAGAAACTTACATGATTGCAAGTTTTTGTTCTAGGAGATGTGAGAGTTATATGATGTAACTCTTTTGGTGATAGTCTCTTTCAAATTCTATGTGATAAATTTTTTAGAATTTGTGTTTGATCTCTATTCACATATCACCTCACATGTATCTCAAGTTTTTACTAGTTGCACACACTACACAAGTTACTTTTTGCTATATTTTGTACATATTATTGTGTGTGTTTTTGGTTTGACCAACCAAGTTTGAAAATACCTTGAGTTATTATGCACAATATATTTGTAGCTTGAGAATTTAAAGGGAGAATGGTTGAAAATCAAATTTTTGGGAAAAACTGGGTTTAAAGCTTATGTTTTTGATAAAGTATTTCATCTCATACTCATGCATTTTGGTTAAAAAAAGATTCAATGCTTTGAGGAGTCTCTTGCAAAATTGCCTTGTTTTTCAAAAATTTTGTTTTTCCCAGAATTTTGATCGATCGAGGATGTTTTTCGATCAATTGAAATTGTGCTTAAAATGTCTTATGAGTCTCGGGTTGTTTCGATCGATCGAAAGTAATTTTCGATCAATCAAAAATTGTATGAGAAGTTTTCTTTTTAAAATCTGATTTTCAATTAAGTCAAATCACTTTTTCAAAAAGTTTTTTCTTTGCCCTCTCCATACGACTCGGTCAAGGCTCAATCCCTATTTTTTGTCTTTTCGATTATTCCTTTTGCAAGGTTTCTCTCTCCAAAGGCCGGTATGTCCAATATACCCTTCCTTTTTCTTTTATTTTCATGTTTCATGCATAAATTCATGCATTTTAAATGGGATTTTCGAACCTATTCACAATTGGGATTTTTGATGAATCTAGCTTTATTTTCTAAAATTGATCATTGGGTTTTGTTTATATGATGTTATAAACTTGTTCTTGATGAGTTAATTTGATCAATTTTGTGATTTGTGAGAAATTGGATTTTCTAGGGCTTGAATATACTCGAATTGGGGATTTTGTTCAAATTGAGTTTAATTGGTGAAATTGGTTTGTTGAATTGATGTAATTGATCATTATAATGTGTACTCTAGCTTGTGTGATGGTCAATTAGTCAATCTTTTATAAAAACAAACAAGTGGTTTTTCAAATTTTGGGGTTTTTGTTAGAAACTCTATGTTCAAGCCAATTTTATGAATATAAACTTAAATTAAACTTAGTTTCACTGCATTAGAACATGCATCATGATATTTTGACTGTCCATGTATCATATAGAATTGTTATTTCTATTTTTGTGCTAACTTGCAGTCTGCCCTTGGTTTGTGTTTTAGTTTTGTTCTTTTTAGTTCTATCTTTGTGTCTTTGTTCTTCCCTTAGCATCATGCCTAGGAAGACTAGAGCTAATAGGTCTATTCCCCCACCTTCTCCCCCTTCTTTTGACTGTGCGAGGTTTCCGAGTGAGAAAAACCAAGAGACCTTTGAGACACTGAACCTTAAGAGAAAAATATGGGCTGAGCATAAGGTGTTGTTAGATGAGGTTTGATGGTGCCTTAAAAATGTAGTCTTGTTTCATCCACATGAGTAGTCCATGAAAGAAAGAATGGGAAAGTGGAACGCGCTAGGCAATCTCCAAGAACCTCGTCCATCCTTAATAAATGACGGACGTGACCTCATCCGTCCCTAATGATAAAGGGCGTGACCTCGTCCGTCCATAATAACGGACGGATGATCATTTTGAACTTAACATGCCAAACAAACCAAAGCCTCCATTAACCGCAATGAAGCATCGGTCCAAATAAGGTAACTTCCATGGAAGTTATGGAAGCTATCTTTGAATTCTCTGGACTCCTCAACAATAGGAGCGGTTATCATGACAAATAACCATTCAATGTACCCTATATAAGCACTCCTCTACGTAGAGGTAATTCATTGAGACATTTTTCTAACAAAATAGTAAAGTCTTGTATTTTCCTGTTTACTTCAACCTACTGACTTTACCATCGGAGGATTCTGGATCGGCCACCACCGGTCTTCTCTGATTTTATTTGATTTTACAGGACTTAGCCTTCAAGATCATCAACGCCCGGAGACTTTCAGCCCACTGATTTCCAAGGATCTATCAGTTGGCGCCGTCTGTGGGAAAGAAATTTGTCGTCCTTGAACTTAATTTGTTGAGTTCTGCGATTTCTTTCTCTGATAAAGGGTTGAAATGGTTCGGACAAGATCTAGGGCTACTAGTCCAGGCCCTCAACAGAGCAGGGACGCCTTCAGTAACCTTCATCGTGGCCGTCAATCGGCGCCCACCATGCAACCATCTTCAGTCCACATGCAATCCATGGCCACTGCTATGGCGGAGTTAACCTGCCAGAACCAGGAGTTGGTCAGACAACTTGATTTAAGGAGGCAGCGTCACAAATGGAACACCGAAGGACAGACCCAGAGTCAAGAAGAGGGAAGGAATATTGAACCTGAAAGTCAGTCAAGGGGTACCGCTTCATGGAGGGTACCTCATTTGGAAAGGGAAATGGATCAAATGAGAAGAGTTATGGATGAGATGAGGGAGAATATGAGGAAAACGAACCCTGTAGAAGATTTAGTTCATAGGATTGATTCCCCCTTCGTGGCTTCCATCAATGCTCATCCTTTGCCACCCAAGTTCAAGATGCCTTCATTAGATTCGTATAATGGGACGCAGGATCCTTTTGACCATATTGCCACCTTTAAAACTACCATGCACCTTCAAGGGGTTCCGGATGAAATAATGTGCAGAGCTTTTCCTACTACCCTCAAAGGACCTGCACGAGTGTGGTTTAGCAAAATACCTCCAAACACAGTGACATCCTTCGAGGAGTTAAGCAAGCTATTCGTTAATAATTTTATCGGAGGGCAAAGGCACAAACGTTCTTCGTCTAGCTTGCTAACCATAGAGCAAGGAGAGAATGAAAGTTTGTGCTCTTTCATCATGCGGTTCAACAGGGATGCCTTGGTAGTGGATGAGGTGGATGATAAACTCCTTTTGGCGGCATTCTATAATGGGGTTCGTTCTGACTTGTTTATTCACAAGTTATATGAACAGGCGCCTCAGACCATGGTTAAACTAGTCCATTCAGCCCAGAACTTTTATGAATGCGGAGGATGCCATCATAGCCAAGAAGAGGAAGAGAGTTAAGAAAGTGGAAGCCAACCCAATGCGTCATTCGGAACAAGGATCTCGTCCTAAGAAGGGACGAACAGAAGATAGGAAAAATCGAGAGAAGAGGGCAGGTCCTTCAGCGCGAAATCAACAGTACACCCCTTTGAACGTGCCACTCGAGCAAGTCCTTATGCAAATCAAGGACGAGCCTTCCTTGAAGTGGCCGGAGAAGATGAAGGGAGATCCCAACAAGCGCAATAGGAATAAGTATTGTCGCTTCCATAGAGATCATGGGCATGATACGGACGAGTGCTTTGATTTGAAGCAGCAGATTGAGAATCTTATCAGGCAAGGGAAGCTGAGAAATTTCCTTGGACAAGACCACATGGACGAGAAATTGAAAGGGAAAGTAGAAGAGTCATCACGACCACCGCTCGGAGAAATAAGAGTTATCATAGGGGGAGGTTCTGCAGAACAGTCGTCCAAGTCAAAGAAGGCATACTTGAAAGTAGTGCAGAGCGTCCAACTCTCTGGACGATCACCGAGAGCAAGGACCACGGACGAGCAAGCAATCACCTTCACGGACGAGGATGCCGAGAGAATTCATCACCCTCATGACGATGCTATTGTCATCACCCTCCTCATCGCTGACTACAAGACTAGAAGGGTGCTAATAGATAATGGAAGTTCGGCTGATATTTTGTATTACCCAGCTTTTCAGCAGATGAGATTAGGACGGGACCGGCTTCGTCCAGCGAACTCCCCCCTAGTAGGTTTTGGTGGAATGAAGGTACAACCTGTGGGCATTATTTCATTACCAGTGATAGTGGGGGCATACCCGTAACAAGTCACCAAGGAGGTGAGCTTCCTTGTGGTAGATTGTTCATCCTCCTACAATGCCGTAATTGGAAGGCCGACTTTAAACAGTTGGAAGGCTGTTACATCTACTTATCACCTGTCGGTTAAGTTTCCAACAGAAAATGGAGTAGGACAAGTGCAAGGAGACCAACTAGCAGCAAGAGACTGTTAACTGGCTATGTTGGCCATGGATAAACAAATTCAGGCCATGAATATTGAAGAAAAGAGAGTCATGGCAGAACCTGTTGAAGTGTTAGAAGATGTTTCTTTAGACGAGAACAACCCTGAGAGGTGTACCAGGATTGGGGCAGATCTAGAAGAAAAAGTTAAGAAGGACCTCATCCAGTTTTTAAGGAAAAACACTGATGTATTTGCTTGGACTCATGAGGATATGCCGGGTATAGATCCCAGTGTCATCACTCACCGTCTGAACGTATGTCCTTCCTCAAAGCCAGTTCGACAAAAGAAAAGGGTGTTTGCCCCTGAGAGAGATGATGCTATTAAAGACGAGGTTCAGAAGTTAATGGCGGCGAAGTTTATATGAGAAGAGTACTATCCAGATTGGTTGGCCAACGTGATAATGGTAAAAAAGGCGAACGGCAAATGGAGGATGTGTGTAGATTTTACTGATCTAAACAAGGCTTGCCCCAAGGACAGCTATCCATTACCGCGCATTGACCAACTGGTGGATTCTATCGTAGGCCATAAATTACTTAGTTTCATGGATACTTTCTCAGGATACAACCAAATAAGGATGGATGAGGCCGACCAGGAGAAGACGTCCTTTGTTACTAGTCAAGGCTTATTTTGTTATGAAGTAATGCCCTTTGGTTTGAAAAGCGCTGGAGCAACATACCAATGACTAGTCAACCACATGTTTCGTCCTCAGATTGGGCAAAACGTAGAAGTCTATATGGACGACATGTTGGTGAAAAGCCTGGGCGAGGAGAAACATGTGGACGACCTGTAGGAAACTTTTAATACACTCAGGCAATACAGTATGAAGTTGAATCCCATCAAGTGTGCTTTCGGAGTGGCGTTAGGAAAATTTCTTGGGTTCATGGTTTCGCATAGGGGGATCGAGGCAAACCCAGAAAAGATTAAAGCAATTCTAGACATGAAGCCTCTGCAGAGTATCAAAGAAGTCCAGTCTCTTATCGGGTGAGTTGCAGCCCTCAACAGGTTTGTTTCTAAAGCTACTGACAAGTGTCTACTGTTTTTCAAGGTTCTAAGGAAAGCATTTGAGTGGATGGACAAGTGTGAAAGAGCCTTCCAAGATTTGAAAACCTACCTCGTTACGACTCTGCTGCTGAGCCCGTCCGTGACAGGAGAAGAGCTGTTTTTATATTTGGCAGTGACCCCGCATGCCGTGAGCTCAACATTGATAAGAGAGGAAGGAAAGTGCAAAAGCCAATGTACTATACAAGTAAAGCACTGAGAGGAGTGGAAGGACGATATCCATTAATGGAAAAGCTGGCCTTCACACTAATAAAAGCCTCCAGGAAACTAAGGCATTACTTCCAGGCACATGTCATCAACGTCATGACGGATCATCCACTAAAGAAGGCAATGAACAAGTTGGAGGCTGCAGGACAATTGATTCAATGGGCTGTCGAGCTTAGTGAGTTTGACATAAAGTACCAACCAAGGCATGCCATAAAAGCTCAAGCTCTGGCAGACTTCATTGTAGAGTTTACCCCAAATTGCGACAATGTAGGTGAGATGGAAGACAACCAGAAGTGGATCGTCCATGTGGATGGTTCGTTTACACAGCACGCAAGAGGAACAAGTGTGATTCTGCAATCTCCAGAAGGGGATAAACTCAAGTACAAAGTTCGTTTGCAGTACCAAGCGACTAATAATGAAGTTGAGTATGAAGCCCTTCTTAAAGGGCTGGAACTGGCTAAGTCAGTGGAAGCAAAATCAGTACTCGTCCTAGGAGATTCTCAATTGGTCATGGGCCAGATAAATGGGACGTATGAGGCAAAGGAAGGACGAATGAAAAAATACTTGGAAAAAGTGTTACAGCTTGTGAAGAAGTTCATGGAAGCTAACTTCGTTCAAATCCCAAGGGAGGAGAACACGAAAGCGGATGCTTTAGCAAAGGAAGCCTCAAGGATAGGAGCCATAGACGAATTCGATGAAGTCCAGTATGTCCCAAGCATAGATCTCCCAAAAGTAAAGCAAATAGGGAACGAGGAAAGCTGGATGAGCCCAATAATATTGTACTTGAAGGACGGAAAGCTTCCGGAAGGCAAGGACGAGGCCAGAAAACTCAGGGTTAGAGCAGCCAGGTATGTCCTTATGGACGAAGTCCTGTACAAGAGAGGCTTTTCTCAGCCTTATCTCAGGTGTCTGGCTCCGGACGAGGCAAACTATGTGTTGAGGGAAGTTCATGAAGGAGCCTGTGGAAACCATTCGGGAGCCAGATCACTTATCCATAAGGTCATCCGTGCAGGTTATTATTGGCCAACTCTCCAAATAGATGCAAAAGCTTATGTAAAGGTCTGCGATCAATGCCAACGGTTTAGTAACGTCCCCAGGCAACCATCAGAGTACCTAACCCCAATGACGGCCCCATGGCCCTTTGCGCAATGGGGACTAGACATCCTGGGTCCTTTTCCACTAGGTGTAAGGCAAATGAAGTTTCTCGTGGTTGGTATTGATTATTTTACCAAGTGTGTAGAAGCAGAACCCTTAGCTAATATCACACAACAAAATGTCAAGAACTTTGTATGGAAGAATATTGTGTGCAGGTTTGGAGTGCCCAGAGTGCTAATATCCGACAATGGACGACAATTTGACAATGCACTCTTCAAAGATTTTTGCATGCACTTCGGGATTCAGAATCACTACTCCTCCCCAGCCCACCCACAAGCAAATGGCTAGGCTGAAGTAGCAAACCGATCCTTGTTAAAAATAATCAAGACTCGGCTTGAGGGGGCAAAGGGAGTATGGCCTGACGAGTTACCAGGTGTTCTGTGGGCGTATAGGACGACAATAAGAACTCCGACAGGAGAAACTCCTTTCAAGCTAGCCTATGGAACTGAAGCAGTCATACCCGCAGAAGTGCACATGGCCAACCACAGGGTAATGGCATACCAAGATAAGGATAATGTGGAGCAACTCCGTTTGAACCTCGATTTGATAGACGAGGTAAAGACGAGTGTAGAGCAAAGGACAGCTAAGTACAAAAACCTCATGGCTAGGCAACATGACGCAATGGTAAAACCAAGGCGCTTCAATGTAGGGGATCTCGTCCTAAAGAGGGTTTCCTTGGCAACCAAGAACCCAGCTCATGGGAAATTAGGACCTAATTGGGAAGGCCCCTACATAGTTATCAACTATAAAAGACAAGGATCATACTACTTGGAGGCCCCAGACGGAAGGAAATTGGAGCACCCTTGGAATGCAGAGCACCTGAGGAGGTACTACTAGTGAAGTGCTGTCATGGACGAGCCTAATGGACGACAGTTATCCTGGATGAGAGCAAAGTCTAATTATGCTTGCTTTGTTTTTAATAATAATAGTTTATTGTTATTATGATGTGGTTATGGACGAAGTTATGGATTTGTTTGTATTTGTTTAACTCCTTATGGCACTAGCTCATAAGCATGTGCCTCATCTATGAACAATATCTATGCTATGTACATAATGTTGTGTGAATCACTGGCATATTACTTTTGTTCGAATTAACCCATAAGGAGGCAAAAAAGCTCAAGACGAAAAATTCTCTGGACGCGGAGAATGTAACGTCAGTAAACTTTCCTAAGGGAAAAGTAAAATCAAGGCATGCTCGTCCAAAGTAAAGGACGAGGTAAAATCTACCTTGAGAAAAACCACAGCCCAAGGCGTATTTGTCCATATTATGGATGAAGTAAGCTCAAATCCAGACCATGGACGAGGAAATGTATGGATGAGTGTTTAAAAACTTGTTTAGACCAAAAACATTCCAGTCCATGGACGAGCGAAATACAGGGTCTTACCTTCATTAAGCACGAAAATCAGCCAAGTCTAAGGATGGGTAACGCTGATAACTACCATTTCACATGGATGAATTACACTTAGTAAAATTCCAATAAAAATGGTTAAAGTATATATATGAAATGTAGATGAGCTAAACAAGAAATCTTGTATATGAAAACAAAAACTCTCGTCCATGCATATATAAAAGAAACAGCATTCATTCAATTCTTTTAAAGGCGGACGACCAACGTCCAAACATCCTTTGAAAACTTGTTTTAATAACTCGTCCTAAAACTATGGACGAGCCTAATGTATTTGAATTACATTGGAAGGTCCCAAAACCAAGGACCAAACAAAAACAAAGTGCTAAGTTTGGCGAGAACTCGTCCTCAAGCAAGGGGGCATTCACATTGGGGTCTTCCTTGGACGGCTGGGTAGAAGCATCGTCCTCCACATTAATGTCCTCGGAGCTAGTTTGAATAAGAGAACTGGTAGCAGCATTCAAATTAAGCTTGATGGTGCTGAAGTCCACTTCAGGGAAGTTTTCAACAGCGTCCAACCTGAAATCCTCAAAACCTGCTGCATAGTTGCAGTCTAATAAGTCCGTGAATTCTTTGGACGCCTTGAACTCAACGACTGCATCTTCCTTTGTCTTGGAGAGAAGAGTACTCAACTCATTGTTCTTCTTTTGCATATGATCAAGACAAGTATCTTTCTCCACTATGTCAGCTTTTAACTCCTCAATCAAGTTTTGATGTTCCGTCGCCTTCTCCTTGGCCTTAGCAGCTATCCCAACCCATTTCTTGCTCTCGTCCTTCACATTTTGGATTGTCGTCTCTAATAAGATCCTCGTCTTGTCCAACTCAGTGGCTTACCTAGACGTTGCGATGAATTTGGACATGGCCTACAAAAGAGACAAGATGCTAGGTTAGACGACAAAAAATTGCGAAATAATAAAAACGAGACGAGAGTAAAATTACATACCTTAAAGAGATCGTGAACACCTGAGTGTTCAAAATCCTTCAGGGACATGTCGTAACAGGCATTTATGTCTTCGTCCTTCACAGCTTCTTGGAAGCGGTCCCAAGCCAAGTCCTCGTTTTCAATGATATTCGAGGAGACCCTTGGAGGAAGCTGGGATGAGACAGATGCAGTCGTCCTGGGAGGGGTCTTGGACGGGGTAGTCTCAATTGGCATGGACGCGTCCACGTCAACAATTTGGACGGAAGGCCGAGGCTGAGGAAGGTTAGGTTTAGCTACCTTAGACGAGGCATGCTTAACTCTTTTGTCACGACGGCTGGGGAGACTTCCCAGATCCAAGTTTTTTGATAGGGACTTCCTTTTGTCCCCAGCGGATGGACGAGTCTGCGAAGGGACCTCAAGACGACTATCCCCAGCTGGATGAATTTGGGTTTGGGCCTCAGGACGATCCCCCTCACCAGCCACCCCCTTTTCTTTATTCCCTTTCATTGTTGTCATTCCTAAAAAAAAAAAAATATATGTGGGGGTGGAAAGGAAGAAGAAGGGCCTTTAGAATTAAAACAAAGTAAATAATGTAAAGAAGGCTTGGAATCTAAAACTTACTTCTTCTTACTGTAACTTCGTGTGCAAGTGCTTCGTTGGATGGGTCAGGGCCTAATCCCCACTTGGCAAGTCGTCTAAGCGTGACCAAGGAATGAAAGTCCCTATCCACGTGAAGACGAGCCCTGTGGACGCGGTCACGATGAAATTTACTCAAAGAAGGATGTTTAGCAGCTGAAAGGAAAGTAAAAGTTAGTTATGAATAAAAAAAAAATTAAAAAAAAAATTAAAAATAAAAAAAAAGAGGAGAAGGAAAAGAAAAGAAAAAGGGTAGCAACTTACCCTCAGGATGAAGGTTCCCTAAGTCCCCAGTGTAACGACCAAAAGTGTCCCGGCCAACGTCCACAGGATTCCCAGCCCAGAAGCCGGAGACGAAGAAAAACTCCGTCTTCCATTTTCTGTCAGACGAGGCCAGGGACCTTATCAATCTACAATCTCTACCCCTGGCCGTGAATTGATAAAAGCCAAGGGATTGATGTATTTCTAAAGGTTTGTAACAGTAAAGGAACTCGTCCACAGTAAGAGGACGGTCCCTTCCGAATACTTCCTTCCACAAAATTTGCATAGAGATGATCAATCTCCACGCATTAGGGTTGAATTGACATATTCCTAAACCTAACTTAACCAATAACTCTCTAGTAAAGGCATTTAAAGGAAATCTTAGACCCCCCAAAGGATAAGCCTCGTAGACGCCTGTCCCGAAGTGAGGGTTACAACACCATTCTCCTCGGACGAGCAACCTAGGGTTAACCTTGTCCGGAATTTGGTACCACACCCTAAGGTTTTGAAGTCTTTGCTCGTCTGTTTTGGAAGGACTATCTATTGCGCAACTATAAACAGTGATCTCCTCCTCGGCCAAAGGACCAGGTTAAGGGATGGTGGACGAGGTACCTGCCTGGGAACCCGAGGCCTTCCTAAGCTATTCCTATACAACTTCTACAGGAAATCCAGCGACGCCAAAAACATACTCCTCGTCCGTGGTATTTCCCCCACTACTATCACTAGTGCTACTAGAACTATTGTAACTACTCTCGTCGTTATACTCATCTATGGCTTTCTCCGTACTATTACTAGACGAGGAAACAAATTGTTTCCGATATTTTACAAAGAAAAATTGAAGAAAAACCTAAAAGACGAGAAAGGAGGGAATACCTGGCTTTAAGACGGACGAAGTCTATGGAAGCGAAGGAACTCCTAGACGAGGCTCTAGAGGAAGAGTGCCAGAGGCCGAAAATTTTGGAAATGTGAAGGGTAGTGGAGGTATATCACTATTTATAGGCAGCTGACTTAGGCACATAAAGCGACACAACCAATCAGGAAATGATACGTGGCGTTCGCCTTGGGGAGATAAATCGACGGGACTAGTCACCAATAAAATGATGACACATGGCACTCAATTCTGACACCAAGTACATACATTCCAAGAATATAACGCACTATTGCTTCTCCCCTGGACGACCCTTGTGAACAAGGGGGCAACTGATGGTGCCTTAAAAATGTAGTCTTGTTTCGTCCACATGAGTCATCCGTGAAAGAAAGAATGGGAAAGTGGAACACGCCAGGCAATCTCCAAGAACCTCGTCCGTCCTTAATAAAGGACGGACGTGACCTCCTCCGTCCCTAATGATGGGAGTGCGTGACCTCGTCTGTCCACAATAACGGACGGACGAGCATTTTGAACTTAACAAGCCAAACGAATCGAAGCCTCCACCAACCGCAATGAAGCACCGGTCCAAATAAGGTAACTTCCACGGAAGTTATGGAAGTTACCTCTGAATTCTCTAGACTCCTCAACAATAGGAGCGGTTATTATGACAAATAATCGTTCTGTGTACCCTATATAAGCACTCCTTTACGTAGAGGTAATTCATTCAGACATATTTCTAACAAAATAGTAAAGTCTCAGAAGTATTTTCCTTTCTACTTCAACCCACTGACTTTACCATCGGAGGATTCTAGACCGGCCACCACCGGTCTTCTCTGATCTTCTTTGATTTTTCAGGACTTAGCCTTCAAGATCACCAACGCCCGGAGACTTTCAGCCCACTGATTTCCAAGGAACTATCAAGGTTGATCCAGCCATTAGGGCTAATTTTGAGCATCGGGGCTAGTTGCCATTGTTGGATATTTCTAATCCTCCTCCTCCAGCTACCCTGATTAGTGAGTTCTTCTCGAACATCTCTATCTGCATCTATGATTCCAACACTTTAGTAAAGAGTTGGATACGAGGTGTAGAGTTCACCATTACTCTTATGGTAGTGGCTGATGCTCTAGGGGTACCATTGGTCCAGCACCCTGTCTATCCTTATGATGAGTCTCCACCCCTTGATGACGTTATGTCATACATCACTGGGTCTTCTATTCAGTGGGGTTCTGATCCTCGGATCACTTATGCTGAGCTCACTGAGACTACTTATCTTTTCTTTGGGATAGCTTGTCATTCTGTGTGGCCTATCTCTCATCTTCACACCATTCCTCTTAAGTGGTATGTATTTTTGTACGCTCTTGTTACGGACGCCCTTATTAGTTTCCCCCATCTATTTCTTCATTCTTTGAACGAAGTTTATAGGATTTCATCTGCAGCTCATGCTTTTGTTCATCCTATTTTCATTCATAGGATTTTGTTGTATCTTGGTCTAGATGACTTTCTCTCTTCTGAGCCCGTACATGTTATTGCTCCCATAGGTGCCTCCTTTCTTAGGCAGAGGGCTGCCCATATGCGAGCTGGCTCTAAACATCCTAGGACTGCGTCTTCTGGTACCGCACCCCCTTCTTCTTCTTCTACAGGTCCTTCTGGTGAGGATGTTGCTGATCCTGTTGGTGATGCTGCTGCTTCTGATGTTCCTCCACCTCCTTCGCCGTTCGCCTTCACCACCTCCTTTTGATGATGGCTTATGATTGCCCTTTGGCATTCCATCACAAAAAGAGGGAGTATATTTTGTCACTTGTAGAGGAGATTTTGTAGTTAGGGGGGGATTTCTTTTGTGTTTTGTGGAGCTAGTGGAGATATTAAATTGTATCTAGATGCTTCATTGTGTATACATTCCTTTGATATTTTTTTTGGGCTATTCATGTTAGGTGGAGATATTTCCAGTTACATTTATTGTTTCATATGATTCTTGTGTTCACTGCTTATTGATTTATATTTATGAGTTATTCATTGATATATGTCTTTATTTTGTGTTGTGTGAAAAATACAAGAAGGCTTGGTTTAAAGGGGAGTTAACATTGTTTTTGATGTATCTAACTTAGGGGGAGAGTTAGTTTACATACTTGTTGATTTACTGTTTTTCTGTCACACATGCGTTTATGCGTTTGTTAAATGTTTCAGGAATATACGGTTGATTTAGTCGTGCTGCTGTCTACATTTGCAACTGATGGATAGTAGTTAGGATTGGATTTGTTGTTTTGAGCATTATTTTTGTAAAGGGCTTTTATTTGTAAACTTTGAGCTTTTATTTTGTGTTTTGTCACAGATTGCCAAAGGGGGAGTTTGTTAGGTCCTAAAGACTTAGGATTTAATGTATTTAGAACTCTAATGTATAATGTTGGCAAACCATGATCAAAACAAGTTGTTTAGTCTTGCTTAGACTTGCTCAAAGTTGTGTCATTTTATGTAAAGTTGGAATCAAGCTGATGCAAAAGTTACTTTCGGACTGGCTTGATCGATCAAAACTTAGGCTCGATCAATCGAATCTCGGGCAGAATGCGTTTTTCTGCAGAATTCCAACTCAGCCCTAATTCATTTAAAACGTTTAGGGTTTTATGTTTTTGCCCAAGGTATATAAGGCAAACCCTAGTCACATTTTAGTGTTGCTCATATTGCTGTTTATATGAATCTCTTGTGAGATCCTTGAGGAGCTTTCCCTCACATAAACTTAGGGTTATCAAGAAGGAGATTACTTAGACATCTTGATGATCATTCAGTTGTTGCCATAAGAGCTTAAAGATACACAAGCAGGTGTGCTTGTAATTGCTGAAGAATCCAAGAAAGAAGGAGTCCGTGGATTCGGAGCTTGCACGTGGTCGTGTCAGTAAGTTTTACTGGTGGGTAGCAATAGGATGTTAGTGGTCTAAGTCCTATTGTATAAATTTCGATTCTTTCGTATAGTGGATTCAGGTTTACATTGAGGATAGCTAGGTTAAATCATTCCCAGGTTTTTTACCGGTTTGGTTTTCTTGGGTGATCATATCATTGTGTTATTTATATTTCTGCTGCTATATGTTTGATATGATTATATGATTGTGTTAACCTAGATTTGCATAATTTGACTAAGTTAATCACTTGGCTAATTAACTAGGTTAATCCAATTGTTGTTTAAGGGGTCTAAAAACCTAACAAAAAGGAAACTCCTTATTATCATAAAAGCTCACTTTGGGATTCTACTCTTACAAAAATTCCAGGATTGAGTTTCAAGGTTAATAAATTTCCTTCAAATCCAGCTGATTCGGTAACGTGCTTGAGAGGAGTTAATGAAGGGAGAAGGTACGGGTCTGATATCAATTATCCCACTTACTCTGATCACATGCAGGGTGTGAAAGGTTTTATGGGTGATCAAGTGCAGGGTCCAACGTGTTTACTGAGTGAAGATGTGGAAGTGTTTCCTAACAATTTTGTAAAATGGTTGTATTCTCACGTTAAGATAAACGACAATAAGGTTGTGCATAGTCTGGCTATAAATGCACTATATATACCAGATGATTAAGTATGGATGGAAGATATCCCATCACATATAGGTTTGATTTTATTATTGAATGTAGTTGAATTACATTAATAAAATCCATAAGTTTTCTTCTCTTAAAAAAAAAAAAAATAAAAATAAAAGCTAAAGCTTGTCAAGCAATAAAGTTTGTTAAGTAACTAGTATTTTTCTAAATTCTAAGAAGTGCAACGGATCTAATTCCAAAATAAATGATAATTACCTTATAACTCTTGCATATACACACGATGGAAGTAAGAAGAACCACAATTAAAATTAACTTCCCCTCAAAAAAAAAATTTTTAAATTAACTTTTAAAAAAAAAAAATTAAAATTAACTTTAAAAAAAAAAAAAATATATATATATATATATATATATATAAACTTAGGTGCATAAATTTGCATATAAATATAATTGATACAACATTATAATACAATTAGGAAGCATAATATTAGAGTATTTAGAATATAAAGGAACTTAAACATCAAATTATAACAGAATTAAAAGGACACTAGGCAGGAAATTTGAGTACAATTAAAACCTAACTTGGATTCTTTGATGATATGATATGTTGTGGGTTTAAAAGTACAATTCTTAGATAAACAAGGGGAAAAACACTTTAAGGGAATATTCTTTTCAGAGCATTTATTTAAAATTGCTATAAAACAGTAATCACCTAAAGTTATGATTAATTTTAAAAATAATATCATAATATAATATGAATGATTTAATATTTTTATTATCATTGTTGTTGCTGCTTATTTATATTTATTTATTCACTTCCTCAAATAAGAATAACAATAATGTTTTTTTCAAAAAAAAAATAAATAAATAATGTTGACCAAGGACAACTAGGAGTCTAGGACTGATTGAATTAATCAAGTGAGTCCTTTATCAATAGGTCACCTAGATCAACGGCTGAGCCAAATTTCTTGCATGATACTCCGAATTGTCGTTTGGGTGTCAAGAAAAGTAGAAAACCACCGAACGTGGTATTCCTAGTACAAGTTGAAAAGGGTTGAATTTAGGAGAAAATAAAAATAAAAATAACACTTACAAAACCCTATAAAAGCCCAATAGGTCAAGCGGCTTCATTGTCTCAACTCTCAACCAGTCTCTTCTCTCTCTGTGTGTGTTTGCTGTTTCTGTTACGTGAAAACAGTAGTATAACAGCACAATGGAGAAGATACTTGGTGTTGCAGCCCAGGGCAGGCCAAAAACGAAGATTGTGTGCACTTTGGGACCTTCATCACGGTCAGTGGACATGGTAGAGAAGCTTTTAAGGGCAGGGATGAATGTTGCTCGCTTCAACTTCTCTCATGGCACTCATGTTTACCATCAACATACCCTTGATAATCTCAGGATTGCCATGCACAACACTGGCATTCCCTGTGCTGTCATGTTGGACACTAAGGTACATACATGACTATCACTATATATCTTGCTTATTTGTTCAACAATGTTTGTGTCTTTTTTATGTCTAAATCTTGCTGGGCTTTATTTATTGAAGCTTATACTCTTCTTAGTTCTTTAGTCTTTGTTTTGTGTGTGTGTTTGTGTCTTTGTTCCCGCCATCTCCAATCTTAAACTAGCGTTTAGAAATAGGTAATTTGGTGCTTGGTGCTAGGGTTGGATCTTTTTAATTTCTTGACGTAGATTGTGAGCAATAGCGATGTCATGTAAAAGTAGGTTGGGTTTTTTGGTTGGTTTTAGTATTGGGTTGTTAGCTAAAGTTCCTTCTTCTTGAATAAGAGACTTGAATTGAATTTTACCTATACCAAAAACCAATTGATATCTTGAGTTATTTTTGCGAGAAAGAGAAGCAAACCAAAAAAAAAAAAGAGTGTTGGTTGTTACTTCTTGGCGAGTTATCTACTTTTCAGGTCTTTGGAGAGCAACTGTATGAGTTTTGAGAAAAATAAAGGGTTTGATTGTCCAAACAATAAAAAAAAAATTTCAATTTTGAAAAGCTTTCATATATGGATCTTGTCTTTTGGATTAAAATCATATATATTTTTATGAATCAAAATCATTAATTTTTCTAGATTAGTGAAACAAGATGCACTAGCAAATTTAAGACCTGAAATTCAAATGAAAACCTTTGTAGTACTAGTACCACTCACAAATTTTATTTTGATAAAGATACATCATAGAGAGTTGCGCAGAAAAGCTCTTCAGGATTCTATAAACAAATTTTATTTGGTTCCACTTGAAAGTTCTCATTCTGCAACCAAAATTCCCCACCAATTTATTTGTGTTTGATGATGATGATGATTCTATATATTAGCTCCGGTCCCACTTCAATAAGTCATCTGTTTTTAGTGTTTTGAACGTTACCCTATTATAAGGATTTTGACTGATAATTATATTTTGGAAATTGCGAATTATATAACAGGGGCCAGAGATTCGAACTGGGTTTCTAAAAGATTCAAAGCCCATTGAACTCCAGCAGGGTCAGGAGATTCTCATCACAACAGACTACAACATAAAGTGTGATGAAACTATGATCTCTATGAGCTATGAGAAGCTAGCTAAAGATTTGAAACCACAAAGCGTTATTCTGTGCGCTGATGGGTCAATTAGTCTCACAGTTCTTGATTGTGACAAGGAATCGGGTTTGGTTAGGTGTCGTTGTGAAAACTCTGCAGTTCTTGGTGAAAAGAAGAATGTCAATCTCCCTGGTGTTGTTGTTGATCTCCCAACCTTAACAGACAAGGACGTAGATGATATACTGAACTGGGGAATTCCAAATAAGATTGACATGATTGCTTTGTCTTTCGTTCGAAAAGGTTCAGACCTTGTTGAGGTTCGGAAACTGCTGGGAAAGCATGCAAACAATATCCTTCTCATTTCAAAGGTATGTTATCCTATAGGAAGAACTTAGTACATTAGGTTCTCCAATTAAATATAAACACGTCTTCCCATATAATATTATGTCAATTGTTGAAGTTAGCAAAACAAAAAATTAGTTTTCTTTTATACTTGTCCCATGATTTTGTATAAGCTGGATGACTTCTTTTCTGGAGATTGATCATGTCTTCGACACACACATATATATGCTGAATTGCAACTTGCAAGTCTGGCATTGTTTGACAAAGACAAATACTTCAAGTAGGCATTTTTTCGTAGTTCTGAACTTTCTACTGACTAATTTTTGGCATTCTGATAGGTTGAAAATCAAGAAGGGATTGATAATTTTGATGAAATTCTTGCAAAGTCGGATGGATTCATGGTGGCAAGGGGTGACCTAGGAATGGAAATTCCAATTGAAAAGATATTCTGGGCTCAGAAAATGATGATCAGAAGTGCCAACATACAAGGAAAGCCGGTAATAACAGCCACTCAGATGCTGGAGTCCATGACCAAATCTCCCAGGCCTACGCGTGCTGAAGCCACTGATGTTGCCAATGCTGTTCTTGATGGAACAGACTGTGTGATGCTCAGTGGAGAAACTGCCGCTGGTGCCTATCCTGAAATTGCTGTTCAAACTATGGCCAAAATCTGTGTAGAGGCAGAGAATTTCATAAATTATGGAGACCTTTTTAAGAGAACAGTGGAAGCTGCACCAATGCTTATGAGTTCATTAGAGAATTTGGCTGCTTCAGCAGTGCACACAGCCCATTCAATGAAAGCAACTCTGATTTTGGTCATTAGCAAGGGTGGAAACACAGCAAAGCTGGTAGCTAAGTACAGGCCAAGTGTGCCAATAATTTCTCTGGTGGTTCCACAGATAACAAGGGACGTAATTGACTTGTCATGGTCTGTTAAAGCTCCACTAACGCATAGCCTTATTTATAGGGGTCTGGTGCCTGATTTATGCCCAGAATTGGCAAGCGAAGAAGCTATAGAATTGGCCATTCAAAATGCAAAGGGTCAGACACTTTGCAAGACTGGAGACTCGGTCGTTGTGTTGCATGGACTTGACACTGATTCCGTGATCAAGATCTGTACTGTTAAGTGATTTTCAGAGGCCAGTCTGTTGGTTAAGGGTACTAAAATTTTGCAGCAGTAGAATTTCTTTCCAAGTTTCTTTTTATTTTACTTCAGGTTATCTTTTTTGTTGGCTAGTTTATGGTTTTCCCAGTGTTAGAAAAACAATTTGACATACATGGTCATTGAATTTCGGTGAGAACTTTAGAGATGAATTAATGTGTAACTGATTTCAAATGCAGTGTCACCTAAGTTTTGTCAATTCCTCTGCGTATGTGCATGTAATTCAAATTTTTTTGAATTGATTAAATAATCAGGGCTTGTACGTTCGTGGATATCAAGGTTATAAGTTACATAGTCCTCCTTGGCTCTTCCAGCTTAAAAACAGTGAGATTTAGGTGTCATTTGCAACACAGGCTGGTGACATCCATCTCTTTCTAAGTAAACACATAGGGAAACAAACATATTGTTACCTCTTATATTGCTCGAGTCATAAGCAACAATAAGACAGTTTGATATTAAAAAACATTCTCTCCCCCCTATGAAAAACACAAATTGACCTGAAAAACAATTTTTGATAACTTTGAGGAAAGTATATAGAAACGTTGACTTTGAAAGCGATGATAGTTCATATCAACATAAACATCCTTATCATCACAACACACACTTAACACCATATGACATACTTACACGTGTAAAAGAGTCACAAATCCTTCTAATTATGAAATTTTGATCTTAAGCTCAAGTTTGGGGCTAATTTACTCTCTAATCTCCTCCAAAA
Source organism: Quercus aquifolioides (assembly GCA_019022515.1). Classification (NCBI taxonomy): domain Eukaryota; kingdom Viridiplantae; phylum Streptophyta; class Magnoliopsida; order Fagales; family Fagaceae; genus Quercus; species Quercus aquifolioides. The sequence goes on along the minus strand of CM032325.1, from coordinate 16,338,688 downwards.
ATCAAGATATTAACATCCTATAATCAAGAATCTAATCCTAAATCCCAAAATTTCATCAAACTATGAATGTATTCACATTCAATTGGCTTAAATCCTTCTAATTATGAACAATTCCCAAATTCCAAAACCCTAGACTATGAAATTTTGAAAATATAAAAAATATTTGAAAATTTTTAAGCAAAATTACAAATTACAACTTCTAACTTTGACTTGTTTTCAATTCATTATATTAAGGGATTTTTTCTTTCTTTCTTTCTTTCTTTTAGGTCCACCAAATCTACGTCATTTTGGAAACTAAATTTACTAAACTAAGAGTGATATTAGATGGAACTATATGGAATGACTAAATTGAAAAAATAGTAAAGTTAAAGGATTGAGTTGAAAACATGTCAAAATTGAAAAAGTGTTGTTTATAATTGATGATGCACAAAATTGACAATGAAGCAATAGTCCATATACGCAATGACTAGAGGTACCTGAAGAATAAAAGGTGAAGAACCTACAAAGAGCACCGATGGGGCACTAGCCAAAAGCCCTCCGAAAGTTAAGTCAGTGATTGAAGGATCTCCAATAACTCCAAAAATATGAGAGCTAAGAAATTCACGTATTGTGGAGAAGAGGGAGCTTGGTGCTTATATAGTGGTCTAGAGCTGACTAAGATCTCGTGATTGTAGGTTCTTCCCTTATAGGGAGAGCATGGAGTTAAGAATTCGAAATCTTTGGGCCTAGAGTTAAGATCTCGTGATTGGAGGATACGAATATATAGAAGGATATCTCGGTGTGGCGTGCAAGTTCTTTCCATATGGAGATATTTGAGTGGAGAGCACGTAAATGGTGTGGAGCCAAGTATAAAGGGTTGTTGGTTTGTGGCCCTTAGTTGGCCGTACAAGATGCCCAACAATTGGGCATCTGATAGCCATCTTGAGCCTTATCAGAGGCATGGGGACTTGATGATGCCTTGAAAACTAAAGATGTCAATGAGCCTGACGATGCAAGAGGATCCGGACGGAGCCAATGTGGTGTTGCACTTCTTTAGTGACCGAAGAGGCTTTAGTGACTAAAGACGCTTTAGTGACTGAAGACTCTTTAGTGTTAGACAAATTTTTTGGGATTGTGAAAATCTTCCCTATCGATAATTTAGCCAAATATTTATTTACTTAGGGATGCTTTAATTGATCTTGATTCCAAAGTTTCCACCTGAGAATATCCTTCCTTAAGAAATCCGGGTTTGTACTTATTAACTTGCAACTCTAAATGAGGCTAATATAAAAAGTTAACTAACGTTATACATTAAGATTAAAGTTTAAAAATATGAACAAAATTTAGTTACAAAATTGGGTGTAGCCTAAGACTACAACCTTACTCAATATCATTAACATTACTACATATTTTAAAAATCTAACCATTGGATTGCATGTTCTTTATACTCTTAATACACATGTCAAATTTTGTGTCAATCAGATATTTTTTACTATATGATCTATAAGATTATATTTTATGCATAATTTTAAATTACAAAAAATTGCAATTTAAGCAATTTATTGATGATATAGCTATTGATCTTTAATTTTATAGAAATTTTGCAAACATGTAGGGTATAAGAAGAAAATGTAATCCAATAGTGGATTTGTCAAAATTCACCTCCAATAAAAAGATATTAAGTAAGGTTATAGTCTTAAGCTACAACCAATTTTCTAACTAAACTGTCCTAAAAATATACTCATTGACCCCTGTCGGGGACGTTTTTGCAACAAGGGCTGAAAATGCGAGAATGACCCAAATCTCCCCTTGGGTTCTTTAAAAGTGTTTATTGTGGAGAATCAAGCCCAAAATTCCAAATGTATAATGAACAAAAGGCTAATGGTGCTTTGACAAGAGGAAATAAAAGATGCTTATAACAAAAGTGTAGAAAACCATAAAAACATAACAGGTCTGAAACTTCGACCCGCAGTCACACAGAAGAGGGAATTGAGGGAGGTTGTGAGGAAGAGAGGGAAGGTTCCCCTGTACCCATATTTCCACCCTTAAGGTTCGGATTTGTGAGATTGTTGACTAGCTGAATGGGTTTTTGATCTGAAGTTTCAGCTGTCTAGGTAGAACGTGGCTGGTTGGTTTTTTAATTGAAGAAAGACTCTTGTCTTGAGCTTGGGGTGTTGCTCCCAGAGTAAAACATCCTCCCTTATTTTGAATCTGATTGTGGAATTTATATTGAGTTTGGGGTGCTCTAAGTAACTGGTTTTTGGTTAATAGAAAAGACTTTGGACCCTAAGGTGTTAAACAATGAGTGATTTTCAGGTTTGCTTTTGTTTGGATAAAAGGAAGGATTGCTTTTATCATCATTAAGGGAAAGCTTGACTAAACCCTCATTGGCTCCTCATTTTCAGTTGTTTCAGACTATTGGGAAGCTTAACTAGATGAGAGCTAGCAGCTGAAGTTGGCCAATGAGAGCCAACCATTTTTAAAGGAAAAAAAAGGTTCGGACAGAAACTTTGGCCACAGTCACACAGAGCATAAAAGCTGTTTTGGGGTGGAAATTTTGGATACAAGACCTCCTCCATGAGCCTGAGGTGCTACCAGTGTCCCTTGCCCACTTGGTAGCACGCATGGGCTGAGCTCATGCAAAAGGTCCGAAAGGAACCGACCCATACCCTCCAAACCACACTTCCTCAATTTCTCCGATATGTCTTATGGGCTTGGGCCATGCTTAAAAGAATAAATAAAATATAATACATAAATTGAGCCCACAAAGAAGTCGGGCTTAGTTGAATCGGGCTTGTACGAAATGTGTCGCGAAAACGAGTATCAACATTAGCCCCCCGAGCACGTGTGGCGCTTGCGGCATATGTGTGAGTAGTTGATGTTTCTCATTGCTTGAAAATTTTGCGAGCTTGGAGATTAGTCCATCCAAATGCTTCATTTTTTGTTGAGAAGGTACGGATCGATGAAGCCCATTTGTAGATATATTGTGGCTTGCAGAGACCACTTGTAGAAAACTCTCAATTCAAAGGAGCTCGCTTGTAAAAGTTTTGTGATCTCAAACATGGGCACTTGATGGTTATTGGTTCCGCTAAAGAACATCAATTGGTTGATACATGCAGCACCTTATGTGTAATATGATTCAAAACACCTCAAGAAAAGGCATAAGACTTGACTTTCATGCTCACATGTAATTTTAGAATCTTTTCCTTGATGACTTTCATGACCACCATGGTGATTTTAGCATCTCTTTCAATTGGATGGCATGTGGCTTTAAGCCCACCACGTCACTTAAGCTTTGCAATCTAAAGCTTGGGTTTTTGTCTTGTCTTTAAAATGCCCACTTTTCATTTCCTTGGTCTTCTCCAGGTGACTCCATCCTTTTGGCTTTTCCATTTCACGCCATATACTTAGGAATCTATTAAATCAATTTGCTTTTCATTTCTCTTTTTTTTTTTTTTTTTGTTGCTGTCACCTTCGGATGCATCCCACGCCTTTTCCACTTGTGATGTAATCACTATGACTTTGCCTCTTTCTTTGGCTTCTTAGCATAAATCACTTCTCCAAGAGCTTCAAAACTCCTTTTTCGCCCAACTCTTGAAGTCATGTTCTTGTAAATATTTTATTTTTATAAAATCCCTCAAGCTCTTCAAATCTTCCGAAGCCTTGTTGTAGCCATCTTCAATCTTGCACCTATGTGGCCAAAACCCAAGGAGGACGGTGAGATGGTGGTTGCAAAATGAAGGAGATCAGAGCGACGACATTCCACCACAATAATCAGAGAAGTATAAAGATGCTCGTTGCAGGATCTAGACATGACAAAGTGTTGCCACTGAAGAAGAGAGAGAACCCATCGGCAAGGAGCGAGGTTGTTTTGTAGGTAGCATTGAAGGCATTTTGCGGCAGCTCGACGCCCATGGCTGTGGGATTCGTTTGCACCAATCTTGGCTAAGCAATGTCGACAGCGAAGAGAAAGGTACCCTCGTCAGTGGGGAACAAAGTTTTGTTGTTGGAGGATGATGCCAAACATCGCGACAAAAATGTCGGGGACGTTTTTGCGACAAGGTGTTGAATTCATTCTTTGAGCAAACTTAATAAATGCGAATGCATGATGCCCACCTTGGCGAGCTGATTTTTTTTTTTTGTTCGCTATGCCTTGGTTGTGCTTGTTGATATGTTGAACGTGCTATTCAATTCAATTTGTAGGGTGGCTTTTCCTTGGAAAAATGATAGTCTTATTGTGTCGATTCATGAGGTTGAGTCATTGTTCTCATTGAAGCCGAAGCTCATGTCGTAGCCGATTCCCATTGATTTCGATAGTCATGGAAATTAGTTTGCAATGCGGCTATGCTTGACTTCGTGTTGGAAGTAAATTGTCCCCATTGTTTGTTGTAAATTTGAGCGAATTGGGAGATGATGATGAAACGACATATTGAAGATGATTCAATTTTTTAGTAGCTTTATTGTTGGCCAATTTGGTGAGATCGTGTTTGCCAAAACTAATTTCGATGAAGTCGTAGCCATGAGCGGTACTACTGGCTGTCTTGGGATAGCTTATTTGAGATAGAATGGAGCGAAGATATCACTCGGCGATGTAGTATAGGGGTGTGTCATAGCTACTACATTGGTTGGCAGCCCCCTGTATTGTATTCTTGTGATGAACGCAAGTAAGAGTGATAGTCACCAAGTGGTAGTCGCTTATCGATTCAGCAAGCTTGAAATGAAAGTGTAGGAATGAAACTTGAATTTCTAGTGCAGGGGCGCATAGCAGTTGAGTAAGCCTTTAGCCCCCAGCAATGCCATTGAGAGTAAGCCATGTGTTGCATAGCTTGATTATGAGCATGAATTGGAGGAGCCGAAGTTGATGATTCCATGTTGCCGTCACTATTCCTTCTATGTAATTGTCGACAGCCTCGACACTTTGCACAGACAGCAGCTCCGTCTATTTGAGAATGAAGCCGCGATTTGTCTGGCGAGTTAAAATTTGTTGTGGCAAGTCAAAATTCGTTGTCAACCCTTTTCATGCCAATAGGGATTGTTGAGTGTGTTGTAGCATAATCTCTTGTAAGATGGCATTGGTATAGACAATCATGATGTCGTTGTTGGCAATTTCATTCCCGAGGCCAATCCCACTGCTAATGTATCATTTTCTGAGGTGGAAGCCGCTGCAAACAACAACGTAGAGCTACAATACATAGTACCATGCCAGCCGTTAGTAACTTTGAACCATTTGGTCCGTCTCTCACTTGCGGCTTCAAAGTAAAAAAGAGAGTGACTGCAAGCCAAGGTCCCAAAGATAGTGACGTTGGATGGTGACCATGACTTTGCTTCAACTTTTTCCTTCACCTACTTTCTTGCTTTCCCTTTTCTTTTTTTTATCCGACTGTCTTGTATTGAGCTCCAAGCTTTGAAATTTCGAACTAGTTGAAGTGTGTAATATGGGCTGCTGCCATAGAGACATTTTCTCTTGTATTTCATCCTTGTGGACAACCCACTTATGTATAGAGCAGCTCTTGTCTAGTTATATTGGTGCCACTTTGAGTTTATATTATCATAGTTAGTTGACATAATTTGCATTTATATACAAAACGAACATATATGATATTTGGATGTATATTTTGTATTTTGGAATGAAAAATTAATTTGTACCTTAAGGATGTATATGCTTGTAATTTATACCTTGAGAATGACTTTGTACCTTTCATTGATAGGCTATGAACACGTTTTGTTGTGAAAACAGCCCATGTATGGCTCTGAGCAGTTGAGTATGTTGAGGAGAGCTTGCTTGGAAATGTCATGTGCTCTTTGTGATTGAGTAGCATAATTTTGCTAGATTATATGCACTTAGTCTCTTGAGAATGACTTGTGGTTGATTGGATAATTTGTGAATATGACTTTGCCTTTGCAAGGACAAGTTAGTAGACATGTTGCTTGGTTGTCACGCCTTTGCGAAAAGGTTTTGGCTAAGCGCACATTTCGCTGCCTGTGCACCATTGTTCAGCACTCTATTGACGGACAGATTTGGTTTCACAAATAGCACCTCATATATATTGAAGCTTGGCTCGCCGTTTGGTAGTCGACTTATTCTCGACATATATTAGGTTGCTATTTCGTTAGTTTCAAGAAGCCCCCACATATGGGCTGCGTTTACGCATGTTGCGGCTCATGGTGCACTTGTTTGTCACCGTTTCATAGAGGCAATCACGTTCTCACATACATAGGCTTGCTAATTTCTTAAGGAAGGATTTTATCCTCACGTATAGCAAATTACCATGTGGCAATGAGATAGTGATTTGTTGCGTCGATTTTCCCATAATGTTTTAGGGATGATTATGTCCACCATGTAATGGATTGCTATGCTTGAATTATAAGATATTGTGTTGGCTTAAATACCGCTTCGTAAGGCTTGCCGTTAAGAAAATGTTGGCTTTCCCTACTTTGTCGAGGGTATTGCATCCTCGTAAGTAGGGGTCTTGCCACATATGAATGATATGACATCTCACCGGCTTCCTAATCATTCGGTAGAGATTTCCTTTTGAGCACGCATTGGCTTTCCTACCTTGTTGAGGGCTAGTCGTGCCCTCACAAGTAGGGGTATCGCCATAATAAAATGTCTCATTGGCTTCCTAGCCATTTGAGAAGGCTTACCATTGAGAGAGTATGTGTTTGGCATTCCCTACCTTATTGAGAGTATTTTTACCCTCGCATGTAGAGGCTTTGCCGTAAGAGTAATTTGTTGGTTTTCTTGCACTTCACAAGGTTTCTCATTAGAAGAAAGCTTTGGCTTTCCCTACCTTATTGAGAGTATTTTTTACCCTCGCATGTAGAGGTTTTCTTGCCGCTTCGCAAGGTTTCTCATTAGAAGAAAGCGTTGGCTTTCCCTACCTTATTAAAGGCATTACACCTTCGCATGTAGGGATCTCACCATGCTTCGATAACATGATAGTTTGTCGGCTTCCTAGTATTTCATAGGGCTTGCCTTCGAAAATTGGTATAAGTGAGATGTATTGTTGTCGCTTATGAATGAGATGTCAAAGCGACAAATGATATGCTTCTTGATGAGTTTGGCTACAAGCATTCTCATCGCTTTTCTTGAGTGCAATTGCTTCCGCCCACTTAGTGAACTATTTAGTGGCAGCAAAGACCCGAATGTACTCATTCAAGGGTGAATGGATAGGTCCGATGAGTTCAAGCCCCCGAGTATAAAAGGCTATGGAGTGCTCATGTCTTGAAGGCTTATATGGTGTGTGCGTATAAGCTTGGAGTGCACTTGGAAGTGTGGCGACTTTAGCGAATTTGGTTATGCCAAAACAATGGTATCCTATCGCCAAGAGTTGTTGGTAGGATTTATTCCTCCCTTAGTATTCACCATATTCCTCCAAGATGAATTCCAAAAATGGGGTTCCTCATTTGCTATATAAAGGGAAAAATATAATTCCTCTTTGTCGAAGATTTGTTGTGCCGCAGACAGCGTCTCCATACTCAGCTAACTTGGCTTCTAATTTTGAGACAATGATAGGCTAAGCGTCGGAGATGTCGATATAGGGTTGTTTCATTCCCAGCACAGCGGTTTTTCTCCCAAGCTTCGATTAGCCTATTGTCGAAGATACATGGTACCGCAGATAGCGGTTCCATACTTTGCTTGCTTGGCTTCTAACTTTTGGACAATGATGGGCTAAGCATTAGAGACGTCAGTATAGGGTTGCCGCATCCCTAGCACAACAATTTTTTTCATTGGCCTCTATGCCGCTTATATCAAGCTTTCACATCAATACTAAGATTTCACTCGAAAATCTTTGGAATGGATTTCTAGCAACTAGCTTGTGATTTTTGAGTTGTTTGACATCAATGTTTAGAGCAAGCTCTAGTGAAGCATTCTTCAAAGGTGCACACGAACTTTCCTTATTAGTTGGCTTGGCCGTGGATTTCAATTGCAAGAATTGAGTGACAAGAACAATTTTCTTGATGATGGCAACATTTGAACTTCCCTCTTCATGTATAATCTCAAATTCAAGAAGGATTAAGGTGTTGTCATGGCTTAGAATGCATGCACTTGTCATGACTTGAGATATATGAATATGCCATGGCTTGGCGTGCATGAATCAACCAAGATTTTGGATGCGTGAGCTCGTCATAGCTTAGCGTTCATGACCGTGTCACTGCATCGGTGAGAGGGATTTGAGTTCGGATTTTCTTTGTTGTTGGGTGCCCTGAGAAGGTTTCCGTTTCACCCTAAGTGCAAATGTGATTTAAATTAGTAAGCGATAGTCATGGCCAAGCGAAGTAGCATAAATGACTTATAAAAAATATTTTGATTAAAATTTTGAAAAATTAAATGGTTTAAACGATATGTATAAAAAAAAATGAATAGTGAAGAGAGTGCTCGAGAGTCTTAGCTTAAGCGTGCTTTAAACGATAGTGTGTCGCTCTTATGACTTCAAAACTTGGCTTATGAAATGTCGCTTCTTAAAGACTTGATGTATGGTGTGTCGCAACCTCAAGGCTTGGTGCATGGAACGTCTAGCGCCTTTCGGTGGGCCATTTAGCTATGGCCTTTAGCTCTTTGGTGAAGACTTCATTTAGCGGTGACGCCAAAAATGTTTAGCTGCGAATGGGTCGCACATAGCAGCAATTATTGTTGTGCCAAAATGAGTTAATCACCCGCGGCAACCCCCATATGCTCGGTGCTGGCTCAGCAACAATACAACTTGATGTATGGTATGTCACTACCTCAAGGCTTGGTGTATGGAATATCTATCGCCTTGCGGTGGGCCATTTAGCTATGGCCTTTAGCTATTTGGTGAAGACTTCGTTCAGCGGTGACGCCAAAAATATTTAGCTGCGAAAGGTCGCACACAGCAGCGATTGTTGTTGTGCCAAAATAATCTAGTCACCCGCTGCCGCCCCCATATGCTTGGCGCTAACTCAACAACAATACAACTTGATGTATGGTATGTTGCTACCCCAAGACTTGGTGTATGGCATATCTAGCGCCTTGCAGTAGGCCATTTAGCTATGGCCTTTAGCTATTTGGTGAAGACTTCATTTAGCGGTGACGCCAAAAATATTTAGCTGCGAATGGGTCGCACATAGCAGCAATTATTGTTGTGCCAAAATGAGTCAATCACCCGCGGCTCCCATATGCTCAGCGCGTGAGGGGTTCTTGGTTTTGAAATTGATGTTTAGAGCTTTGCATTGTTGATTATTGGTTAGAACTGTCATTCCCTTTGCGATTGGATTTGTGGCTCGCCATTTTTGCATTTTCAAGCTACAACAAAAATTTTCACAAATATCATGTAAAGCAAGAAATATATGATGATTTATCCATAAGAATGATAGCTAAAAAATAATAATATAGATGAGTGGAAGAAATTTTTTTTTTTTCTTGAATAAGAAAGTTGATTCTCCCTCCGTCCTTCACTTCTTGGGTGGTTTCTGGAGGTTGGAGCTATTTTGTCACATGATTTGGAGCATCTCCAGTAGCTCAATGAGCTGAGGATAGAACTTTTTCAAGCTCAACTTCACAATGCTCTTCTTGCACGGTAAAGCATGATACGATTTCCCTTGGAACAACAAGTTAGTGTGAGAAACACCATCTCTTTACTGGTTCCACACCTTTGGAGGCACCATTTCTCTTGTGTCAGCTGCTTGACTCCCCAGCGGAGTCGCCAAAATGTCGGGAACGTTTTTGCGAGAAGGGCTGAAAATGCGAGAATGGCCCAAATCTCCCCTTGGGTTCTTTAGAAGTGTTTATTGTGGAGAATCAAGCCCAAAATTCCAAATGTATAATGAACAAAAGGCTAATGGTGCTTTGACAAGAGGAAATAAAAAATGCTTATAACAAAAGTGTAGAAAACTATAAAAACATAACAGGTCTGAAACTTCGACCCACAGTCACACAGAAGAGGGAATTGAGGGAGGTTGTGAGGAAGAGAGGGAAGGTTCCCCTGTACCCATATTTCCACCCCTAAGGTTCGGATTTGTGAGATTGTTGACTGGCTGAATGGGTTTTTGATCTGAAGTTTCAGCTGTCTAGGTAGAACGTGGCTGGTTGGTTTTTTAATTGAAGAAAGACTTTTTGTCTTGAGCTTGGGGTGTTGCTCCCAGAGTAAAACATCCTCCCTTCTTTTGAATCTGATTGTGGAATTTATATTGAGTTTGGGGTGCTCTAAGTAACTGGTTTTTGGTTAATAGAAAAGGCTTTGGACCCTAAGGTGTTAAACAATGAGTGATTTTCAGGTTTGCTTTTGTTTGGATAAAAGGAAGGATTGCTTTTATCATCATTAAGGGAAAGCTTGACTAAACCCTCATTGGCTCCTCATTTTCAGTTGTTTCAGACTATTGGGAAGCTTAACTAGATGAGAGCTAGCAGCTGAAGTTGGCCAATGAGAGCCAACCATTTTTAAAGGAAAAAAAAGGTTCGGACAGAAACTTTGGCCACAGTCACATAGAGCATAAAAGCTGTTTTGGGGTAGAAATTTTGGATACAAGACCTCCTCCATGAGCCTGAGGTGCTACCAGTGTCGCTTGCCCACTTGGTAGCACGCATGGGCTGGGCTCATGCAAAAGGTCCGAAAGGAACCGACCCATACCCTCCAAACCACACTTCCTCAATTTCTCCGATATGTCGCATGAGCTTGGGCCATGCTTAAAAGAATAAATAAAATATAATACATAAATTGAGCCCACAAAGAAGTCGGGTTTAGTTGATCGGGCTTGTACGAAATGTGTCGCGAAAACGGGTATCAACAACCCCAATTTAATTACTAATTAAATTTTTGGTTCAAATATATATATATTGTAAGGACTAGATTTGAATTCCTAGCCCAAAATATGAATGGACTTAGGATCAAAAATCCTAAAACAATGAATTTGTAGAGAAATGGGTTAGAAAACTGGGTTTTAGTTAATCGAACAAGTTAAGTAGGTTGGTGACGAAAGAGTGAAGATAGACAAGTTTAGACTTAAATGTCCTCAGCAATGTCCAAGGAGACTGGTTCTTATATAATGCTCTTAAATATGGTTACAAGTCTAGTTCTAGATTGCTACATTGTTTCTTCTCTAATTTTCCGATCCCCTAGTCTCGTTGCTCCCTCCTTCTTTTATACAGTCTTTCCTTTTCATCCTTGCCTTCCACGTGCATATCAAATGGTTTGTGCTAATATTTGTCCTATCAGCACCTCCCATAAGTCTTCATGTAGTAGCTGTAAGGCTGAAATCCATTGTTCAAGTATCACCTCCACATTAATGCGCTAGGGAGTTAGCTGCAGTACATTTAATGCGGAGGTAGCAGCTTTCTTCTTAAATATTTTAGGACACTTCCCTATCCTGAGCTCCCATAGTGCTTATCTGTATCAACTGAGTGCTTGTGTGACGTTCTCCCGGACGGCAGACCACCTCTATGGACCTCGGCCTCAGTTAGCCGAGGAGTCTCTTATTCTCGGCATAACCCCCTAAGCCGTTATGATCTAAACTGACTTTTCCGTTTACCAACATGGGTTCTTTTGACAGCGTTTAATCCTCCTTAGATGCCTTTAGTCCTCAGCTTGGGTCTTAGGTCCATTATATGCATAAATAATGGGCTCCGGGGCCCAATGTCCCTACATATATATATCTCGCATGTATGGTAGAATGGGCTGCTAGGAACTCTGGTATTTGAGAACTTAAAATACCTAATAATCTGTACCAGTATGAGAAATCTCTTTCAAATTATACCCATCTTTGCAAAACTTCTCAAAGACTTCAAAATCCAAAAATGGGCGAATGCAAGGTGAGAGAGAGAGAGAGAGAGAGAGAGAGAGAGAGAGAGAACACATTGCCTGAAAGGATAAGAAGAAGAAAGTGGAAAAAGAAAAAAAAAAAAGGGGGGGCAAAATTTTTAGTAAAATTGGGCCAATCGTAAATGGTATTGTTCAAGAATGTGAAGTTTATTTTTGGGCCAAACCAGTTTGGGACTCTATTAACAAGGTCACATTTACTTTTATAAGCCCAAGTACTCAATGGGCCATCCGGATGCTTAATTTTTTAGTGCTATCAAAAACGAATGGTAACAAACACATTAAAATTCTTTACACCAAATGTAGCTCATGGCCCAACTCTATAATTTTATTTTTTTTTTGGGAGAAACAATAATATAATAAGCTTCTTTTAGGAACACATCATCTTACATAAAACTCTAATTAGTTGTCACAACATTGCTATAACTATGATGTGCCCAGTTATGAGTGGTAGAGAAAAAATAATGAGTCAATGCGAAAGTGATAGACAATTAATTAGAATTTTCCATATAAGATGGTGTATTCCTAAAATTACTGTACTTTTTTTTTTTCTCTATTACTCACAACTGGACACATCATAGTTATAGCAATGTTGTGACATAAAAGGTAGTCCTAGATATTTTTCCAACAAAAACACAAGTGGATTTTAAGGGGTCGACATTTCAGTGTCTGTGACATAAAATGATGTAGTCCTAGATATTTTTCTAACAAATACACAAGTGGATCTTAAGGGGCTGACATGTCAACGTCCCACTTGGTCAACATGTCAGCTTAGGACACACCTGCTAGTTGTCAAGAAAAGTGGTTCAATATTAGATAGGGCTGCATTATAATTTTCCCTCAACTACCTTCATTTAACTGCACTTTGCAGTTTGCGCCCCAACTACTAGGAGAGAATCGTCAACTATCAGCAATGAGGATTCTCTCCTCCTTTTATTAGGGCTAAAACCAATATATTAGCCCCAATATATAGTATGTTTTATAACTTTTTTTAAAAAAAATTTCTTTCTGCACCAAACAAAAGTTACAAAACACTTGAAAACCTCTGATACAAGTTGATATTTTATCTAACATGTTTTAGGGAAGGTATTTGTATCAGTTTAATGGCCAGTACAATAACTATCTTTCAATATAACTGGTATGGTATGATAACAACATTGACAAGGGATATCAAGCCCCCCTACGCCTCATGCAGAATAAATGACTCCCCAATATTTGTTTCTTCATCAAGCTTCCAAAACATACCATCATAGTCCAAAAGAAACATATGTCTAGCACGTCATCTTAATCTCACCCTCTCCCTTCTTAACCTGTTCTTTTCATTCTACATTGTTTAAATGTTCACTAACCCTTGTTAACGGCTTGCATCATTGCCCCAATAATCTAGTTTTCAAGACAATGATTTAAAACTTGATTCTCAAGACAATGATACAAATCATTATGAGTTTCACGCTCTACAATCACGACATAGAGATCTAAGTTCAATTGTTGTTGTGCTAATTAGAGCACTCACGTCAATGAGTGTATAATAGAAAAATGTGTAAAATTTAAACAGTTTTGCCTAAAAATAATGTACATCAATCCATGTGTGTTAATATACAAGTTTGTTACAGTAACCGTGTAAATTTACACTAGCATTATTCATTTTGCATTTAATTTTTTATTCTTTCTTTACATATTCCGATGATGAATAAAGAAAATAAATGGTAGTTGTTGTGTGTAAAGAAAAAGAAACAATTAAAAAAATCAAGAAAATTTAATGAAATGTAATATAAAATAGGTAATCTAATATAAATGTTTTTGCATGAAAGGATGGAAATGCTCATAAAGGGCAACCTTTGTTATGACCCCAAAAAAAACCCTAATTGTTTTTTTTCCAAACAACTGATTTTTTTTTCCCCCATTTTCGTGAATACAACCAACTAGTTGTAAGTTAGAAGTCAAAAATAACGCTGAAGTAGTTTTATTTTTTATTTTTTAGATATGATATTTTAAAGTTCAAATCTATGAAATTTTTCCCTCGTAAATTGCATAAAAAATTACAGTTCTGAAACGTGCATTTCAATTTTTTTTTTTTTTTTTTTTTTTAATTACACGTTTGTCCATACCCCAAAAGAAGGGCCTGGCCGGATATCAATTTCACTTGGGTCCATCGATTGAATTGATCGCCATATTTGAAGTCTAGACTCTAGAGACGTAACAATTCAGAGTATGACTTTCAGATTAGCCGAGTTTTTAGATATGACTCCCATGAAATTAAGTTGTATGTACATGATTTTTTTTAAAAGCTGAATACCAACTACTAAAGAGACTGGGAAAGATAATCATACATTAATTAATACAAAGTCTTCTATTTTGATAGAAGAAAAATATTAATTAATTTTGCAATAACCTGTCTCCAGACCAAATCGAAGCAGCTCAGATTAATTTAACTAAAATATTTTAGATTTTTCAACCACTCCATTATAAGTTGTAGAACGTGTCCATTTCATCTTCCACACAAAACTAATTATTCAAAGTAAATCTCTCCGGCTTTGGAAAATATAAGATTTATGTATATGGACAGGTCGTTTCTGTAGTGTGAGCTCCATTATTTAAATCTTAATATAGTCTATTTCCAAAATTTGACTTAAAGGTGTGCTTGGACATGCAAATTAAGGTTAAGAGAGAAGTTTCTATTAAACACAATGTTTCGAATACTTTTTGGGCCTTTAGAATTAATTTTATAAATAAAGATACCAACCACAACCCATCAAATCATTATTCCATTAAAAAATAATTATTATTTTCTTAATGTTCTAGATCTGTCAATGGAAATGATGGTATTATCATTATTATTATTAAACAAAAGCAGAACGTCAAAACTCTTTTCTGCCAAGTTAAGAAGCGAAAAATGGTAGCATGCTACTGGCTAGTGGAATTTTACAACCTGGATGTCGCATGACTCACGTCACGTGTTATATTATATATATATACAATATAATATATAAGAGCTTGATAAAGGGTGGAAAAGAGGGGCGGCATGCCTCATGACCACTGCACACTACATTACAACTCTCTTATTTGACAAACGGTGAATGGTGAAGAAAAATGAAAAATTTAAGTAGTAATGCTAGACAACCAATTATAATTTGTTATATAGTATAGATATGATAAAGGGTGTGATATTAGCATCATTGGGCATGAGCATGACTCCTTCTCACTAGACTAGTAGATTAGAAGAAATTGAGATCTTTTAAAACCACAATTTTTGTATCACAACTTTTATAATTACTTTTACGTAATATACTGTATATAGTTATTTATTATTTTCACATGAATCTACATCTTTTTCACAAATACTCACATACTGGCCGGCACATTCAAGTCATAGAAAAAGTTACAGTGCAAAAGTTGTTCACCAATTTTCTTCAAGAAATTAGAGACGTCTTGCCGACGGCAATCGAAAAGTTCTACAATTCCAATTATTGTACCAATTTGATTATGCCCTAAGTTCACAAACCATTCTTACACTAAATTTTACAATTTGTTGACTTATATAATTATAAGTGGTTAATATAAAGTGGTGGGTCACACAAGACAAAAAATATCCACTACTTATAATCGCATAAATTAACAAGTTGTAAACTTGAGTGTATAATTGGTGTGGTCTTTAGAAATATTATTATTATTATTATTATTATTATACTCTCTAGCATCGAGGTCCCAGCAGCTTGCTGACACTCGGTGCTCAAACAAAAACAAGCTTTCCCTTTCCTTATAAATATATCATTTAATAGAAAATTATACCCGGTACTTCAATTCTTTGAAGTGATGATAACACTGAGTCAATATAGACATTAATTTAATATATAGGACCTCATTAATTATAAATTGCATTGGTTGCTGGCTTGGCGTTCTGTCTCGCGTTTAATATTTCACTTTGGTTTTTTATAATTCTGAGTTGGGAGGTAGATTTGAACTATGAATATTGATTTTCGTTAAATATACCAGAATGTGCCATTCTTAATATTTCACTTTACTGACCGTATTATGTCTCTTTTTTTTCTTTTTCTTCTTCTTCTTTTTTAACATACAGCCTAAAATGAAAAAGAAATCCTCTATCATTTCCGGTATTAGAGCATAAAGTACAACACTAAAAGCATAATAGAATTTATATTCCATTTTGTCTATAGTTCATAATAGAATTTCTCTTCCATTTTGTCTATAGTTCTTTCTTTGATTCAGTTTGCGTTGGAGACTGTCATTTCTAGTAACATTCCATTTTTGACATTTCTTCAAGAACCAAATAAAAAAAATTGCCCTTCAGAAACAGTAAATATCAATGTATTATAAACAAAAGTTGTGTATTCCCCTAGGTAGCTCATGGCCAGAACCCAACAATGTACACAGCACAATGGTGAGTGCCTTTGCTATAAAATTGTCAGCATGATGTTTTTATATCCAATTTCATACAAAAGGAATAGTCATCCTTTCTTTACAGTTCCACTCCCAAAAGCATATATACATATACTATTGCTATTGTGATATACAGCCAATACACGTAAATTAAGCAGTGAAAGCAACTTGCTAACTTGCTTAGACATAGTACTTTGTAAGGAGTTCATTGTTAAGTCTTTCGTCAAATACCAGACTTAAACTATATACGCTACTAAATTCACAACATGTATGGTGCAAAAGAAACAAAGAAGCTGGAATAAAACATATGCATGAATTTTGGCCTACGTTCTTTGAATAACCTCAAAGAACTACTTATATATATATATATATATATATAGAATCAATGACATCAAAGAACTTGAAACAATATAAGACAACGCAAGCTTCAAATGATTAGTAGATTAAACAATCCAAGTTGGAATTAACTAAATGCTAACTATCACTATATTGTAAATTAAGGAAAAAACCTAGTAGAGTAGTGACAAAGCAAGTATCATGTATGCGTTAATATCATAAATATGTAATCATCTACCAACTATATTCATATAATGATTGCCATAGCATAATCACAAGATGCCAGATTTAAAAAGTTTAAAATGCGGCCTAAAATGAAATAGGATTGGTTATCAAATCAAACGCCAAAGAGAACATTAACAAAATTAATCAAATAAGGTAGCCTGTAATGCACAAGGATCTCTATTCTTCATAACCTAGGATATACCTCTTAGGGGGCGTTTGGTTCGTTGTAATGTTACATTACACCATAATATTATATGATTGGAATCTTACATTAATATAATCTCAATGCAAAAATACAACATAACATTTTTTAGGAAGGTGATGAGATTAAAATGATGTTGTATATTTTGTAATTTTAGATTATGGGTAAAGTTAGAAACAATAAAATAAACTTAAAATTTTAATGTCACATTATTGTGATGTGCATCACATTAAGGGCACATTACAGCGAACCAAACACCCCCTTAAAGAGTTCTGTCAACATCAATGCATGCGTCAAAATCTTAATTAATTAGTGAACTCTTAAATTAATGTCCCAGTGTGAGAATCCTCTCTAGCAATCATTCTTAATTTAACTATCGAGATAATGTTGTTTAGATTGTGTAGATGGTTTGTTAACAAGTTTTATTTTCATTGTTATTGTCACATTCGGTTACTATTTTCATTGTTTTACTGTCACATTCCCTAATGCTATAGTTATACACTTGTATCAGATTGATCAGCGAATTTTGTTTAGTGCTAACGTTTCGGATGTTGATTTTTGTTTTCCCTCACCTTTAAATATAGCTAGTCAATTAATCGAGACCTTAATTTTTCCATCGATTGAGCCATTAATTTGATGAATCGAGCTACCTAAGATAGATTTGAAAATTCAGCCCATCCAGCCATTCCAGTCTCTAAGGTTTTGTGCTCTAGTAGAGCATAAAGTGCAATACTAAAAATGGGATAGAAGATTTTTATTTATTTATTTATTTATTTCATGTTTTTGGATAAATTGTGTACTTTGATTCAGTCTGCATTAATTGGACATTGTCTTTTCTAGTAATCTTCCTTTTTGACATTTCTTTAAGGACCCAAAAAAATAAAATAAATACTAAACACTCTTTGCCCTTCAGAAATGGTAATTATCACTGTATCATAAACAAAAGGAGTTGTGTATTCCCCTAGGTGGTTCATGGCCAGAAGCCAACAATGGTGAGTGTCTTTGCAATAAATTGTCAACATGCATAATGTTTTATAATCCAATTTCATAGAAGAAGAATACTCATCCTTTCTTTACAGTTCAACTACCATTGACAAGAATGCATATATATATTTATAAACTATTGGGTATTGCTATTGTGATGTAGCCAATACACGTAAAGCATTGAAATCAACTAATTCCTTAGAGATAGAGAGGACCTTTTCGTAAGGAGTTCATTGTTATAAGTTTCCTCAAATACCAGACTTAAACAATGCAACTAAATTCTACAAGGTTGAAAAGAAACAAAGAAGGAATACAAGTATAAAATATATCCCAAGTTGTAGTTTGAGTTTTGGCCTACGTTAAGTGAATGCATCAAAGAACTTGACACAATATATAAGACAAATAATTAGATAAGTAGATCAAACGATCCAAGTTGTAATTAACTAAATGCAACCATCACTATATTGTAAATTCAAGGAAGAAAGAAACCTACGAGACTGATCATGCATGTATTAATGTATGCGTTAGTATTACTCATTTTCTAACAATATTAGTTGTTCATACAATGATTGCCATAAAAATAATAAGATGCACACCGGCCAGAATTAAAAAGCTTAACATAATGGGTGGCTCTAGGTATAGCCCTCATGAGCAGGGCCAAAAAAATAAAATTAATATATTCTTTTTTTTATTTGACCCTCTTAAAATAAAATTTTGAACCCCTTGAATCTAAATTTTTTTAAAACTCAATTGAAATAAACTTGAATATGATCATCTTGACAATATCTTGCTCTTTTTAAACACACACACACACACACAAAACCCTTAGCAAACCAATTTGATCTAAAATATGGGAAAAAAAATAGTAAGCCTAACAACAAAAATATAAATTTGCTCATATTAAATCTTAAAAAAAAAAAAAACCCATTTAGATCTCGCTTGGTGTTCACTTAACAATAATAATTAAAAGGTTTATTGTATTTAAAAACAATAGAAAATTTCAAAGATTTAGTCTTAGCAATAATAATTAATATGTTCATTGTATTAAGAAACAATATGCAACGAACTTATAGTTTATCTTATATGAAAAACGCAAATTTCACAAATTCTAAATGACAGATTGTTATTGACTGTTACTTATGGACAAAAAAATAATTTCAGTAATAGATTTAAATTAGAACTAATAACAATTTATCACTTAAACTTTGTTGGAAAAGTATTGTGAAAATATTGTAAATGTAATAATTCATATCTTTTATACTCTTACAAGTACTTACTATGAACAAATTTGTAGTAAAAAAAATCAAAATTTTTTATTTTTTACCCAAAATACATCTTTTTATTGACACCTAAAATATATCCTGAGCCGCACTGCATATATGCCATCTGAAAGGGAATAGGGTAGGCTATCAAATCAAATGCCAAAGGAAAAACAATTAGCAGAGTCAGAACAAATAAGTTCGAACATGGCTCACACACATGTGCTTACAACTTCACAAGGGTCTCGTTTCTTCTTAACCAAAGAGAGACCTCTTAAAGAGGTCTGTCCAACAAGTAACAATCAAGGTTTATTTTCGTTGTTACTGTCACATTCGGTTACACAGATGTACCTTTTTTTAAAAACATAATAATAATAAAATAAAAATAGTTGTAAAAATAAACTTACAAAAAAAAATTGCACAAATAGAATTACCTCATCAATTTTTAACCTGTTTGATACCAATTCAAACAATAATTTTTAATACATTAAAAACTGTGTGTCCAAACAAAATTTGTGCATTGTGCATGCTAGAAGTGTTTTCTTTTGAGTGTTTGACATGACTGTAATTATATAGAAAACTATGGGACTCACGAAAACCTGACTCGACATAGAAACCACCATAGTTGTCAGTATCGTACGATACGTGATATGTATCGTACGATACATATCGAATCGTGTGTAAAAAGTTCTGTATCGTATTAGCGTATCGTAAGTGCTCATGAATCATACGATACAGTGTATGTATCGTATGAATCGTATCGTATCGTAAAATTGTACGTATCGTACGATACATAGACAAATGCTTTAAAATGAGATTTTTTGTTAAAATTTGTACTTTTATTTGAATCTAACAAGTTGTTAGTATTGTTTTTAACACAAAATTATTAGTTTTCTTAATTTAGCTTACTAAAATAACATATTCATAAGTTTTTTTCCTCTCGCTCCTACAATTGACTACACAGTACACACTTACCTTTCACTTTAATATTTTAAATTTTTTATTTTTATTTTAATCGTTATTGTTATAAGTCCAAGAAACTAGAATGCCAAAAAAAATTTATAGAAATGGAAAGAACAAGAAGAGATAGTAAATGTTAATGACGAATAACGATGAAGAAAATTTTAATGAAGAAATAAATTTGCAAAATTATAAATATGATGATAGCGTTGACTTAGATGGGGTTGATTAGGCAATTTGATGAATATGATGAAAATAAATTATTATTTTTGAGTCATTTGTAATATATTATCACTTTTGAATTTAAGTAATTTTAATGTGTATGTTATGAACACATGCTAGTTTGATTTATTTAGTTAGTTTGTTAAATATTATTACATAAGTGATGAATAAATTAGTCATTAGTTGAACATATTTAAAATTTATAATGAATATATCATTTATATATGTATATTTATAATTTTTTATAAATTTTATTAAGTGTTTGTGTATCTTACGATACACGATACGATACGATACACGATACGAAAAAATTAAAAATCGATTCACGATACGATTCACGATTTGACAACTATGGAAACCACTATTTCTCTCTCTTTCACACCCCCTCTGTCACCCCTCTATTCTCTCACCCCAACTCCATTATCATCTTTGTCTTTCTTTTCACCTTCTTCACAACTCCACCAACACACTGTAACTGGGAAGGAAAAAAAAAAACCCAACCACGAAAACAATTTCTAGTACCAATGATACAATTATTATACTCCAAACTATTAGATCCACTAATGCCAGCAATCGCCATTATTCATTGACGCCAACAACAAATTAAAAAAAAAAAAATTGAATTTAAATTGGAAGTTCGGACCGGAGGGGAAAAAAAGAGCAGGGAAACATTTTGTGTTGGGTTGTTTTCTGGGTTTTTCAAGTTGCAGAAGAGAAGAGAACCACTGAAAGAGACGAAGAAAATACTAAGCAAATCTATGAAGAGAAAGAACAGAGGGCAACAGTAATTTGTGGGAGTTTCTCTCTCATTTACATGTTCCAAACACACCATTATAATTTTTTCACATTTAAAAATACTTTTTTTTATTTAAATAAGAAAGGTAGAATTATAGTTATCGTACTATATGCAATACGTATTATATACAAAAAGTTTCGTATCGTAAGTGTTTATGAATCATCCGATATATAAGTGCATATTGTAAGAATCATATCGCACGATACATAGATATGTGAGTTTAAAATGAGTTTTTTTTTTTTTTGGTTAAAATTTGTGGTTTTATTTGATTTAAACAAATTGTTAGATTTTTTTTAACACAAAATTATTAGAAAACTTAATTGAGTACAATAAAATAGCAAGTCCATGAGTTTTTTTTTTTCCCCTTTCTTCTCTTTCTCTTATAAAATTTAGATTATACTCATAACTCTCACTTTCATGTGTGCAAATTTATTTTCTATGCTATTAATAATGTATTAAATAAAAATATAATTATTATTTATTTTGTTGTTATTATTATGAGTCTAATAGGCTAGAATGCCAAAAAAAAATTATTAGAATAAAAAAAACAAAAAATAGTAAATATTGATAATAATGAAGAAAATGTTTATAGAAAAATAATTTTGCAAGTTACTAAACATGATGATAACATTGACATAGATGGAGTTGATTAGCCAAGATAATGAAAAAATATTATTATTTTGGTTCATATAACATGTATTATCATTTTTGAGTTTAATCAATTTGAACGTGCATATTATAAATATAAGTTAATTTGATTTATTTAGTAAGTTTTGTTAAATTTTATTAAATTATTAATGATTAAATTAGTTATTAGTTAAATATATTTCGAATTTATAATAAATATACATTTTATATATGTATATCTATAATTACTTTATAATCTTGTTAAATATTTGTGTATCTTACCATATATGATTCGATATTATACACGTTAAAAAAAATTAAAAATTAATTCATGATACCATTTGGACAACTATAGATAGAATCGGTATATTTAAGTGAACCAAAAGTACAAAAGTATTATTAAGTTAAGCCACAGAAGGCTACACACTAGCCTAGCAACAGGACAAAGAGGAAGAGCTGAAAATACACCTGCAATACACTATCAAAAGAATCTACGTATATTTTACGATATGAAATTTTAAATCAAGATAAAAATTGCTACCAAATAAGGTATCTTATTCTAGAAAAACTTGTCCTGAACACGTAATTAAAAAAAAATGACCATGTCTATGAGACATGCAGAGAATAACTCCAATGTGTTTTATAATATACACCATTGCAAGTTTTTTTTTTTTTAAAAATTATGTCTTCTCCCTGCTTATTAAAAATATTTATTATTAAAAAAAAAAATATTTTGTAATAAATGTTACAAGTCTTGATTAATGAGTTCAGACAAGCCGATGTAATAGGTTGATCATGTCTGGCTTTGTCGGTTTTGTAAGCCATTTTAATTATCTTATTGAGCAGAATCTGAGCTAGGATACTATATTGAGAGGTCCAGGATTGGATATTAAATTATTACTATTATATATTTATGTACCAAAAAATTTGTTAAGGATAATTATGTACAATGTATTGCTGATTTGTGGTTTATTTTAATTTTACCTTATCCACCCCGGTTTAAAATATTACTTTGCACACATGAAGTTAACTCTCTCATTCTCAAAAAAAGTTAACTCTCTCACGCAATCTTAATCCACTTCTTTGTCTGACTTAAAAAATACAATAAAATATTAAAGAAAACACATATTTGAGATAATAAAATATTCTCATTTTGTCTCTTTCTTCACAATATTCTAGGAATTTTTTTTTCTCTCTTATATATAATAAATCAAAAATCAACAATACAATAAAATAATAAATTTCTACTGTTCAAAGATTAAAATCTTTTTAATGTTCCAAACCATTTATTAACATCACAACAAATATTATTAAAATATTATAGCTAAAAAATAGGAGTTTGATCCCATAAAAAATTTTGATTTTGATAAAATATAGAATAAGGATATACAAACAAAAATCAATCCCTCTTTTTTCT
Organism: Quercus aquifolioides; assembly: GCA_019022515.1. Taxonomy (NCBI): domain Eukaryota; kingdom Viridiplantae; phylum Streptophyta; class Magnoliopsida; order Fagales; family Fagaceae; genus Quercus; species Quercus aquifolioides. Next base: position 16,315,509 of record CM032325.1, on the reverse strand, counting down.
CCATTTATTTTCTCCTCTACTATCTTTTTCTCTTATTACTACTCGCCTTTTTTATAATCTCTCACTTTTTTCCCACGATCCTGACCTTCTCCTTTTGAAGTGATTTGAGTGAGATGAGTTTGAATGTCTAGGGTTTTTGTTTTGGAGTTTTAGGTCAAAGGAAGAAAAAGAAGTAAAAGAAAAACTTGGAGCTTTTACTTTTGTGACAATCAGGAAATTTAAAATTAAAAAAATTAAGATGTTGCTTTTCTTTTTGTAAAATTTAAATTGTTAGTTAGAGATCGAGAGATTTTAATTTCTCAAATCTTTGTTTTTTTAATGTTATATTGTGTTTTTTTAACAAAAGGTATAGAGTTGGATTATCAATGAAGAATTTCAGGTTTTAAACTCCCCCAGCTATCGAATTACTAAAAGAGTATAAAAGTGGATTATAAATAGCAACAAAGTTAATCTCAATTGGATAATATTCAAATTAGTTTTTAATTATAGTATAATTTGGTGCCAAGTGTTCATTTTAATTTTTATAATTTTGGTACTAATTGGCCGGTTTTTAATATATATAGCATGAAAGCTAAGAAGACCACCTCACACACGTAGATAGAGCCATCTCATTATCACTATTGTTAAATGTTTCCATGCTAAAAAAGATGTTACAACCTAGTTTTGATTATATTCTAGCAAGTGTCATTATAGAAAATAAGGTTACCTAAAACGCGTCTTTAAATTGAGCTTACCTTCTCCCATCTTTTCTACTCTCCGTCCACATATTTCTTTTTTTCCTTCCTTTCATAATGTAAAATATTCCAGTTCAAGTTGGGAACTCAAAATTGAATTGTCCACTAAAAAGGCTCATCTCTCATGGAGAAGAGAAGACTCAGGAGATGAACAGAGCCAGAAAAGAATGGTAAGACAACCAACATGTGGGTCGAGCCAAAAAAAAAAACAAGAAAAACTTGCCTCCTGTCAAATCCTAGACGGTGGGTGAGACTTCCATATTCATTTCAAAAGTTCTTTTTCACCAAAAGGCCAATAAAAAAATTATAAAAAAAAAGAAAAAGAAAAAGAAAAAAGGCATAGGGAGATTGTACATTTGTACATTTAAAAAGCATGTGTTAATAATATGTGATCAGCAATAGTCGTTTATACTTTTTGAACAAATATTAACTTAATTTCTTTTATTAGCAAGAAAAAGTTAACTTGAGTTGGTGCTTGTCAATTTTTCAGGGCAAACTCGAGTAAGTTTCTAGAATACTTATTTTTAAAAATAAAAAATAAAAAGGTTTCTAGAACATTTGCTGGTGTTTGAGATGAGGTAAGCAGTGATTTTTTTACTTTACCAAAAAGAAGGAGTGTTTTGACCGAATATGGTAAAAAATGAAGTTTATTTGTAATATAGGTATTGTTCAAACTTATTTGAGAAAATGAAGAGAGAAGTGAATTTTGGTAACACTATTACCAAAATTATGAGAAAAAGCAAGAGAGAGGAGAGAGAAATGATGTGACAGATGTGGAAGAGAGAAAAATGAATTTCAGCAATGATATTGCCAAAAATAAAATTAAATAAATAAATAAATTGTGGCAATTGAATTGCTGAAATTGGAGAATTAAAAAAAAAAAAAAAAAAAAAAAAAAACTGAATTGTTGCCAGAGTAATGCTACGGCGACAAATTATTTTACCATATTTTTACAAATTATTGTTATGGCCAATTTTTTACTGGCTCTCATCAGGACCCACTAATAATATCACTTTTTTATTTACTAATAATCACTCATCACATTAAAAATTTATGAAAGTTTTTGTAAAAATATTTGTATTTCTAGCATTTTGTCAAAAGTGGAGGATTAAAAAAAAACTCAATTGTGGCAATTGAACTGCCGAAATTCAGGTTGCATTATTGAATTTGGAACTCTGTTGAGTTCATTGTGAATGCTCGTGATTAAGGAATCATTGAAATTATTTTTTGGTTAATTGCTTTTAACTATTTACATGAACTTTTTTTTTTTTCAACCTAGTAGACATGACTTATTTGATATTTCGCTACTTGACAAATTTATTGCACCAAACACAGAATTTTACATTGCCATGACTAGCGGAGTTGTTCCAACTTCTAGGACGATATAACAATAGTGCTAATTTGGTTCTTCATTAATTAATCAATTTCATAGTCTCATATTCAAATTTGGAAAGACATGCTGCCTTGAAAGTTTTACCTAATTTTCTTTTAAAATTCAGCATAATGTTAACGTGTCTCTTTTCTTTTTTCTGTACACAACTCAAAAGTCAACATAGTTTGATTTGTAGCCAAATAAAATAATCAATTTTCAACGACTCAAAAGTTCAACTACTCAAAAGTGCCAAAAGTTTGTAGCAACTTGCAACTTCAATGTTTTATTATAGTGCTTTATTTTTGTCGGTGATTATAGTGCTTGAACACTGAGATTTCATTTGCTAATAATAATAGCCGTTTATCATATATATATTATTTAATATAATGTATTATTTTTTAAATACATTCATACCTATGCATGGTTACAAATTGGTTTAAGTAATAAAGAAGGCTCCATATATCATTATATATAAGCGTTGATGAGTCTTAATTGTTTTATAATAAGTACAGCAAAGGTTTTTTTCTTGAAAAGCTTTAGGAATATTATAATCAATTTCACACTCATTTTAACAACTATTTTATGTTACAACAATGTGAGTGATAGGAAAAAAAAAATTTGTCAGTCTATATGAAAATAACAAGTGGCTAATCACAGTCTGCTACATAAGATAATTACGAAAGTTTGTGTGAAATTAGTTGTGATTGTTCTTGATGTAATGATGCTCTCATCATAGTTTTGAACTTGATTTCTATGAAGAGGACCCCTAAAGTGTAACACTTTGAAAAACTAATAGAAGTTCATAATGAAAATCACCGTGGACTTTATTCGTTTCACACAACATTCTCTCAAAGTATAAAACTATTTCCATACCAGCAAGATATCAATTTGTCTCTCAACCAAAATATCCATCCTTTTTCTTTCTCAAAATAAAAGATTCCTTATAATATAGGTCAAAAACTTTATATTGACGGTAGAAAAAGTAGAATTGGTCGCAAAGAAAATAATTAAGCCACTGCTTAATTAATCTTAACTGCTCCCACAAAAGCCTAGCAAATCAAACACGAAATTCATAAAATAAATGAAGACGTTCTAACTTAGAACTGCTCCCTCAGCATAAATTCTGTGCTTTCCTCCCTCTCAACTGACTGCCTCTGACTTGGTATTCATGCCAATCGAAAAGGCTTAAGTTATTATACGCAAAACTTTTTTTTTCAAAGTTAAAAGATATTATATTTTTTAACACACAAAAAATTGAACAACAATTAAGTTGGCAAGTTATTACTGATTCTTATCGGTACTCACCATTAATATCATTTTTTTACCTACCTCTAATAATATGCTACATCAACTAAATGTGAAATTTTTTTGTGTCTATAGACTTTCTCTAAAGTTTGAGATCACTTTTAATTGGTCCATCAAGTATGAAAACTTATATTATAAAGCCTCTTAAGTATCACAACCCAACTTGCTCCTTAATTGCATTAAAGTCCTACGGCTCTAAAAATAGAATTTTATATGTTCTGCCCCACCCCCATTTTAGAAAAATGACATCAAAACTAATCAAGTAGGTGCAATGGTGGAGCCACAATTTCAGTGGGGTAAGATCAAAAGACAATAATTAAAAAAACTTAAAAATATTAATCAATATTAATAATAAAATTATAAACAACAGTAATTGTAAAAAAAAATTAAAATCTAAACAACTGTAAAATAATTAAACAATTGTAAAACAACCAATTCATAGTTACTTACAATTAAAGTAAGAGATTAATCTATATACACAAATTTTAGACATCTAATTTGATTCATTATAATAATTTGAAAAAATGAATTTTCAACTTTCTTTCTTTGTACTTCTAATTATTTAAAATTTATATTTATAGTAAAAACTCAAAATTTGAAACTATGAAAAAAATAAGAGTTGGAGGTGAAAAAGATAATGGATGTTTTACTATCATACAAGACATTATTATTATTATTATTATTATTATTATGTGTAAAATTTGAGTTCCACGAGTGGTACCTGAAATGAAAGGAAGGATTTTGGATAAGTGAAAAAAAGTAAATAAATAAAAAAACCTTGAATGTTGGTCAAAGTGTACACCGTCTTTAACTTAAAATAAAATGTGATAGTTGGTGACCATTTATTTTGGTGCCAGGCTAATTGATAAAAGTGGTAATAACGTTACAAAATTTCATAATATCTTTATAATAAATTGAGATGTTAATATATCATAGGTCAAAATAAAATATTCTAAAATTTATCTCAATTAAAAGTGTGAATATTGTAAAAATATTGTGAAATTTTGTTATATTTTTAGACTTACTTAAGTGGGAGATGTGTTTTTTATTTATTTTTTCATATCATGATATAGTTTGTGTTCAGTAGAAATAGGAAAATAATTCTTTGTTTTACTATTTTAATGTCAAAATAAGTAGAAGTACATATAAATGGTTTTTTAAGTGGAGTATCCGCTAATGGGTAGGTGAAGCTCTATTTAGAAAGCCTATCTCTAAAGTCTAAACCTCCACCTAGGAAGTAATGAATGTAGTCCTCGAACTGCTCTCGTTTTTCTTACCATTGTGATGCTACTGGATACACTCTTCTAAATTGCTTCAAGCTTAAATCGCTAAGCCGACAGTGTCTCACTCCACCTACCCAGGAGCAAATAGGTAGGGCCATAGAAATCATGTTTGTCCAACACCAAGACAAGATTCTTTGGAAAATTATTGAAAAGTTAAAGAGTTTTTTTTTTTTTTGACCAATTGGAATTCAAATTTGGAACTCACCTCATTATCAAAGGAATGAGAATTCCTCATCATGAACACTCCATTTCCAAAGAATGGGTACGGGTGAAGAGAGATTCTCAAAAATGAGTGTTCACTCCTTCGTTTCCTTTTTTTCAATACTTCATATCTATTGAAGGACAAAATTTCATTGACTACGCACGTAGGCTATTTCACAGTTCACTGTCCCATCATTCACCTTAGGAATTTGAGTGCTTTTGTGTTTTCAGTCGTGCATTATTGTTCATGTTCAATTAGCATTGCATTTAGTTTCCTTTTTTTAAAAAAAGAAATGAAGAAATAAAATAAAAAAGTGAGGAGAAATGAATGGAGAAAATGGGCAAATGCCCATTTCAAAAAAAAAAATCCAGCATTTTGCCCTCTTTCTCAAACTAATTAGGGAAATGCCCCTCTTTTGAAAATCGAGTTTCTCAAAATCGATTTAGGCCCTATAGCGGCGTTTTAAAGGAGCCTATAGTGACGTTTTTAGGACCTATAGTGGCGTTTTGTAATTCGATTTATATAAAATCGAGTTATAGGTAAAAAAAATTTAAAAAATTGCCTATAACTCGATTTAATGAAAGTCGAGTTACAAAACGTCACTATAGGTCCTGAAAACGTCACTATAGGTCATTAAAAACGCTGCTATAGAGCTTCAGAATTTTTTTTTTATAACTCGATTTTGAGAAAATCGAATTTCAAAAGAGGGGCATTTTTCTAATTAATTTGAAAAATAGGACAAAACACTGCTTAGTTTGCCCAAAAAGGGCATTTAGCAATTTTGTCCAGAAAAAAGCATAAAAGACCTTGTTTAACCTAATTACATAATAACATCAATACGCATATGTTGTAACATGGACTTGCAATTTTAACTATATATGCACGAATCAAGAATGAGAAAATATACTATGATTCAAGACTAAATTAGTAAATTAAAATAAAATTAGATGGAACAAGAAAGTTTTTAAAATATATCAACTCAATCATCCATCAAGATGGAACTCAATCTTTTGAAAATTTCAAATATTATAGTTGGCTTTCTCGTAATCCATAGATCAAATAAAACATATTTATTATTATGTTATATGTCTATTATTCTTCTAACTCATTAAGAAAAGAGTGATTTTAGGATCACAAAATATTTCACAATTTTTTGCTACAATTCTAACGTAACAGATTGTGAGTAGTTATCTATCAATTACACATAGACTTATTTTTTTTTTCTCAACTGTTTACACTCTATCACATCACAACTGTAGTAAAGAAATTGTAAAATAAATTGTGGTACTAGATTTTTTACGAAGAAAATCACAAATCATTATTTTTCATTGACAATAAATTAGAATCATATATAATATATTCATAACTAGAAAAAATCACAACAAAATATTTCACATCCATAAATCAAACTCATTACTCATAAGTTAAAAGAGCAGATTTTACCATATATATATAAAGAAATCTAGGAAAAGATAGTACATCGTAAATTGATATTAGCCCAACTTCTTTTCTATTAGTAGGATGGATAACTCTTATTTGCATTGAATTCAATAAAAGTTCGCCAAAAAAGTAGATAAGAAAATGAAGTTGTGCAGATGACAGAACAAGTTGTGCGTTAATTGAACTCTTTCTTGGAGAACAGCAGTCAACTAGGTACACCTTCTTTCTCTCTTCAGTGACAGCTAGAGACAACTCACAAGTGGTCTTTTGTCGTCTTTTGCCTCCATCTCTACCACAATCTTATTTCTTAAGTCGTTTTCTTGTTTCTTCTTCTTCTTCCTTGGACATGCATCTCCTGCCGGACCGCCACAAAACAAGTGGTCTTTCACATTTTTACTCATTTTAACAGAAACTTTTGACTTTTTTTTTTTTAATACAATATATATATATATATATATATATTTTAGTTTTATGTCATATTTTCCCGTGTGGGGTCAATTTTGTAGAAAGAAAAAAATATTAAAATAATCAAAAAAATTAGTTTTATGTCATTTTCATTTATTTATTTAATTTTTTTATTAAATGAGATCTACTTTTGTACAATCTTACCAAGTGTGCAGTGTTTGTTAACATTTGTCATTTTTAAATGCCTTTTTTTTTCCCCCCCACAACATGTACTTTATAGTCCAATTTTCCTTCATTTTAAAACACACACACACACACACACATATATATATATATATATATATATCAGTGTATTGCCAATTGCCTACAAATTTTCAAACATGTTCTTTTTGTTTTTTGCTAAATAAATTTTGTTAACTTGAACATTATGTTGTTTTATCTGTCCAGGGGAAAAATAAATCCTTTTATTTTAATCAAAATCTTTTGGCACATTTTTTTTTTCTTAATCAAAATTATAATGCTTATTATTATTTTTTCTTTTTAGTATCTCTGGAATCGGACATTACAAGGACTTGACTCCTTGATATTAACTTTAAGTAATCCTGAAGAATAGTATAAGGTTTTAAATTATTTCATATATCATATTATTTAATTCTTCAACAGTTAAAATCACATCATCTGGAACTTTTAAAAAAAAAATCTGGATATTGAAATTATTAATTTTTTATTTGAAAAAACTTTGATATTTACCACGGCCTTTTTCCCCCTTAAGAAGAACAAAGAAATTCTGCATTTAATTTATCATAGTTTTGCTTGGGAGAGACCAACCATAGAATTGAATTGATCTATAAAATGAATAGATCTAACTACAAGTATCTAACTAGTCATGAACTTGGGTTTGATTCGTTAAGATGAGCGTTTCAGCTTATTTATTAACTAAATGAATCAAAATTAATTAAATTTGAAGCTTGATGAATCAAGCTTGAACAAATCCAAGCTTAATTCAATACATACGTCCATGATATTTTCATAATTAGCACTGTATGTGTAATTTTAAAGAAATTTTTTGCAATAAAATACTTTTAATTCATTTATAAAATACTACCTCAATGTAGATGAATTACTTCCTTTTTTTTATTATAAAATGAAATGAAATGGATGAATTACTTGGTTAATTTAAGTATATATTTTTGGTAACTAATATGCACTAACAAATATAAAAATATATGTTTCTTAGGCAAAAATTGTATGAAAATAGTTTGTAAATAAACTCTAACTTATTCAAAAAATTAATGAATCAAAATATAAAAAAATTAAACATTTAATGCTAGACTCCACTTGCCTGTTTAAGCTTTGTAATATTATTTTGTTGTCACCTTGATAAATGAGATATTTGCTTCTAACCTTTTCAATTGATTTTTTTTTTCCTTAACTTTTAAATGAAAGTTTCATATAGATAAATATGAGGCATGCAATATCTAGATTCTTGACACAATACTACCTAACCTTAGGTTATTAATGTGTCTGATTTCTCCGTACACAAAAATAAATAAATAAATAGCCAAGAGTCTTGAAGCTCAAGTGACACCTTCTAATATTTTCAATTGAGACATTTACGATTTTTTTTTTTTTTTTTTAGATAAAAATTCAACTTATGGCGTCTGCTCCTGATAATAGCTCTTTACCATCAGATTAAGACACCAATCAGTTTTTGGTTTAAGCGGAGATTAAACCACAGATCTCTTATATAACCATCAAAGACTTTACCAGTTGAATTAACTGGAACCCATGAAACATTTATGATTTAAATTCTCCTTATTGTAACTATCAAATTATATATATATAATTTTTATTTATTATACTATTAATGTGTCATCAATCACAGTAATTATCACTTGAGTTTGTAAGTTTTTTAATTAAAACTACCTTTATATTTTCCTAATTTATAATTGAATTTGAATATGCAATGATATTAATGTTAAGACTCTATATTTGAGATTCAGATCAGGTAGGTATTGCACTTGATGTAATTGTAATCCATGGCTAAGATTGAAAGTTGAAAAAAAAAATTCAATCTCAACCATTAATAAAATATATTAAAAGAAAGTTAAAAAGTAAAAAATGTAAAAAAAAAATAAAAAATAAAAAAAAAATGTGAGAGAAAATGGAGGAATTGCATCAGGTGATCTCAAATCCCTATATTTGTGGTATCTAGGGTCACAGTATTTGCTATAATTTAATCACATGTGTAACTGTAATCAGTGATATCCACTTTCACATAATTTTGCCATTTTTTCTCTAATATTCAGAGTTATTATTGTGTTAAAATTGTGACATAAAAGTTACATCCACAAACTTTCTTGTATTAAAAGGGACCGGTCTACTGAGTCGGTAGTTGTTATAACACTGATCGCAATGATTGGGTGGAGAGAGAGGCTCCCAGAAGCAATTGACAATTATTCGTTTGGAAAAGTATTAGGGCGGAGCCGTCCGAATAATTTTTATTACTTTTAGAATCGCCGTCGGTAGTCGGTACAATTTAGCATTAATTGCACCGCCCTTCCATATTGCAGTAGGTTGAAAATGCATGCTTGCGCAATGTTACACAATGTGAAAATAAATCAATAAAATAAATCCTTTAATTAGTATACTTATTTATCATTTCTTTTAAATGACAATAAATAGAGAAAGATGATATCTAGAGTTATAAGCAAAATCTCAAATTAACCTTATCCCTTGAGGCTTGAAATAACGATATAAATTTACAAACTCACATTGTGTCATTTATATAATTTATTTTTGTTGATTAATTTTATTTAAAAAGTAAATTCGCTATTTTTTTAATAGATAGATAAATAGCGAAGAGGAAGAAATAAGGTTAGAATCATAAATATAACACATCACAAAGCATATCATTATTACTGTATTATCACTTGATTTCCAAAATATGAATATACTTTAAAAAATTAAATTTTATAATGTTGAACATTGGCAAACTTTAAAAAATAATCGGACAAATATGGTTGGAACTAAGTGTACTAGACTAAAAATATATATAATATAAATGAAAGTTTTTGACCTTTTGCTAACTTCCTTTAATGTTGTCACTTAAACTTTTGAAAAATCATCTTTTCTCACATTATCATTCGAACATATATGTTTTAATTTTTTTTATAGAATCACAAATAATATTAAACTATTTTAAAATAATTAGTGTTCATTAGGTATTCCTTAGTTTATGATAGTGTATTTGCTAAATATGAGACAAAAGATATAGTTATGGTTAGTCTTTATGCTAAATGCATTACAAAAAGATAAAAGATAAAAAGCTTTACTTTCTGCTTTTTGCCAAATGAATATTTAGAATTCTAAATCATGTTACACATTTCTTATTGCACACTCCTTGTAAAATAGTGTTTTGAAAATACAGTTAAAATTGTAAAGTAGTCTTTTACAAGATTTCATAATTTTAACTGAAAACACAATTTCAACCGATGTAATTACAGTATGTGCAATGAATATGCAATAACTATTGTGTGTGATCATCATTACCCCAATTTAGAACTCACCATTTTTTTTAATAAAACAATCAATAAATTTTGTGGATAGCATCCTCCAAATTCAAGGAACTCCGAAGGCAAACTTCCTTTTACAAATACAAACTTCCTTTTCTTTTCGGTAATGATATGAAGTGGTTGAATGCTATTAACAGGGGCGGTTCCAAAATTTAAAAGATTTCACCATTAAAAAAAAAGACCTCATTTCATTATAAAAATACCCAAAATTGTAGAATAATGTTAGAGATATTACCAAATTTTTTTGTCACCAATCACAAAAAAAAAAAAAAAAAAAAAAAAAAAAAAAAAAAAAAATCAAACATTCATTTATTAGGTAGTTGAAACCCACCAATTACATTCATTACTATATCAAATCACATTTATTTTCACATCAATTTGTGTGCTTTATGTAATAAAGTTTGTAGTAACTTTTGTATTTTGTAAGACTGTATGATAATAAGTGATTTTAAAAAAATGTTGTGTACTATTTTTCTCACCTCCAAATAGGTCTCCAAATATTATAATAACAAAAACTCAACCCAATTGAAAGCCATATATTATTTGGTGGGAAAAAATTGTTTTGATACTTTAATTTTTGTAAGCCAATATTCTACACAATAGATTATCAATATACCTAATCTTTCAAATGGCTAAACAACCAAAAATTTCTATTTCTTTCTTAACACCAAAATTAAAATTTATTACAGTGCATTGCCTTATATAACTATCTATCTATCTATCTATATATATATATATATATATATATATATATATTAATAGGCAAAGTTTAAAAAAAGTTCAATCAGAATTTGAAATTAGAATCCAATTTTGTGCTATGTGTCTAAATTTATGTGGAGACCACACCATAATTATCTACTTAAATTTGTGCCATATATTCACTTAAGTTTTTTAATCTATAAGTCAAGTGAGTTAATGAGTGTAAAATACTAAGTATCTAATATTAATGAACTATAAAAAAAAATATAAAAAAAAAAAAACCAATCACCTATACTCAATAAAAATTACCACACAACAAAGATCACCACACATTCTATCTTATTAAAAATTAGAAAATGAAAATGATTATAAGAAGTATCAAATTTAGGTAAGAATTGTAATATGTGACTAATTACGTTTACATTTTTAAAAAAATAATTTAATTAATTATTTATATATTTATGATAAAAATTGTGTTTAATTTTAAATATATCCATACGTATGCATGTGTTACATGTTTTTTTTTTTTTTTAATAATAATTTTACTAATTATTTATATTTTTATAATAAAAATTATGTTTAATTCTAAATGCATCTATGCATTTGCATGGGTTACATGCTAGTTTAAAATAAAGAAACATCCATTTGAATATAATAATATTTTTATAGTTATTTATTGTGGGGGGTGAAGTCCAACCTAACATATTGGGCCCAAGGCCCTATTTGAAGACTACTGTTTGTCCGAAGAGACGAAAATACTTGAGAAGAAGCCCATGTAAAAGAAACATGTCTGGAGAGGAGCATGGGTCATAGTCCGAGGAGACTTTCAATTGTCCGAGGAGTCCATCATCCCCGGATCCGAAGAAACTTGGTCCAACAGGCGTCTGGGAAGCTCAAATGATCCTCCTGACAAGTGTAATGATAGATATGAACCTCAGGCGCGCATGAAGATAGCAGGAACAGAGAAATATCTAGAAGACAAACTTCAACCACCACATTAAATGCACTGCACCCACTTCTCTGGCCGCATTAATGTGGAGAAGACCCCTGAACAGTGCATTCTCAGCTACCGCCACTCACACAAGGCTAAAGAGGATACATGATGGGACATGCACTCAAGTGGGCGTCCAGATGATGAACAAGTGGACGATGAAGATGAAGGGAGAGGGTACTATATAAGGGGGAGAGGCCTCTGATAAAGAGGAGGGGGAAAAAAGAAAGAGAGAAGGAAGAAAACACCATTACTGTAGCTCTAAGAATTGTAACCCACGTTCATTCAATACAACTCCTCTTCGGACGTTTATGTTTGCATCTGTCCGAGTATGATTGCATGTTAATTTACTCACAAACACTACAGTCCAATACTGTTTTATTCACTACTAGCCCAGCTCTTTCACCCACTCTCTACAAATTCATTGTCTTGGGTTCATTGGGCTCACAATCCACACCTTTTGGGCTTGGGCTACAAAAATTGACGCTACATTTATATTTAAATCTTGAACCATAATATTTAATTCTCTATATGAAATTAACTTTAGTTTGGTTGATATTAATTATTATTTAATTTTCATGACATGGATGTTTGAGGTTGTTTATGGATTGCTTGGTTATGGTCAGGAGGTTTTTTTCCTGAATGGTTATAGTCAGGAGGTGGCATGAAGTGAAAGAAGATTTCAAAGAAGCACCTCTTTAAATAAACTTAGTGAGGCAATATAAATATATATATATATATATATATATTTATTGAACTTGCTTTAGTTTTTCTTTTCTTTAGTCTATATATATTAAAAGTGAAAACTTGGAGAAAATCCAAATAGATTTCAATTGGATTCTTAATTTTGCGCTACGTGTCCTATCTAATTTTTAATTTTTGTGTCAAATGAATTATTGAGTGTAAAAATTGAAGAGTGCAAATTCAATTAAATTCTAAATTGGATTTCAATGGAGTCCAATTTTTCTCCATGTGACAAGTGAATTATAAATTCAATTAAATTCTAAATTATATATATATATATATATAATGAGAAACCATTACATATTTTAGAAATGTATGGTTTAAAAATGTGTAAGCTAATACCATGTATAATTTGAACCTCTTCTCAAAAAAATATATGATTTGAATCGTATAATTATAATTTTTTTAATTGCATCTATGCATATGCATGGAATTACATACTAGTATATAGTAATAACAATGACCAGTATTGATTAAGAAGAAAGAGAAGGTAAATATTTATAAGCATTCTTTGAAACTAGCATCAATAGACACTAATAAACAATTCCTCTTTTATATATAAAAAAAATCCCTAAAATTTCATAAAATATTCATCTTTTATTATATAAAAAAATATCTAGTGAGAGAGGCAGTGACGGAATTAGAAAATTTTTTAGGAGGCCAAATAAAACAATATAACAAAACTCTTGAATAAAAACAAACGACCTAAAACAAATACTTTATTTTATAAATTAACATTTCACTCAATAAAATTGTGTTATGTGTTCTTTCATTGTATTAAAATCATTCGTAATAATTTATTATGACCTAAATTTTTTAATTATCTTTCTTTAACATCTTTGAGCTTTTTTCGGAACAGAAGATTGAACAATAATTTCTAAATTTTTAACATTTTCTCTTATAATATATATAAGAATTATGGATGAGTTACCACCCCCCCCCCCCCCCAAACAACATAAATTAGCCACATTTTGTACATAAATATAGAAAAATTGTAAACTAGATATATAACAAATTTATTTTATATATATATATATATATATATAAAAGAGTGAGAGCACCAAAGTCTAAAGTACTATATATTATATATAACATTAATTAACTCACTAACACCATCATATATATAATAATATATTATAGATTTATAACTAAACAGAATATTGTTCAAAATAAATAAAGCTAAAAAATTATTACAAATATATCATATATATATATATATATATATATTATTAAAGTTAAAACAAAAACTTAAAAGCAACCCAACGTTTTGAATACAGCCATAGTAACATAATTCTTTCAGCCAGTTCTGATGTACAACGAACGGTAAGCCATTAAAACAGCGCATGAAGTACAATACAAAAAAGAAAGAAAAAAGAAAACAAGACTAAAAGTGAGAGAGAAAGAGAAAGAGATACAAATGATTTCTATTTCGAGTGTAGCCACAGTACATCATTCATTCAGGTGGTTCTGATGTACAACGGTAAGCCATTATAACAGCACACGAAGTACAATAAAAAGAAAAAACAAAAGAGCACAAGACTAAAAGTGACAGAGAAAGAAAAAGAGATACAAATGAATGAATGATTTCTATTTCGACTGTAGCCAAACGGAAGTCACACCCAACAACAGGATGGCTTTTACTGTGATTTTGAATTTGTTAAAGATTGGGATTTTGTTAGTATTTGAAGGTCCATGGGTTGAATAATGGGCCAGATGGTTTATTTTTTGGGGTTTGCTTTTTGTATCGAATTCAAAATGTTTTTAATATATTTATTTAGTTTTTATTATTGGTACCAAATTGTTTGGTTGAGATTTACTCTTAAGGAGCTAGTTTTCAATTTTGAGACGGCAAATTTTAATATTTGAGAGAGACAGAGAGAGAGGGGGGGAGACAATCAAGTTCGAGGTTTGTTTTGAACTTTTTTAAATATAGATTCCTATTTTAAAGACCGAATCGATGAAGGAACCGAAAAATGAAGTGGATTTTAGTTTTTAGGTTCAACTGGAGTTGGATCAATGGTCGAACCGATGATTTTATAAATAATTTAATTAATAATTTACAAAATATATTTAAACAAATATAAACAATTTCAAATAAGATTTCATACCTTATACAAAATGAGTAGGAAAAAAAATATGAACAATCAATCAAATTAACATTACAAAAAAAAGTTATAATATTTATTTATTTATTTATTTACAACATAATTAAGAATAAATAATTTAATTGGACTGCCCTCAACTTTTTTTTTTTTTGGGACTACCCTCAACTTAAAAGGATTGAAAGGTTTTTTTTTTCTTTGGGTAGAGATTTATTCCAAAATAAAAAAGTGTTAAATTAGATGCTAATCAATATTTCAAAAAAAAAAAAAAAAAAAAACCTGGCTGCCATAGTGCCACGCGTGAGGTGCATCATCCAATGTCCCTTTGCCAAAAAAAATATATATATATTAAATCCAATGTCCCTTTTCACGAGTACAGATAAGGAAGTAATAATTTTTAAATCCATACTTTGCCAAAAAAAATATCTTGTTCCTTCGGCCTAAAAATCGCATGATTGCATCATTTCACAACAATATCCTCTCAAATATCCTGTGCCCTCTTTCTCCAAAGACTTCTATTACAGCAGTTAGATTTGCTCCTCTTGCCGCAGTATGCCTAGGCTTGTGCCTCCATTGAATCCTCTCCTGTTCAGAATCTCTGTGTTTTGGCGTTTTAAGCAAATCACTCCATAGCCGGTTGAACTGGTCCAACTGGAGGACCCAGTCTGATATTTAAAACTATACCCCTCTTCTTACTATTGCAATTAAAAATATAAATAAATAATTTTCTTTATTATTTCAATTAAAAATATAAATAAATAAACACTTTTCCCTGTCTTATTGGACCAAGTCCCTGCTATCATCACACGCTGCCCTCTATTTAATGTCTAGCAACTTTCATGAAAAAACACAGCCACACTGACACACAAACACAGAAATGGAAGCAATACACATCTTCCTATTCTGCGTTACTTTCGTCTTGTTCTTCATCCGACCCAAATTTCTTCGCAAATCCAACACCAAAAACCTCCCACCAGGCCCAAATGGCCTCCCTATCATTGGTAACCTTCACCAACTTGGTCCTAGACCCCATGAAACTCTCTCCGCAATGGCTAAAGAGTTTGGTCCCTTAATGACTCTCAAATTTGGCTCTGTCACCACCATAGTTGCTTCCTCTGCCGAAACCACCAAAGAAATCCTTCACACCCATGACCAAACCTTTTCTAACAGACCTGTCCCTGACTCAGTAGCCACTCAACCACACCCAGAAGGCACTCTTGCTTGGGTCCCCGGTGACCACAGGTGGCGCAACCGTAGACGCATATGTAGCACCCAAATGTTCACTTCTCAACGCCTTGACTTGTTACAACACTTTCGTCACAAGAAAGTGCACCAACTCATAGCTCACATAAACAAATATAAGGGTACCCCAGTTGATATTGGGTCCTTAGCTTTTGCTACCACGTTGAATCTTATATCAAACACTATTTTCTCGGTGGATATAGTGGACCCAGATTTTGAATCAGCTCAGGAATTCAAGGAACTTGTTTGGAGGATTATGATGGATGCTGGGAAGCCTAATGTTTCGGATTACTTTCCGATGTTGAAGAGGTTTGATTTACAAGGTGTGAGACGCCATGTTCAGGTTTCCTATAAGAGGATGCATGAGATATTTGATGACATCATTGCTACGCGTTTGAAACACAGAGAGACTGATAAGACAACAAGACATGGTGATTTCTTGGATGTGCTTCTTGATCAGATGCAAGAAGATGGGTCTGACTTTAGTATTGACACCATCAAGCCCCTGATTCTGGTAACAATTTAATTCTAGTTTCTTGGATTTATCATATATATATATATATATATAATTATCAGTTGCTATTTTTACCTTTTTATTTTTATTTTTATTTTTATAAATTATAACTCTATAACTTTCTTATGGTAATTACTAATTACTCGGAGTCTGTCACATGCACAAAAATGATTGTCCACAAAATTTTTAATTTAGTTAAAGATTTGGTTTGTAAATGAGACTGAATATTAAAAATTATTCAACTCAAGATAGTTTCTTGGGTCCTTGTATGGTGTTTGAGTACACAGTGCATAGAAACCTTACCTCTTTCTGACTGAGGTCCCTATTGATTAGATCCCCATCTTGCAAATTGCATCGGGGTGCGTATATATTAATTCCTTTTGAGGCATTTAAGAGGTACATAACCCTCGTTATCATGGGGTCGAGAGCTGGCCCAGCTGGTGTGAGTCGTGTGACAGATCAATATGTAAATTGTACAAATCTACCGAACATATTATTGTGCTATGTTTTTCATGCAAAGTACAACTTACACTTTATGATATAAAAGCAAATTCTAATGTTGAGTATCGATCTACTTAGCATGAAAATCACCATAAAAGCTATTAATAAAATAAATCATCATGAAAATGAAATGTAAAGTTTATTGACATGCTTGATTTGACTCTCTTTAGAGTTCTTTCTTACCAAAAAATCTAATGATCATCAATACCATAAACCATCATTATTGAGACAATAAAGCCACCTAACTGCACCCAAGACTTCTTTCTTTTGAATTCCTTTTTTGTTCATTGAATGGCCAAGAAAAAGGGGTAAGAGTTTGAGGGCTACAAGTATGTCATCATGTCCGTAAGGAAGTCGTCGTCTGAACTGTAATTGACGTTAAGAATTACTAATTACAATATGTAATTTTGTACTTCAAAAATTAGACAGAAGATTAGAGTCATTTTAGACAAAAGATTAAAAACTTTTCTATATATTATTAAAAAAAGACAAAACTTAATTGTCAAATTTTAACCTCGATTAATAGAAGAGTTAATTTAGAATCACACATTTGGACATACACTTTATTACAACTTATTTATGTTTTCAATTCATAATTAAATTACATCATTTATACATGAGTTTATCACTTAAAATATAGTTATTCTAAGATCACATCATTTTTCATAATTCTCATATTTGGCTAATCATGAATTGTAGAAAAAAAGAAGATAAATTTATATAAAAGTAATAATTAACCAATTATAAGCTACCACCGTGAAAAATGACATAATCTTTATTAGAATAACTCCTTAAAACACTCCTATGAGTCATGACTATTAACACCCACCAAACAAATTGTGAAAAGAAGTGTTTAGCCACGTGTTTTCCAAGACTTTTGGTATTGGAGCATGACCCAAATCAAAAGTCATGGGGAAATTTTAACATCTGTATTCTGCATAGTTTGAATTGGTGTTTCAATGACGGTGATTGTGACACCATGCTAGTTTATGGTGATTTGGATTCGGTGCAATACCAAGGTATTACATCGGGTGTAATTACATCACTTTCTTTCACATTAATTTTTATCATTTTTGTATTTTTTTAATTTTTTTATTATTTAATGTCTCAACCGTATAATACTATTATATCAGGCGAAATATCTAGGTGTTGGACCTAATCTTAATTACGAACTCGTTGTCGGTGTCGTGTCAGTCCGTCAGTTGGACCCTTTGAAAACCGTAGGGCCCACTTCTAGAAGTGAATTATTGGCTTTTTAGCCAGCTGTTGTACGTACCTGTTTCCCCTTTCCACAGGCCGTTGGAGTTAATTGGCCTTTTGTAACCATGGGACACAAAGTTTGATTTTTTTTTTTTTTTGGCTGAATAGGAACAAAGTTTGATTCAAAATAAAAAATTATCATCCCTGTCATCTCCCCTACACATTTTTATGCCTTTTGTTGTGTGGGTTGTGGTTAAAGCCAACAACCTGCATATAAATAGAAATAATAATAATATACACAACTTGTTTGTATAAGGTAGTAAATTATTAATTATTTTTTATTTTTAAAAATATATTATAGTTCATAATTTAACATTTATTAATTCTTAATATATGTTTACATTTTATATTATATATATATATATATATATTTATTTATTTATTTATGGGCTCTGGTGAGCATTAGCCAACAAATAGGTATTATTAAGACATTCAAGATACCAATTCTTGAATGAAAAAATGGGCGGTAACTAACGTGATGGAATTACTAAGATTGATGCTAAATGAACAAGTCAACTATAGACCTTATCTTCCTAAAAAAAAAAAACAAAAACTATAGACCTTATCTTAAAAACTTGAAACAGATCTTGCCTCATGTTCTCTTCTTTAAATGCCCTTTGTTTTATTCGTGATTATTATGTCTGACATTTATGTATGAATACGCAACTGTCATATATATATATATATATATATATATAGTACAACAACAAGACTGATCAACCGCTTCAACTATTAAACCAGTGTATCCATTGGTCATAAACAGGACAAACTTTTACGAGGGTGGTTCTGGTGCCACAACTATATACATAATTTTGTGCACAACTCGCCCACGTGGTGAGTTATGGTTGGTGGAGGAGTGGTGATGGGTCACCCCTCCACCAACCACAACTCGCCACGTTGTGCACAAAGGTTGTGTCACCAGAATTTTCTCTTTTACAATTGGTTTAAAAGAAAGTTTCATTACATGAAAATTTTTAAATTTTCATAATATAATTGTAGTCTCAATACCTATTTAAAAATTATTTGATTTTTTAAGATGATTTAATCATTTAAACAATCTTATAAATGGTTACGTAGAGTAAAAATTTGTCCATATTAATTATTTAATCTAAATGCATGTTGTAGTGCTCAATTTTCAAGTCTACTTCTCACACATGAAAATGTTTACAGGATTTGTTTATCGCCGGTAGTGATACATCTGGATTGACTACAGAATGGGCAATGGCAGAGCTTCTACGTAAGCCTAAAACATTGCAGAAGGCAAGAGATGAAGTTCTGCAAGTGATTGGTACTCACGGTGAAATTAAAGAATCAGACATTGATAGATTTCCATATATCCAAGCAGTTGTGAAAGAGACATTGCGGCTTCACCCACCTGCACCACTTCTCTTGCCTTACATAGCTGGAAACGATGTTGAAGTATCTGGTTACACCATATACAAAGGAAACCAAGTTCTAGTAAATGCATGGTCTATTGGTAGAAATCCCAAATATTGGATTGACCCTTTGTCATTTGAGCCTGAAAGGTTTGTAGGATCCAACTTAGATTTCAAAGGAAGGGATTTTGAGTACATTCCATTTGGTGCTGGTAGAAGAATTTGCCCTGGCTTACCACTTGCTCAAAGAATGGTTATCCTAATGTTGGGTTCAATTTTGCATTCATTCAATTGGAAACTTCCCGAGGGAATCACCCCAGAGAACCTTGACATGTCTGAGCAATTTGGAATCACTTTGAAGAAGGCTAATTCTCTTTGTGCTGTTCCTTTTGTTGAGTAAAGGAATGGATTTTAATTAATGGAGTTTGCATATTACCATGTACTTTATGGCCCTTTTTCTTTTGCTTCCACGTTGTTGGTTTTTTTTCAGTGTTTTGTGCCCAAAGGTTTGATTCCTTTGTGCAACGTTCAGACTAGGATAAAAAATTTGATCACCTTATAAGCTCTGTACTAATATCTTGATCAGTATATGAAAGCCTATGTGCTCAATAATGTATATTTTGTGTCCAGAATCTTGTTAATGCTCAATGAATGTGGTAGGTTTTTGATACCTTTATACTTGGTTAAATTCAAAGATGAAAACCATAATCTCCCCTCTACTTATCTTGTTAATGCTCAAGGACTTGTCAAACTATATATGCCTCCAGATAGAGCTGAAAACTATGTAATCTTGCTTTGGAAGACAGGAAAGCTTTCAATTGCGGTAGCGTCAGGGTACTGTCAAACCATGCCCTCAAAGAAGATTGTAGATATGTGGTGATAACTACTAAGAACAACAATATACATCATTTTCCACAGCAGGCTCTTACCCCTAGTGGGACTGTGAGAGGATGTCTTCCAAAAACCACCATCAAAATTCAACGCTAGGACCCATTTTTCCATTTTTTGAGATGTTGTATTTAATTCGCTAGAACACCAGACAAAACATGAATATCACAGAGGTCATTTGCCATTGACATAATATCTTCCATAATATTTTAAATTTCCCAATTAAATTAAATCAGATAACTGTCTTGACTAATGTAATGTTACCTTTCAAGATAAATAAATTCAGTCAAAATGATACAAAAACATGGTTGAATTTAAAGAAGAACTTTAAAGTTTAAAGAACATCACATGGAAATTTTATGCAAACAAGGAAGAGAGAATCTGAACAGAGAGAGATATATAGGGGCAATTTGTATGGAGAAAAAGGAAATCTCAACCTCAGTCAACAGACTCAACAATCTTAAGTGATTATTTAGAGCATTCACATCAAAGATATAAAAAATGCTAAAAACTCATTTTGACTCTCATCCCTTCAAAAACTCATTCACATCAAAAATCTTTTTCTTTTTTTTTCTTTTTTCTTTTTCTCTCCAATGCCTTTCTTCTCTTGAAACCTCTCTTCTCCCTCTCTAGGTTTGTGATGTTGGTGGTGATCATTGTTGGTGGTGGTGGTGGTCGTTTTTTACTGAGTTTTGTCTTAGTGATTAGATTGGGTTTTTGTGGTGGTCGTTGTTGTTGGTGAGGATGGCTACATCAGATCAAATTAGGGTTGGTTGTGGGTGGGTTTTGTCACAAAGAAGTGCCGCTACCTGCCAAGATCGGAGTTTTGCGGCTGGGGTCGTTAGGGTGGTTGGGGTGGGTCGTTTGGGTGGCTGGGGTGGGTTGTTGTTAGGGGGTTTTTGGGGTTGGGGGGGGCCGTTCGGGTGGATAGGGTGGGTTGTTGTTGGGGTTTTGTGGGTGGTGGTTGGTTGTGGAGATGGTGAATGGTGGACTATGAAGGTGATCAGACGAAGAGAGGGGGGGGGGGGAGGAGAAAGAGTGACAAAAAAGGGGGGGGGGGTGGGGAGAGAAATCAATAAAAAATTGAATAGTTTTTATCCGAGATGTGAAAAATAGAATTTTTGATATTTGATAAATTGTAAAGTAGGTTGTTAAAATAGATAAAGTTATGTTTTGAGTTGTTAAAAGTGAAAATTTTTAACCATCTTGATGTGAATGCTTTTAGTACTTCAAGAGTACAATCCACTTGAATTTCAATTCACCACTTCAGTCCCCACATGGTGTTGTACTCTTTCCAGTTTTATAAAGTGCTAGTATCTGCTTAATTCCATTAATTTGTAGTGTGCTTCTCGTTCTCTGAACGTGGAAGCAAGTTAGGTCTTGCTTCTTGCAAGTAGTTGGTAGTCTCCCCCGTGAGACTCTCTGTTTTTCATCTTCCTTCATTATCTTCCACACCTTGTAAGACTACAACCTGCTTCTGCCGCTCTTAAGCCCCACAGTACCCTCTCAAATATGGCAGACGAGTTAGAAGAGATTTAGAAAAAACTAACCATTACTGAAGAAGGGGATGCGGGAATATCCCTTGGGAATGATAGTACACATGCTGCTCAAGAATTGGGAAAAAACTGTCTTCTCATGCAAATCCTCACCCAACGAAGCATCAACATCGAAGCACTAAGGAAGGCGATGAGAATGATATGGAAACCAAATAAAGGAGTCCTAATCTCAGACATAGAGGAGGACCTATTTCTGGTTGAGTTCGGAGACAAGACAGACAAGCAAAAAGTGCTCGACATGTCCCTTTGGAGCTACGAAAAGAATCTGGTTTTGCTCCAAGATTTCGATGGCGATATGGTGCCGAAAGATATCAAGCTCATCTGGTCTCCTTTCTAGGTCCAAATTTTCAACCTCCCCCTCAAAAGCAGAACTAAAGAAACAGGGTGGTGTATAGGATGTAACCTAGGTGAAGTCATGGATGTTGATGTACCAGAAAAAGGAGTTCAATGGGAACGATGCCTGCGAGTCAAAATCAAGATAAATGTAACAAAAAAGCTTGTCAAAGGAAAAAAAGATCAAATTTGGAGATAACGACCACCGATGGGTTTTCTTCAAATATGAGAGATTACCCAATTTTTGCTACATTTGCGGCAAGCTCGGCCATGGAGAAAAGGAATGCAAGGAAGGTGTCTCACCAAAAGGAAGTGGAAGTGAAGGTGCGTACCAATATGGGGCATGGCTCAGAGGTGAATCGGGCAAACGAGCACTCAACAACCCGGAACACCATCACAGCAATGCCGTCGATCATTCCTCGCCGGAGCTTAGGCACACCCACGGCCCACAGGGAAGGAAGGAATACTCACACGTGAGAGATGGAGTCCACGGCACACACGTGACTCGCGTGGTAGGTGAGAAAGCCGAAACTGACGTGACAGTGATAGTGACAGCTCCAAAGCCTCTAACCGATCAGGTAGAACCAAGACAAGCAGAAAAGCAGGCATTGTGCAGTGAACCCGACGTGCCAGAGAGCTATGTCATCGCTTCTAACCTTCAAAAGGATATTGTCAACCTTGGGAAGCCTCTTTCCTCAGACCTAGGTGCCACAGAGGGTCTTGTAAAGGAAGAAGCACAGCGGTGGACAGAGACAAGTGCAAAGAAAAAAGATGTTGTGGTAAAAGACAATGAGATGTTGCCAAAAGCCATAGAGATTGAAAAAAGTCAACACAACCCTTGGACTCAAGATGATGGGCCTACGGCCATGATTTATGACACCAACTTGGGTTGGATTGATGAACCTCCTGGGCCAACAACTAGATATTGGAAGCGTATTACAAGGCCCAATGAAAATAAATGCCCAGAGGAAACTCCAATCATCATTGAGGATAAAAAAAGAGCAGGTCCAACTCCACTCCAAGAGTTGGATCCAAACTCCATAGCAATAAAATGTAAGAAAGGTAAGCAGGTAGTAACACAGAATGAAGAAAAACATTTCAGTATGGATGGCGGTTTGGTAGAGGCTGCAATGCAGCCCCGCCCAGCTCAATGAATATCATATCTTGGAACTGCCGAGGACTTGGGATCCCTCGGTTAGTTCAAGCCCTCACTAGACTGGTCAGGGCAGAAGCTCTTCTTTTGATCTTCCTCGTGGAGACAAAAGCCAAGGTCCCTGCTGTGGCTAGACTTCAAACTAAACTTGATTACACGCAGGGAATCATTGTTCCGAGTGACGGAAAAAGTGGAGGTCTTGCTCTGCTTTGGAAGGAAGGCACTAATGTCTGGACACACAAATACTCAAACTCGCATATTGATGTGGTCATCACAGATACCACGTTAAACATGCTATGGAGAGCTACTGGATTCTACGGCCACCCGGATACACAAAAGAGGCACATGTCTTGGAAGCTACTAGAATGCCTCAACTCACAACTAAGCCTACCCTGGTTAGTATTTGGAGACTTCAATGAAATAACTCACCTTGAAGAAAAATGTAGGTGGGCCGAATGAAATGCGGATCAAATGATGGCCTTTCGGAATGCTCTCGATGCATGTAATCTCCAAGACTTGGGTTTCAGCGGCTCAAACTACACGTGGTGTAATGGCAGGTTTGGCTCACAAAGAACTCTCATACGTCTTGATAGAATGGTGGCTAACGTAGAGTGGAAGAGTCTTTTTCAGGGTGCAAGGGTATACCACAAGTCCATGGCTGCCTCTGATCACTGTGCCCTCGTCTTACACCTGAAAACTGAGCAGCCCCAACGTAGAAAGAAGCCTCGGTTTCGCTTTGAGTCCATGTGGCTTAGAGACCCAAGGTGTAGGGAGGTCATTGAACTTGCTTGGGATGCCATCAACCCTTTTGGAGATCTAACAATGCAGGACCGAATCAAAAACTGTCAAAATCAGCTTCGTTGGTGGAACACGAATGTGTTTGGTCATGTTAACAAGCAATTTCAGAAGAAACAAGAACAACTCCAACACCTTAAATCTCTAAACACTCAGCATGACTTTGTAGAGGATATTGCGCTCCTCCGCAAGGAAATTAATGAATTGCTAGATAGAGAGAATGACATGTGGTGGCAAAGATCTAGAGCTTTATGGATGCAACAGGGTGATCGCAACACCAAATTCTTCCATTCCACAGCCAACCAACGGAGACAGAAAAATACCATTGTAGGATTACAAGATGAACAGGGGAACTGGATGGAGAGTGATGAGGATATTGAAAGAATTGTCCTAGAGTACTACTAAAGCATTTACCAATCAGACATGCCTTCTGGCTTTGATGCTGTGGTGCAAGCTATAGAACCTAAAGTGACACTAGAGATGAATGCTAGTCTGACCAAGGAATTCCACCCCGACGAAGTCTGGACTGCACTCCAACAAATGCACCCACTCAAGTCTCCAGGCCCCGATGGTATGCCACCCATATTTTATCAAAAGTTTTGGAACATTGTTGGTCTCAATGTCATCGAATGTGTTCTTAATATTTTAAATTCTGGAATTATGCCACCTGACTTCAATGCCACCCATATATGCCTTATTCCAAAACAAAACAATCCTTAAAAAGTCAAGGATTACCGCCCTATAAGTCCCACTAATGTGCTTTCTAGGATTGTTTCTAAGGTATTGGCTAACCGGCTTAAGAAGATCCTGCCACACATCATCAACATGTCCTAGAGTGCTTTTCTACTAGACAGGTTAATCAATGACAACGTTCTTGTCGCATTTGAAAATATGCATTGCATTAACCAACAAAGGAAAGGAAAGGAGGGCCTCATGGCAATCAAACTAGACATGAGTAAGGCTTTCGACCGCATTGAGTGGTCTTGCTTAGAAAGGATCATGACGAGATTGGGCTTCCATGACTGCTGGATATCACTGATGATGATGTGCATAAAAAGTGTCTCATACTCTGTGCTTTTGAATGGAGAGACTAAGGGCTTAATCCAGCCAACACATGGTATCCAGCAAGGCGATCCCATATCACCGTACCTTTTCTTATTATGTGGGGAAGGTCTCTCTGCCATGTTAAAGCAAGCAGAAAACATAGGAAGCATCAATGCTGACGATAGCCTTGTTTTTGCAAAGCCAACATGACTGAGTGCTCCAACATTTGGAAAATTCTTTGGGATTATGAAATGGTGTCGGGGCAGAAGATGAACAGGGACAAAACATCCCTGTTTTTCAGCAAAAACACGCCTACAGAAACCCAAGATTCCATCAAAGAATTATTTGGAGCACAAATCATTAAACAGCACGAGCAATATCTGGGACTACCTTCATTAGTTGGTAGAGGGAAAAAGAAAGCCTTTAACAAAATTAAGGACCAAGTGGGAAAGAGAATTGCCGGTTGGAAAGGGAAGTTACTGTCTAGTGCTGGTAGAGAAACACTTATAAAGGCAGTGGCCCAAGCCACACCGACATACTCCATGAGCTGTTTTAAGCTTCCAGACTCATTATGTAAGGAGCTTGAGGCCATGATTAGCTGGTTTTGGTGGGGACAAAAAAAGGAGGAGAGGAAAATCTCGTGGATCGCATGGGATAAGTTATGCAAGCCTAAGGCAGATGGAGGAATAGGATTCAAAGATTTAAAAGCCTTTAACTTAGCTCTCCTTGCAAAACATGGTTGGAGATTAATGCATAACCAAAACACACTCTTTCACCAGGTCTTCAAAGCCAAGTATTTTGAGAACTCCACATTCCTTGAAGCCGAATTGGGGAAGCACACCTCCTTTGCATGGAGAAGCATTATGGCAACCAAGAATGTTGTGGCAAAAGGTACCAGATGGAGCGTCGGCAACGACAACAAGATCAGATTATGGGAAGACAAATGGTTGACAACGCCTACCCACTTCAAGCCTATTAGCTCGAGGAAGAATCTCCAAGAAGGAAACCAAGTATCTAGCTTGATTGACCAGACTTTGCACACCTGGAGAGAAGATTTTGTGCGTAATACTTTCCTCCCACATGAGGCAGAGGTTATTCTCAGCATCCCCCTAAGCTCATTCCCCACTGAAGACAGACGGGTTTGGTCAGCCACTACAAATGGCTTGTTCTCCGTTCCTAATGCATACCGAGTTGCTCAACAACTCCAAGAAAACGAAGATGTTGGTCAAAGCTCGGACAGTACGGTAATGACAGGCCTTTGGAAGACCATTTGGAACCTTAAATGCCCATGCAAACTAAGAAACTTTGCATGGCGGGCAAGCAAAAATATTCTTCCCACCAAGACTCGCCTCAAAGACCACCATATGCAAGTTGACGCAGAATGTGACATGTACGAAGCAACAGAGACACTGGGACACGTTTTCTGGGGGTGCGGCTTGGCCATGGAAGTATTGACAATCCTCGGTGTCAAGCCACCTAATACCGCTTGGGAGCCAAAAGATTTCTGTGACTTATTCTGGCTGTTTAAAGAGCGACTCCAAAATGCCGACTTGGAAGTCCTTATTACAGCGGTATAGGGCATTTGGAACAATAGAAACGATGTCAGGCATGGTGGTTCCTCTAAAACAGCCACGGTTATAGTCACTAATGCTTACAGGTACATGAAGGAGTTCAAACAAGCAACAGCCATCACGGTCCCAAGGCATGAATCTACGCAGGAGCGGTGGAAGCCTCCACCCCACGGCTGGTACAAGATAAACATAGATGGAGCAACGTTTAAGGATGAAGGGCATTGTGGATTGGGAATAATAGTTCGGAACGATAGAAGAGAGATCATGGAGGCTCAATCGAAAAGGATTTGTTTCCCTTTGGGAGCATTAGGAGCCGAAGCCAAAGCAGCGGAGTGTGGTATAATTTTTGCATGGGAGCTGGGACTTAGAGAAGTCATTATTGAAGGGGATTCGCAGGTGGTCATTCATGCTTTGTCTACAGAGCAACCTGCCCCTTTATCAATCCAACAACTCATCTCGGGGTCTAAGACACGGTTGCCAAATTTCAGGTCCTGGAAGGCACGTTTTGCACGAAGGGACTGTAACAAAGCAGCTCATTTAATGGCTAGATATGCTAAGGAAATTGAAGATTGTATCATTTGGGTGGAGGACACTCCCCCTTTTATTGTATCTGAAGTTCACTCTAATGTAATTTCTCTTTGTTCTACACAAGTTTAATGATATTGCAGACTTACAATCAAAAAAAAAAAAAAAGTATCTGCTTAATTCCCTACATCTAAAGTATTTTGAATTTTAGTGTTTCTTTGTTGAAGGGTTCTCCCTTTCCAGATGTACTAAGAGATATTTTTTGGACACATCTTATATGATCAGTTTTCACTTCAGCCTAACCATTACACACTACACCTACAAAAGGGAGGGAACCGGTCTCTACTTGATGTGGTAAATAACACTAGTTCAATGCAACTAATCAATTACAAAATTGAAAAAAAAAATGCAAACAAAAATCAATGGTCCAATACCCTCATTACATCTAGATATTACTAAATTTTCCTTCATTTTTTCAAGAACCAAATACTGTGCATTTAACACACCTAAATTGCATCTAAATTAATTTCATCAAGTACCAGAAGCAGTCTATGGGTGCAAGTGCCCCCTAGCGATGATGGTCTAGTGGGAGAATATGTCTTGGCCGAATGGACCTGGTGGAGGGTGAAAAATGGAGTCACCACCTAGATTTGGTCTAGAAAACATTAATATAATGCCCTTGTGTGAAAGACTAATCTTATAAGAGCACGTGTCCGGAGTTTAAGTATGGGGATAAGAAGGTATTAGGAACCTAACCCCATCTAATCCATGGATCGACCTCCACTCATTGTGTTACATATTCTAATTCCATCAAAGGGTCCTTTAATAAGTTATTCTATACACACACGCGTGTGCTAAGCCTACCCTAACATGCATCTAGCACCAAACCTAGCATTCATCTAAACATGGCATAACATACATTTCATATTCATCATCCATCTCATCACATGCATCCCATCACATCCTAACATACATCTAGGCATAGTATCTACCATTCATCTAGCATGTACACACACCAAACAAGCTCATAACTCCAATCATCATCAAGGCAGTAACCATTCAAGGCAGCAAGCATATCATATACACACAGCATCAACCAAGCATCTCATGTTCATCACAATCAACTATGTTCTTCATCCAATTCAAATGCATGTTCATGTGATTATACATGATTTACCTCATTTACCTTATTGTGTCAATGCATGATCATGTGATTATGCATATTCATGTTATGCATCTTACACACAAAACTCTAACCTTTAATCTAACACTCAAAGCGTGTGAAACATGTTATACTACTAACGCTAGACCAAATCATGTGTAAATTGACCTAAACATAACCTAAAACATGCATTAAAACTAACAAAACAGAAAGAAAAAGAAAACAGACAAATCTGGGTTTCTAGATTGAACATGCGTACGCATGTTCGCGGAGATGCGTATACATGCACGAGTGTGTGTATGCATCCCTGCTACTTATGTTTCTTACCTACAACACAAATTACAATAATAAAAATTAATAAAGTCATTTACAAAATTTATAATTCCTTCATCACAACAACTCCAACATAAATCATGAAACATATGAAAGAATCCTACCCCTGGTATGTAAACTGAAATCCTACCATACAAAGTTGTTTCACCAATCACTTTTAGGTTGTGTTTGTTTTGGCTTCAAATCACTTTTGGAAATGCTTTTTCGTAAATGCGAGTGTTTGGTTGCGCATGGAAAATAAATTTTCCAGAAATTGGTTTCCTTTGATCGTGTGTTTTATGGCTTTGACCCGGAAATTGGTTTACATTTCTATTTTCACTTCAAACCATTTTCGGGTCTTAGACGCGCAAAGAGAGAAAGAGAGAGAGAGAGAGAGAAAGAAGAGAGAGTTATCGATCGCACCCCAGCACCGGCGCTGCCATCTAGATCGTACCCCAGCACCAGCGCCGCCATCTAGATCGTCACCACCCAAAACCGATCTCATGGGCGCTGACGTTACCGATCTCGTTCTCGTTCTCAACCCAGTGCTCATCGGCGCCGCCGATCTCATCGTCTCGATCTCATCGCACCAATGATCTCGTGGTCTCGATCTCGTCGCCCAGACCGATCTTGTCGCCCTCTCGTCGCCCAAACCGATCTCCTCTCTCTCTCAGTTTGACCGGATTGTGGAGTTTAACCGAATGTTGTTGTTTTGATTTTTGTTTTTTTAAGTTTATATATTGAAATGTTCTATTATAAAATTTGTTTGGTAGCTGAGAAAATAGATGAGAAAATGTGAAAAACTAGAATTTTCATAACACAACCAAACACTAGAAAATATTTTCCAAAGCATTTTTTGAAATGCAACCAAACACTTGAAAATATTTTCCTTTCCCAAAAATAGCATTTCCGGAAAATATTTATTTTCCGGAAAATATTTTACATGAACCAAACACAGCCTTAGTCCTAAATCCCAATTACCACAAGGCCACTACCCGCTATTTACTTCAAATAGCACAATTTTTAAAAAATATAAAAAAATTGAATCCCAATTTAAAAGCATGAAGTGAAACTACAAAATAAAATCAATAAACCTAGATAGCTACAAAGCTCACTTCCAAAAGCACACACATAATTTCCTAATTATTCATAAATAAATAAACTTTACCTCACTCAACAAAATTAAAACCACAAAAAATAGGGAGAGAGGATGACAGATCATAGAGCACTTGTTTTTGTCTCTCTCATATAAAATAAAATATATAATTAGAAAATAGGAGAGAGAGAGAGAGAGAGAATGAGCAAGCGAGTGAGCGCTAAACGGCAGTGGTGCGGTGTTTGTGGGTATGCTAGAGCTTGAGAAAACCTTTGGTGTGAGATGAGATTTTCTTTTTTGGTGAGAGATGAGAATTTTTTTTTTTGAGAAGATAATGGAAGATGGGATTAGGATTAAAAACTGGGGAGAATAAAATTAGGGATTAGGCTTTTGTTTTTTGAGGAAAAAAAAAGATTGGGAAGTTATGGTGGGAACATGGGAGTGTTTTGGGATTTTTTTGTTATTTTTATTTTTTATAATTTGAAGGTGGAAGTGTTTGTTGAGATTAGGGGATTGGAAATTTGGTTTTGTTTTTATTTTATTTATTTAAATGTTAATGTGGGAGTGTTTTTTGGTTTTGAGGATTAAAGATTTTTTTTTAATGTGAACTTGGGAGTGTTTTTTTTTTTTTTTTGGATATGGGGTTTGAAAATTTTTGTACCAACTTTTTTAGGTTTTGGAATTCTGGCGCCAAAAAAAAAAGTTTTTTATTGTGTGTTTTAGTAGAAGCGTTTTGAAAAGCATTTCAAAATCCAAATAAATTAGCAACAGTCACTCTAATAAACATTGCAATATATCTCTTTTTGTAGTGTTTTAAGAAAACATTGCAATATCACTACCTATTGAAGCATTTTTTAAAAACACTACAAACCAAACATTGCAAAAGTCCACTTTTTTGTAGTGTTAAGACCCCTAATTTTTACTTACGGCTTGATTAATTGTAATCTAAACACAACTTGATGCGGAATATACGTGATTAGCAAATTAATTAATTAAAGTACTCAACAACTGCATAGATGAACATGTAAGTGCAAGGCAAAATGTAAAGGGCAGTAGGGAAAAGAGACTCAAACCCAAGATAACACCACGATATTTTATCGAAGAGAAAAACCAAAGAACTCGACGTAAAAACCTCTCTGTGGCCCTCAAAGCTGAAATGATCTACTAGTGAATAAGTTGGAGTAAAAGGAGATCAAAAAGACCCCCTAAGCCTAATCTACCTAAAGTACTTAAGCCCTCTAAGCTCTAGCTATCAACGGACTTCACCAAGCCTTATCTTCACTAGCTTCCTAGATCCTGCAATACCGCCCGATTGCACCACAGACCCAATGCTTTTCTAGCTCCAAAACACTCTCTACACTTTGAATGTGGGTGGGTTGTGTTTGGGTACAATCTCCTCTCAAGGTTTAACAATGGGAGAGAGGAGAAAAAACTACAAATGAATGCTCTGTTGAGGATGAGTAGCTCTCTCTAAAAGATGGGTGTTGTGAAAACCCCTCTCTAGGGTTTTCTATTTGATAGTCTCCTTACAATTTTATGGGTAATGAATGTATATATAGTGTGGGTGAAAGGTAGGAGAGTCACATCTAAAATCCCAATTGTTAGAGTATCTCGCGGGTCATCTTGCGAGTTACTCACGAGATAAACGGACTCTTGAACTTCCATATATGCTCCTTACATAGCCTTTTACGGGTTTTACAATCCCAAGCTAGTCGCAAATTCCAATGTCTTCAACAAAGCTTCACTACTTAAGACTAAACGCATTACAACTAAATCTCACAAAATACAAGAAAATAAATTAATGAAATTACAATATTTTTTTCATGGAATACAGCCAACATAAATGTTATGTAAAAAAAAAAAACATAACTTAACAATGTTATCCTTTGAAGTACAAAGTAAATGCTCTGAATATCAAGTCAAAAATTACATCAAGAATATAAAGGAATAAGAATGAAAAGAAAGAGGAAAGCTTTTATTAAAAGTTTAGTTGGTTCTTGTCTATAAATAAATAAATAAATATATATATATATATATATATATAAAAAACCGAAGCCTCTGAAACTTTCACAATTTTCCACATCAGCACAATATTTAAATAAAATTATCATTTCATCTCTCTAAAAATTCTAATTTTATATTTCTAAAACCCAATAATAAAAAAATAAAAAAAAACACACAAAAACTAAATCCGACTACAAAAAACCAAACCTTACACTCATGTTACGAGAAACTGACTACAAAACCCTACACGCAAGTTTTGAAAACCTAACTACAAAATTACATCCATGAAAAACACGCAGGAAATCGATATTGATTCTACAGCAGAGAGTTGTGTTTGGCTGTGCAAAATCAGATTTGATTGTGTAAACTGTAAAGATATCTCTTAGGGGGTTTATATCTTTAACAAATTTGAAATTGAGTTATTGGTTTTGTCATGAATCTTTATTCGTGGTTTTTATGTGTAAAAGATTTTTGTCCAACTCAAATACTGTTGGTTGATGTAGGCTGTAGCAACGATGTTGTGATCAAATTATCAAAAATTTGCTTACGCCTTTAGTGTATATGAAATTTTGTTTAAACAAACCTGTGTGATTGTACAAAGACATAAAAATCTTGCTTTGAACACATTCATGAGAACTGCAAAAGAACTATTGGCTAAGTTCATTAGGTACAACCGTACAAAGCTAGTTGCATATTACACAAACTAACTCTATTTTTTTCATTGTTGCACGTATGAGGGTAGAGTCCATGTTGTACTTGCTGCATCTCTCTATAATCCTGATTTGATTTGATTGAGTTTAGGATAGATTTTCATTCTTTGATGATGGACTTTATTTGTTTGAGTCTATCTACTTCTCTAATTAAATAATGAACTAATGATGGACTTTTATCTGTAAGCATATTCTCATTGCTTCCTTGCTTTTCAAATTTATGCTTTGTTTTGTTTTGATCTACCTGCATGCTACTGTCTAAATTTTACATTGAATTCAGGATAGGAGATGGCTATAGAGTCTTGGTGTTGGAAGTGAGTTGAAACATCTCTTTTTTGAACATTTAGATTTTTTTTCCCTTTCTTTCTATCCTTATCGAGTAGTTTTCACTGTTTTTCATTTGGTTTGGTATTTATCTTTTTTCTTTGTGAAGGAACTTGAGCATGCAAAAGAACTGAGATGCAAAAATCTATGCAGAGATTTGTGGCTGTGGGATTATTGGGTTTTGAAGATTATAATATAGTTTAGGTGATGCATATCACATTACTCAGCCACGTACTAATGGAAGAGGTGCCATTTTGGCCATGAAGCGTGCCTTAAGTCAGGTAACAATCTAATCGATTGCATTAAACCTTTTTTGTAATGTACACTGACTGTTGGCATGCACGTGTATTCTTGTATATGCATATATTATCATTAGCTAATTGTGCAAATAATACATATATGTAGATCAATATATCTTGTAGATCAATTCTATTTTTATTTTGGTACTCTTTTGTGGTGGCAGCACATATGTAGGATGTTGCAGACTATTAGTGGATATGTATTCAAATCTAATAAATTGTAATGTGCCTAAAAATTATTTAAATGATTGTTTTAACCCATCCAAATCTCATGCGATCAGGTTCACATGAGAACACATAAAATTTGGTGGATGTATGGTCATAATGGTCAGGTGTAGGGCTAATTGTCTTGGTGACTAACTTCATTGTTGTTTCACTCTTTTGATTTGCCATCTTAGTATAACCCTTAAAAATAGTTCTTTTGTAGGATTGATCTAATAGTTTCCTCAACAAAATGCTTTTGATTAAGTTAAATTTTATGACAATGTGCATTAAAGGAT
The DNA here is from genome assembly GCA_019022515.1 of Quercus aquifolioides. Lineage (NCBI taxonomy): Eukaryota > Viridiplantae > Streptophyta > Magnoliopsida > Fagales > Fagaceae > Quercus > Quercus aquifolioides. The sequence goes on along the minus strand of CM032325.1, from coordinate 16,281,492 downwards.
AATTGTGGTTTGTTATAATATGCTCACTTTTTTATGATTTGTAGTCTGGCCTTCATCCTAACTAGGTGGATTATGTAAATGTCCATGCTACTTCTACACCTTTTGGTAAATCATATGAACCTTCATAACTTGCTGCATTCTGATTCCATAAAGCTGGCTTAAAATGTTATTTGCTCAAACTAATGCATGTGGCCCTGTCTCTAAACCCCTTATTCAGGTGATGCGCTAGAAGCCAATGCTATCAAAAAATGTATTCTCAGAACATGCAACATCAGGTGCTTTGGGCCTATCCTCCACAAAGGTAATTTTTGGTACTTCAAACAGGTTGATCAAACAGGTTCATAAGAAAAGAAATTTTCAACTTGCGTCGATAACACCTACTCTTCTAAGCTTATAAAACTTTACATGTATTACTTTTGTGATCTATTGCCTCTATGAAATTATATTGCTTTAGGTTTCTACAAGTGTTGTGATTAAAAATGTGACAAACTGTAGTGTTTATCTTTATTTGTGAATTTTTATTTTGAACAAATTGTTTTATTTTCATATATTTTCAAGTTAATACCTTAAATAATATAACTATATTTAATTTCTATTTAAATATCTCATGCATCGCACAGGTTAGCGACTAGTTAATATCAAGTTCAATCTTGATTTTAGCATACTGGTCATAGTTACAAATTCAGGTATTAGGTTTGGGTCATGATAGATAAATTACGGAATGTAAAAGATAATGAGTCAATTTGAGATTACCTCATAAAAGCCAAGCATAAGATAACCTCATCTACAAATCCTGAAACATAGGAACTAATTTTATCAATAAAAATCTATCACTAAGCACTAAGCCTAAATTTAAATACTTCTAATTCTAATTCAAACAATAATATATTTAGCATATCATCCCGGGTCATAATATCTTATTGGATCAAGTCCTTGCTACCATGACACAGATTTATAAATATCGTCTAGCAACTTCCATAAAACAAACACACCCACACACTGGCACACGCACAGAAATGGAAGCAATACACGTCTTCCTATTCTGCATTACTCTCATCTTGTTCTTCATCCGACCCAAATTTCTTCGCAAATCCAACACCAAAAACCTTCCACCGGGCCCAAATGGCCTCCCCATTATTGGTAACCTTCACCAACTTGGCCCTAGACCCCATGAAACTCTCTCCACAATGGCTAAAGAGTTTGGTCCCTTAATGACTGTCAAATTTGGCTCTGTCACCACCATAGTTGCTTCCTCTGCTGAAACCGCCAAAGAAATCCTTCATACCCATGACCAAAGCTTTGCTAACCGACCTATACCTGACTCGGTAACCACTCAACCACACCCAGAAGGCACTCTTGCTTGGATCCCAGGCGACCAAATATGGCGCAACCGTAGACGCATATGTAGCACCCAAATGTTCACTTCTCAACGCCTTGACTTTTTACAACACTTTCGTCACAAGAAAGTTCACCAACTCATAGCTTACATGAACAAATATAAGGGTACCCCAGTTGATATTGGGTCCTTAGCTTTTGCTACCACGTTGAATCTTATATCAAACACTATTTTCTCGTTGGATACAGTGGACCCAGATTTTGAAACAGCTCAGGAATTTAAGGGACTTGTTTGGAAAATTATGATGGATGCTGGGAAGCCAAATGTTTCGGATAACTTTCCGATTTTGAGGTGGTTTGATTTGCAAGGTGTGAGACGCCATGTTAAAGGTTCCTATATGAGGATGCATGAGATATTTGATGACATCATTGCTAAGCGTCTGAAACACAGAGAGACTGATAAGACAACAAGACATGGCGATTTCTTGGATGTGCTTCTTGATCAGGTGCAAGTAGATGGGTCTGGCTTTAGTATTGAGACCATGAAGCCCCTGATTATGGTAAGAATTTAATTCAAGTTTATATATATATATATATATATATATATATATATACACAAATCCTTTGTACCACCTTTTGTATTCCATTTTATATTCCACAAATTACAACTTGTCATATGTTTATTTATTTATTTTTTTAAACTTTGGCTATATTATAAAGAATGTTAAACAAATATATAACAAGTTATGGTTGGTGGAATATAAAATAATACAAAAGATTTGTATTCTATCATTTCCATCGGCCACGAGAGTTAATAGGGTTAATTATGACACTTTATTAGTGCATTTTGGCCTTTTGTATAACATGGAACAAATCGACCCAAATTTGATTGAAAATAAAATATCATCCCTATCATTTCCCCTAGATGTTTTCATGCCTTTTGTTAATGGGTTGTGGTTAAAGAGTAAAAAAAACACAATTATAATGAATTTGTTCATAAAAACTTATAAATCATTAACATTTTAAAAAATTATATTATAACTAATAATTAAGTATTTATTAAGATTTAATGTGTGTTTATAGGGCACAAAAGCCCTATAAATTTTATTTTGAGAATCTAATTTATAAGTAGATAAAACAATTTGAAAATTAACAGAAAAGTGACTCTATTTTTTAGACAATGTTTTAGTGGGAGTTATAGTTGTATTTTTATCAGATTGTCCTTTAATTTTGTCTCTACTTAAACATAGGGGTGCAGAGGCTTTTTTAACTGAAAAAAAATGAGGATCCCAAATAAGAGATGCCCTTAAATAGTAGTATAGATGCCCATAGTACATAAAATTTTATTTTTTAATAGTTTATAAAAATTATTATTTTTAATTACTACAAGCTTACAAACTAATACAACTAATAAAACATCTAGTAAAAGAAAAATTAATAATAATAATAATAACTAATCTCATCATAGGCGCTTCGCGAGTGCGATGAGGCTTTTTTTGTAGCAAAAAAAAAAAAAAACCCTGTGTTTTTATTTTATATATATAATTTTTATTTTGAGAATCTAATTTATAAGTAGATAAAGCAATTTGAAAATCAACTAGAGAGTGATCCTATTTTTTAGGCAATGTTTTAGTGGGAGTCATAGTTGTATTTTTACCGGATTGTCCTTTAGTTTTGTCTCTACTTAAACATAGGGGTGTAGGAGTTTTTTTGAACCAAAAAAATGGGGATCCCAAACAGGGGAAGCATCTTAAATAGTAGCATAGATAAAAAGTTTTTGTTTGAAATGAAAAAAAAAAAAAAAAAATATATATATATATATATAAAGAAGGAAGCAAAACATGAAAACAACGCCCAAAAAAAAAAAAATTAAAATGAAAAATATGAAAATAAAGTCAAGTTCATTCAACACGAGCCAAAAAGAAGAAGAAGAATAAGAAGTTAAAAAAGGGGTTTTAATGAGAAGGCAGATGGGTAATTTCTCATCAAACTCACTCCTTCCCCATTTTTCTCCTTTGTTTGAGAAAACATTTTCCTCTTAAATTGTGGGTCAGGGAAAAAACTCTCCCACCCCTCCAACCAAACACCCTCCTCTATCTTTTTCTCTCCTATTTTCTCTCCCCCTCTATCATTTCACCCCAACCAAACATACCATTAATCTTAATGCATGTTGTAGTGGTCAATTTTCAAGTCTACTTCTCAATCATGAAAATGTTTATAGGATTTGTTTATCGCCGGAAGTGATACATCTGGATCGACAACAGAGTGGGCAATGGCAGAGCTTCTACGTAAGCCAAAAACATTGCAAAAGGCAAGAGATGAAGTTTTGCAAGTGATTGGCACTCAAGGTGAAATTAAAGAATCAGACATTGATAGACTTCCTTATATCGATGCAATTGTGAAAGAGACTTTGCGGCTTCACCCAGCTGCACCACTTCTCTTGCCTTACATAGCTGGAAACGATGTTGAAGTATCTGGTTACACCATATACAAAGGAAGCCAAGTTGTAGTAAATGCATGGTCTATTGGTAGAAATCCCAAATATTGGACTAACCCTTTGTCATTTGAGCCTGAAAGGTTTGTAGGATCCAAATTAAATTACAAAGGAAGGGATTTTGAGTACATACCATTTGGTGCTGGTAGAAGAATTTGCCCTGGCTTACCACTTGCTCAAAGAATGGTTAGCCTAATGCTGAGTTCAATGTTACATTCATTCAATTGGAAACTTCCCGAGGGAATCACCCCAGAGAACCTTGACATGTCGGAGCAATATGGACTCACTTTGAAGATGGCTACTTCTCTTTGTGCTGTTCCTTTCGTTGAGTAAAGAAATGGTTTTAATTAATGGAGTTTGCATTGCCATGTACTTATGGCCCTTTTTCTTTTTATTCGATGTCGTTGGTTTTTCAATGTTTTAAGAATTGGCGCCCAAAGGTTTGATTCCTTTGTGTATTACTTTCTAACTAGGAAAAATAAATTGATCACCTTATAAGCTCTGTACAAATATCTTGATCAATATATGAAAGCCTATGTGCTTAATAATGTATATTTTATGTATCCATCTTGTTAATGCTCAATGTATGTGGTTGGTTTTTGATATCTTTATACTTGGTTAAATACAAAGATGAAAACCATAATCTCACTCATATTAGCAGAGAATAGGTCTCCCGGAATAGTGAACAATTTCAAGGAAATTTGGAACACTTTCAATTGTGGTATGTCAGGGACTTGTCAAACGATGCCTCCAAAGATGGAAACTTTAATCTCTCTCGGGAAGGCAGGAAAGCTTTCAATTACGGTAACAGGTACTTGTCTACCATGCCTCCAAAGAAGACTGAAGATATGCAGTCTTATTAGTTCAAAGTTCAAACCACACTAATAAACAAGTTCAACCATGTGATAATAATTACTAAAAAGTAAGAATATAGCTATTTTTAACACTAAATAGCTATATAGATGGCTGAGCACTGTAGCAAGAAGCTAAAACAAAAAAAATAATATTTTATTTTTTTCTCTCTTTTCTCTCATTAAAAAAATATTTTCTCTTTTTCTTTCTCTCTCTCTCTCCGGCTTCTCTCCTTTCTTCTTTTTTTCCTCCTCATTTTTTTTTTCTCTCTAGCGCCTCCCTCATCTACCTCTTGTGGGTGAGATCGTGGTGGTGGGTAGATCAGTCTTGAGGGTGGCTGGCTGGCTGGGTTCATCGGCATCAGTGGGTGGCTAGGTTTGTCGACATCGGTGGGCTGTGGTGTGGTTGGATCGTCAGTGTCGATTTCGGTGAGGATCTTGGTGCCCAAACAGTGAGACTAAGCCCGGCAACGATTGGGTTCGATGTCGAAACAGTTTGTGGGTGGTTTCAGTGAGGATCTCAGTGCCGAAACGGTTGGCGCTCCTCTTCCCTCACCTCTACTCCACCGCTGGGTTCATGGGTGGGTTGCTGGGGTCGTGGTGTGTGGTTTCTATGTGGGTCTCTTTGTATTGCATATCTAGGTTTTAAGATTTCTGATTTTGTGTATTGTGTGCTCTTGGCTTAGGGATCTTGAGGGTGACTTTTTTTTTTTTTTTTTCCACGGTTACTAGTTTTTTGGTTGAGCTTGAGGCTATTGTGATGGTGGTTGTGGTTTGGTTGTGTCGTGATGTTGGCTGTGGGTAGTGGTAGTGGTGCTAGTGGGCTGTGTGAAGTGGTGGTTGACTGGTGGTGGTGGTGGTGGTTGTTTATTATAGTGAATATATTATTTTATTAAATTATTTTATTTTATTGTGTTCTTTATATTATTTTATTATGTTGAAAACTAAAATAAAACCACTGATGTTAGGTGTTTTGTAAAGTGAGAAGGTAAAATAAATAAAGTACGTTTTGGCGGAGCCAAATAGCTAAAATTATGGCTCCACCAATGTGGATGCTTTTAGGGTCATATTTTTTTATTTGACATATCCTATGACAAAATGTACAATACTTGTAATTGGGTAGTTCTAAGTGGTTTCAAAATTATCATGACAAGTGGTTTCATTGAAGACATGAAAATTACTTAAGAAACTACTCAAGAATAGCTGAATCTGCAGGTCCTAATACCTAATTTGACACCTTCTATCTATCGAGATTTGATGAACCTCGATACTTGTCTATCTATCGAGCTAACGGAGTTTCTGATATAGCCAGCAACATTTGGATTCTAATTGGCTATTGTTTGTGGGTTTGTGTAAACCTAACAGGAATAAGAGAGTCCATTTAGAAGGCTCATTAAGTTCCTATTTAAATAAGGTGGTAGAGAAAAAAAAACCCTAACCCGAATACTTCATAAAGTTTTCTTATTAAAATCCTACCCTCCACCTTTTGAACATGTGAATTCAAAAAACTGGAAAAAGAGATTTGCTGCAACCCTTATGCATCTTTGGGTTTTGTACTAAATAAAGTCTCTGGCACCAACAATTGAAGATCTTATTGGTGTTTTTTTTAAGTTGCTGCAAATCAACTACAAAAATTAAAAAGGTTGCTACGGAGTTAGACACAAATTGAAAATTTGTGCAAAGAAGTCAGTAATGTATTGGAGATTCATGCAAAGGAGATGACTTCTACAAGATCAAGTCCAATTGGGGATTAAAGCAAAGGTTCAACTGTAGGTTGGTATTTTGGGATAAGCCGGGTAATGATAAGATTTCTTATACTTGTAACCGCTTGTTCTTGATTAGTGATTCTTCAAGAGTGGTGACATGAAATTTACCCAATGAGATTTTTTCCTTATGAAGGTTTTCTCCATTAGTCAACAAATCACTGTGTCAATTTAATTTCCGCTACATTGTAGTTTAGTCAACAAAGCAACAAAAAAAAAAAAAACCTACACCATGCTCGAAATATAACGGTGAATAAACAAGTTTAATACAACAAATTCTATCCTAAGTATTTTATCTAGAATGCAAAATAAAAATAACGAAGTAATTGTATGTAAATTTAAGAACAATCTCACAGTGCTATAGTTACACGCAAAGAGCATTATCCTTAAAAGTTGATTTGTGCCACCCGGAGTAAAACTCAGTGTGATTGGTTTTCTTAGCCAACAACCCCTCAGAATTAGAATATAGTGTCAACCTTTGTAATGGATGCACTTTCACTCACGAAGGTTTAAGAACTACCTTATAATGCCTTTCCTTAAGGTAAGTATAAATTGTAGAAAAAAAAACATATGGGAGAGAAAGAGAATAAAAGTGTATTTTTAAATATAGAGTAGTAAAAGACTTGTAGGAAATGGTGTGTTATTGCCCAACGGCTATTTTTCTCATAATTTTTCAAAGACTATTTTATCATTTATTGTCCAACATAAAGTCCAATGGCTAAAAAATAAAGAATAATAAAAGTATATAGAACACACACCCACACCAGTAATCCCCTACACATTACAAAAGGGAAATAGGAAAGGCAGTCTTCTAAAGAAATCATGTATTAATATGGTACCAAAAGGTTTTAACCATATATAGGATAAATAAGTATGAACTAAAAGACAATGGTAGAGTTAAAACACTTTTAACTAAGCTATTAGTAAACCAAACTTACCACTCACATGACTTTCTTTACCAATGTTGTTCTTAAGTGGGTTAGCACCTTAACCAGGCCATGTGCCATTGGGATTCATGAGAGCTCTAGAAACCTACCCAAAATGTCTCATAGGAAGCGGCGCAATTTCTACTCACACATAGGTGGCATCCATCAGGAGTGCATGTAGGACACTCCATCCCAACAGGTATGGAGTATGAATCCATTAAGAGTCTAAAGCTCAACCTCCAACAATCTGCAACTTAGTCGATGGCATCCATCAGGAGTACATGCAGAGACACCCCATCCCAACAGGTAGGGATATGGATCTATTAAAAGCCTAAAGCTTAACCTCCAACAATTTGCAACTTAGTCGGTAGTATCCATCAAGAGTGTGTACATATGGGGTCAACAGGTAGGAATATGGATCCATTAAGAGCCTAAGCTCATCCTTACCCAATTATGCAACTTAACATTGTCTCACACTATAGGGATGGACTCATCACTAATCTCCTTAGAGAGATAGCTGAAAACACATAATAAATGACTATGCCCATATGGTCCACTAATGACCTCTACCATTTAACCCCTTACATGGAATCACCCATTATAGAGGTTGGGCATTAGTCACAATATCACAACTTGGGTATAAGTCTAATCCCCTAGATGTCTTACTCATAGTTGTCAAATCATGAATCGTATCGTGAATCGATTTTTTATTTTTATTTTTGTATCGTGTATTATATCGAATCATGTATTGTAAGATACACAACCACCTAATAAAATAATAAAATAATTATAGATATACATATATAAAAGATATATTCATTATAAATTCGAAATATATTCAACTAATGACCAATTTAATCATTACTTATGTAATAAAATTTAACAAAACTAACTAAATAAATCAAATTAACTTATGTTTATAATATGCATGTTCAAATTGATTAAACTCAGAAGTGATAATACATGATATATGAACCAAAATAATAATATATTTTCATCATCTTAGCTAATCAACTCCATCTAAGTCTTTCTCCAAAAAAAAAAAAAAAAAAATCCATCAAAGTTAATGTTATCATCATGTTCAGCATTTTGCAAAATTATTTTTTCATAGATATTTTCTTCATTATTATCAACATTTACTATTTTTTTTGTTTTATATTCTAATAATTTTTTCTTGGCATTCTAGCTTTTTAGACTCATAATACTAATAAAAAAATAAAAAATAATTATATTTTCATTTAATACATTATTAATAGCATAGAAAATAAATTTGCACATATGAAAGTGAGTATTATGAGTATAGTCTAAATTTTGTAGGAGAAAGAGAAGGGAGGAAAAGAACTCATGTACTTGCTATTTTATTAGACTCAATTAAGTTCCCCAATAATTTTGTGTTAAAAAGGTATAACAACTTGTTTAAACCAAATAAAACGACAAATTTTAACCCAAAAAAAAAAAAAAAACTCATTTTAAACCCCACAAGTCTATGTATCGTACGATATGTACAATTCATTGATACGATACAATTTATACAATAAATATCTATATATCAGACGATTCATAAGCACTTACGATACGAAACTTTTTGTACATGATACATACTGACAACTATGGTCTTACTCACCAACTTTCTTGTTAGTGGTTAGGTCAAAAGATCGGCCAAGTTCCTTTCTAACTTCACAAAGTCCAATGGCATAACATCATTATTAATAAGTTGCCTCACAATATTGTACCTTAATTAGATATGTCAACTTTTCCATTTATAAACAAAGTGAATAGAATTAGTAAATAAAGATATATCAATTCATAAATTCCTAAGCCACTTAGCTTTAGATCTTACCTTCACTAAGGCCACTAACTCTGCTTTCACTATAGATCTCATTATGCATGTCTACTTGGATGACCTCCAAGAGATAGCTCCTCCAACTAGTGTGAACACATCCACTATTGGGCTTCATCTCATCTGTATCAGAGATCTAGTTAGCAACACAATATCCTTCTAAAACAATAAGATAACCACAATATGCAAACCAAAATCAGAAGTCCCCTTTAAATATCTCAACAACCTAGATATTGCATCACAATATTCAACACTAGGATTATGAGTTTATCTACTCAATCTACCATCATCATATGCAACAATAACGGTGGGATAATTTGAATTTCAGAAAGTTTTTGAAATGTGTATGTATGGTATCGTAAGAATTGTAGAGAGAAAGAGAGAATTACTAGAGGTAGGTGGATTTGCAAACTTGCTAGGAGTTGCTGGTAGAAGTGTTTTTATGTGGGTGGAAATGGGTTTTTTTTTTTGGAAGTTTGAGGATAAGGAATGGTAATTTATAACTTAAAAAGCACGTATTAACCATGGTTAGTGCTTGATCAATGAAATCTTTTCAAAATTTGGAATATTATGTTATTGTTATTAGCAGAAAGAATAATGCATCGATTTTCTCTAAACTTCAAGAGATAGAAGTGTCTTTTTTCTCATATGTTCTTGTGAAGTGTCATTCCCCCACATCTCAAGAAATATTTTTATAATTAACCCATAAATTTATCATATTTCTTGAAATCATAAATACAAAGCATGATTTTAGTGTTGAATTTAGACTTTAATTTTAGTGATGCAAGCGAGAATATAAGTCAAGATTTATTTTACTTAAAAAAAAAAGATTCACGATTTATTTGAACCCTTTTGTGAAAAATTTCAATTTAAATCCTATACTTTAGTCTTTAAGAGTGGTAACAAATTAAATCTTGAACTTTCAAAAATAAGAAACTAATCCTTAAACTTGGTAAAAGTGTAGCTCAACTAGCACCTTTAAGAGCAATCACACCATTGCTTCTAAAAATAAATAAAATAAAAGTAGCAAAATTTACATAATTTTGTCCCAAAACTGCCCACATCAATGGGTGTATAAATGTGCATATTTACACATTTGCTACAGTAACCATGTAAATATACACGATTATCATAGCTGTGCATACTTTACTTTAGTTTATTCTTCTTCTTTTTTCTTTTTTCTCTCTTACCACAGCTCTTGTCGAATTCTCTCTCTTCCCCCCAACATTCATAGCTCTTGATAGAAGAAGAAGAAGAAGAAAAGGACCAACCACTAACCCAACAACACCCAACCACCACCACCACTACAACCCAACCCAACCCAACCCAGCACCACCCACCAAAAACCAAAATTAACTCAAAATCAACCCAAACCCATACCAAAGCCAACTCAAAATTAACTCAAACCTACTGGAAAGCCTATCCTAAAACAAACTCAAAATCAACCTAAACCAAAATCAAAATCAAATAAAATACCAAATCCAATGGAAAAACCGTCGAATATGCCACCGTTGTTACTGCTGCCAATATCACCTTGCCTTTGTGTGTGAGTTTCTGAGTTTGGGATATGAGAGAGGTAGAGAGTTAGGGAGAAAAGGTGGCAAAGAGTTAAGGAGGAGGGAGGAGAGACGAGGAGTCAAGAGAAAGATAGAGCGTTAAGAAGAGATATAAGAATGAAAGAGTCTATTAATTAATTAATTAATAATAATAATAAAATAGAGATTATAATAGATAATCTGATGTAAGTGTCTTTTAAAAGTGATTGTGTAAATAGAAAATGTAAGTTTTTATGCTAAAATAGATGGAAAATTTTAGACAAACTAATGTGAATGCTCTAAATGTTTCCAACAGGTTTCTAAAAAAAAAAAAAAAAACACGTTTCCAATGGAGATATTTATGGTTCAAATCTCCCTCCCCTAGTATTAATTTCCTTTAAAAAAAAAAAAAAAAGACTTAAAATTTGTGTAACAAATTTTACCGAAATCAATTTAATCAAACACCATGAACCACAACAAAAGTAGGAGTTTATACCCAATCCATTAACTCAATGAAACCAATCCTACTCAAAAGCTTGGATTAAAATTTAATTTAGAGTGTTGGTTTAGTTGAATTTAAGTAGATAGTTTTTTTTTTTTCATTCCATCAAACCTTACCTTGATCTATTATATATTCAGCTTATTTTATAATCATTATTATAATTTTTAATTCAATAGATTTTGGTATTTTAAGAATTAATTTTAATGAATTTAGAAATTTAGAATATAATTTAAGCATATAATATGGTTTGTAATGATTTATTAAAAAGTGCATCGATGAAAGTTGATTTTTTTATATAACACTAGTCTCATCACACGCGTTTTTTGTTTTGTTTTTTAGTGGTCCTATTTGGTAGAAAAAAAAATTATGTTTTTATTTTATATATATAATTTTTATTTTAAAAATCTAATTTATAAGTAGATAAGTAATTTAAAAATCAATAAAAGAGTCATCCCATTTTGTAGACAATATTTTAATGAGAATTAGAGTTATATTTTTACGGAATTATCATTTTGTTTGGTGTTTGGTCTCTATAGGAATGTAAGGATCAAATAGCACTGATCCAATCCGTCTCGATCCATATTGCAATTAGTTGAAATTTTCTTAATTCCACTTTATGGGGTTGGGTTGAAAAAACTCTCTGACGGGACCCAACTGAACCACGGACACAGGGCCCATGCACAGCTGAGAAAAAAAGCCGAAACAAAAACAAAAAAAGAAAAGAAAAGAAAAAAAATCATCCAGCAGTCGATCGAGAGACAAAGACGTAGCAACACGCCGCCCACTTCACCGCGTGCTCTCTCTCGACGGCGACGACGGCGACGACGGCGGCCGCCGTCACGGAGCATTGGATACTGACGAAAACTTCTCTAGCCCTCTCTTGCGTTTGCATAGACTGTAGACTGTAGACTGTAGAGCACCCAGCAGCGAGAGAGAAGTGAGTAACAAAGCCCCACCAATTCTCTCTTCCTTTTATTTTGTTTCATGTTCAACCGTCGCTTTGGTTGTCTCTGAAAAACGTTAAAGACAGAAAGAAAGAAAAGAAAAGGCTATATTGTTACATGTTGTTGAAGTTTCTATGTGAAACAGAAGTGTTTGTGAAATTGAAGTTGATAGAGTCTGCCACCCATTTGATAAAATGTCACTATGAAACCATTCTTCTTGATTATGGGTTTCTCTCTTTATTGTTATAGTGTTTTGAAATCTGGGAACTGGGTTTTACACTTTATTGTTTAAGTATGAATTGCAAAATTGAAAAGCAATGCTCATAGCCCAATAGGGTGTGCATGTGTTAGTGCCTGAAATATATTGTTGTTTATTGGTTTTGGAAGTTTAGAGAGTATTTGTGAAATTGAAGTAAATAGTCCACCATCCATTTGATAAAATGTCACTATGAAACCATTTTTCTTGATTTTTGGGCTTCTCTCTTTATTGTTATAGTGTTTTAAAATCTGGGAACTGGTGTTACACTGTATTGTTTAATTCTGAGTTGCAAAATTGAAAAGCAATGCTGTACGCGTTAGGACCTGACATATTGTTGTTTTTTGGTTTTGGAAGTTTAGAGAGTATTTGTGAAATTGAAGTAGATATTCCACCACCCTTTTGATAAAATGTTACTATGAAATCGCTTTTTATTGATTTTGGGTTTATCCCTTTATTATTAGTGTTTTAAAATCTGGGAACTGGTGTTACACTGTATTGTTTAATTCTGAGTTGCAAAATTGATAAAAATGCTCATGGCAAAATAGGCTGTTTATGTGTTACGGTGTTCGGACCTGAAATATTGTTGTTTATTGGTTTTGGAAGTTTAGAGCTTGTAGTGGGAGAAATGCCTTCGAAAACCAAGAAGAATTCAAAGGCACAGTCAAGGCTGCTGAATGGTGACCAGTCTGCAGCATCTCCTCGGACACCATCATTGATACCTTCTCCCAATTTTGAAGTTAGTGAAGAGAATCTTGTGTGGTCTTTCGATGAGGCTTCCACCAAATACCCTGCATTGATTGGAAAATCCACTTTCATTGGCAAAGTTATTGATGTTGATCGTGAGTCCAGAGGCTGTAAAATTTGGCTCTCAGAACCTTCCATGGTTGCATCTTCGCTTGCCCCTGGCTCCATTGTATCGGTAATGCTCCATTCTGTAAAATGGAATATGTGACTTATGGTTGCATAATTATTGTAACCTTTTTTAGTTTTATTGCCATATCTTAATATTGTTGTCAGGTGTCACTTGCTTCAAGGAAGAAATTTTCGTCTAGCTTCCCACTTTGCTCATTAGCAGATGAATGTGCGGCGTATTTTGGGGTTGATACTGGAGAGAAAATGGCAAACAAAGCGGGGAGCTACTTTGCTCTTGCAACAGTTTTTCCTTCTAGCAAGGTTTGAAAGGCAATTCAGTTCACTTCCTGTTTTGATTGCTAAAGAAAAAAAAAGGGAAGTAAATGCATTGATGGATAGGAATAATGTAGGGAACATTTAGTATTATTGTGCTTAAACATTCTTGTTTCAGATACTCTAGATTGCTGTTATTCCACTTAAATAACTTTGTAAGATTGATTGCTTGATTTGTTTCACTTCTATCATGCCTTTGTTAAGTGTATCAGGTTTTTGATTCTTGTATTGGTTGAACTGGGTCATTGAATCTACAATGTCATTCCTGCAATCGGAATTTTCACAACCTGATTATCAAATTGTTTTGCTCTAGTAATTTATGATAGTTTTGATTTGGTTCATCAAAAGATGGGTGAAGCCTTTGGGAGGTAGGAATTATGGGTTTTAGTAACAAAAACCTTTGTCAAGGATATAATGCAGGTGATATTCTGAGTAACAAAATATATTGTTTTCCCCTTAGCATACTGCCTGTGTACTAAGGGATTTTTTTTTTTTCATTTTTGGTTGAATGAAGCATTATTACTCATCAAAAAATAAATAAAAATTCTGAGTAACATGATCCTTCATTTCCTAGTGTGGGTATTTAGTGGGAGAGGAATGCTTGGATTTTTGAAGTAACCGAAAGCTCAATTTAAGACTTGAAGCTGTCTTTTTTCCATACTTTTCTTGGGTGGACAACAACATCGGGTGTTTTCATGTTTTCCTCAGCACACATCCTGTGTGCTTTGGCTCTTTGTATTTGATTATTTTTATTCAATGAAGTTTTATTATTTATCCCAAAAAAAAAAAAAAAAAATTCTGAGTAACAGGATAAATTTTGGAGAAATTAATGTTATTTTGTTTAACTGTTGTGGCATTGAGAAGATTAAATTCATTTGTGTATTTGTGGAAATGTTTAAAATGAGGAGTATCACCTGAAAAGCCTGATTGCTGTTTTTCAGGGCTGCTTCTCTGAAAGTTTCTGGAAGGGAACTTTGGCTTAATTCTGTTATAATTTGAAAAATTAGAAGTATGATATGGCCCATAATGGTTCTTGCCTTCTGGAGATAGAATGGACTGTTGGAATATGGTCCAAAGCATCTTCCAAAATATAAAGAGACACGAATAGTAAAAATTTTAAAGAATATGTTATGTCATATTCCTATGTCATCAATTTATGAATTTATTTGTCTGGGTTTATTTTTGAATTTTGAAGTTGATGGTGTGTCTAATTTTTCATCTATTTAGTTCTTGGAGATTCGGATACATTATATTAAACAGAGCTTGGGGTCTAATCTATCATGTATGTGTGTGTGTGTGTGTGTGTGTGTGTGTGTCACAGATTGGGGTCTATCTTATTACTTAGACTTTTTACCCCCCCTTCATTTTTTTTATCTTTTCCAGGTTTTCAAGAATGAAGTGAGATTGTCTTCAAACCTTTCCTACACCATGGGCTGTCCCACTTCAGGCAGTGTTGTGTTTGTTTATCCTATACAAAGTCAACTTCAACCGCATGGTATTGTAAATGGGCTTGATGAACCAAATGGCAATGGAGTTCAGTGTTTTTCTGTTTACAACTGCAAGGAATTGTATCTAGAGCAAGCTCTTTCGCAGAATAGATCAACAGTGAGAAGTAATATGTTGTCTTCCTTGAACTTCCCAGCTGAAAAGAATCGTAATACATTAGAAATTGGAATGGTTTCATCTCCTAAGACTCCATTGTATCAGTCAAAATTCAGCTCTTCTAGTCCTAGTCACTCAACCTCATCAATATGTGGAGATCCAGTATCACATTTACCAAACCCAAACAGTTCATATATTGATTCATTTGACATTAGGGATGTAATGGGGGATGAAAGTGCTAAGAAACTTCTTCAGACATGTGCTACTACATGGTTGTATTCTCGTAATCTACTATGCGGAAATTTTGTATCCATCCCAATACTTTCAGAAGTTTACATATTTCGCGTGATAGGTGCTAAAGATTTGTCAGCAAAGAGTAGCAGTCATGATCTCATAAAAGAGAAATGTCATTTGCCCCCTGACACTCCTGAACTAGCGGACCATGCTTTTGTGATAAACCGTGATACAAAAGTCTGTTTGTATTCACCATCAACTGCGGTGTCTGAAACTTCTATTTCAGGTGTTGAACTTGAATATAAGGATGTTAAAGCTAGGGTGGCAGAAAGTTCTTTGAAATTGGGTGGTCTTTCAAAAGAATATGCAATTTTGAAAGATATAATAATTTCCTCATCAGTGAAAGACACTTTATTGAGGTATGTCATATAAAATACTTTTCTTGTTTACTTGTTCAAATTTGTAGTGTTTACTTTTTTCCTTTTGATGTCATACTACTAGACTTCTGGAGCTTTGGATCTTCTTTGCAATTTTTTTTGGCTGAAAATTTGCTTTTTGATTGATTAACTTAAAGAACAGTTTTCTATAGATGGATTGACAGGACATATTCAATTGTGTAGACGGTACATTTTATAATAAAATCACAGTACAAATTAAGTAAGGTTTTATAGTAATTCGTAAAGTTGTAAGCACTCATGTCAAACAACTATACATGCATGTAGGTCTAGTAGCATGCTTCTCCTCCATACTTGCAAATAAAGATGCTTCAACTTAGCCAGTCTTCCAATCCCAGTTAAATCTGGAAACCAATGCATGGGAAATATCAAGAATTTACTCAAAGTATACAGGCATCTACAAGTTTATCTTGATTCTTGACATACATATTTCAATGAACAACATATGGGGTGAAATATCAGAAAATTTTCTGTGTATGTTTGTCTGTCTTCTACGCATTGGATGCCTTCTCCTTTGTTGCAAAGAACTGAATTCTCATTACTTCTGCTGTTGACATATACTAGTTGTTGTACAGGATTTTTTGTTTCTTACTTCAATGTTGCCAAAACATAAGGACTCATTATTATGCTTATTTCCAATACTGAAGCACTCCTAATTATTATACTTGTTAACATTTTAGTTCTGAAACTCAAAATGAAAAGTAACAAACAGTTGGAACAACACCTAACTTAAATGTGAAACACTGGTCTACAGAGAATTAGTTAAATGCAAAATTGTGGTTTCAAACAGAAAACACCATGATGGCCTATATTTTATCAACAAATGGACTTAGGGAGAGCTGAATGGCAAAAGTGGGTCACTTATCCAAAAAAAAAAAAGGAGGCAAAAGTGGGTCATGGCATCGTCCAGAAGTTGCAATAAGGCTTTGTTAAGCAAATATTATTTGTTTATTATCAATATATTTTATAGGTAGATAATTTAATATGTACTCCCTTTCCTCAACTCCTGGCATTCTTTTTCTGTGGAAGCCTGTGTAGCGTTCAAATGTTCCTCCAAGGGTAGCTTTCTTTTCTTGGACTGCAACCTTAAGAAAGATTTTGACTATTGACAACTTATGGAATAGAGGTGTTACTGTTGTGGATTGGTGCTATATTTACAAAAGGAGTGAGGAGTTGGTGGATCATTTACTTCTTCATTGTCCTGTAGCTTTTGAGTTATGGACAATGGTGTGGAATTTGATTGGAGTACTGCGTCTTGATTAAAGTATTGCTTTTAACTTTTCACTCTCTTCTTGATTGGAGTACTGCTTTTAACTCCTTTCCCTGTTTATTATTAGGTGTGCGTTTGGGTTAGGATTAAAAATTAAAATTATTTCACTATTTAGTCTATTTTTGCTATTATTTATGGGCTCCACTGCACTTTTTGGCACTATTCATGGACCTCACTGTACTATTTTAACTAACTTTTATCTTTATTTACAGTATTTTCAGCAATAATTTTTCAGTTTCATCAAAATAAACGGTATCCAAACACACCCTAGATATGTTAGAACTTTGTAATTTAAGTGTTTGATTTACTGCTACTCAAATACACCATCGGTGTAACTGGGTATTTCCTTTTTTTGATCAATAAACTTTTGTTACTTTAAAAAAAAAAAAAAGATAATTTAATATGTAAAAGTAGTTAGAAAGTTTCTTTAATATTGCCAAGAGTCTTGTAGTTCAACTGGTACCTCCTAGTGTTGCCAATGGAGAGTTCAAATCCTCTCCCCCTCAACCCCAATTGTTATAATCGAATTATTAAAAAAAAAAAAAAAGGTTTCTTTAATGTTCATTGTAAGTATGGTTATCATCCAAGGTCATCACATGCTTGTTTAAAAGCCTTTCTTTGAACTTTATTACCATGGATTTTCCCAACCATAAATTTTTGAAGCTTGATGAATCAATCAAGGGTATTTAGGTCCTTTTTAATCTTAAGTGTCAGCTAAATTTAATATTGAGAAGGTGGCTGTGCTGTTTGATACTCCATAGAAATGTAATATGTGAGAAGGAAAATTTCTGAGGTCTTTATCGATATTTTTTTGAGTGCACCAGTGCCTTCTATTTGGGTTTTTTTTTTTTTTTTTTTTGGGTGTGTGTCTTACCATGTGGGGAGGATGCATTACTCCTTTCATTAATTGGATTATAAGGGTGCCTTAGAGGGCCTCTTTTTCTTCATTCTCTTTTCTTTCAATCCTCCCTCTCAAACTTTCATAACTTTTTCTTACATATATATAAAAATAAAAAATTAAAACTTCAATAACTTTCTCATCTCAGTTGCATATTTTAAAATGTTCAAATCAATTAAAATTCACCCTTGCAAGAGAAATTGGAACCATTCTAAATCAGATAAGAGTTTGAAAGGCTGGGGTTCACTGTTCTGAGATTGTTTAAATCATAATAATTGATTATGGTAAAAAATGTGTATTACTTGTTTTATTCATGGCTATTTTCATTGCATTCAATTAAGCCTTTGGAAAATGCAAGAGAGAGATTACTTGGACAGTTGCATTTGTCAAAATTCTTTTTATTTTTTATTTGTCCAGTTGCAAGATATATGAGGTTTCTAGTATTTTTGTTCTTTGGTGTCAAATAGGTTATATGCTTAAGAGAGTGATTGACTATTCCATATCTGGAACTGGGTGTGTAAGGCAGGCAAAGTAGTAGAAAGGTTTGGAATGTAGTGCCATTATGCCATATGTGGATGTTTTGGTGCAAGAAGATCAAAAGAATGTTTGATGGTCTTAGCTTCCTTTTAATAGGCTGAATGGTTGTTTTTGAGTGCCTTTTTCAAGGGGATATCAACAGAGGGCAGAATACCTTCTTCTCATTTGTTATTAGATTTTTTCAGATTCTCTATATGTTAACTTGTAGTTCTTAAAGGGACCAAAAGTACACTGCCTGTAGTAAAGTCCCTCCTTTTCTTTCCTTATGCTAGAGAGAGAGAGAGAGAACTTTGGAAAATGCAGTTATCCATGATTCAAATTTTCAAAACCTAATTTCTGTATGATTCTTTGATGTGACTTGTTTGATAAGATTCTAGATAATTGTTGGTGCTATATGAGACATGGAAGTAAAAGTATAAAAGTAGATCTTGATGTTTCTGCCTGTTGGACTTTTCAGTGTTTTTTGTCCATTTAATTCTCAGAAGTCATGCTAATTCCATGTCTGAGATTGGCTCTTGGGTCACTTTGAATTAAAGTGAATCTCCCCAGCAATGTAATAACTAATAACAAGCTTTTCTGCCCCGTGAAGCATTATTTTTAAATTGCAGATAGAAGTCCAGCTCCACTATCTTGATCATTCCCTTGCCCATGATAATCATGTGGTGATGATGTTCAAGTTTGTCATGTTGTAATCTTGTCTTTTTTGGTATGTTGTGTTAATCATCTAAGTATCAAAGGGCATAAGATGTGCTTGTATCAAACTTTTTTTTTAACCTCTTTTCAGATCTTAACCTGGATCCATGTTAGAAATATCAATGTAGCAAATTTAGCTGAACTTTGGGCAATCTTGTGATTAGTTGTATAAGTAATTGCTTTTTTCCAGTAGATATGTCAATCAATACACTGCACAGGATTGAATAGACGGCCTCTACCCATTTCTATAATTATTTCTGATTGTCTACCTCTAGCTATAAACAACTCAATGTAAGATTTGAAGTTATTGTCTTCCTTCAATTAAATACATAATGTAGCTGTTTTTATGGTCCACATATTCAACATTAGATGTTGATAATTGATGTAACTATTTTAGTTTCGGTTTACGAACTACAAAGGGAGTGCTTCTGCATGGTCCTCCTGGCACTGGAAAGACTACTTTGGCCCAACTATGTGCCCGAGATGCCGGAGTTGAACTTTTCTGTGTGAATGGACCTGAAATTGTGAGTCAGTTTTATGGAGAAAGTGAGAAAGCTTTGCACGAAGTTTTTGAGTTGGCATGCCAAGCAGCACCTGCAGTGGTTAGATTTCTTTACTCCAAAATGTCTAATTTCTCTTTCAATTTTGCAACTTATTTTAAGGGATTATTGCTGTTCTGTGGTTGAAGTACTGATGGACACAGTGTTGAAGTTAGGGATTTGAATCACTAAAATAATTAAGTTTAGAACATATCAATTTCATATGGAGTACAGTTTTGTGTTATTTATGTTGTAGTAGCATACGTTTTAACCACAAGCGTTTTATCTGCAGTGAACTCTAATTTGATGGATCATAGAACTATAGCCTAAGAGCAGTTTTGTGTTTCTTCAAGGCAATAATGGAAATGTTGACTGTAAGTTCTGACTCATCCTTCTATAACTTGCCTAGACTACATTATTGCTCTAGGAATTCTCAAAAAAAAATTGCACTTAAAAGAAAAAGGAAACAGAAACATTTTGACAGTGGGAAAGATATAGAAAGAATACTGTGGAGTGGGATTGGTGAGGAGTTTAAATTTTATTTTGTGGATTGGAATGTGCTTTTTAGTTGTATCAAGTGTGGAGTTTTGGGAGAAGTTGAGCTCTTGCTTTGAGCTTGGTTAGGGAAATGGTTATGGAAGTAGACAGAGGAGAGGAAGCAACTTTGGAGACAGGCTATAGGAATGAAATATGAGAAATCATTTAATCAGTGAACTACTAAGATGGTGATAAGGTTCCATGGATGCAACTTATGGAAAATTATGAGTACTAGAAATAGCTGGGAGTGGTTTTTAGGATTTGTAAGGTTGGGTAGGGAATGGTGAAGAGTTTGCTTTTGGCATGATGTGTGGTGTGGACTGTAGAGGCTTTATTAAAGGATATTTTCCTGATTTGTTCTTAATTGTAGTGCACAATGAAGTGTTGGTAGAATCTTTTATTCATGCTTTTTAAGATTGGAAATTAGAGCTGGTAGATTTGTTTTTTTAGCTGCTCAATACAATATTCCTTCTGGCAGAGGGGATGAGATGTTTGGAGACTTAACCACAGTGGCAGTTTTGATGTTCAGCCATTTGTAAAGGTTTGCTGCAAACTTCCTTGGAAGTCTGTTTGGTGTGTTAAGGTGCTTCAAAAGGTTGCTTTAGTTATGGTCGTTAAATTTCCTGTTCTTTGGGTTATTTGAGTGATGCCTAAAAAGTCAATTGATATGCTTTGTTGTTGGAGAGGGTCCTCTGGCCATCATAATAATAGTATGATTTGGAGTGATGTCCTGCTTTTCATTATTTAGATTATGTGGAGAGTATGAAATGGTTGGGAGTTTGATGGAGCTGAGCTTTCTTTGAACATGGTGCCGGCATATTTGATGCGGCTTATTTGGAAGGAGCAGAATAGATGCACTTTTGAAGACATGGAGAGCTCATTGGATCAATTGAAAACTTTGTTTGTTTGTACCCTTTTTGATTGGTCCTGGGTTTGGGGTTTCTCTCAGTGTTCTATGTAGAGTTTCAAGTTGCTCTTAGATTTTCCTTTTAAGGCTTCTGTACTTATTTGACACTTTATGTTCATCATTGTGAACATAAATTATATTTGATATTCAATAATATTACATTACTTATTTATCAAAAAAATAAATAAATGAAGAGATGACTGTCCTGGGTAGTCTTCCTTCTTTATCTCTTTTGGATTTTCTTGATTGTTAAACTTCAGAATGTTATCTTCTAAGGGTCATGTATGCTTGCTGTTTGCTTGAGACTGCCTTGGATCCCTCCCTTAACTATTAATCTTAACAGAGAGGAGACCAAGGTGAAATTGACACAATTAATAGTTGAGGGACCCAATTGAACTTTTTCCAATAGTTGGAGGACCAAATTAGTAATTCAAAAAAACAAAGTCTTGACCATAGAGATTTCCCTTGGGAATATGTTAATTAATTGAAAAAATCTGAATTAAGGCTGTTGACACATCATAGGAACTGTAACAATTGACTCACTTATATATTGGAAATGACCAAACTGTGTAAACAGTATTAAGGTAGAGATATTCGTGGCTGAACCATTATACAAATTAAAATCTTCAGCGTATTGTGGAAATTGATGAAAATAAAATGATTTTAGACATTTCATGGTAGTGCTGAATACCAATATATTGTGTTTACATTCTAAATACACATTTCTAGAAATTAAAGAAAGAAAGGGGAAAAAAAAAAAACTGTATATAAAGTCTACCAAATATAATCAAAATTATAAAATTTTGCCTTTGAGTGTGATGTATTCTTGCTTAGTCAACTCTGCGTTTTAGATGGGTAACTAGTGGTTTCTTATTACAGGTATTTATCGATGAGTTGGATGCCATTGCCCCAGCTCGGAAAGAAGGAGGTGAAGAGCTGTCTCAAAGGATGGTTGCTACATTGTTAAATTTGATGGATGGGATTAACAGAACTGATGGACTGATTGTTATTGCTGCAACCAATAGGCCTGATAGTATTGAGCCTGCTCTGAGACGACCTGGCAGACTTGACAGAGAAATTGAAATAGGTATAATGAAATTTATTTGTGAATATGTTATGTTATCTTAGGAATCTTACTGAATTTGTTCTGGTTAAGATTTCGCATGATTCACACTGTCCAGCATTGTCAAACTTATGACCAAAAAGATAAAAAAGATACTGTTGAGCTGTTTATGCCATACATCTGTTGTGTCTTTTATTCTAGCCGCCTCCTCATGACTATTGAGTAACACTATCCATAATCTATGTGTAAGTAGGAAACCTTTTTTAGTGTACTAAGGATGGCCTCATGAAATCTGAAAGTTTGAAAGCAACCTGATTCCCAGTGTGGTAATGCTTCTGTGTACATTGTCATGTGTCATGACTGCAATCATTAATGTCACATTTCTTCTTAATAAATTGAATTCCTTTTATTGATATGTCTTAATGACTCTGTAAGTCCATATGTATTTGGATAAGCTTATTTTTACTACCAGTTTTTTTATAACTTTTTAAAGCCTCACTTTTTCTAGTTACAATTGTATTTTACCAAGCTTAATTTTATAAGCAAAACAAGTCAATGAAAAATAAGTTGTCCCACTATTCTTAAATATGCCTCCAAGATAGTGTCATATTATAGGATCAGACAAAACTAACAATAGTTTTTTGAAATTTGCAAAAGGGAGGTGCTTAAAACTTATGTGTATTTCCATATCTGGAATGAAGTTAATCTTCTTGGTAATGCTTCTAGGTAAATCTGGAGAAGTCACACTAAATATATTTTACGAGTATTTTCCTTCAAACTTCAAGAATAGAAATGTGGAATCAATGTCGAATTATCCATGACATTGAATCATGAGTACATTAATAGGCTTAACTTTCTACTTTTTTTTTTTTTTTTTTAGGTATAGGCTTAACTTTCTACATGAAGTGGTCCAATGGACATTCTAAGATGTACGAGTATGCTGTTGGTCACAACTTTAAAAACGAAACAAATGTAGTTGTACTGCCTCTGTGCATGTGTGAGTGAGCGTTATTTGACCCAAAGTTTAAAGCAAAAATAAGATGAATAAATTCTTGTGTCAGAGCTGAACTAAATAATTACTAGATAATAAATATATTTTGGAAAATTTTTTTTGAGGGAATATATTTTGGAAAGTTGTGTGTTAGGAATGCACATTTGTTATAAGAGCACTAAATGTTTGCAAATGCCGTGGATGAACTTGGAGTAGTTGTCCACTTGATGTATTTAAATACTTGATGAGATATAGTTGTAGCATTTCACTGGATGTGATATTAACTTCGTTTCCCACTAAAACTCATATGTAGGTGTGCCGTCTCCCAAGCAGCGGTTGGATATACTGGTTACTCTTCTCGGTGAAATGCAACACTCTCTATTAGACATCCAAGTTCAACACCTTGCTACAGTCACACATGGTTTTGTGGGTGCTGACCTAGCTGCCCTTTGCAATGAGGCGGCCTTGGTTTGTCTTAGGCGTTATGTCAAGTTTAAACATTCATGTCATGATTTGCACTCCAGTACCTTATGTGAAGGTTGGTCCGGTGGTATACTTGAAAGATCTGATTGCTTAGAAGATACAAGAAATATTTCAAGGGATTATGCAGATTCAGCAGATTCCTCTGTTTCAAATTCAGGTGTATCCTCAGATACTCAACCATCCTTTTGCTTGAAGGGTACCATTCCAAAAATTTCAGATAATATAATGGATGGCATTGATGAAGAATGTAGGTTAAGAGTAACTTTTGAAGATTTTGAACGGGCTAGGATGAAAGTGAGGCCCAGTGCCATGCGGGAGGTATGTTGGAAAAGTAAAAATATGATCAGTTTGAGTTAAGATAATAGATCTCAGTCACATATTAATCATGATAGCTAAGTGATTGCTACAGTTGGAGGAGTCCAATTCCCACAAATGTTCTTATTTACCCCTTATTGCATACTTCACTGCCTCACATATAATAAATTGAAACTTTATAAATTGTAATTGTGGCAGAAAGTTTTTTCAAAACTTTTACAGACAAGAATATTTTAGTTGATCTAAATATCTAATTTATCAACTCTGATCTTGTTATTTTTTCTTCCCAGGTAATACTTGAGGTTCCAAAGGTTAATTGGGAAGATGTTGGTGGCCAAAGTGAGGTTAAAAATCAATTAATGGAAGCAGTGGAATGGCCTCAAAAACACCAGGATGCATTCAAGCGTATTGGGACTCATCCCCCAACAGGGGTCTTGATGTTTGGTCCTCCAGGTTGCAGCAAAACCCTCATGGCACGTGCAGTAGCTTCTGAAGCAGGCTTGAATTTCCTTGCTGTGAAGGGTCCAGAACTTTTCAGCAAATGGGTTGGTGAATCCGAGAAGGCTGTAAGATCACTATTTGCAAAGGCAAGGGCCAATGCCCCATCAATTATATTTTTTGATGAAATTGATGGTCTTGCCGTTATCCGTGGGAAGGAAAGTGATGGGATTTCAGTTTCTGATAGGGTTATGAGTCAACTTCTAGTTGAACTTGATGGTTAGTGATAATTTTTTTAGTATTAATTACGCCAATAGAAGCTTTCTTTCCATATGGCATTTGCTTTACACAGTATTTCATTTTAGCTTATATGAAAGTACCTAAAATTTGGGAGATTTATTTTGAATCTTTTTTGAGATTAAACCATGCTCTCTCTGTCTCAAAGATAAATATTTTGCTGAATTCAGGTTTGCATCAAAGAGTTGATGTTACTGTTATTGCTGCTACAAATCGACCGGACAAGATTGATCCTGCCCTTTTAAGACCAGGTTCTCTCTCTCTCTCTCTCACACACACACACACACCAGGTGTTGAGTAGTTACCAATATCTTACTATTCCCCTTCTCAGAAAGTTGGTAACATTCCTAACAATTGATGAAATTTTGGACAGGACGCTTTGATCGGCTGCTATATGTAGGACCTCCAAATAAGACTGACCGAGAAGAGATATTCCGCATCCACTTGCGCAAAATTCCTTGCAGTGCTGACATCAGCATAAATGAACTGGCCAGTCTCACAGAAGGCTTCACTGGGGCTGATATATCTTTGATCTGCCGGGAGGCAGCTGTTGCAGCTATTGAGGTTTCTTTGAGTTCATTTCATGACTAGGTGGCTTTGTGTTTTGAACTTGTTGACTTATTGACATTTGTTTTTCAAGCAGGAGTGCCTTAATGCTTCTGAAATAACAATGGAACATTTAAAGACTGCCATTAAACAAGTACAGCCATCGGAAATTCAGTCTTATGAGGAGTTATCAGGAAAATTCCAAAGGCTTGTTCATTCTAGCAACAGAATGAATTAGGATTTCAGCAGCGCACTCTAGTAAATCTAACTGGTTTCCCATCTGGTAAACATTTCATCTCATGCTATTTCATTTTTTTTATTGTTTAAATATTGTTATTTTGGTCAGTAAGTGGAATTGAATACTGCTTCTTGATTGAGATGCACTCACTCTCTCTCATGTACCCTACACCCTATCTTATGAAACATTAAGCTTAACGCTTATTCATGTAAATATAGGTCTAAGCTTCATTGTCCCCCCCTGGTCACCTTGATCTGCATTTATAGAGTTAAATTAGCTAGTAGAAAATAGAAATACTATTGTTAGTTTTCTATTTTTCTTGACATGTTACAGACAAATAGTGACCCTTATCAAATTAGTTTTAAGGATTATTGTTTATTATAGGTTATGATCATAATATTCTAGATGAAGAATAATCGTATACCTATGTCTGTAAAAGATAAATATTCCTTTATCATTGTCTCATTACCTTCATTATATCTTCCTTCACTCCTGCATTTGCATGCAATAGGTCCGTTGCATGTTTAATCCAAGTCTTGTAATGTGTCTGATAAACTAATACTTTTTCTAAAAGCTTAAGCCATTAGAAAATGATGAGTTTAATCATTTAACCGTTATTTTAGCACCCTTCTCACACGTGGGTCCATACTCCCTTAATAAGTATCCAACACATGGGATTTTTAACTTTTTAAATGGAAGATAGTGTGGAACCAAGATTCAAACTTAGGGCCATCTGATCTAATACCATGATAAGCTACCACTTGTCCCAAAAGATTAGTTCTCAGTAAAATGTGAATTTAATAATTTATTATTCTAACAGTGTGAATGCCAAGCAGACTTCACCATGTGTATGACGGAAATTGATGCTTCATGGGGTTGAGACTTATCAATCATCATTGTATTCCAAACTAATATTTATTTGTTCTTGTTAGTTTGAGAATAAAGATAATAAGGTATTATAATAATTTTTTGAAGGGCAGTTGTTAGTAGTTTGCAGTTTGCAATTATTTCCTCCTGTATACCTGGAAGTTTTGCTGATTTAATAAAGATTGTTACTTATCCAAAAAAAAAAAAAAGTTTGCAATTATTCTTATGTTGGTAACTTACAACTGCAATTTGCTTATGCATCTGGAATTGCTTTTAGGATTTCTAGGGTAACATTACATTAATTGATTGATTGTTCTTCAAAAGAAAAATGAAAAGATTCTGATTAAGATTTATATCTGATTTGCATCATTTACCTTCTTTTTGTTAAAATTTTATTCTGTATTTTGTTACATTTTATGGCTCTCTCTCTCTCTCTCTCTCTAAATGCAGACATTTTCTTCACTTATAATAAATCTTCTGTTGTGGCTATGTTTAAATTTTCATCTTATTCGAATGATAAATTAATTGATCATTTTCTTTCTTTTTCTTTAACTGTGATGAAGCAGGAACTACATAAAATCTGTAGCATTCTTTCTTTATCAATTCCCAGCAGTCCTTTTTACTCTCAAAGTCTGCAAGTATGTAGCCCAATTTTGATGCAACTTTCTACCATCTTCATGTCCATTTCATCACAGCGTGTCATTTACATAAACCCTTCAAGAACAGAAGACTACACCTTGTCTGATTTAAACATGGTTTTTGAGGTGGATAAGACTTGGAGTTCCTTGTGTTTGAGATTCAAAAAGAATGCCAAATAGAACCACCATATTTTGATGGGGTTGGACTCTTGTAAATGGTGAACATGGAATTCTGCAGTGTTTTTTTTTTTTTTTTTTTGCCTTCCATGTTTACCGATCTGAGCTCCAATAGCAGATAAAGTAAATGATCCTTTCTGGTGGGCCTCAGACATTGGCAGATGATATTTTGCAACAGTGAGTTATAGGTTGCACTTGAAAGTTGTGATTAAAGACTAAGGGGACAGCCCGTGGGATGTGGGGACAAGCTTCTTTGTCCATCCTAAGAACTGTCTTTTAGTCATGACTCATGTATAAGCATTTCTACTTTTCTGGGTATTGCAATTTCTACTACATAAGTACACAGGAGAAACTTGTGAGCTCATCACTATGGCATTTGACCTGCTGTGGAAACCATGATGACTGAAAATGGAGGGTTGACGCGGGTTTGGTTTAGCCAAGGTTGGCCAAAAAGCACATTATAGCTTCCTCAGACTAGGATTTTTTGGAGTATTCCATGATCTAAATTTCTAAATTTTGGCCTGCATCTCAATGGTCTCATGTAGAAATTTTTGTGGTTGAATTTTGATTTTTTACAAGTTGATAAAATGGGTTGGACAAGTGAATTGATGATGACCCCTCTTCGTATCTTTTTATCCTTTCACTTATTTTTTTATTATTAATTTCATAGATCACGACTCCTCTTCATATCTTTTTATCCTCTCGTTTCAATTTATTTGAGATATACCTTTTTATAATTGGGTCCTTTTTTCTTGTTTTTTCCGAGCCACTTTTATGATTGGGCCTGGAAACTTGAAAGTATAGATTAATTTAATGGAAAGAGCGGGGGGTAAAAAAAAAAAATTGCGGCTATTCTATATGTATATTGAGTAGAGATCTCAGAACAGTTGGATTACTTTCCTTCATTGTTATGATGTTAACAGAAGAAAAATGACCAG
This sequence comes from Quercus aquifolioides, assembly GCA_019022515.1. Classification (NCBI taxonomy): domain Eukaryota; kingdom Viridiplantae; phylum Streptophyta; class Magnoliopsida; order Fagales; family Fagaceae; genus Quercus; species Quercus aquifolioides. Next base: position 16,253,195 of record CM032325.1, on the reverse strand, counting down.
ATATATCAACAAAAATAGTCATAACTACATAATTAATATGACTAAAGTTTTAATATAAGGTTGGCTTTAAGTTACAACCGCACTTCAATAAAAGCTGTTATATATATATAATATTAAATTATATATTATTTTTTGTACCCTTTATGTTTAATAATTAATCAATCTATAGAACAGTTGAATTTTAGGTTTATTGCAATTGGAAATTATGTAAAAAAAAAAAAAAATTATATATTGGACAATGAATTATGGTTAATAGAAATTTGATTATGTATAAACTACACCCAAAAAAAAAAAGTGTAATACAATGGTAAAATTATCAAATTGATAACTATCGAGTGGTGTAACTTTCTGTTAATGGTTTTTTTTTTTTTTTTTTTTGGCCAAAAAAAAAAAACACACTATGTTTTCGTTGGATGACGCAAAATCCATATTTCATATATCTCATCGAATTCAGCTACTGGATGGTGCCTCATCAACGTGAATATTGCCTACCAAGGCAAGGGTTTTGCTTTTTCCACTATATTCAACGTAGGTGCCTTAATACCTCCAACATTCCATTAAGCAATTAATATTTCTTTGAAATTTAATATTAAAGTGGCAATGATTTCATTTTATTTATTTTTTATTTTATGCGTAACATTCCTAATCATGAAGGAAATTCCAAAAAAGTAAGAGAGAAGACAAGCGTGAACATCGAGTGCCCAAATGGAGGGCGAAGCTGAAAGAGAAAACACAAGTATCACATTATACCTCAATTATTATCAAGCATTGATTGATTTATAGGTTCCTTCACCACGATCACAACCAAAAAAAAAATCATGCTCTTTGTGAAAGGAATAATTATGCCAATTTCATGACTAACTATAGTAACACAACCACCTCTCTCTCTCTCTCTCTCTCTCTCTCTTTTTCATGTGTTCAGTCACTTCCCAATTCCCAAGTATGTTAATGGGAAAATTGATTGGGGGTAGGTATAACTTTTGGACCCTGTAACAAATGCAGACAATTCTCTTCTGCGAAGAACTCTGTGGTTTTGTTTCAACCTCTGGAAGGTACTTAGCCTCTTGTCACAATTTGGAATTTTTTATTTGTCAATTTGTTTGTTGTTGAAAGTGCAAAATATTACAAAATCTGATTTGCTTAGAAAGTTTGGAACGCCTAATTTAGAGTCAACCCCAATTGTTTTTGTAGATTTAACATTTGAATCAAAGCATAAAAACATTTTGGGTACTCAATTTATGTATTCTTTTTAGTAAAAGCCTATAAAAAATTTAAAATGAAAATGAAAATCTTATCTTGAGAACCAAACACCAACTCAGTTGATTCCCCATCAACAACCTAAAAGAAAAATCCCACAAAGTGACCAAACTTTGCCTCTCTCTCTCTCTCTAATCCATTTCTAATCCCAACTCCAATCCCGTACAACAAAGCCAACTTTGCAATAATGTAGTTCTATCCATACTCTCTCTCCACCGAGCGTGACACACGCCCACTTAAATGTTGCAAATGATTCATTATACGCGTACGATTGGAATAAAATGATCAACCTTTTTAAGCTATTCTAAAATAAACTAGTTTTTTTGTTATAAAAAAAATAAACTAGTTTTTAATTTTTTTTAAACACATTTAATATAAAAAGTACCACAAGCTCTATATATATATATATATATACTGTGCAAATAAGTTTATGAAAATAAACCATTCAAAAATGAACATGATTCACATCCAATTTTATAATTTGTTGACTTGTACAATTGTGAGTTGTCATAATTTTCTAATTTATGTGACCCACCAATTTACTTTATTTACTCAAAATCATACAAATTAATAAATTATGAAACTTAAATACACCACTGGACTTGATACAAAATGGACACATCATTCAAAATTGGACACATGTCCATATGGGAAATTAAGTATGAAAATGGCAGTGCGTAGAGCCGGTTTTACAAATAATATTATGAGTAATCTATATATCTATATATAATAATATGTGAAGCTGAAAGGAACTCAAATTAGAATTCTAAATTAAAGTTTCAATTTTGCGCCATGTATCCTAAATTATTTATTCTTAAAGATTTTTATTTCTTAATTTTAGAATCAAATGTGAGACCACATCATAAATATTCTTTCAAGTGAGTTATTAAATACAAAAATCAAAGAGTTTAGAATAAATGAATCATAAAAAAAAAAAGTGTTTCACAATAGTTTTTTTTTTAAATGGACAATTTATATTTTATACATAATAATATCCTTACAAAATATTTTAAAGAGTTAACAAAATATAAAAGTGACTATCAATAGTATTTAAATTATATATATAAGAATTATATTATGTATTTTTATTGTATATCTTTAAGTATATTCATACATATGCATGGAGTTACAAGCTAATACTAATAACACATAAAGCGACACAATTTGTGCTATAACTCGCTCATGCGGTAAGTTGTGAGTAACAAATGTGTGATGATAAATTTATGTGAAGATACACTCTACTACTCACAACTCATACGTGAGACAAATTCTGTGACACAAATTATGCTATTTTACGTGACACCAACGTTTCTCTCATATTATATAGCACACATATCAATCCAGGGCACGGGGACGGATTTACAAATGGTACGGTCTCTGGTAACCTGCAACTGCAACACCCAGCAAACAGAAGCAGCAAAAATGCCTGGTGGCCTCATTATTACAATTTACCTAATAGCACAGTACAAAAACCCCTGGCAGACACAATCTGACTCAGTGAACAGTAGAGCGTGATGTCACGCTCTACCAAAGGCCTGTGGCATGAGATGAACATTAATAACAAGAAACAAAAAAAAATCTATTAGATCTTGTTGTAATGTAATAAGTGAAGTGTGTAACACAAACCACATTTACAACACAACACTCACTCTCAAAGCATAAGACCCTGAAATCCCGGGAAAAAAAAAAAAAAAAAAACATTAAAAAAAAAAGTCCCATAAAAATCATAAGAGAAAAGAAAAGCATCATCAGCAACAACAGTAGTCATTAAATAAAAGCTGAAAAGAAGAAAACAAGATCCACCTCGAACCTCTCTCCACCCTCCTCTTCTTCTTCTTCCTCCACAACCCTCCATCACCCAACACACAACCCTCTTCTCTCTCTCTCTCAAAATCAATATCTTCTTCTTTTTTCAAACAAACCCATCTTGTTAGTTTTTGTATTGAACCACAAGCTCCACCACTACTATACCCATATTAGCTTCTTTTTTTTTTTTTTTTTTTTTTCTATTTTGTTATTGTTGTTGTTGTTATTGATTTTTTTTTTTTTTTTTTTTTTTTTTTCTGTACAAGATTTGATTTTTTTTTATGTTTGTTTGGTGAATTGGGTGAAGGAATTGAGAGAAAAAGAGAAATAGTGAATTGGGTGTGAAGGAGATTTGAGAAATAATGAGGGAGGAGGACTCAAATTGGTTCTCAAGATGGGAAGAAGAGCTTCCTCCCCCTGAAGAACTTATGCCTCTTTCTCAAACCCTAATCACTCCTGATCTTGCTTTGGCTTTTGATATCAGAAACCCAAATCCCAACAACAGCAACAACAACAACACCATCAGCAACAACAACAACAGCCCCACCCACTACCACCATCAACAAACAGGCTCAGTTGCAGTGAATCCTTTGGGAAACACCACCACTTCAGCAAGTACTCCACCTCCACAGCCAAACTCAGCTGAATTCGGAGCTGATTCGGCTGAGTTGGGTTCTGGGGCCGCAGGGGAGGAACCGGCTAGGACTCTCAAGCGGCCCCGGCTCGTGTGGACGCCACAGCTCCACAAGAGGTTTGTGGATGCTGTGGCGCACTTGGGGATCAAGAATGCTGTGCCCAAGACTATAATGCAGCTCATGAGTGTTGATGGCCTCACTAGAGAGAATGTTGCTAGCCATTTGCAGAAGTACCGCCTTTATCTCAAGCGAATGCAGGGCGTGTCAGCTGGTGGCGGTGGTAGTGGCCCGGCTAATGGTGCCGGAGGATTGGCTGCCGCGTCTTCTGATCCTGCCACTGACCATTTGTTTGCCAGCTCGCCCGTTCCGCCACATTTTTTGCATCCGGGTCGCCCCAATTCGGACCATTTCTTGCCTTTCGTGCAGGTGGCTGCTCTGCCGCATCACCACCACCATCACCCGCAGCAGATGGTTGCTACAGTAGCCCACCCGCAGTTGCAGCCTCCGTTTCATAGGCAGGTGGGCCATTTTGGGTCACCCCCCAATGGGCAATTTGAGCATCCATTTCTGAGTACTAGGCAGTCACAGCCAGTTCATAGGATGGCACCACTGCACAATCAAGGACCAGGAGGAGGAGGAGGAGGAGGAGGAGGGTATGGGGAAGATTTGGAATTGGCTAATGGGGCAGGAGGGAGGAAGGTTCTTACTCTATTTCCAACAGGGGATGATTGAGAGAGTTTTTGGGTAATTTTTATTTGCCTCACTTTACTTCAAAACTTCCATCTAGTTTTTTTTTTTTCTTCTTTTAATTCTGTATCTGGGTCTTTTTTATATTGGTGTCTGGTGGTGGTACCTGTTAGATTTTGGTTTTTTGGGTCTTAGACTTTTTAGTTGTTATTGTTGTATTAGCTGTTCTTAGTAATCTTGGTGATAGTAATTGGTACTGTTGGGCTTCCATTGATATCTGAACATTTCTGGGTTCAAATAATCTCGGTTAATTAATTATAAATCTGTTCCCATTGGGGTGTCTTTCACCATCCTTTATGAGGAGGTTAGCTAGCATTGGTGGGGGTAGTGTCAGTTTTGGTATCCTTCGGTTCTGTGGGCTTCTACTTGTGTAATTACCAGTGTTTGTAGCAGTCTATATATGTCCCCTGTCAGCTTCTGGTGACGGATGTTGATCGTGATGTCACTTTGGGCGGGAATTGTGTTTTGTAATCTCGTCTATGACGACGGCAACTATTTTGGTGTCATGATAATGAGTCAATCTGGATATCTTTGAGGTTGATTTATCCCATTGTAGTCTGGGAATCGGCTGGTTTTCTGCTATCTCAGAGTCTTCTCACTCATGGAGGGTTCTTATTGGCGTTGAAGGCGGGCATGGCTGAAGCATCAAATTGACTAAACATTGAGCTTGTAGGTGAGGATAAATAATGCAGGCAAGTGCTATTATGTTTCTCTAGAAATCCAAAAATGGGGCTGGTAACCGTGGTTGGCACATCCAGTACCGAGTTTCTTGGCAAAATCCAGGAATCTCTTATCTGTAAGATTTATCTCATGTTTATTAGTCTAATTTCATGTAGAGGTGAGTTGTACTTGTTGTACATTGTGTGACTCTATAGAAGACTTAAAACCCCTGATGCAAGGGTACCTCTTAAAGAAATTTCTGATTTTTATTACAATGTTGGATTTATTCTGAAGCTCTGAGCACTTAAAATTGCTTGATTTTCTGAAATTTCTTAGTGACACTTATCTGTTATTAAAATGTGTATCTTGCATCAAATTGCTTATATTTTCTCTCATGTAGCATAGAATAAGGCGGTTAGAAATTCTACATCATTTAAGCATGCATGTGTATATGAAACAAGATCTGTTTTTTCTATGCTATGTTCAATCTTCTTTATACATGCTTTTGCTTAAAACGTGAGACATTCTAAGGCAACAGGTAGATTGTAAAATTTCATATCAATTTTTAATTTCTTTCTGTCTAGATAATGATTGAACTGTACCACATTATAGACAAGAGATATATTGAAAATTTAATGTGGAGAGAAATAAGTTGAGAGTGAGGAGCATCCTCAAGATTGGGGATCACATAAGCCATTATGTTACCCTTATTTATTAAACTTGTTTAAATAGATATTGTCTTCAACACTTGAGAGTGATGAATATGAATAAACTGAACACCTTACTAAAAAAACACTCAATTGGAATAAATTACTTTTTCAAATCTTCAATCTGTAAGGGGATTGGGTGGTTGTCATAAGATGTAAAAGAATACTTACTTTCTTTAAAAAGATTGTAGATTAAATGAAGGGAAAAGTTAACGAATGCCCTAAGGGCATTTGTTAGTGAACCAATTTAGGAAAGTTTTTATAGGAAAAGAAAAAAAATAATTAATGTTTTGACAGATTTTTCAATTTTCCATAAAAGTGATATAAAAACTTTCTTAAAATGGTTTATTAACAATTGCCCTAAGGGAACTCATTAACATGACCCTTAAATGAAACATAAAAAACTATCTACTTGTAGAAGGACTGTGAACTTCTGGAATTTCGACGTAGGTTATCATTCTAGATTATAATTCTTAGAAACTTCTTACTCCTGGTCATGCAGTATGCATCTCCATCATAATTTTCTTCATTTTTTCCAATTTTGGAACTTTCTCCATCACAATGTTCGTTATGATTGCAAAATTTTAGTTCTGGCCTAAGTTTTTTCAGCTTCCCAGTTAGGATCAGTGTTGCCCCCATAGTCAGGTGGCAGTATCGTAATTTGTCGTTTACCTTACCTACATTACTTTCTGATCATAGAGAAACACCCCTTCTGATTCAATAGAATCTGTTTTTGGCTTCTCTGGTACAATTTCCACAACCAATTTTGCCACAATTCCGTGCATGCCTTACTGCTTAGTCTCTTGCTTGAATCTGTTGATCATATACTAAATGACAGATTCTTTCACAAGAGAACCATCGTGACCAATTTTGGAACTATATATAATGTGCTTGATATTTGATAGTATACTTTTGTAAATTGATATTTTGGTCAGACAAGATGTGCTTTCATTGTGAAGAACAAGTTTGGGGAAAGACACATTCTAAGCGTCCAAGTAGCCAATAGAGATTTATTTTTATTTTTTTTAAGTTCGAAGTAGCCACCAATAGGTTTAAGTGTGTGTGCGTAAGCATAGAAGGGGATATAATGATTTACAGGGGAATACAAGAGTCAATGCCTAAATTCAAGCTAGACAATAAAGCTATTTGATGGAATCCTCATGTCTTTCCTCAGCTTTTGAATTATCTATTCTGATGGAGTTGTGCAGTGTTAACTGCCTAGGACTGATCTTGAAGTGGCAGCCTAAGCTACTTCCTTATGCTATCTCTTTGTACCCATGGACTGTCAAGCACTAGCTAGGCTGAAAGTTCAAAGACAAAAGTGTTTCCTTTGATTCTTTGACTAGCTTGGCATTGTCTTTGGACAAAATTTATCTTGTCCTATGACATCTCAACTCCCAATATATTTTTTAAAAACATTACCTGGTGATCTCTTTTCATAATATTTCCATGTTGATTATTTTTTACTCTTTAAACCAGCTTGACCTGTTCTTGGAGCAAAATTTACCATGCCCTATGGAAGTCTGAAGTTTCTAGGCTTCCTTTCAAGTTTTATGAATTTTCTTTGATAATCCTCACCTGGCTCATCCCATACATTAGATAGTTAAGCCTAGCATGAAAGTGTAAGGCAACCTATGCATCAGTAAGGAGTTGTTTGTCATATACATATATATATATATATATATAATTTATGTAGAGATATGAATAAAATACTTGAGAAAGGGTTTCTTCGAGTTTTACCCGGACATTTATGTCTGTCTGGAGTGTGATGGACTCCCAAGTTTTTTGCAATTTTTTTATTTGCTAGGTATTGTTTTGTTCTGCATTTCAATATAACAGCACTCAGAGTTTTTCATTGCTTCAGCAAGGGAATACTACAGTAGATACTTGGCTTGAAATTGCATTATGGTCTAGTTATAGGACAACTTTGAGTATTGTAAAGGTTTACAATTGCAGTGATTGTAGTGACATTTCAGTCTTCTCTTTCTTTTTCTTTTTTTTTACTATTTGCACTTGTCAAGCACACTTTGCTTTATACTGGAGGATTCATGAATGAGAACAAGGTTTTTTATGATAAGGCTCAATGGCTTGTTTTTATGGTTTTGCTAATATGCTTCAACCTCACTGGCATAATAATTTAAGACTGTCTGTCCTCTAAATCAAATGTTTCGCATCATTTAATATTTTTCTCAACAATCTTTAAGCAGCAGATCATTTTCTTTGGTACATATTTAGTGTTATTTTTAAGATCATCAGCTTTGGTTGATTTGTGTTGTTTTCTCTGACAGCATATGTGACAACCATGCCCTCCTACTAGTTTGCAAACATTTTGAATGAAACTAGCAGTGTTTTAGAATTTAAACACTGCTAGTTTAAGGTATATCCAAACCACTGTTTGCTTCTTTTCCATTTACTTTTTTTAGTTCAACCTTGGCTGCTGTGAGAATTTTTATATTTTAATTCAGCGTTAAGTCTATCTTAGTAAAAACAAAAAAGCATGGTACTAGATAACTTCTCAGTACATGGCACGTATAAAGAAGCAGATAAAACTATTTTATAAATGGATATGCGCTTATCTTAGATAATATTATTGAATAGTACCAGCACGTTGACGCTGTGACCCAAGCGTTAAAATTAAAAAAATAATTTAAAAATGTATTACCGAAGGACACAATAATTTAAACATTTTTTTGAAATAGTTAAGATGCCAGGTTTTTATAAGATAGAATCTTTTGGGCTTACCATTAATGTCACTTTTATTTTCTATTAATAGCTTGTTACTTTGGCATTTATAAAATTTTTTGTGAAATTTTTTGCAATTCTAAAGTAATTGTAAAGGAAATGAGAAGATAGAGAGAAAAGGTGCCAAATGTAATAGTTGACAAACTCAAATTCATGCCTAATTTCACAATATACTTACATGTCATTTGTAACTGATGCACAATATTTCATTTTGTCACCAAGTACCAATGGTGAGCTGAGTGATAAATAATTTAATAATAATATTGAGTGATAAATAGTTTAATAATAAATTGCTACTTAAACATGTCATGAAATTAATAAATTATGTGTAATTTAATTATAAGTTGACACCTAAACATATCGTGAAATTAGAAAATAAGTGGTTAATGTGTGAAATTAGGAAATAAGTGGTTAATGTATTCAAATGGGCTAAGTATCCTTCAATTGGCCTTTTTTTTTTTTTTTTTCATTTGATTTGTTTCTTTTGTTCTTTTTTCCCTCTAGTATTTAACCCTATAAGGGGAGAGGAATTTTCAAGGCAGATCTCACATGCACCCCATCAAAGTAGTGACATTTATAACTGAGCTAGTGAGCCTACTCCTTTTTTTTTCCCCTAACCAATATGCCTCGAGCTGACATGATATGTCAGATTCCAAGCACCTTAATAAGTTGCAAAAAGGTGGAGGACACCCTGGATCTCAACTATTAAGTGTCTTTTAATAGAATATTAACTGAATTTAACATGAAAGCAAAAAAAGTCACTGTTACCTAGACTATAAGAATTTGCTTTGCTTAGAAAATCAGCTCCCTCCCAAGTTCCAAACTAAGAAAATAAAAAAAATAAAAATAAAAACACAAGCAAATTGCTTGTCTTGTGCCTGTGCAAATTTAGGCTTGATTTGCATCTTTCTTTTTCTAGCATTTGCAACCTGTTAACTGTTTAGGACAATAAGAAACCTTGTCTCTTGTCTCCAACATCCCTTTTGGTACATCACATTATTCCTAACAAGTAGGCCCAGCATTGTGGAACTTGATAAGCATCATACGTATTTCAATCATGGTATGCCAATAATTTACCAATATTCATTATTAGGAATCAAATAACATAATAAGTTCCATAACAGCTAACTTGGTCAGAATCAGATATGATTTTCATGGTCAGTACAGCTACACGAATCAACCATTAGAAGAAAAGCTTTCTTTCTTCTGACTACTTTTGGACTTTCAACATTGGTACAAAACTGCTGATTTTGTCAATATGATTTTCATGGTTAGTCACATGAATCAACCACTAGAAAGAAAGCGCAATTCAGACTAATTTTTGACTATCACATCGGTACCAAACTGATGTGATGTGCACTAGTGACCACAACCAAACGCTAGTTAGTATGCTTTGTTTGTATAGTTAACTCAGAGATGACACACTCTTAAAATGCTTTGCCAGCTCAGTATTCAGATAAACAAAGCCTCTATTATCTATGTATACAATAGATATAATATGCTTTTGAATAACTTATATTTCATTACTAAGTTATTAATGTCTAGTAATAAACGCATGATGGAATCAGAGCTGGCAATGATGAATTCCAGTTATCCCAATTTTTTTTATACTGACGCCCCATGTGAGATGGTAGCCTTTATTTTAAGAGTCAACGAGTCCAAAATGTGAATTAAACTATTGGGCATAACTTAAGCATATGCTAATTAAAATATTTGGCACTTCGTAAAAAATTGGGCTGCTGGACATTGAACATAAGCTGATTACAAGATGCCCCACTTCCTAAGTAATGCATGCCTCTGACATGTAAGAAAGACAGCACAAGATTCACAGGAGCACTAAAAAAAGGAAGAAAAAAAGGTATGATTCCACTACAATAGAACAATGGTTTGATTAAGAGTAAAATCATTACACTCCATTACTAATATTAAGATCCAAAATGAGTAACAAAACAAACAGCTAGAACTGCATCAAAGGTCTGTAACAAAGTCTCAAAAAACAATAAACCTAATCTCAAAGCACTCTAAAGGTATAATAATAAGATCTGCATGTAAATCAGTTGTACAATCCCCATCTAAATGGCTCTTAATGATTTTGTGAATAATCAAAAGAAAGTGGCTGCTGACAGAATGGAGCCTGCAAAATTAAGACAGAAAAAGTCAAGTCAGATGTAAAAGCCATTAAACAATGAGCACACAATTGCTTATAATAGCATGCATACATTGTAGATCAAGGTTTCCAAAAAAATATCTATGCATCAGGAAAAGTATACTTTTAAACTACTTGCTCATAATTTCCCATGATTTAAAGTGACCCAACAAAATTCCTTCCTAGAAATTCCTGCAACTCCCAGTCACATCAGCATTCTATACTAAATTAGTGACATGTTTAGAGTTATAAATAGATGATACCAACAACAAAGCCTTGATTTGGTTAAATGAAAAATGCAAGAAATTTCATAAAACAACATTATATTATAATAATCAGTAGGTTGTAGCCCTGGGGTCCATTTTCTTTGAGATGGAGATGATCCATTCATGGGTCGATTTAGTTTTGAGGTATCTAAGTACACATGATGCCACGTAATTTAAAATTCCAACGATAACGAAATTTTAATGACAGCAGCATCATGTTAGATTTGTTAAATACTAAATCTTCACATTTAAATGGACCCTACCATTTCAAAGACAAATGCAGAAGATCCCTTTTATGTAGCCTTGTGGCTTATATTTGCAAATCAGGTATCAAAAAATCAACAACAGGTCATGCAGCATACCACCAAACACCTATCTGAGTCTTACCCACCAGAAAAAACTGAATCTCAATACAGTTGGATACTATGACTAAAACATCCTCTTTACATTCATTCCTAAAAGCATTAGCCAAGACTGGTCTTTTACCTTGGACAGAATAAAAATATTAAGGAAATGTGAACTACCTGGAAAACAGCATGTCTAAACGGCTCATATGAATGTGCATACATCATCGCAGTACTTGACCACTGCATGTAAGCAGCAGCATCTCCAGACGTCTGATCCAATCCCATGGCACAAAAAGGGCTCATAGCTGGGCTTGAAGGAGGCCCATAGCTGAGTGTCCTTGGCATCTGACCCAACTGAGAAAAACCAGTATCGTACTGCACAAATGGAGGTTGTACCTTTTGCATATTGAAAGGGACCAGGTTATAGTTTTGATTGGCTGGAAGGTTCCTAACATACCTGAATAGTACAGTAATTCAATTTTATCAATAAACAGAGTTTAATTCATAATAAAGAAGAGTAGGACAACAAATTCTAAAACAAAGCACTGAATTAAGTATCACAAAAGCGAGGAGTAGACATGTGCCATAAGAAAACATTGTCAATGTTTCATATCTAGTGAGCAAATTAACCCCATTCAATGACCCCCAAAACCATACCACTACCCTCAAAGGAACTGGGGAAAGGGGGAAAAAAAAAAAAATATATATATATATATTATATAATATAATATAATATGACAAGACAGAAAGGGAATAATTCTTGAAAATGGAGAGGCGGAGTAAATTTCAAAAAAGACACCGAAGCCCAGTACTGGAAATGGTTTGCAGCAAGTGTTTTATCATAAGTACAACACAGCAAAAATACTAAAACAGAAGAATCCCTGCTACCTAAACAACCACAATCAGGATAGCTCTTCTTTTTTTTTCTTTTTTCTTTTTTTTTTTCGTCTTTTGGGTGTGTGTGTGTGTGTGTGTGTGACTGTTGGGGGGGTGTGAATCCCACCTTTCATAACTACGATCATAATCTGGGTCAGTACGATCCTTTTCCCTATCTCTGAATATGGCAACTCGAGACGAAGAACCAGCATCCTTGATGGTAGTATTCTTTTCCGGATCAATCATAAAGTTCCTGAAACCTTCATTCTCATCTCTGCTCAAACAAACATTTTTCCCCTCAGTTGAGACCTGAGACAATGTATCATCTGAATCAGGACTGCTAAGGCTACTAAAGATGCGAGCTCGTGCCTTGTCATACTCCTCCTTCCTCTCTTCCACACTTCTCATAGAACTTCTTCTGATCCCACCATCATTAGCATCATTTAAAGAATTTCTGTTAGGCCTAGGCCTGATGGCAATTTTAACCTTCTCAGGTTTATCATTTTCTGGCTGATTTGCAGGAATTTCAGATAAACGGACAGCAGGGTATCTGCTTTCTCCTATTTTTCTCACCAAAATTCTATTACCCTGACCATCTAAACCAGTATCCTGAACCAAAGTTTGGAGGCCATAGTGTTGAGCAACACGATGTGCAGCAAGCCGAAGGTAGGAAGTAGGAAAATGTTGGAATTCAAATTGCTGCTGATCAGGATTGTGCAAAAACCTCTGGATATCAAGTTCCATTCGCAAAACTGAAACAAATACAGACATTATATTAACAGCTGATCTAGTTCTAAAAATAATTAACTATAAAAAATAAAAGAAGAAGAAAATAAATGAAGTTAAAGTGGGAAAAAATAAATAAATAACAGAAGCAACTAAATGAGTTGCTCTGAGGAAAAGTCTCTTGAAGGAAACCTAAATTTTTTTTTCTTTTTTTTGGTAATAAGACTCTTGAAGAGAGCAGTAAAAATCTCAGACAAAATGCATTGGAAGATAAGGCTAACTTAAAGACACAATTAAATCTGAAAATTTAGATTAGAGGAAGAGAAACGAAGCCCACAGAACACTCAAAAAAATCATACAGTCTGCCTGGGTTGACAACCTTATTTATGAATATGACAAAAAAAGAAAATTATCCAAACAGACAATATAGCTACTCAGCCCAAAACATACAAGAACCTCACAAATCATGATAATATGTGGGTGGCACTCAATCGAGAGAAAAAAGCTTCATTACTCTGTAAATGAAATGGTTAGCCTAATCAGACCTATACCTGGGACTTATTTGTGTAGCCTAGGCTAAATTTAATCTAGTGCTACATCATAGATGATACCAAATACTCACCACACATCCAGTCACCAGGCATGCTGCAGCATTAAAGGGAATTAAAACATGACTAAAATCAAGCAGTACAGATGGCAGTAGTAATAAGGTCAGCAATGAAGTGTCTGACAATTCCTTGTGACTAAGCCTAAGTTCAGTAGAACAAATGAAACGTGTGAGAGATGAAGAGGGGAAAGGAGAGGGAGAAGAGTGCCTATCCCTCGTGTTGTTTGGTTGAAGAGGGGAGGAATAGAAGGGAAGCCTTCAATGCCAAATTTCCATATGCTGTGCATGCTAAGAGAGTAAAAATCGTAAAAATGATGGAAGTAGAGGATGAGCCCCAGTCGTCCCACTCTTGGATGGAGTGGTTCTGCTGACCACTGTAGCATGGTTAGAGAAACAATATCCTCACTAGAAGACTTGGAATAAGTGTTCATGGAAGCTCATAAGGTTTTTAGTAAGTTACTTTATGTTTTATTTCGGTTATTCTAGAGTCAAGGGTATTTTAATAATTTCATATGGACCTTGGGTTTTATTTTCTTGATAAGTCTTATTAAATTTATGAGACTTCACACATGGCCTTTGGTTCAATTCAATTAGTGCTTGGTTTACTAGTCGAGTAGGATTCCTACTTATACTAGGAAAAGTTAAGATTTAAGGTCTTTAAATCTGTGTTATTGTACTCAAACAAAGAATAGTTGAACAATAAAAATACCAAGGGTTTTGAGTACTGAGTGTTTTGAGTGTTGAGGCTTCTCCGTTTCTATTCTCTCTAATTTCTTTGGGTTTGACTCCAAGTAGACTTTATACCATGATGCAATTCAAGTTGCATGCCAAAGGAAAGAAGAGTATGAAAGAAAGCCTTAATGAGAGCAGCGAGCAAGTTTAGAAGTCAAAAGTGAGAAAACAATTGCAGATGCCAACTGGGAGAAGTTTGTTGACATGTCAAGGTAATTCATATGTTCAAGAATTTTTATTCTCATACTTGTTCCCAAGGAAGTAGTAGTTCTAATTCTAGAGTAAAGTGTCATACTCATCACAATTTTGGCCATACGTCTTTTCAATGTCCAGAAAAATCAGTTGCTATGCTCGAAAAGGACAGTCCAAAAAGAAGTCAAAATGCAATCAAGGAATACGAACAACTTTTACTTGAAGCAGAGTTCCTTATTTGGGAAACTGTGCCCTTCAACAGAATTCTTGTCCAGCTCCTAACTTGAGGGAGTTAAGTTCTTTTTGGAGGGGAGGAATTGATGGCACAACCATATCGTGGTTAAAGAAAAAAATCCCTCTTTGAAAACCTAAGGTTAAAGAAAATTCTCAACCAGGGAAGTGTCGTAAAATGATCTTCCTTAAATCACTCACAAGCACATAGGACACATATATAAATCACCTTCCCATTCACAAGAACATTCCTCCAACCACTCATGCTCACTTATAAAATCCCAATCAACAGAATTATAAAAAATCTTCCACCTTGTAAACCCAAAAGCTGCCTCTTCTAATCAATTGAGGAAAATGAACAAATATTTGACAAGCATAGTTGTGCTATAGATATTTCTAGTCAAACCCAACCTTTAAACTACAATGGATAAATTTGCTCCTTTTTTTATAATTCAATAGTTGGGGGTGGGGGGATTGAACCCTAAACGTCTCTATTGGAAACACCAGAAGGTACCAATTAAGCTACAAAGCTGTTGGCAAATGGATATGTTCACTCCCAACCTAGTCAAAACACAATTCTGTTTGTAAGACAAGATTAGCGCAGCAAGATAAAGCTCAAAAAACACCCCAGCATAATAAATAAAAAAAAAAAAAAACAAACAAACAAAAAGGATATGGGTTGGTTCCTTCCACACACCACCAATATAAATAAAATCATATTCTAGTACCCTAGAACAAAATTTATTTTGATGACGTGCAACCTCGCCAAGGTAGGGCCCTTTGGACCTACCCTTGAGAGGAAACCCTGGATACTTGCAATCGCCCTATGTAACACAGGTTTTTGCTAATTAACTTTGATGTGGGTTTTTGCTAATTAACTTTGATGCGTATATAATTTTCTATTTAGTTGGTAAACATTTAGATCTTCTAAAAGCCTGTTCAATCTTACTTTTCCTCCTAAATCTATTTCTGTTCCCGCCCCCCTCTTCCCCCCTGGGGTGTTCGTGGTTAGGTAATGGGAAAAATAAGCCAAAAGGCCCATTAACTTGAAGCATAACTCAAGGACAAACAAGGAATTACTAGACAGGTTCCTAATAGATGCAACCACGCTAGAATACATAATTGTTCACATGAAACTATGTAACGGCAGAGGTGAACTTTAAAAGATAAGCTCCATCAATTTGCAATTGATTTAATTTTTTCTTAAAACTCTCTAATGGGTTAACAAAGCTGCATAATTCATTTGAGAACTATAGCAGCCCTTATTGACTAAAATGATAATAATAAAAATAACACAATACAGATACGTAAAAATATGTTTGGAAGAAGTCAGAATTAGCATCATATACGAGTTGACTTCAGGAAAAATATTACATAACAAAAATTGGGGCTTCTCAACCAATTCAGCATATATCAACAAATATTTAAGTTTTTTCCTCAATTTCCCAGATACCAAAGAAAAGGTAAACCCCAAAACAAACCCAGATCTGACAAAATCAGAATCCCAACATAGCTAAAAGCTAAACCCAATCCAATCCAATCAAAGCAACCAAAACCCATAAACCCTAAAGCCAAAAAACAGCACCACAATAGACCCAAATACCATAGAGCAAAAAGCAATCAGACCCATATGCAAAAAAATCAAATAAAATCAAAATTTGAGGTTTGCAACATGAGATTTGAGGGGGAAGAAAAAAAAGGTACTTACTTGTGAGACGATGACGAGGGTTCTGGAGAGCCTCAACCAAGAAGGGGTCCACCATGGACTCCTTATCTTTGAGCCCAACAACAATACCACCAACAATGGTAGCAGAGGCGTCCATAGCCACGAGCTCCCTCTCTCTCTCTCTCTCTCTCCTAAAACAATAAAAAAAAACCAACTCTCAAAGGAGAATCTTCTTCCTATTCTTCTTTGTCAAGAAGAAAAAGGAAAGGGTTTTTCCGTTGATAGCATTTAGAAAGAAAGAGAGGAAGTGAAGGAAGGAACCCCTTTTTCCTTTGTATTATCTCACAAATACCATATGGAAGAGAATTGTGTGAGATAGAGAGAAAGAGGCCAGTGCAAGCAAAGGGTTAGATTTTATTATGTCCTCAAAGAAAAAAAAAATAATAATCTTCTTCTCAATGTGAAAGCACACAAAAAAGTCTTACCACCAAAATTATCCTCTCCTTATTGGAACTATAATGGATTTCTGTTCTTTTTTTTCTTTTTCTTTTTTTTGGGGTGGGATTTACTAGTCTCTAAATTTGGTCAAGCCCAAACACATCTTCATTGGGGCTTGATGTCAAGGTTGGGTTGAGATGGGTACACTCCTAATGGGTTTTGGGAGTAACATTTTTGGTTCCATAATTGGGGTCCAAAGTCAGCCCAATTTGAAACTTCATGTGTGGGCCTTTTAGCCTAAAAGAAAGAAGAAGAAAAAGGGAACAATGAAAACATAGCCCAAAAGATTAGGAATTAGACCCAATAAAATTGGATTGAATCAGATAACCCGAACAAAGGGTTGACTTGTTTTTTCTTTGTTTTCAAGGGAAATTATTTTCATGTTTTTAGCTTTTCCTTTTTAGCTTTGTAATCTATATATATATATATATATATATATAAAACCGAAGCCTCTGAAGCTCTCACAATTTTCCACATCATCACTATTTTCTTTTTCTTTTTATTTTAGATTCTTTTTATTTTAGGTTTTATATCTTATATAGAATCCACCAAAAAAACAATAGACAAAAGTTTGAATTTTTATTAATATCAATAATATTGAAAAACGTATAGTAGGACTCTTTCTTCTCTCTTTAAAACCCTAGCAATTACCATCTCAAAACCCTAAACTCAACTTCACTTTAAGATTAAAAAAATAAGAAGGAGAGAGACTCACGTAAGAAAAAAAAAAAAACACGCAGGTTTTGTCTTTTTTATTTGCTTTCATATGTGCCTGAAATTTTCATTCTATCTTATTGTTTTATTATGTTTAGAATTGATTTTCTTCTAAGTATTTGGGTTAATCTCTATATTTTGATAGTGTTTTTATGGGTTTGGTTTTTGGGTTGAAATTCTAATAATTATTTTATATTGTATATGGCAGATGAATCATCTCTATTTTTTGGAGAAAAATCAAA
Organism: Quercus aquifolioides; assembly: GCA_019022515.1. Taxonomy (NCBI): domain Eukaryota; kingdom Viridiplantae; phylum Streptophyta; class Magnoliopsida; order Fagales; family Fagaceae; genus Quercus; species Quercus aquifolioides. The sequence goes on along the minus strand of CM032325.1, from coordinate 16,235,398 downwards.
GCTGCAACCTATGTCTTCCAGCCCAAGGTGTGGTAAATTTTTATATGTTCTTGCTTTATTGAGAATTTTTATTTGGGTTCATGTGATTTTTTGTTTTTTTATTAAAGTTTTGATTTTTGGTTGATTAATTATTTGTTTGGATTAATTTCAATTAATTATTTGTTTGGATTCAACGTAAAAGATAATGGAATTAGGTGTTATAAATTTGATAATGTTCCATGTTTTGAATTGTTTATATTGTTAAGACTCCTGGTAGGACTCTCTCTTCTCTCCTTAAAACCCTAGCAATTACCATCTCAAAACCCTAAACTTAACTTCACTTTAAATTTAAAAAAAAAATAAGAAGGAGAGAGACTCACGTAAAAAAAAAAAAAAAAAAACGTAGGTTTTGTCTTTTTTATTTGCTTTCATATGTGCTTGAAATTTTCATTCTATCTTATTGTTTTGTTATGTTTAGAATTTATTTTCTTCTAAGTATTTGGGTTAATCTCTATATTTTGATAGTGTTTTTGTGGGTTTGGTTTTTGGGTTGAAATTTCTAATAATTATTTTATATTGTATATGGCAGATGAAGCATCTCTATTTTTTGGAGAAAAATCAAAGCTGCAACCTATGTCTTCCAACCCAAGGTGTGGTAAATTTTTATTTGTTATATTATATATGAATTTTTTGAATTTGAAGGGTTTTGTTTGGTTTTGAAGTAGAATTAGGGGATTCTATAAAATTTGTAAGTTTTAAGTTTTGGGGTTTTTGGTATTTGCGTCTTCGTAGGTTGATCTTAATTCTTTACCTTATATGTTTTTGCTTTATTGAGAATTTTTATTTGGGTTCATGTGATTTTTTGTTTTCTTAATTAAAGCTTTGATTTTTGGTTGATTAATTATTTGTTTGGATTAATTTCAATTAATTATTTGTTTGGATTCAACGTAAAAGATAATGGAATTATGTGTTATAAATTTGATAATGTTCCATGTTTTGAATTGTTTATATTGTTATTACTACGACTAAATAAGATTTGTTTTTATCTTTGTAGTTTATATTAGTTTTGAGTGTGTGTGTATATATAACTTTTGGGAATTTTGCTTCATTAATTTAAGAATTGTAAATTAGTTTGTAGGTTTCAGTGCAGTGAGACATTGACAATATAAGCATATATATATGTAGGGTCAGTTTCTGCAGCCCAAGCCCAAGAAGGTGTGGATTTGGAGCCCACTGAACCCAAAACAATAAATTTGTAGAGAGTGGGTGAAAGAGCTAAGCTAACAATGAAAATAACAGTATTAAACGGCAATGTTAACAGGAAGATTTGGATTAATATGTGCTCGGACAGGTGTGAATGTCTCGTCCGAGGAGGTGATTTTCATTGATGAACTTAGGTTACAATTGTTGGAGCCACAGTAAAGAAATACACTCTTTTCGCTCTCTTCTTTTTCGATCCCCCACTATCAGAGACCCCTCTCTCTTATATAGTACTGCCTTTCTACATCTTCACCGTCCACTTGTTCATCATCTAGGTGCCCACTTGAGTGCATGTCCCATCACACTCCCCCTTTAGCCCTGTCTGAGTGGCGGTAGCTGAAGATGCACTGTTCAGGGGTCTTCTCCACATAAATGCGGTCAGGAGGGTAGGTGCAGTGCATTAAATGCGATGGTTGAAGTCTGTCTCCTTGATATTTCTGTCCCTGTTACCTTCTTGTGTGCCCGAGGACCCCTTTCTCCCTTAACACTTGTTAAACAGATCACTTGAACCTCCCATACACGTGTCGGGCAAAAACCTCGTCGGATCCGAGGGTATCGGGCTTCTCGGACATATGAACATCTCCTCGGTCAGTGCACATACTCATCTCCAGACATTCTCCTTTCACATGGGCCTCTGACTGAGTGTCTTGATCTCCTCGGACGAACAGTATTCCTCATATAGGGCATTGGGCCCAATACGTTGGGTTGGGCTTTCTCCCCCCACAATATATATATATATATATATATATATATATATGGTATTAACATTTTATAAAAATCTTTCTTACAACCCAATAACATTCTACGTTAGACAATACTTCTAAACTATAGAAAAGCATAGAAGTTAAATATTTATTCCCATTGTATTTTATTTAATTATGACAAATCTTTTTTTTTTAAACGCTAACTAGCAAAATGTCTATAATATGCATATTATTAACCCAATTTTCTATTTCTAAATTTCTTAGATTTTATTATATCAATATTTTTTTCTTTTAAATTCTTGGTGGGCAAATCAGTCTCTCACTAATTCTTTTACCTTAACGTGATGTTGGTTAATTGTCCTTTTATTTAACTATCCCGTGCATCGCACGGGTTAGCGACTAGTTATATGTAAATGTGTTTTATACTTTCCCTTATTGCTCTTTTCTTTATTTCCTTTCTTTTCTATGATTTTTTCTTCTCATAGATGCTCGCTGATTATTTCATCACAAGGTCGAGGTTTGAATGCTTTAATTTGGAAAAATTTGCCACATAGCATGATTTTAGAAAAAATTTAGGAAAGCAACACACTGATAAAACTATTTTGTAAGTTAGACTGTTTTTGGAACTCGAGTTTGGGCTGGAATTCGAGTTTGACAAACTCGAGTTCCATTCAATATTGTTGCACACTACTTAGAACTCAAGTTTCTCAAACTCGAGTTCCAGCCCAAACTCAAGTTTACCAAACTCGACTTCCAAATACAATCTAACTAACAAAATAGTTTCAAACGCATGCTATGCACCAATTTTTTTTCTAAAAAACTACCATTCCGCAAATTTTGCCGCTTTAATTTAGTGGACTGTTGAATGTGTAAACTTAATAATTTATTTTTATTTAACTTTTATTTTTTAGTATTTTTGTTTATTTATTCTCTTGTTTGTATTTAAGGAAGACAAAGATAATATTATCAACTTTCTTTTTTTATATATATTATTGTTTTTTTGGCATGTGAACACACAAATGGGTTATACTAGGTTGACCGTTTCGTCATAAGACGAAGTAAGAGTCATAGGTATTGTAACTCATTTAGGATGACCTATTTAATCCAAGCTCAATTGAGTCAAACCCGATCGACTTGACCCATTTGTCAGGTCTATTAGGGATGTTTTTTTCTCGGGTGAGAAACACTAGGATTTTAAGGGTCTGTTTGCATACAGCTTATTAATGAAAACTAAAAACACTGTAGTAAAATAATATTTAAATGTGTGAATAGTGCCGTGGGACCCAGGTTAGAAGTTATATTTGCTGAAAGAGGTACTTGTGGGTCTCGTGAATAGTGCACGGGACCCACCCAAGAAAACGCAGATGCGATTTGCGTTGCTATCTAAACCCACTCAGCCACTCTAAGGGGGTTTTTTTACAAACCACAAAACTAAACTAAGCTGGAATAATATAACTAGTCGTTGTTGTTGTTTTTTGTTTAAAAAAAAATTTGTTAAAAAAAAATAACCTGTTTAAAAAAATTAGTTCAAAATGGGACTAGATATAACTTTGGTTCTTTAAAACACATATTTTAAATCTCATGGTTTTAACACCCGTAATTACACCATTAACTAATTTTAAATTTTGGTGTTTTTTTTTTTTTTTTTGGAAAGGTGGTGTTTTTAGTTTTTACATACATAGGTCTTTCAAAGTCAATTTTTTATTTTTATTTTTTAAGAAACTATCAACTTATGTCGTTAATAAAGTAGTGTTGTCTTAAATGTTTTATTTATGGACAAAACTTAGGTATAATATTTTAGGTGTTGTTCCTTAGGTTCCCTTCTTAAGATTTAGTCATGTGGCTACTTAACTTAAAAATACACTAAATTCTCATGAGAAAAAATCCGCATGACAAAATCTTAAAATGGAAACCTAAAAAACAGCACTTAAGTACTGTACTTAAGTCTTGCTCTTTATTTATTATCCCTCAAATATTAATGATCAACTTTCCCCTCTTTTTCTTTTAACTTTTTGAAAAAAAATTTATTTTTTTATACGTACAAGAACAAAATGCATTGATTAATCAAAACATAAAATTCATGGTGCAGCCATTCCTAACGCAAATTTAATTAAAGATTCAAAGTCAAGAAGTCAAATAGAAATGTGCATTTTTTAGACCGATAAAAATAAACCAGTTAACAAATTTTAACAATTAAATGCAAAGGTCTTATTGTTGTTTAAGCCTAAGAACTCATGCAATAATCATTTATGGTATTGACTATTGAGACTTCAATTAAAAGCAAAATCGAGTTGGTAGGCCGATGGAGGTAAAATGATGACTTTCTAATCAATAAGGTCTTGAATGGCATGTTGCAATTTGGCGCACTCTTGGTGATAATCACAATGCTCATGTCACTTGTACCCTTTTAGGTGATGGACTTGAAGGAATACCAAGTTCTAGTGTTAAGATATCCTTCAATAATCTTGAGCTTCATATTGGATTGGAAATTTGAATTTTGAACTAGTTATTTGCATATTCTTGATAATAGAATTGGGAACACCTTTGAGGTTGGCCTAATTAATAGCTTCTCTTTATTGGTCCACTAGAAGTGAATCTTTGAAACTTAAGGTTTGTAGTTTGCTAGACCTGAGTCTTTGAAGATTGATTATTGTAAATTGAGTTTTGAGTTGATTGGAAATGGACTTTTTATTTCTAAATGGCGTACTTAATGTTTTAAATTGCATCGATCTTTAGACCTTAGATCCTTCTCAAGTTTAACCATACATTAAACTGGGCATTTTAAGTCTCTCTTTGTTTGTTGGTGTTTCTTAATTTTTTTTTCTTTTTCTTTTTCTTTTGGATTGCATGTTTCATTGGGCTTTGCAAATTTTTTTTTTTTGGGGCTTTGTCTTCACTTTTTTTTGGGTGTTTTAGTTTTTATGCACCAAGCGTTGAGATTAAATTCATTTACAACAAACAAAACCTAAACAAATACAAACAAGTGCAATCAAGGTCAGCCACAAGCAATTTTTTAATGCAAAATTACATGGGCTAGGTTATCATAGTGTATGATATATTTGGGTTTCTAGATGAAGGATAAATGTTGGCTTTAAGGTCACATACAAGATACAACGTTATACCTCCAAACCTGTGACGTACGAAGCGTGGCGTTGATCAAAACAATAAGGATACCTACTCAAAAGGGCTGTGTGGTACTATGCAGTGGGGTGGTAGGCTCGCCCATGGATAACCAAGTTCAAGAAATATCGTGATCCAAAGCTTCTACTTCTGAGCTTGCAGGTTATCACACATTGAGCAATAATAAAACAAGCATGTGATGCATGATCAAGCTAATAAGAAAATTATGGAAAGCATGTAACAATTAAGTACAAAGAACATTATATGAAGTTTAGGCCTTAAAAACCTCACTGGAGTTGCCACCATATGGATTTGCATCTTCATTGATGACAGTTAAGCACTAAAAACAGTTACTTAGGCTGTGTTTGGTTCATGTAAAATATTTTTGGAAAATAAATATTTTCCGGAAATGCTATTTTTGGGAAAGGAAAATGTATTCAGGCTGTTTGGTTGCCTCGGAATTCGTTTTATGGAAAATCAATTCCGGTGTTTGGTTCGTTCAAACATTTTACGAAATATGCTTTACATAGCCAAGCCCCCCAATTTTCCATACACTTCCTCAGCTGTAAACATGTGGAAAATGAATCAATACCTGCCCTTATTCCTTATTGCCTTTTGTTTGTTCTTCAACCCAATTCCACACTCACATTTTCCCACCAACCAAACAGACCCAAAAGAAACAAAACCCAGAAAAAAAATTCATCAAATCCGGTCAAATTGAGAGAAGAAGGAAGAGAGAGAGGCGACTGGGTTCAATCTAGAGGCAAGATTGCGTGGCGGAGGCAAAGGCGAGATCGCGCGGCGGAGGCGAGATCGAGCGGCGTTGGAGTCGATCTTTGCTTGATCGGCACGGTGCTGCGATCGACGAGACCGGTGGAGTGTGGGTCGTCGGACTGGAGCTCGGTCTGTGGTCGTCAGACTGGAGCTCGGGGTTCTTCCTCTCTCTCTCTCTCTCTGCACGTGAGTCCGGAAATGGTTTGAAGTGAAAATTTTGACTGAAACCAATTTTCGGGTCAAAGCCATTAAACACACGGTCAACTGAAAATATTTTCCGAAAAATTTATTTTCCATGCGCAACCAAACACCTGCATTTACGGAAAAGCATTTCCGAAAGTGATTTGAAGCCAAAACAAACACAACCTTAACCAATGATGCATTACTCCTAAAATTGAGGGTTTTACAATAAAGTTTCCACTTAGCTTAATTCATTGATGTGATAAAAATTACATGGGTTTGGTTTCAGATACAATATAGCAAATATATCCTACATGACTTGCTTCCCAATTACAATCTAGAAAAGGCAAAATTACATTGATAAGGAACAAGTCTACAAACCTAAAATCTAAATTCAAATGTTAGGTTACAAAATGAGAAAGTTTTAGGCATTCATTACGCCCGATCTGAAGATCAGTCTTCTAGAAATTAATGGCTATATTATGTTACACACAAATCATACATTCCATCATGTTCATCATTATACTATGGAGAAATAAAATAATGCTCACCATGTGATTTGAATCATATTTAAATATTTCTATCCATTAATAGTCAAACATCAACCCTTATCATAAAAATTCAGCATTTTATGCACCTATTATAAGGAGAATTATATTATATTTGATTCAAAAACTTGCGCGCATGCTAGTTGTTGGATCCTCCTTTTGATTGTTTTTTCTTTTATATATATATATATATATATACTGAAAAATAGATTAGGAAGTTTAAGGGTTCGTTTGGTAGTAGTGTTTAGTTATTCGTTTATGATGTAAAAACTGTGATCTCATGTATTCAAAAAACTCATAATGCAAAAAAAAAAAAAAAAAAAAAATTCCTACCAAACACGTAGTTGTGTTTTTTTAGTTTTGAAGATATGTTTTTTTTTTTTTTTTTGAGAGAGTTTTGAAAATATGTTATTAAAAAACATGGTACTAAACACTTTTTTTTTTTGAGAGAGTTTTGACTATATTGATATCTTCATAATCTTAGCACCCATTTGGTTTAGCTTTTTGAACCCAAATACCACGATATGTTTTCAAATCGGCAATTTTTAGCATTTGGTAGAATTTTCAAATCGTGTATTTTGGGCCCGTGAATGTGGAAAATCTTGTTTTCGCATTGGACCCTATAAGCAACAATACCAAAACGCAATACCAAGATGGCTAGGCCTATTCAAAACCACACTGTTGCTGACAAAATCGCCCAGAGCCACACCAATCCGACCAACTAAAGGCTCCATCGAAGCCTCCTGGCATGATGGTCGGCATGTGTTTTTCGTTACCGAAGTCGGCCGGTCTGGTAATCGGTTACAAGATTTGCACACCAAAGAGAAACCAACCAACTATATATATATATATATATATATATATATACATATATACTGTGTCATTTTATAATATTTTCAAATCATTTAATGAACAAACGACGTCGTTTTAGACTTCTTTTATTACACTCAACTCAATCTCCTCTTTAAGTGAAACAACGCTGTTTAGGTTATTACTACTGTGTAATATATTTTTTTCATCTCTTTTGTTCTCAACCACATATGTTGAACTCTCTCAACCACATAAAGGCCAAACCACTTTAAGTTACCAAATTAAAAGAAAAAAAGGGGAACGAAGATGGTGTTAATGAGCTACTAGTGAGAAAGTTTAGTGTGAAAAGACTTAGGATGACTTTGGCTAAGATAATTATAGTTGATTAAATGCCTTTTAGGTTTGTTGAGCATGACAGGTTCATTGAATTTATGGCAAAGGTAGAGCCTAGGTTTGAAGTTCCCTCCCGTGTTACTGTTGCAAGGGATTGTCCTAAACTTTACATAAGGGAGAAGGACAATTTGAGAAAGGTTCTAATGGGTGGTCAAAGAGTGTGTTTGACAACTAATACTTGGACTTAAATTCAAAACTTCAACTACCTTTGTTTGACTACACATTATATTGATGTTGATTGGGTTATCATAAAATAATTATGAATTTCTGCCTAGTACCCGATCATAAAGGCAAGATCATAGGTAGGATGGTTGAATCTTGTTTGCTTTAGTGAGGGATAGATCATATATTTACAGTTACTGTTGATAACGCAAGCTCAAATGATGTGCCTATAGACTATCTTAGGAGGAAAACAAAGGACAAGGTGGGTAGTCTTGTAGGTTGTAAGTTCTTTCATATACAATGTTGTGCGCATATTTTGAATTTGATTGTGCAAGTTGGGATAAAATACCTTAATGAGTCAATTGTTAAGGTCCATAATGTAGTGAGACATGTGAATTCCTCTCCTAACATATATGAGAAGTTCAAGGCGTGTGTTGAAAAAGAAAAAATTCAAAGCAAAAATTTGTTGTGTCTTAATGTATCTACTAGGCAGAATTCAACTTACTTGATATTAGAAAATGCACAGAAATTTATGGCTGCATTTGAAAGGATGAAGGATGATGATGGACATTTCCTTCGACATTTTGAGGATCCATCAAGTGGTCTTCCTCGGTTTTTAGATTGGAAAAATGGGAGACTCTTTACTAAGTTTCTAGGTATGTTCTATGAGGCAACCTTAAGATTTTCAGGTTCTTTGTTTGTGACTACCTATGTGTATTTTCATGAGTTTGTTAGTTTTTGTAGCAGGCCTTTTTGTTAGATTGGGCTGAGCTGCCTCCTACGGTATTAGGCCCAAGTGTTCTAAGTAAGGGAGTTGAGACCAGTCCAACTGCAACTCAATTTGGTCCGGCTGGTGTGCAAACTATGCCTTGTTTGCCAGGAACATGCTTACGACAGACAGAGCTATTCTAAATGAATCATGGCAGGCAGATATGATAATAACAAAACAACAAAATGAGTACTTTGACTTTTTAATCAAAGTGGATAAATAATCCCTAATTAAGAAAGATAATCATAGTTTAACAACAATTACTTTTATAAAGAAAGCAAGAGGAATAAATGAGTAGTATATGGGTTAATCAAAAGAAAGAAAGAAATCAGATTAAATCTAATCCGCAGGACCAAAGCCAAAGAGGGAAGAACGTCCCTTCTCAACGTGAATAATCTCCCAGGAAAATCTTGCCGTGGAAATTACTCACTTTGAGGGAAACGGACCTGAATGGTTGATGCCCAAAGGAACCTTTTTGCTTTTGGCAGAGAGCAGGATTTTGAAAGGGAGAGAGGGAATCGACTTATTGGTGCATGGTTGCCGATCTAACTCTCTGTTTTTTCCTTTTTATTTAATTTTCCTCTTATCTTTCTTTCCTCCACACTTGTTTTCTATTTCCTGGTTTTCCTTATAGGTGCTTGTTACCGTGATCTTGTGTCTGTTTCTAGGCATGGCAAGGGTCTCCCTTTATAGTGCCTGCAGTGACCAGATTTTACTATTTTAGCCATTAACCACCTTTGTCTGGTCTTGGTGTACTTGCCGACCACCACTAGACCGTCTGTGTGCCACTCCCCCATTTCCAGACAAATGAAAACTATTTTATTTATTAGTCTGTCGTGGCACCCTTTCCTGCCACGGTGTGGGTGCTCTCTCTCTATCCCTCATGGCATGCACCTAGTGGTTCCAACTCAACCTTACTTCTTTTGGGTGGTATGTCATCCCAGCAGGACGTATCCCCCAAAAGAGCTTAAGCAGGAACCGTAGAATAGGTTTTCCCCTCTCCCCACCGACAAACCATGCCCTCTTACTTCTGACCCATGACCCCACCATGGCCTATATTGGCTCGGTACAAGCTGGTGGTGTCTGGGCCTTGCGCGTGCCTCTCTTTCATGTATGTCCAAAATATGCCTGCTGCTCATGCGTTCACCGCAATCTGGAGGCTTGCCTGCATAGTCTGTCATCCTTCTTTGACCTTTTATGTGGGTTGCTTTATGATTTCCCGCTCCTCTTAGGTGTTGGGCTTTGTTTAATGTTGGGCTTTGCCTTCTTTCAGTCCGCCCCTTTGACTGCCATCATTTTCTGCCATGTCACTCTGTCATTCCTGCTGTGACATTTATTTGATCCAATCCTGCTGGACCTCTTTGGGCCTGTCGTTTATTCTTTCCCCAGTGACTTAGTATGGCCATTGGTTTTTCATCACATTACTTGCGGGCTCCTATGTCCCATTTGTTTCTCTTAGGCATCCTTGGCCCATTCGCTTTTCTTGGGCTTACTTGGCCCTTTTCCTAACTTTGTGTTCCCATGAGCTTTTACTAACTTCATTGGGTTTCTCTAGCCCAATTACCTTGTTCTCATCCTTGGGGTTCATAGACTTGCCATCAACCCTTTACTTTTTTTGCTTGCATTATTTCGGGCCTGTCGTGGCCCATTTTCACTTTTCTACATCATATACTACCCATGGGTTTGCTATTTCTCTCTTTCTGGGCTCCTTTGAACCTGTTTGCTTCCTCAAGACTCATTTGTTTATTTTATAGACCTGTGACCAATTATTTCTGCCGCTTGGGCTTAATGGTTTTTTCTATCTGTTTACTAACTCCTTTTTTGCCCGAGTTGTTGGGCTCCTTTCTCATTTGACTTCCAAAATGACCATCAACAGTTTTTAAGACCAACTTAATCTACTGTGTAATGGTAGGGGTGATCCTTTGTTGAAGGGCATAACACAAAGAATGAAATTGAAGTATGATAAATATTGGGGAAGTGTTGATAGGATATATTTGATGTTATTTGTAGCTATTGTGGTTGATCCTAAATATAAATTGAAATATGTGAAATTTTGGTTCAAGCAATGGTATAACAAAGAGAAGGCTGATGAGCTAGGATTGAGAGTCCATGATGCTTTGAATAGATTATACAAGCATTATAATAGAGCAATTGGGTCCTCATGTGGTGCAAGTGCTAGTGGGACTAGTGAGAATAGTGGCAATGATGATACTTCCATGTCCTCCATGCTAAGTGGCTTTGGTAGTGCAAAAGAACGAATAAGAGGTATAATACCATATACAAGCAGTTCTTGTCTGATGAGGATAGTGTGAAATGTAAGTCCGAGTTGGTCTGATATTTGTTAGAAGCTTGTGAAGATCCTAAGAAGGAAGAATTTGATATTTTGGATTGGTAGAGGGTGATCTATTCTAGGTATAGAGTCCTTTCTCAAGTTGCTTATGATGTTTTGGCAATTCTGGTATCTACAATTGCATCAGAATCTGCTTTTAGCACAGGGGTCGAGTATAAGATCATTTCCGGAGTTCATTGTCTCCTTAAATTGTTGAAGTTTTTATATGTACTCAAAATTGGTTGAGGTCCAAGTACGAACCAATTAACTTACGGGAGGCAATGAATGAAGTGGAAAGCTATGAGGCTTAATCGGGTAATGTGTTTTTTTTTTTTTTTTTTTGTCTACCATTCTATGTTTCTGTCATTTATTTGTGAGTTATTATTTATATGAATTTTTTAGAGCTTGCATCAAAACCCACTATGGGTACATATTTTATTGTTCTGGATTAATGTGGAATGTGGGGGGGGGGGGGGGGGGGGGGGGTTGGTTCTTTTGGACTCATCTTAAGCTATCTAACTTAAAATTTATTAATTTTGTTTTATGTTTGTTGGCTATTGTTCTATGTGTTGTTGACTATCATTTTCCATTTTCTACTAATTTTTATATTTTGGGTATTAACTTTGTAAGGATGAAGTTTTTCTGTACACGATTGCTTGAAGTTAGAGCTGTTGGCTAGCTTACTGTAAAGAATTTTTGTGTGGATATAACAAGCTGACTTGATCATGGAGAGGACTAGATTGGGAGTGGTTGGGCACTTGGGTTGCAATCTGTTGACTAGATTCTGCTACTTGCTGACATATGTTGTTCTCTCTCTTATTTTGGTTTACTAGAACTAGATGTACCCAAGTGACAACACAATCACACAATCACAATGAACACACACACACACTTGCAAATTACTAGACTTATTAGTCTTAGTAGACTAGACTATCTCATATTTTTGTGTGAAAATTTTGTAATGTATAGTGTGCCAATTGACAATTGTATTATCTAGTCCTACATCATTTTTTTGTATTATTTTTCTCAAGCACTAATAACTACTATGTAGTGCTACACTACTCCCCCTTATCGATGTGCTATTGCTATATTATATAGAATGAATAATAGTAAGACTATACTAGAAATACTAATGTGAATGTTGCTGGAATTCACTCATTGAATGTTTTGCATTATGATTTATATGTGTTACTTTGCGTACTGTATCAAAGGGTCTTTTTATCAATGTGTTTGTGTATTTGATTTGTAGTGTGACAGGTTGAGATTTATCCCCACTTTGTGTTTAATGTGTGGTAGTGGTATTGTGTTTATTAGATTGAGATTCATACTTTGTTAATGTGATAGGTTGAGTTTTTTTTTTTTTTAAATAGGTTGAGATTTTATTACTTTCTTTACTAAGTTGATAAATCATTTTGTAACCTGATTATATGACAGGTTGAGAGAAATCATTTTATAATGTAATTATGTGAAAGGTTGAGATTTTATAAATGATAGTCAATATTGAGTTGTTGATTTGTGAAGAGTTTAAGCCCAACATGTATAAAGAAAAGCCCAAATTACAGAGTAAAAATTGTTTCTTATTGCCCAATATCTTTTTAGAAAACAAAGTGCAAATGGCTTACAAAAAAGTCCTATTTGAAAAAACAAGAACAATGGGCTCAATAATACATTGCTTTTTACTGCCCAATAGCCCAAATTAAGAAAAAGAATATTTAAAAGCTCAATCGATATAACTGAACTAATCGCTCCAAACCGATGGGATGCATTGCACCTTATGTAGATCAAATTTTTCCTTCTATAGGAGAGGTGCGATTAGTTATTGGAGGAAGCCGCACCCTATAGATGTGGTGCAAAAAACCCCTCCAAAACCAACCGCACTGAATTGCGTACAGGGCTAAAGAAGGTTGTATAACCATTGAGATTTTTCACTATTTTCTCTAAATTACCCTCACCTTTTTCAAAAATACTTCCTTTTTCTCCTGCTTTAAGAAGAACATACACAGCAAGGAGCAAAAAAGGGGCTCCAATAAGCATTGTTAGAGTCACATAACTTTCAGATTTTTCGTTACCAAACCAACACAAACTATTTTATTAGTGCTTTGAAGTTAGTAGGATATCATATAGTTTTATTCCAACTCAGTTGATAAACAAAAGAGTAAATAATAAAAATATATGATATTTTTTTAATATATATTAAAAATGGGTGGGTTGGGTTGGGTTAGGCGGATTTGTGAATCTGCTGACATGCACTCAACCCAACCCATTGTAAATATTTTAAAAAAAAAATATGTTGACAATCCAATCCAACGCACCAACTCCTAAAAATAGAATCAACCTAATAGGTTGGGTTGAATCGGGTTAATTTTGACAGATTGGTAGGTTGGCTGCACACCTCTGCTCATGACACTTAGTTTGCTCTCTCTTTCTCAGTGTGTATATATTATTATGCATGAAAACATTCTTTCAAGTATATCATATTTTTTTACTAAATTGTCAAGTAGATACACACTTGCCCTTATACATATATGAAAATATGATTTGACAGCAACATTGATATGTGAAAAAAACTTAGCAAAACAAATCAAATTGTCCATAATTGCAAAATCCATTGTAGAATCATGTCAAGGGCTTTAGACAATTGGACTAAAGCCTTTATTATTTAGTATGCATTTGATGACTTGCCTTTTTGTTAAACATGAAGTCAAAATTTGTCGAATATGAATGCTATTTATTATTATATTAAAATGCTAATTGATTTTTTCTGTAAACAAAAATTAAACTCAAAATTTTTTACTTAACAATAAAAAACTTTATAGTACTTTATAATTTTAACAAACCTTTTTTTTTTGGCCATTAGTCTAAGTATTGGAAAGTGTGTAGCAGGCCTCCTATTATTATATAGTATGGATTTGATGACTTGGCGTGTTTATTTTTTTGTCTTCTCTTTTTTACGTGAATGACTTGGCTTTTAGTAGAACATATGGTGAAAAACTATCAAGTATCATGTGGAAAAGAATTACCATTGCCCAAATAAATAAATAAATATATAACTTTGATTTGACAGTAACATCCACAAATAAAAATAAAGAAAAATTACTAAAAAGTTTAAGATTTATACCTTATTTAGACTTGTTCTCAATTTTTTAATTTTGTCAATTAAAATCTAAAACTTATGAAATTATTTTAATTTGAACCCACTGTCCATGTGAGTTATTCAAATTTTATTTATTTATTTATTCTAGACAGTAATAAAGTAGAGAAAAAAAGAAAATAGTTGATGTAAATTCCAAGTTTGAATTCTAAGCCCATTGTGTGAATGAACTTAGGCCCAAAAATGTCAAAAACAATAAATTTGTAGAGAATGAGTTTGAATACTGGCTATAGTTGATCAAACAACCACTAAATGGATCCAGATGATAAGAGAATAAAAAGAAGAAGGCACGTATTAAAGAAAAATTATCTTCGGCAAAGTCCGAGGAGGTCTGATCTTCTGTATTACTCTCAGATTCAGTTACAAGTTTATTTATTAGACACTACAATGTTTCTTCTCATGAATTCTCGATCTCCCATTCTGGTTGCCACCCTTCCCTTATATACTCCCTTTCTTTTTCATCTCCACCTTCCACGTGTATGCAGGATGGTCGATGTTGATACTTGTTCCATTAACCCCTCCCATAAGTCTTCATGTAATAGCTGTAAGGCTGAAATGCACTGTTCAGATATCACCTCCACATTAATGCAACCAAGGAGTTAGCTGCAGAGTATTTAATGCGGAGGTAGCAACTTTTGTAGATATTTGTTGCCTTCCTCTACTCCTCTCCTATCCAATGTCTGACTTCTAACCGTGATGCAACCTGGTAGGATGTTCAGGACGGTAGGACATTCCTACTGATCTTAGATCCACATTTCCGATATGACTTCTCTCCTCGGACATCTTTTGGACTATCATGTACAATCCTTATCTCTTCCTTTTCTACCATTCCTATAATAACATTGTTTGACCATCCTCGGACAAGTAAATATCCTCGGACTGGGCCATAGGTCCAATATATACAGTTTTAACAATACCTTCTAGCTATCTGGCCCCCACAGTTGATAAAACTTTGTAGTTCACTTAGATAACTGGTTTTGAACAATCATTTTTTCACTCTAAGCAAAACTTTTTCTCTCTAGACGGATATTTCTCTCTCTACCCTCTCTGTTCAATTATTGCCAATTTGATTTAGGAACAAGCCTTAATACAAAGTTTAATAAATGATTTTCCACTTCTGTCTACTTTGTTAATGTTTAGAATAACGGAAATGAATAAAGGTGATATGTAGAGATTTCAAATTAAAATCATTTTATAAATTTGGAACTTTAATTAATAAAATTAAAAACTTGGGACATAATCAAAATATGGTAAAAACTCTTGGCCTCCTTGTGGACGACTAAATTTCTCTGTTCGAAATAAATCAAACAAGTAAAATAGTTTCACAAATACGAATTTGTATTGAATATGTGGTACAATTCTCTGTGATTACAAAAGAGTGATCCTCTGATTCGATCTCCTTGAAAGATTTGTTGATTGGAGTTGTGGTAATGTGATTTTGATTTGAACACCAAATATACTTCAATTTGGCTGAGGAATTGATCGAAGATATTTGAAACGGAATTACAATGAATCTCTGGCTATGAGCTTGTTAGAAATTCTTTGTTCTTCACGTTCTTTGTGTGTTCTTCGTGTTCTTTGTGTTTTTCGTGTGTTCTTCCTTTTTGAGGGTTTGTGGTGGAAGTTCTTCGGTGCTTTAGAGGCTTGAATCCGTAGAGCTTCACTGATTTATGGTTTGTTGAGGTTTTTGGAAGCTTTTGAGCTTGATTCCAGTGAACTTTGAGATCTAGGCAGGTAGTTTGGATGATTCTGCTTCGAATGTTCTTCGTATTTGAAGATTTGTGATGGAAGTTCTTCGGGGCCTTAGGGGCTTTGAATTCGTAGAGCTTCACTGATTTGTGATTTGTTGATGTTTCTGGAGGCTTTTAAGCTTGATTCCAGCCAACTTTAGGATCTAGGCAGATAGTTTGGATGATTCTACTTCGAATGTTCTTCATATTTGAAGGTTGAAGTTCTTGAAGTTGCTGGAGGGTTCGGGGCTTGATTCTAGCAGAGCTTCTGGACTTCTGAATCTTCTCTGATGCTGCTTGTGCTTCAAATGGCTTGGTGTCCTCCTAAATGTCTTAGGAAGGCTTCTATTTATAGGAGTTTGGGGGTGGATGAGCGACACGTGGTGGAGTCTGATTGGTGACACATGTCACAGCCTGATTGGTCTGCTTATGTCATCGCTTACACATGCAAGATTGATTATGTCATCGCTTACACGTGCTGATGCGTGATTGGTTTTGCATGACACTTGGCAAATTTCTGTTGGTTTTTGAGTAGTGATAGCAAAACCTAGCAGCAATACGTGACGCTTTGTAATTGGCTGTATTTTGTGGACTTGGTAGTGTGACGTGTCAGCTTGTGATAGGTTGGGAATTTTCCCTGTCTACACTCCTATGTATACATCTAAAAAGTATAAAGAAGAGTCTATCATATCATATCATATCATATTATATTATATTATATATAATAAAAGTTGAGTTTAGACGCCATGATTGCGCCACGTAGCTTCACAAAATTGCAGAAATTTTATTAAAGTTTTAGATTTTTAAAGAACTAAAAAAGAATAGTATACTATCAAGACTCTAATTCATTCTTATCATTAAATAAAATTAGATTAACATTATTTTTTTTATTTGTTAGGATATATTTCTTAAATTAAGGAATAATATTTAACATACAAAAATTTAATTTAGATAATATTTATCATCTAATTAACATTATTTTTTTATTTGCTAGGATATATTTCTTAAATTAGGGGATAATATTTAACATACAAAAATTTAATTTAGATTATATTTATCACCTAAATTTTCAAAAATTTAATATTATTAAATTAACATTATTTTATCAGAATATCAAGCTACAAAGCTCAATTATTAAGGGATAAACACAATCCAAATTCTTCAAGAGGTGATTAATATAAATCTATCCCAAGAAACAGTATATATCTCCAATAATTTGATAATCTCTATCTATTCCAAAAAACAGTATATATCTCCATTAATTTGATAATTTCTACGTTGATGACATTTAAATATATATATATATATATATATATATATATCAAAATTCCTTATAGCTATCAACCACGTTCTCTTTCTCTCTTTTTTTTTTTTAAAAAAAAATTAATTTTTTATATGTTACGTTATGTTGAATCAACTTTTTTTTTTTCCCGTTCTATTCATATGACCTTTTTTAATTCCAATTTTTATGGGATAAAAACAAACACATTGATTAGATATCTTTAATTTCAATAAGATTTAAATGAATTATATTTCAAATGGAACTCTTCCAATATATATAACCATATATATCCTTTTTGGAGTGAAGCTTATTTCAATATGTGAATGCCTAAATCCCATGGCAATGCAGGTATACATTCTTTCTTCTTTTATTATTATTATTATTATTTTCATTTTGTTTATTTTCTTTAGTGTTATTATTGGTTTTTTGTCTTCATGTGATTTTAATTAATGAATTCAAACATTGTCAAGTTTCTAAAGGCTCCTTCTTTGTTTTTGTATTTTTGTTTTTATTAAATTGATTAAGTTTTGTGTATTGGTTGCCTTTTGTTTAAACTAATTTTCTTAGTTTTGATCTAATTTATATGCTTAGGGTTAAGGTCTTAGAATTAATGATTAAATATGGTTAGAATTAATAGATTAATTTTAACAATTTTCTTATTTGATTTTTATGTTACATCAAATTATCAAGATGTTCTACACATGTATTCTTGAATTATCAACTTTAATTTTAATTTATAATATTATCAAGATTATATTAATTTTAGATTTATCAATTGTTTAGTACATTTTTTTTAAAATAATTATCAATTTAAAATTCAATTTGGAATTATCAATTTAATTTAGTTTTAGGAAGAAATCTTACCCCTTATTTTAGTGAGATAATTATTTACACTTGATAATTTTTTCTTTTATCTTTATTGAATCTATTAAAATATATAATTATTTATAAATTTATTTTATAAGTTTTTTCATAAAACCGTGCAACGCACGGACTTATAACTAATATAAATGTAAAATCATTCGAATGTATTAAATTATAGAAGAGTTAATAGTAAGATCTACGTTTACATGTCTCGTCGAAAGTCATCAACATGGAAATTGTGAAGCCTCTCATTAGCAATTTTTATTTTGTATTAGGGAATATACAACACCCATCGTGATACAAAGTACCACCTCCCTCATTAGACTCTTGTCATGGACTTTATTTTAATAGATTGTTAATCAGTTAGAACAGTAAAGAGAAATTAGTTTAGACCAAAAAGGATTAAAGACTTTATCTAAAAGATTTGTTAAAAATATTGATGTAAAAATGGAATAGGCTAGGGTTCCTAAAGTGTTTGATGACTTGGCCTTTTGAAAACATGAAGTGAAATTTTTTTAAGTAGGTGGGAAGAGTGAAATCATGAGCGTGCACATATATAAAAATCATAAGAGACACGATTGAATTATATATATATATATATATATATATATGTACATACATATAAAATACGATCATGTCTCTCATTTATGTATATAAATCAAGGTGGAATGATTCAAATTGTCCATATTATATTAAATTATTTGGTTTCATAATCCTGAAATGGCAATAGACAAAGAGAGGAGTCTAGGGCCAAGAGTTAAGTAACTTGTTATACGATTAGTTATTTATATTATTATTATTTATAAGTAAGTACGTTTTTTTTCTATGAGAGTATGAACAAGTATTTTAAATGGTTATTTTTTTATAACAAGAAAAAGTTGTCCCAAAAGAATTTCAAATTTGACCCACGGGAGAAAAAAAGAAGAAATTAGTTTGTCATGCTAGTAGGTAACATAATTATCAATGATTACATAAAAAGATTTGATTTGAAACAAACTATTATATATATATATATATATATATATATATATATAAATGATGATGCCAAGATGATCCAAGAGGTCCTTCAGCCCGTCAAATGGTTCGAGCTACGGTAGACGAAACTTGGAGGGTACTGGGCATTCTAAGACCGCCATGGTGAAGGGAGAATCTATTTTCCTGACCATTGTATCCAGACTCTGGTCTGACTTCTCCTTGATCGCGTTCCTCAACTCGTCCATCTCTTTTCTCATTTCTTTGAGAAGGTCCGAGTTCGCCCCTTCTGGAGTACCTGATCGTTTCTTCTGGATGTCTCCGTCGTCGTCCCAGTTGGTCTCTAATCGATTGTCTTCCTGTTGCAATCGCAACCTCATCTCTTGGTTTTGTTTGGTAAGCTCCTCCACAGTGGCTGCGAACGTCTGGATTTGCAGAGCTAATGCTGCAGAATCTTGGTTGGATTCCATCTGGACTTATAAGTTGAATGGAACTGTGCTTTCGAACCTAGGTGCAAAAAAGTCGTTCCCCACAGAGGGCGCCAAACTGATGATCAGCCAAGATGATCGTCCAGTAGGATTGTTGACCAAGACCGTCTAGGGACCCTGCAAGAACAAATAAAATGGGAGAACACCGGTGTGGTGTTTGCCACAAAGCCTCCAATAGTTAAGTTAGACAACTGAGAGAGAGGAGAAGTTTTGTATCAAAGTATCAAAGTTTTCTGTACTAGGATTTCGTACCTTTTTTTGGTCTTGAGATACTTGCATATATACCTGCTTCCTTCTCCTAGCCATTGGGGGTGCTCTTTAATGGAGGCTTGAATGTGGTATTTGTAACGCTTCATTGAGATGTTTAATGAGAGGATCGTCATCTCCCCAACGGTAAAGAGACTTATTGTGGTTCTGTAACGTATTGCCATAGTTAATGGGCTGGCGGTGTTTTGTTCGTCCAAGGGGTTTGAGTAGTGACGGAATGGAATGATTCCTTCGTCAGTTGGTTCTTCTTCTAGACGAGGTTGCCTGAGGGAATTGTGGTCGTCCATCAATATATATATATACACACACACAACATGGCAAACTAAATTAGATTTGTCACAAAAGATAAATCATTTAAGTCGATCAATAATTGTATAATTCGATAATAGCATCCTATTATATTCACAAATGCATGTCATAGCAGAGTAATAAATTAAACAATAATGTTCACAAATATGTAAACTTGTCACTACGAGTGTTTATTGGATTAAACACTTGAGATTTTTATTCGAGAGTGCTACGAGTGTTGGCAATAATTTGCTTCTAGATTTCTTTATCATACCCTTTCAAAGTCATTAAACACAAGTTGGTCCATTAGAATGACTATTTCAAAGAGAGATAAAGAGGGAAACGAGGGAACGAAAATGTAAAGGACTTAAAAATTAAATCATTTTTATTAAATTGATTTCAAATGAAGTTGAGGTTTTTTAAATGGAAGAATATTTTGTACAAATTAAACTGAAATAAAGATTAAATGTGGGATACTGACACAAAATAAGGTGGATTAATTTAGTATTTTGTTATGTCAAGAGCTTTGTAGTTTTAACGAACACTTTTTTATATTTTTAAGAGCATTCCCATCGGCTATTCTATAAAAAATATCATTTTAACACATCAAACACTTATTTTATTATTTTAACACATTATTTTATACCATTCTATTTATCAGGTGTTCTATTCTTCAATTCTATACATTAAAATAATATTTCCAACACATTAAAATAATATATCATCATCTTCAAATGCTAGAGAGGAGAGAGAAAATCATTAAAAAATTAATTTTTGAAAATGCCATTTCTGGCCGTACCATTGCATATTTAGAACGGAACTATTCATATGTGCCAAATGTTTTGGCATTTGGCACACCTCATAAGTTAGGATTTTTGGTGTTTGGTGTGCCAAACGCTAAATATTTGACATTTGGCACACCGAATGGCAATGCTCTAACAAAGATATATAGAATTCAAATAGCCCTCCACCAGCTATCAAATTATAAAAATAAAAAATAACCTTTTGTTATGCTTTCACTTTAATTCTAGGGTAGACATCAATTTTATCTCATTTTCCAATTGGATACCTAAATTTTCAAAACTAGCAAAAAAAAATTTTAAATTTGTAAAATAATCCAATTTAATCTATAAAATTTTATACATTTTCCAATTTGATCCTTAGAGTTTTTTAAAAATATATATATTAATTTTTTTATAATCTAAAAAATATATTTAAATGATTGCTACATTCCCCCCCCCCCCCCTTTTTCTCATTGTAATTTACTAATTTCAATATTTCCTTAGCAACCGAACATAAATAGAGCATTTTTTTAAAAAAAAGTTTAAATTTAAAAAGTAGAAAAATCTTATTCTATTTTTTTTTAATTCACGTCAATGCCACGTGGCATTGTAAGCTATCATGGTGGTTACATACATGTTTCTTTAAAACTAGATGGATGACTAGCATATAAAGTTTAGGCCACATCGATATTATTATTTTTCTTTAAAAAAAAAAGTGTCTTAATTAACGTGCTGAAAAAATAGGATTACTTTACAAACTTAAAGGATTTGATTCCTACTTAAAACTTTAGGAATCAAATTAAAAAAATGAGACAAATTTTATACACCAAAAATGGTGTTTGCCATTAATTTAAAGCCTAAATGCAAAAATATCTCTTGGGATTTGGGTCAATTGCAGAAACATCCTATGATGTTTTAATTCTTCCTTATAACTTTATGAGGTTATCATATTTACCAAATCGACTACTGAAACTAACTTCTGTTAACTTTTATGCCACTTTTTACTCTTATAAATATAGGCTCCAAGCCTAAAATAAAACGAACCTTTAATTTAGTGAGTGCACTAGATTTCAGCCTACGATACATCTAGATCTAGACTTCAAGCTTCTGAAGGGTAATTATTAAGTACTCTCAGAGTACCATAAATGCATACTCTCTTTTTCACATAATTATGGGTCCCACTAGTTAAGTTTATGGCATGACTCACAATTCATGTGAGAGAAGTAAGGGTGGTAAAATAAGCCCAAACCCATTTGCCCACCCAAACCCGCCCACTCTAATTGAACCCAAACCCACTCAATTATTAGTTGGGTTAAATGAGCATCAACCCAATTAAACCCAGTAATTATTGGGTTTTAACTAAAAACCCAATAAGACCCATTTAACCCAAAAACAATATACCCAAATTCAACCTAGCTCATTCCATAAAATAAAAAAAATAAAAAAAAAACCTCAGACGTTTCTGTGTTTCAGGATTTTATTTTCCTTCATTTTCTCAGCATCCAAACACTTCTCTCTCTAGTTCTCACAGAAAACAATAAGGCACAACAAACACAGCACAGAGACCCTCCGCTGGACACATATATAGATCCGGGCTTCAAAACCCTAAAGATCTCGGTGTAGACCTCCTCGAGCTTCGACGCGTGGTAGGTGGCCTCGATTGAGTACGCGCCGTCGAAGCTGTTGTTCGGGAATGGCATCTCTGAGCTTCACGTCGATCAGATTGACAGACGACATGGTTGTGGTTCAGCTGCTGGTGTGGTTGAAGCAGTCACAAGCGGCGTCGTCTTCTTCTTCGCTGAAGTTTTCGCCGAGAGCTGTGGTTCCGCTTCGGTGGGGGATAAGGCAGCCAGATTCGAGGTCAGCAATGTTGAGATGCGACGGCGCCGTTTCGCGGAGGAAGGATGCTGATTCGCGAGATGCAACCCTACCACACCTTTCTCTTGGAGCGGCAGCGCCTCCCCTTCCGCCACCGCCGATGACTCCACCAGCTTCCACACCTCTCTCTCTTATGCCGCCACCGCCAGATCCAAAGTTCTTTCTCTCTCACTATCTTTAACTTTGTGTTTTTGGTTTTCTTTTTCGGTGTTTTCTTTTTCCGGCCACCTAATTTGTGACGTGTCAGTTTTTTTTGCTTGACCAGAGATTGGAATTTTCTCGGGAAAGTTAAGAGGGAAAATGAATGAAATGAAAGTTTCTCAGAAATCAAACAGAGAGAAGTGAGAGTTTTTTTTTGTCAGAATTGAAGTGGGGAGGCAATGGAGGAGAAAGAAAAAGAAATTTTAGATCCAAGAAAAGTTTTTTCTTTTTCTCGAGAAAGTAGAGTGGAAAGTAGAGAGGGTGGAAAAGGGAAGAAAGTGTTGGGATTTAACTTTAGTGGCATTTTAGTAATTTTTATAATTGGGTAATTGGGTGGGTTGGAGTTTACCCATAATAATTGGGTTGGGTTGGATTTGAGTTAGAAGCAATTAGTTAAATAGGTTTTAAATGGGTAAATTGATTTTATATACCCAACCCAATTATGCCCACCACAAACCCACTCATTTGCCACTCCTAGAGAGAATGAAGAATATGCATTTATGGTATTTTCGAAGTATTCAATAATTTTCCTCAAATTAGATAATATTTCATATTGTGACTACTTTTTTTTATTTTATTTTTATGAAAGTGGCCATCTAAAATTGGTTCATGGCAAAGGAATTATTAACGGTTACCACTCTCTCATTTAATAGAATCTTATTATTTCGAGGAGTTTTGTGCTGGGCTGTAAGTTGGGTTGATAATGCCATTAGAGCATTCACATTAACTTATTTAAAGTCTTCTAAAATACATATACAGTGCAAATTTTACACATTTTGAGTAAAAAAACACCCACATTAGTGGGTGTAAAAATATGTAAAGCTGGCCATATTTTTCCATGAGCTACAGTACCCGTGTAAATATACACGGGTAATGTAGCTCATGTAAACATTAAAATAATATTATTAGTCCACACGGGTAGAATATAAAAAACTTCTTTTTCTTTTTCGCTCTTTTTTTTCTCTCTCCTCTCACTGAGCACACCAACGCAGGTCTCAGCTTCTCTCTCCCTGTTTCATTCCTCTCTTCCTCTCATCTTCTTTCTTCGTCTACTTCTACTCAGCTTTTGCTCATTCTCTATTGACAGACTCATCTTCTCTATTTGATCGGTTTGGGGGTTTTGCAGGGTGGATCAATTGACAGACTCATCTTCTCCATTGACAAACTTTGGGGCTAATTTCTCTAAAAAGGTATGGGTTTTTCTCATTGAGATTTTAGGGTTTTTTTGCTTTTTGGTTTCAAGCAAGATTCTTGGGAGTTTCTCTAAACTTTTTTTTTTTAGGGTTTCTTGTTTCAAATTTTTTCTGGTTTGGGGTTTTTTTTAGGGATTCTTCAGAGCACACCCGAAGGTTTATTTTTGGAATTTATTAGTATTTCAGATTTTGTGTGTATTTATATTTGATTATTTTAGAGTTTAGGTAAGGATTAAATTTTGTCTTTTGATAGGGATTAGTTTCCCCGTGTGTAGGGAGTGTTTGAAGAATTTGAATTGATTGAACAGGGTATATAATTAGTTTCTCCCCTGTTTTGGGACTGATTAGTTTCTCCCCTGTTTTCGGACTGATTGAACAGGGTATATACTTTGTGTCTTATGAACTTAATGTTGTATATGTGTGTCGTGACCCCTTGCATTTTGCACAAATCAGTAGTACTTGTGCAGCAATGATACTTGCAGAAGTCTATTAAGTGGAGACATTATATCTTAACTATTGTTTTGTACTTCTTCTGTTTTATGTACACATTTATTTGCTGTTTGTTTAATAACAAGCATTCTTAATTAATCTCAGTTTATTTGGGACTAATGCATAGTTGAATTGAGTTTAATGAAAAAAAATTCTTTTGTTATTTTTACAAACTTTCTTTCTTTTCGCAGAATGTTAGAAAATATTTTGGATATCAATGGTTTTTATTGCAGCTGGATATGGATTATTCATACTTTAGCATTGTCAAGTTGGAGGTGTTTTATGAAGTTATTTTTTGCCATAAGACCCAACTTGAATTGTCTTTGCTTCCATTAATGTTAAGTCTTTTCCCAACTTGTTTTTCGTATACAGAAAATTTTGGGTGTTCGAGTTCCATAATTAGTGACTTCCAATGGGTATTGGATTGTTTTTGCAACCTACTCTGAGTAAGAATATCATGGAGAGAATTGCGGACATAAAAATATTGGAATTAGAGAGAACCATCTAGGTATATTAATGAATTGACTAGCAGCCTATATCCCTTTTTTTTTTTTTTTTTTTTAAGTAACTAGCAGTCTATATCCCTTTGTTGAATTGTTTCACGTAATTTTGTAATGGGTCAATTGCCTAACTGATTTAGGAGTCCTTTAGTTGGGACCCAGATTAGTTCTTAAAGTTCACATTGTGGTCCTTGACTTAAAGACCTAGACAGACTTTATATTTGTCTCCATTGTTTAGCACCTAGTCGGTTTGGTTTAATTATTAGCTAATATTTTAGTTTTATGCAGATCTATTCTCAGATTTGTTTTTAGAATTTAATTTTGTTGCATGCATGCAGCTATTTTGGGGTCTACTTATGATGTTTTTGCTTGTTTGATTTAGGGGAAGGTGATAATAAAAGACTAACTACAAAAACCCATCCAACTGTACTGTACATAAAGAGATATTCATCATCAAGAAAAATTAAATTGATAAAGCAACCCATTTATGTACATCACCTAGTTATCCGAAATAAAAGAGAATTTCATAACCCATTAATTCCATGCTAGTTAGCTATTTTTTATTTTTGGTAATGCTGAGTGTTTTTACTATGTGCCAATATTGTTTATTTAATGTGTGATGAATTTGTTTTGAGGAATGCCTTTTCTTTTTTGTTTTCAATTTTGTTGCTTATTAGTGCTGCTTCTGAATTACTTTGGTGTTTGTTAGGTGATGGACTCATAAAATCAAAATCCCTTCTTCCTTAACATTTTACAAGACAATGAACAAGGTTTTGAGTCTTTTGAGAGTAGCATTTTGATGTCCACTCCGCATTCAAACATGAATGTCCATTAATCTCCACCCCAAGTTAAAATGGGACAACCTATACCCCCCATTGCAAAAAAATCAACTACTAAGAGAGGTCAACGGGGAATCAATTTCACTGTAGATGAGACATTAAGCTAGTATCGGCGTGGCTCAATGTTACCTTAGATGCCGTGACATCAACAAACCAAAAATACATAACATTTTGGAAGAGAATTTGGTCCACCTTCCACAATGACAAGAAATTTAACCGCACCAAGGATTCTTTAAATAGTTGGTGGTCAATAATTCAAAAGGAGACCAACAAGTGTTGTGGATGCTTGGCCCAAATTGAGAACCGGAATAAAAGTGGTAAAACTGAGCATGACAAGGTATTTCGACTCAACATCTAATATATATTGTACATTAATACACTTTTAGTTTTATGATTCTCATTATTTAATTTTGTAGATTGAAGATGCAAAAGCTATGTATCTAAATAATTGCAAAACTGCATTTCAATTGGAACATTGTTGGAGAATTTTAAGGAATGAAGCTAAGTGGTTGATTCTAAAGGAGAATTTGAAGGTCCGCAAAAGACAACCAGCCACACAATCTTCTCATACTTTTGCAAGCTCAATAAACCTAGATGAAGATAATGATGAGATGAACACCAGCGAAACCTTGGAGAGACCCCATAGGCAAGAAGGCCGAAAAGGAGAAATTAAAGAAAAGAAAGAATTGTGATGACGTGGTCCCAATACTTTCCTCCCAATTGGACGAAATCAAGGAAGAAAAGAGGAGAATGCATGAGGAGAAAAAGGAAAGTATGTGCATTGCATTAGAAGAACGAAGAGAAATAATGCGCGTTGCATCCGAAGAACGAAGAGAGTTGATTCGTATCAAGGAAGAGAAGAATGAAGTAGAAAAAAGGAATGGAAGATGAAATTATGATGAAAGATACAAGAACCATGGATCCTGAGCAAAAAGAATATATTCGTCTATGACTCTATGTCGCTTGGAAATCTTGAAGAGGTTAAGGTCTAAATATCCATCATAATTTGAATGTTATTATTGACAATATCTAATCAAGTAATTTTTTGTATAGTTCAAAGATACCTAGCACATAGTTGACATAGATGATTTTTTGTAGTCTTTACTTGTGTAAGGGAACAGATGCAATGTTGTAAATTTTGTATTGTGCACGGACAATAGCACTTGATTATTGAATTTAATTTGTGATTATGTTCTTGTCATTCTGTTTTGGGTGAAGCAATGTCTCTGTTGTGCAGTGGTTGTACTTGCTGATTTTTCTGCATAATTACTGATTTTTCTGCATAATTACAAGTGGCTGTACTTGCTGATTTTTCTGCATAATTATTTGTTTATGCAGAAACTGTTTTGTTTTTCTGCATAATGTTATGTTGTCACTTGTTGTAGCTGCATGCCTACATTTGCTGCTGCTGCTGCTTGTTTAGCTCTAGGCAACTTACTTGTTTGCTGCTGCTGCTTGTTTAGCTCTAGGCAACTTATAGTGTTATTTTTTTGCATAATGTTATTTTTCTGTAGAAACTATTTTATTTTTCTGCATAATGTTATTTTTCTACAGAAACCGTTTTATTTTTCTGCAGAAACTGTTTTATTTTTCTGCATACTGTTATTTTTCTGCGAAAACTGTTTTATTTTTCTGCATAATGTTATTTTTCTGCAGAAACTGTTTTATTTTTCTGCATATTTCTTGCTTCTGCAGTATAGGTCCGACTCCTCTGCAGTAAAGATAGAAGAATTAAAAAGGATAACTATAACTGTGCTGTGTTTTAAATTATAGAATTATGAATGGACTTTTACCAAATGAATTATTAGGTATAGAATGTCAATGTATGGTATAATTGTGCTATGTTTGCAGTTGTCTTTTGATTGTCGTGCCACATTTTACTTTATTGACATAAATATAAAAATATAAAGAATAAAACAAAACATTTTAAAGAATAGTGAAATAGACCATTTTGAAATATAAAGTAAATATTGAGGATTAAATAACAATAAAGGTTTACATTAAATAAAAGTAGTAATACTTAGAAATTTAGAATTCCAAATTCCTATGACTGGCCTTGTAGTTGCCATAGATGCTCGACGAGATCCGCTTGAAGTTGAGAATGAATTCCTCTATCTCCAATGGAATTATGACGTTCAATGAACTGCATAAGGTTACAAGTGGGATTATGTGACACCGGTTCGGGTCCATTATTATTGATTTGATCATAATCAAAGTCATTTGCTCCAAGGTAAGTATGTCGCTCATCTTCAACGATCATATTATGCAATATTATACATGCCATCATAATGTCCTTAAGCGTTTCAAGGTGGAAAAAACGTGCAGGCCCACGCACAATTGCAAATCGCGCTTGAAGTACTCCAAAAGCACGTTCGACATCCTTCCTGGCCGCCTCTTGTGCGGAAGCAAAATGTTGTCTTTTACGGTCTTGTGGTGCTAGAATTGTTTTGACAAATGTTGCATATGATGGATATATAACATTTTCAAGATAATTAATTCCCCATCGAATAGTCATTACCATTTATTGAGTAATTAGTCAAAGGAGCACGCCCTTCAATATGCTTGGAAAATAAATAAGAACATACTAGGACATTGATGTATTGTGAGTCCCCGATCACCCAAAAAATGCATGTCATATCCCAAAGGTCATATGATGCTAAGATTTCCAAAACTATTGTTGGATCATAGGTATGACCAGTATATTGACCTTCCACTTACTTGGACAATTCTTCCATTTCTAATGCATTCAGCCAATGCTCCCTAGCTTTCTTGGAAATCCACAGTATTGGCTGGCCACTAATAATCTTGCAATGTCATTGTCATTTGGTGACCTCAAGTACTCTTCAGAATAGATTGAAACTTTCGCTTTAACAAATAATTTTAAGCTTTTTATTGCAATGCTTTCTCCAATCCTCAAGCATTCATCCATGAAATCAATCGTCTCCATAAGTAAGCATTCTAATTGCGGCGATTATCTTCTGAAGGGAAGACAACCCAAGTGTGTTAGCAACATTTCTTTTTTGAACAAAGTATGGTTCATTAGCTTCAAATCTCGAATGGATTTGTAGAAAAAGAGAATAACTTATTCTAAACCTCCTTCAAAATACATTAGGAGGATACACTTGTGTTTTAGTAAAATAATCATGAAAAAGCCTTTCATGACCTTTCAAAGGATAACACTAGATAAACGAGCGGGGTTGAACAAAACGGCGAGGTGATGTTAATGCTCCTTCAATTTTTAATTCTTCTATGGCAATAGCTAGGGTAAGTTCCAACTCATCATTAGTAGAAGATAAGTCGAATGGACGTTCATCGTCTGGAAAAAGAAAATTAAGTTCATAATGGAAATCCATTAATAGAAAACAAAGACTGAATAGAAGAGATAATTTGGTAGAAGTTGATAGAAATTAGAGAGAAAATGATTTTATTTATAGATCAAGAATGTGAATTGAGTTTGAATTTCAAAATTTTGACCTTTAGGTTTGAATTTACCATTGGGTTTAAAGTTAAAAAATATGACCTTTAGGTTTGAATTTACCATTGGGTTTAAAGTTAAAAATATGACCTTTAGGTTTGAATTTACCATTGGGTTTAAAGTTAAAAAAAAAAATGACATTTAGGTTTGAATTTACCAAGTTAAAAAAAAAAATGACTTTTAGGTTTGAATTTACCATTGGGTTTAAAGTTTAAAAAAATAAAAAAATATATATATGACTTTTAAGTTTGAATTTACCATTGGGTTTAAAGTTAAAAAAATATGACCTTTAGGTTTGAATTTACCATTGGGTTTAAAGTTAGGTTTGAATTATCGTTTGAATTTCAAAATTATGACCGGTGGATATAACAATAAAAATTATGACCGTTGGGTAAAAAAAAAAAAATGACCGTTGGTAGGAGACATCGATTCGGTCACCGATTCTAGCAATACGGTGGTCGGAGACATCGATTCGACGGCGGTAGTCGGAGCCACTATTACAACAATCGGCTCATTGGTGATGGTGGTACAATGGTCGGAGACACCAATCTGGTGGGCAATCACCAAAGCCACTATTTTGGTAGTTTAGGCATCAGCGGCGTTTGTCGAAACCACTATTTTAATAATTCACCCACCAGTGGGTCACTATTCGGCGGTACAGTGGGCGGCGAGACCAATCCGGCGTCATTCGCCGGAGCCACTATTTTGGCGGTTCGGCCATCAAACCTCCACCACAAGTGGCTCCATTGGCCGAGCCACCGGTGTTGGTAGTTTACTTAAAATATAAGTTTAAATTAAAAAAAATATGACCATTAGGGAAAATAATAAAAAAATGGAGTATAATGAATATTTTATTAAAATATCTTGTAAAATAAATGAACTGATGTGGGTGTTTTGTAAAAGTGAATGTGTAAAATACATATACTGATGTGAATGCTCTTAAAAAAGAGTGTAATTTTCATGCGTGACACTCGGTTTTCAAGTATATCATTTTTTTTTTTACTGAATTGTCGGGTAGATACATACTTGCCCTTACATATATGAAAATTTGATTTGACTGAAAGATTGATATGTAAAAAAAAAAAAAAAAAAACGTGGCAAAACAAATCAAATTGGTCATTGCAGAATCATGCCATGGGCTTTACAGAAGTGGACTACTAATCATAAGGGGAAATTTATCAAGATGAAACGTCTAACTTTTTGGTTGGAAGATTTTCTTTTAAGGCATTGGTTTAAAAATAGAATACGTAACTAAAAGACATAGGGGTTTTAATCTTATTGGAATGCACATAACAAATTAAGATGGAGGGATGGGGTGAAGAAAAGTAAGCAACATGATAATAATCAATTAAAAGGTTTACAATTTTTATTTTTTAAAGCGATAGCAAGTGCATGGTTTACAGTTTTAATAAACTGCTTCTTTCTTCTTCTTCTTTTTTTTTTTTTTTTTTTTTCATGTAGTTAATTTATTATTTCTTTTTTTTTTTTTTTTTTTTTTGGAGAAGGAATTGATTTATTATCCAAAAGTGTATCTAAGGCCTTTATTATTGGAAAAAGTTTCTCTCCAAACCTTTCAAACTTTTTTTTTTAATATTATTTTATTTGATGTAAATTTTTAAAATTTAACTATTAGATTGCATTTTTTTTTTTATATCCTCTATGCTTGCAAATTTTAAAAAAGATTAAATATCAATAGTTATGTCATTAATCAAATATTTAGATTTCAAATTTTTGTGATCTAAAATTACGTATTTGATGACTTGTCTTTTGTAAAACACAAAGTGAAAACTTGTCAAGTATGTACCATACTACCATGTGGAGAAAATTCTCAATTTTTTTAGGGTAATATATATGGTAGTATTTCAAACATATGGTGTGTCTACTCCAAACTTTATAGTTTATAGTACAACACATTTTTTGTAAGCCCCTTTTTTCCCTGAGCAATTAGTCTAATTATTGGAAAAAGTATAAAAGTTCTTTATTATATAATGCATTTGATGACTTGGCTTTTAGTAGAACATTAAAGTTAAAAATTGTCAAACTATCATGTGGAAAAGAATTTCCGTTGCCCAAATAAATATTATATTATATATATATATATATATATATAAATAACATCCACAAATAAAAATTACATAAAAAAAGTTTAAGATTTATCCCTTATTTAGAATAGGTTTCAATTTTTTAATTTTTCAATTAAAGTCCTAAGATTATGAAATTATTTCAATTTAAGGCCACTGTTCATATCAGTTTTTCATGGGTTGGAGTTATACGTTTTAATGGATCAGATAAGGAGTTTTAGAAAAATAAATAGGTCCAAACGGCTAGTTCCTTTATCTTCTCTTGGCACACGTATTAATCACCACTATATATATATATATATATATATATATATACATAATAGGTGAAGTTGAGATAAACTCAAATTAAAATTCCAAATTAGAGTTCCAATTTTGCGCCATATGTACTAAATTATTTATTCTTAAAGAGTTTTATTTCTTAATTTTAGAAGTACAAAAACCTAAAAGTTAAGAATAAATGAATTGTAAAAAATAAAAAAAATAAATAATAAAAATTGACAATTTAAATTTTATACCTAATAATATCCTTACAAAAATTTTTAAAGAGTTAACAAAAAATAAAAATGACTAGCAATAGTATTTAAATTATATATATAGAAAATATATTATGCATTTTATTGTATATCGTTATGTGTATCTATGTATATACATGGGGTTACAAGCTAGTTATAAATAATAAATGAGTACTTCTCCTCTTCAATGTGAGAATATACATTTTACTAACTTTTTATCTTCCATATTAATTTTCATACCTTTACATCTAAGTAGTCAATTTTATTCCTTCTCAAAAAAAAAAAAAAAAAAAAAAGTAGTCAATTTTATTCATTATGATTATTTAATATTAAAATGCTACAACGGTAATTATTTTCGATTTTCTAACAATCATTTTCTCACTCTAAGCAGAACTTTCTCTCTCATCTCTCTTTATTCAATTATTTCCAGATTGATTTAGGAATAAGTCTTTTTTTTAGAATACTAAATATTTTAATACACACACACGGAGAGAGGAGAGAAGGTCTTAAAGAAACTAACAGTGGTGTATATCCAAAAGGGCCTAACTCTTGGATACACAGCACAGACTTTAAACCTCTTTAACTTACACTCATTTTCCGATGTGGGATTAACCCACTTTTTTTTTTTTTTTTTTTAAGAATACTAAGTATTTTAACACACAAATACGGGGAGAGTGGAGTTTAATTAGGGGTGTCAATGTTCGACCCAACCCGTGAACACGACACGAACCTGACACGGGTTTTTTCTGGTTAGGGTTGAACCTTAATGAGTTTGGGTCATAAACGGGTCGACCTGAAAGTGACACGATAAGAAACGTGTCATAAGCGGGTCAACTCGCGTAACCTGCAATAGACACGTTTGATGAATCCTGTGATATCAGTGGCCTGAAAGTCTCGAACGTTGATGATTTTACGACTGAGTCCTGAGAAAACAAACACGAAGTCAGAGGAGACCAATGGAGGCCGACTAAGAAACCTCCGATGGCAAAGTCAGTATTTTTATGTAATTTCAGATAAGTTGGAGGAAAGAACCGAATCCCTTTACCTTCGCGTAGAATGCTTATATAGTGTTTATAAGCGGTTATTTCTTTGATGTAACTTCCCCCGTTGTTGCGGAGTCCAGAAAGCTTGGAGATAACTTCCATAACTGCCATGGAAGTTATATTGCTTGGTTCTATTTTCTTTAACCGTCGCTGGCAACGGTTTGTAATGAAGAGTCATGATCTTACCCAGGACGAGATTGTTCAAGACGTGCTCCTAGGACGACATTTGACCAGAGCTCTATCAGGACGATCTCTTCCTGGACGAGCATCTTAACGCGCGTGCTCTGTTATGTGGACGAGCTTAATGGACGAACTTGGAGAGTTGTTGTCCCATCAGTTGCCCCCTTGTCCATGGGTCGTCCAAAGAGATGTAAAACGTGTATGTCAGTTGTAGATTGGTATGCCACGTGTCATGAGCTCATTAGTGAAAAATCACGTCAATTGATATAACCGAGGAGCATGCCACGTGTCACTTGTCGATTGATCATGTCACTTCAGGTGCCAGGGTTTGTTTCCTATAAATAGTGGAATACCTCCGTTACCCTCCTTATTTCTGAAATTTCCCTCTTCATCCTTCCTCGTCCTAGATCTTCGTCTAGAAGCTTCCTGCGTCTATAGCCTTCCTTCGTCTTAGATCCAGGTATTTTCCTTATCTTCGTCCTTAGTTTTTCTTTTAAGATGGCTGAGGTTGTACTTTCCTCATCTAGTGATAGCGTGGATAAGGCTATAGACGAGTATGCTAATCCTAATAGTTTTAGTGGTTCTAGTGATAGTGATAGTAATAGTGAAGGGAATACTACAGACGAGTATGAGTCTGGGGTCCCTGGAATCCCTTTGGAAGTTTTTCAGGAAGAACTTAGGACGAGATCTGAGTCAGGTTTCAAGGCTGGGACAAGTGCTTTCTCGTCTACTAATCAAGACGAGGTTGAGGTAGTTTATAGTTGTGCCATAGGGATAGCTTTTAGGATGGATAATAGTAAGTTAAATTTACTTTGGAGATGGTACCAAATCCCAAACGAGCTTAAGCCTAGATTAGCCGTCGAGGGAGAATGGTGCTGTCAGCCTCGTCTTAGGATAGGTATTTACGAGGCTTATCTTTTAAGGGGTCTTAGGCTACCTCTGAACACTTTTGTTAGGGAGCTGCTGACTAAGTTAGGTATAGGAGTTTGTCAATTTAATCCTAATGCATGGAGGTTAGTCGTCTCCATGCAAGTTTTGTGGAGAGAGGTGTTTGAGGGGAACTGTCCTCTTACTGTGGACGAGTTCCTTTATTGCTACAAGCCCTCAAAAATTAACCAATCCCTTGGCTTTTATCAATTCACTGCCAGGGGAAGAGATTATAGATTAATTAAGTCTTTAGTCTCCTCAGATAGGAACTGGAAGACGGAGTTCTTCTTCGTCTCAGGTTTCTGGGCTGGACACCCTTCTGAGGTTGACAAGGACCCATTTCCTCCCTACATAGGGGAGTTAGGGAACCTTCATCCTGAAGGTATGCTCGTCCTATCCTTGTTATTCATTGTTTTCATTTTTGTTTATAATTGTTTAAAAATTCTAACTCAAAGCTCTCCGTCTTCCCTCTTTTTTTTTTTTTTCAGGTGCTAGACGACCTCATTTAAGTAGGCCTTACATTGAACGCGTCCAGAAGGTTCGTCTGTACACTGATAGGGCGTTCCATTCTTTAGTAAGTCTTCGACATCTTGCTATTTGGGGTTTAGGTCCTGAGCCTTCTATTGAAGCCCTTGCACACGAGGCTACAACTCGTAAACGTAAGCCCTTTCCCCCTTTTTTTTTTTTTTTGATGTCCTTACTTTTTAGGAATGGCCACAATGAAAGAGAACAAAAACAAAGGGGTGATGGACGAGGCAGTTAAGCAGGGAGTGCAACCTCAAACTCGTCCATTAGCAGGTGAGAAACGAAAAAATATATCGTCGAGGGTTGACTTGGGTGATCTCCCAAGTAGGCGCAGTAGGGAAAAGAAAAGCAAGTCGTCCAGGCATCAAGACGTTCAACCTACTCTCATCCCTGATCCAGAGCCCCCAGCGCAGATACATAGCTTAGAGCCCAAGGACCCTCCGTCCAAGAAGATCTCATCCACAACTCAAGCGCCCTCCTCGTCTCAGCTTTTGAAAGAAGTTCCTCAGCATCTTCTTGAGAATGAGGATTTGGCTTGGGAGAGGTTTACAACTGCGGTGATTGACATGGACGTGGCAGCCTGCTACAATATGTCCCTGAAGGATTTTGAGCACTCTGGTGTTCATGACCTTTTCAAGGTAAGTAAACATTTTTCGTCTCGTCTTTGTTAATCATTAAAATATGTATTTGTTTGGTTCTAACCAAGTCTTAACCCTTGCAGGCAATGTCCAAGTTTATTGCTGCATCTAGGCAAGCAACTGATCTAGACAAGACGAGGGTTCTGTTGGAGAAGAGGATCAAAGAAGTGAAGGACGAGAACAAGAAATGGGCTGAGGTTGCTGTTAAAGCTGTGGACGAGGCGAAAGAGCTGAGGAATCTTAATGAAGAGCTAAAGAGTGACATCCTTGAGAAGGACACTCGTCTTGACGACCTCCAAAAGAGGAACAACGAGCTGAGTGCCCTTCTTGAGAAGGCCAAGGGAGACGCAGTTGCAGAATTTCAGTCGTCCAAGCAATTTACTGATATGCTGGACAAGAATTATGCAGCTGGGTTTGAGGACTTCAGGCTAGACGCCATTGAGAACTTCCTACCCTTGACTTCAGCTCTACAAAACTCAATCTCGGTGCTACCACAAGCTCCCTCATTCAGACAAGCTCAGAAGATGTCAATGTTGAAGACGATGCTAGTACATTACCTCCCCAGGACGAACCTAAGGACAATGCCCCTCTTGCATAAAAAAAACAAGATTTAAGTTGTACTCTTTTTTTTTTTTTTTTTTGTAACTCAAGTACATTAAGCTCGTCCAAAGTTTTTAGGACGAGCTACTGAACAATTATTTTTGTAAGGGTTTTTGGACATTGGTTTTCCACCCTTAAATAGTAGATTTTCTTTTTTTTATTATTATTGTATGGACGAGATTTCTTTTTTGATATATTGTTGAACTTTTACCCGTCCATAGGGACAATGCCATGCATTTTCTTGTCATGCTTAGAATTTTGCATCGTCTTTGTGTAATAGTGATTGCCAGCATTACTCGTCCTTAAACTTAGCTGGTTCATCTTTTATGAAGATAAAGCCTTTTACTCGTCCACAAATTGAATTGTTTCAACAGGCATTTTATCAAATGTGCTCATGCATTTCTTCGTCCATGGGTTGGACGTGCATAACATTTTCCCTCGTCCATTATATGGACGGATATCCTCTGAACTTACTGTTATTCAGTGAAGCTAGAGTTTTTTCCTCGTCCTTTATTTGGACGAGGATACTTTGTTTTGCTTTTATGAAAGCTTGACGTTAATTCTCCGCGTCCAGAGAATTTCCTCGTCTTGGGCTTTTCAGCCTTTTTATGAGTTTGAACAAAAGTATTATGGAAGTCAGGAATTTACACAACCATTATGTACATAGCATAAATATTGTTCACAGACGAGGCACATGCTCATGAGCTAGTGCCTTCTTAAAAGTTAAACAAATACAAGCAAATCCTTAACTTTGTCCATAACCACATCATAATAGCAATAAAATAATACTAAAGATATGTAGATAAACTCCTTATAAGGTTGAACAGGCTCGTCCAGGGTAACGCTCGTCCAGGTGGGCACTACTAGTAATACCTCCTCAGGTGTTCAACATTCCAAGGATGTTCCAGTTTCCTCCCGTCCAGGGCCTCCAAGTAGTAGGATCCTTGTCTCTTCCAGTTGATAAACCTGTAGGGTCCCTCCCAATTAGGTCCCAATTTCCCATGAGCTGGGTTCTTAGTGGCTAGAGAAACTTTCTTCAGGACGAGATCGCCTATGTTGAATCGTCTTGGCTTCACTATTGCATCATACTACCTAGCCATGAGGTTCTTGTATCTTGCCATCCTTTGTTTTGCGTTCGTCCTTACCTCGTCTATCAGATCAAGGTTTACACGGAGTTGTTCCTCGTTATCTTTATCTTGATACATCGTCACCCTGTGGTTGGCCATGTGCACTTCCGCGGCTATAACTGCTTCACTCCCATAAGCTAACTTGAAAGGAGTTTCCCCTGTAGGGGTTCTCACCGTCGTTCTGTACGCCCAAAGGGCACTAGGTAGCTCATCTGGCCATACTCCCTTTGCCCCCTCAAGCCGAGTCTTGATGATTTTCAACAAGGATCGGTTTGCAACCTCGGCTTGACCGTTGGCTTGAGGGTGGGCGGGGGAGGAATAATGATTTTGTATTGCAAAGTGTTCACAGAAGTCTCTAAAAAGGGCATTGTCAAATTGTCGTCCGTTATTAGATACCAGCACTCTGGGCACCCCAAACCTACACAGGATGTTTTTCTAGACAAAGTTCTTCACATTCTGCTGCGTAATATTCGCTAAGGGTTCTGCTTCCACCCATTTGGTGAAATAGTCTATCCCTACCACCAAGAATTTCATCTGTCTGGTTCCAAGAGGAAAAGGACCTAAGATATCTAGGCCCCATTGAGCAAATGGCCACGGGGCCGTCATCGGGGTGAGATACTCTGATGGTTGTCTGGGGATATTACTGAATCGTTGGCATTGGTCACATACCTTGACATAAGCTTTTGCATCAGCTTGAACAGTTGGCCAATAGTGCCCCGCACGGACGACCTTGTGGATGAGTGATCTGGCTCCTGAATGATTTTTACAGGCTCCTTCATGAACTTCCCTTAACACATAGTTTGCCTCGTTCGGAGCTAGACACCTGAGATAAGGTTGAGAGAAACCTCTCTTGTACAGAACCTCGTCCATAAGGACATACCTGGCTGCTCTAACCCTGAGTTTTCTGGCTTCATCTTTCCTTTCTGGAAGCTTTCCGTCCTTCAAGTATGATACTAGTGGGGTCATCCAATTTTCTTCATTCTCTATTTGCTGCACTTCGGGAAGATCTATACTTGGGATGTACTGTACTTCATCAAACTCGTCCATGGCTCCAATCGCTAAGGCTTCCTACGCTAATGTGTCCGCTTCCACGTTTTCCTCCCTTGGGACTTGAACAAAGTTAGCTTCTTTGAATTTCTTCACAATCCGCAACACTTTTTCTAAGTATTTCTTCATTCGTTCTTCCTTAGCCTCATACGTCTCATTTATTTGACCTATGACCAACTGAGAATCTCCTAGGACGAGTATTGACTTTGCTTCCACAGATTTAGCCAGCTCTAACCCTTTAAGGAGGGCTTCATATTCCACTTCATTGTTGGTTGCTTGGTATTGCAGACGGACCTTATGCTTCAACTTATCTCCTTTAGGGGATTGCAAAACCACTCCAATTCCTCCGGCACGTTGTGTGGATGAACCGTCCACGTGGACGATCCATTTTTTACTGTTTTCCATTCCTTCTATATCATTGCAGCTTGGTGTGAACTCCGCAATAAAATCTTCTAAGGCCTGAGCCTTTATAGCATGCCTTGGTTGGTATCGGATGTCAAACTCACTGAGTTCGACGGCCCACTGGATTAATCGTCCTGCGGCTTCCAATTTGTTCATGGCTTTCTTGAGCGGATGGTCTATCATAACATTAATTACATGGGCTTGGAAGTAATGCCTTAGCTTCCTGGAAGCCGTGATAAATGCAAAAGCTAGCTTTTCTATTAGTGGATATCGTCCTTCCGCTTCCCTCAGTGCTTTACTTGTATAGTACACTGGCTTTTGTACTTTTCCTTCCTCTCTTATCAACGCTGAGCTCACGGCATGCGGGGTTACTGCCAAGTATAAAAACAGCTCTTCTCCTGTCACGGACGGACTCAGCAACGGAGTTGTAACGAGGTACGTTTTCAAGTCTTGAAAGGCTCTTTGACACTCGTCCGTCCACTCAAATGCTTTCTTTAGAACCTTGAAAAATGGTAAACACTTGTCAGTAGCTTTAGAAACAAACCTGTTGAGGGCAGCAACTCGCCCGGTGAGGGACTGGACTTCTTTAA
Source organism: Quercus aquifolioides (assembly GCA_019022515.1). NCBI lineage: Eukaryota > Viridiplantae > Streptophyta > Magnoliopsida > Fagales > Fagaceae > Quercus > Quercus aquifolioides. The sequence goes on along the minus strand of CM032325.1, from coordinate 16,196,299 downwards.
CATTGCATGGAGGCTTCATGTCCAATATTGCTCGAATTTTATCAGGGTTCGCCTCGATCCCTTTGTGAGAGACCATAAATCTAATGAATTTTCCTAACGATACTCCAAAAGCACATTTGCTAGGGTTCAACTTCATGTGGTATTGCCTCAGTGTGTCAAACGTCTCCTCCAGATCGTCCAGATGTCCTCCCTCGTCCTGACTTTTCACCAGCATGTCATCAACATAGACTTCCACATTCCGCCCAATCCGTGGACGAAACATGTGGTTAACTAGTCGTTGGTATGTTGCTCCAGCATTTTTCAAACCAAAGGGCATTACTTCATAACAAAACAAGCCTTGACTAGTAACAAAGGATGTCTTCTCCTGGTCGGCCTCGTCCATCCTTATTTGATTGTATCCTGAGAAAGCATCCATAAAACTAAGTAATTTATGGCCTGCGGTGGAATCCACCAGTTGATCAATGCGTGGCAATGGATAGCTGTCCTTGGGGCAAGCCCTGTTTAGATCAGTAAAATCTACACACATCCTCCACTTGTCGTTCGCCTTTTTAACCATTACTACATTGGCCAGCCAATCTGGATAGTACGCTTCTCATATAAACTTTGCTGCCATCAACTTCTGAACCTCGTCTTTAACAGCATTATCTCTCTCAGGGGCAAATACCCTTTTCTTTTGTCGCACTGGCTTGGAGAAAGGACATACGTTTAGACGGTGGGTGATGACCCTAGGATTTATGCTTGGCATATCCTCATGACTCCAAGCGAATACATCAGTGTTTTTCTTCAAAAACTGGACAAGGTCCTTCTTAATCTTCTTTTCTAGATCTGCCTCAATCCTGGTACACCTCTCAGGGTTACTCTCATCTAAAGAAATATCTTCTAACACTTTAGTGGGTTCAGCCACAATTCTCCTTTCTTCGATGCTCATCGTCTGCTGTTGCTCGTCCATGGCGAGCATGGCCAAATAACACTCCCTTGCTGCCAGCTGGTCTCCTTGCACTTGTCCTACCCCATGCTCCGTAGGGAATTTAACTGACAGGTGGTAAGTGGATGTAACTGCCTTCCAACTATTTAAAGTTGGTCTTCCAATTATAGCATTGTAAGAGGACGAGCAATCTACCACAAGGAAATTTACATCTTTGGTTACCTGCTGCGGATATGCCCCACTACCACTGGCAACGTAACGGTGCCTACAGGCTGTACCTTCATTCCTCCAAAACCCACTAGAGGCGAGTGTACTGGACGGAGCTGGTCTCGTCCAACCCTCATTTACTGAAAAGCTGGATAATACAGAATGTCTACTGAGCTTCCATTGTCTATCAACACTCTTCTGGTTGTGTAATCAGCAATAACCAAGGTGATGACAATAGCATCGTCATGAGGGTGATGAATTCTCTCCGCATCCTCGTCCGTAAAAGTGATCGCCTACTTGTCTGTGTTTCCCGTCTTGGTAGATCGTCCAGAGAGTTGAACATTATGAACTACCTTCAAGTTTGTCTTTCTTGACTTGGACGACTGAGCTGTTGAACCACCTATAATTACTCTTATTTCTCCAAGTGGAGGTCGCGACGACTCTTCTACTTTCCCTTTCAACTTCTCGTCTTTGTGATCTCGTCCAAGGAAATTTCTCAGCTTCCCTTGCCTAATGAGATTCTCAATCTGCTGCTTCAAATCAAAACATTCATCGGTGTCATGCCCATGGTCTCTATGGAAGTGACAGTACTTGTTCCTGTTGCACTTGTTAGGATCTCCCTTCAGTTTCTCTGGCCACTTCAAAGTAGGGTCGTCCTTGATTTGCATGAGGACCTGTTCAAGCGGCATGTTTAATGGTGTGTACTGTTGATTCCGCGCTGAAGGACCTGCCTTCTTATCTCGGTCTTTCCTATCGTCCGTTTGTCCCTTCTTAGGACAAGGACCTTGTTCCGAATGACGCATTGGGTTGGCTTCTATTTTCTCAACCCTCTTCCTCTTCTTGGCTATGATAGCATCCTCCGCATTCATAAAATTCTGGGTTGAATGGACTAGTTTAGCCATGGTTTGAGTCTCTTGTTCATATAACTTGTGGATGAACAATTCCGAATGAACCCCATTATGGAATGCAGCCAAAAGGAGCTTATCATCCACCTCGTCCACTGCCAAGGTGTCCTTGTTGAACCATGTGATGAAGGACCGCAAACTTTCATTCTCTCCTTGCTCTATGGTTAGCAAGCTAGACGAAGAACGTTTATGCCTCTACCCTCCAATAAAATTATTAACGAACAACTTGCTTAACTCCTCGAAGGATGTCATTATGTTAGGAGGTATTTTGCTAAACCACACTCGTGCAGGTCCTTTGAGGGTAGTAGGGAAAGCTCTGCACATTATTTCGTCCGGAACCCCTTGAAGGTGCATGGTAGTTTTGAATGTGGCAATATGATCGAAAGGATCCCCCGTCCTATCATACGAATCTAACAAAGTCATCTTGAACTTGGGTGGCAAAGGATGAGCATTGATGGAAGCCATGAAGGGGGAATCAGTCCTGTGAACTAAATCTTCTACAGGGTTCGTTTTCCTCATATTCTCCCTCATCTCATCCATTACTCTTCTCATTTGATCCATTTCCCTTTCCAAGTGAGGTACCCTCTATGAAGCGGTATCCCTTGACTGTCTTTCAGATTCAACATTCCTTCCCTCTTCTTGACTCTGGGCCTGTCCTTCGGTGTTTCATTCGTGACGCTGCCTCCTTAAATTATTTTATCTGACCAACTCCTGGTTCTGGCGGGTTAACTCCGCCATAGCAACGGCCATGGATATTGCATGTGTTGGACTGAAGATGGTTGCATGGTGGGCGCTGATTGACGGTTGCGATGAGGGTTACTGGAGGCGTCCCTGCTCTGTTGAGGGCCTGGACTAATGGCCCTAGATCTTGTCCGAACCATTTCAACCCTTTGTCGGAGAAAGAAATCGTAGAACTCAACAAATTAAGTTCAAGGGCGACAAATTTCTTTCCCACAGATGGCGCCAACTGATGAATCCTGTGATATCAGTGGGCTAAAAGTCTCGAACGTTGATGATTTTGCGACTGAGTCCTGAGAAAACAAACATGAAGTCAGAGGAGACCGGTGGAGGCCGGCCAAAAATCCTCCGATGACAAAGTCAGTATTTTACGTAATTCCAAATATGTTGGAGGAAAGAACTGAATCCCTTTACCTTCTCATAGAATGCTTATATAGTGTGTATAAGCGGTTATTTCTTTTATGTAACTTCCCCCATTGTTGCGGAGTCCAGAAAGCTTGGAGATAACTTCCACAACTGCCATGGAAGTTATATTGCTTGGTTCTATTTTCTTTAACCGTCGCTGGCAACGGTTCGTAATGAAGAGTCATGATCTTACCCAGGATGAGATTGTTCAAGACGTGCTCCCAGGACGACATCTCTTCCTGGACGAGCATCTTAACGCGCATGCTCTGTTATGTGGACGAGCTTAATGGACGAACTTGGAGAGTTGTTGTCCCATCAACGTTTGACACGCTAATTTATTTGTGTCAACCCGAAATGACCCACTTAACACAACCCGTTTAACTTGTATAACAAATAAATATTTATTTTATTTTAGATTTTTCAAATACTTTTTATATCCAACATATGTTTTAAATTAAAAAAAAAAGTGAGTAATTACAAAAATTTACAAGGGATATAATTGGAAATTGAAACATTACAGACCCTAGAACTACTAATATATATATATATATTTTTTTGGGCATAGAACTTGCACAAATGAAATTGCATGAGCTTGTAGAAGATGTTATGAATTTGGACATCAACAAAGAATCTATGGATGATAATCGTGGTCATAGTCAAGATTAGTCTAATGTTTGCTCAAATTCTTTCAATATTGATACTTAGCATTTGGCGAGTTCCAAGGATATTATATTTTTGTTGAACTATGTTATTTTATTTTTGTTAAACTTTGTTATTTTGAATTTGGGTTGAAGTGTACGCACTTCTTTTAGAGTGTAAAGAACTTATTTTTAGATGAATATTATATTTTTGTTAAACTATATTATTTTGAATGTGAATTGAAGATTTGAAGTGTATGCTTTTTGGGATGTAAAAAAAAATTATTTGTAGATGGATGTTATATTTAATATTATGCAGGTTGAAATGAGTTGTGTTACATTCATGTCAATTCAACACGACTTGTTTATTAAGCGTGTCAAATAGGTTGGGTCAGGTCAACCTGCCTTATTAACAGGTCGGATTAGGGTTGAAGGATCATGACATGATTATTAAATAGGTCGGGTTAGGGTTGAGTCATTTAATCGAATACCCCTACCTCGACACGACACGAACCCAACACGCTAACTCGAATTGACACCCCTAAGTTTAATAAATGATTTTCCACTTTTGTCTACTCTATTATTGTTTAGAAAATGGAAATAATAGTGGAGGTATGTAGATATTTCAAATTAAAATCATTTCATAAATTTGGAACTTTAATTAATAAAATTAAAAACTTGGGACCTAATCTTAAATATGGTAGAAACTCTTGGTCTTAATTTTTTGCATTCCTCTAAAAAGAATAAATAAGATTATCTATAAATGCAAAAGTCATTTGAATGGATTAAATTATAGAAGACTTAATAGTAAGATCTACGTTTACAAGTCTCGACAGCCAAGGACATGAACCCTCTTATTAGGAATTTTTATTTTGTATTAGGGGGATTTACAACACCCATTGTGATACAAAATACCACCTCCCTCATTATTCATTAGCATCTTGTCATAGGCTTTGAATTAGTAGACTGTTAATCTGTTATGACAGTAAAGAGAAATTCCTTTGGACCAAAAAGGATTAAAGTCTTTATTCAAAAGACTTGTTAAAAACATTGATGTAAAAATGAAGCACTTGGAGTAGGTTAGGGTTTCTAAACCTTTTCAACCCTTATGATAGACAGATCAGAGAAAGGAAAAAAGAGGAGCCACATAATAAAGCTTTTGATGACTTGGCCTTTTGAAAAACATAAAAAGTGAAAAATTTTCAAATAGGTGGGAAGAGGAAAATCATAAGCGTTTGTGTGTGTCTATATATATATATATATATATATATATATATATATAAAGCAAGGTGGAATTAATCAAATTGTGCATATTAAATTATTTGATTTCATTATCCTGAAATGGCAATAGACAAAGAGAGGGGGCTAGGGCCAAGAGTTACGTAACTTGTTATATGATGGGTCATTCTACAATATCCACCTCTTTTTTCAGTGGGTATGGTACCCACTCAAATCTTAGTGGTACATTTTAAAATTTTCAATCCTGACCATTTATTTAAATTATTAGGTTAACTTGTTACCGGTAGAATATGTAGTATATAAAATGAAAAAGAAAACCAAAAGAAAAAGAAACATAGAACGAAAGAGACTGAACGAGAGAGACTTGGCAAGCTCTGTGTCACTGCCACTGCCGCCTCCACCACCACCGCTGTAGCCGCCGCGCACCATCTGTCAACGTCAGATCGTCCGCTGCTGCCACCGGTGAGAATTTTTGTGGGAGAAGCTGTTTATATATATATATATATATATAAATTTGATTTGGTTATTACTTTTAGGTTAGATTTGATTTAGGTATTTTAGTATTGAGAAGATAGATCTTGTGTAAGAATTGTTTTCCTTTTCTTCCTGATTTTGGATTAATTTGTTTGGCTATTTTGGGTTATATGATTGCTAGTTATCTGTGATGATTTGGGGGCACAGATATAAGCTCGGAAATTATATCAATCAAAACAGGATGTCCCCCAAAGTCTTCTCAAATTAATAAGTAAAATCAAAACAAAATTAATATAATGTATGATTAAAAATACAAAAATATTGACCATTTGAAACTTTTTTCATGCATGATTAAGCATTTTGTGATGTCATCTTTTACCCTTACCATGATAATCATGCCTAGGAGGGTTGAATTTGCCTACTTTGGATGGTGTGTTTGTGTTGTTATTGTGGTATGTAATGCAGAGTTCTACTATGTCAGCTGCTGGTTTAGAGTCTTTGGGGCTCCTACTGTATACTTATCTTACTTTGAATAAAATTCTTTACTGTATCATCCCAAAAAAAATATCTTTATTGATTCATAAAATAATAATAATAATAATAATACTTATTATTATTATTATTATTATTATTATTATTATTCACGTTTTAAGTATTGGTCATTTGGAAGTTTTGGATAATTTATAATTATTTTAATGACACAATTCATTGAGTTATTTAGATGTGAAAATGTGCATGCTTGGAAGTCACCAACTTCAAAATGTGGCAAATGCCACTTATTCAACACTCTGCCTTCATAATCAAGGTTTCTTTGATTGTGTTCTCCACTGAAGGGAAGCATTTTGTGTATTCCATCGATTTCAGGTTTATACTTCTATTACAACATGTTTTGTTTTGTCATTTTATTACTAGTAATAAGAGTATTGTGCATGAAGTTGTTAGGTTGTAAGAGATCTGGGCCATCTGGCATAAGGTAAGCTTGGAGAAAGAGTAGATTGCATTACATGTTCATGTCCTTTATAATTAAGGGTGTCACCCTTAGTTTCTCAACTTTTTTAGGTAGTTATGAATGTTTATAAGGTTTCATAGTTGCTATAGTTTACTTCTTAGAGGAGCTATCACCTTTTAGTTTTATCAGAGAATAATATTCTCCACCTCAACCCAGAGAAATTCAATCATTATGTGACCCTTGTTAATACAAAGATTAGAATTCTTGATTAGGGGTTTGATTTGACTCTGGAAATAAGCATTTTTTGTATTTGTCCATATATCATATATGTACTCCAATTATGTTTGCAAAGCATAATTCCATCCGTTGGCTTTTTTTTTTTTATATATACTATTACAAGCTTTGTTTTCTGCACTCTTGGAATGCACTGGATAAGGAAAAATGGCAACTACAATTGGTGAAGTATAGTACTATGTTTACTTTTAAAGCAACCATGCGCAAGCAAGTCCATACATGTAAAAATAAAATCCCAAGACTACCAACTCCACATAATGTTTTCATTGGATATTAGTCATAATCCAGTTCAACCCTCAAAGATTGAAATAAATTGATGCCCATTGTTAATTTAGTTGAAGTTAAGGTTTTTACTACTTTAGGTATTTCCTTTCATAATTTGAATTGCTTTTATATACAGGATATGGTTAGATATGCTAACAACCAGCTGTAAAATATGGTTAAAAGTGTGAAATTTTTTTTTTTTTTTAAAGCACTAATAGTTATACCATTTCAATGCAGATATTTCAGTTGCCATTGGAGTTGCAGAATGGACTATAAGAAATTCCTACAAGTTAGAAGTTGCCCTCTTGAGAATTTAAGAATGAAATCCAAACATGCAGATGCTTTTGGTTGTCTCTTTTTTAATTGTTACCATGATGGTATTTAGATATAGATGTGAATGAAACACATTGTAGCGGATATTTTTTTTTAAATGAATTTTCCCTTTTTAAATGGATTTCGTTGTAGTTGTTTTGCTTCTTTGAGAAACTTTGCAATAAGAGACCTACTTGTAGTACATGAAAGTGAGTTACATATCAAATCAAATTATAGATATTATGAGATAAAAATTTTCATATTTAGCTCCAAGTGCAAGTAGTTAGTTTGATTTCTTTGGATCATCTATGGTATATACAAATAGAACTAGTGAATTCTTTATCTTTTCATATGTGAATTTGTAAAAGTGATTTCTTAGTAAACAAATTGCATCATATACAAATGGATAATCTAGGGTGAATAGAAAAAGATACCAGCAAGGGTTATGTTTTAAAGTGTTAATTATTTTAAAAATTAAATTAACAGTAAAGGATCAATGTGAAGGCTCAAACCAGGGCATCTGGTTAAAACACGCTTGTTTTACCACTAAGTTATGGCCTCTAAGATGTTTAAAAATACATAAACATGTAAATAATTCTATGCATGAATGTTAATTATCTTATGCTTACCACTAAGTTAAGATATAAAGAACTCACAATTAAATTTGAATTAATATTTTATTAATCACCAATCAAAATTAACTTAGGATAATCTTATGCATGAATGTGCATGAGAAATTTGGGATTCATGTTTGCAAGGTAGGTCACACTTTGCAGTTTTCAACCATCTTTTCATTATATATGTCAATGTGTCTATTTTAATTGTTCAACCTTAATAATAGAAAATAAGTGGTTACAAGGTCATTTTAATCATTTTTTAGGTTTTAGGGTCATTTCAGTCATTTTCTTGGTTTTAAGGGTATTTTGGTCATTTTTCAAGATTCTAAGGGTATTTCGGTCATTTTTTTTGCTTCAAGTGCATTATAGTTGTTTTTTAGGTTATAAGGTTATTTCAATCACTTTTTGGTTATAAGGTCATTTTAGTCATTTTTTAGATTTTAGGGTCATTTCAGTCATTTTTTAGGTTCTAAGTGTATTTCAGTCATTTTAAAGTTTCTATGGGTATTTCTGTCATTTTTACGTGTATTACGGTCATTTTTTATGTTCTAAGGGTATTTCAGTCACTTTTTAGGTTACAAAGTAATTTCAGTTATTTTTTAGGTTTTAAGATCATTTAGGTCATTTTTTAGGTTCTACGAATATCTTGGACATTTGTTAGGTTTTAGGGTCATTTCAGTCATTTTATAAGTTTTAAGGATATTTTGGTCACCTTTTTTATTTTAAGGGTATCCTAGTAATTTGTGAGAGTTTCAGGGTATTTTGGTCACATGTGATATTGGCACTGCCTAATGGACCATCAAATGTGAAGGGGGGGGGGGGGGGAAGGAACCATTGAATGTGATAAAAGTACGGTTACATGTGATGTTGGCACTGCCTAATATAATGATGGAACTATCACTTGTAAGAAAAGAAATAAGGGTACAGCTGAATGAGGTAAAAGTGCAGTCATATGTGATGCTGGTACTGCCTAATGTGACAATGGAACCGTTAAATGTGAGAGAAAAAAATTAAAGTACCACCAAATGTTAGAAAAGTACAGTCAAATGTGATGTTAGTATTGCCTAATGTGATAATAGAATCATCAAATGTGAGAAAAAAAATAAGGGAACCACCGAATGTGTCAAAAGTACAATCACATGTGATGTTGGTACTGCACAATGTGAGGATGAAACCATCAGATGTGAGAAAAAAATAAGGGAACCACTAGATGTGAGAAAAGAATTGTCACATGTGATGTTGGAACTGTACAATGTGAGGATGAAATTGTTAAGTATGAAAAAAAATAAAGGAACCACCCAATGTGACAAAAGAACTGTCATATGTGATGTTGAAACCGCACAATGTGAGAATGGAACCGTCAAGTGTGAGAAAAAGGTAAGGGAACCACTCAATGTGACAAAAGAACTGTCATATGTGATATTAGAACCGCACAATGTGAGGATATAACCGTCAAATGTGAGGAAAAAAAAAGTAAGGGAACCACCAAATGTGAGAAAAAAACAGTCAAATGTGATGTTAGAACTACACAATGTGAAAATGGAACTGTCAAATCTGAGAAAAAAATAAGGGATCCATCAAATGTGAGAAAAGAATTGACACATCTGATGTTGGAACTACACAATGTGAGGATGAAACCATTAAGTGTGAGAAAAAAAGTAAGAGAACCACCCAATGTGAGAAAAAAACTGTCATATGTGATGTTGGAACTGCACAATGTGAGGATAGAACTGTCAAATGTGAGAAAAAAAATAAGGAAACCACCAAATGTGACAAAAGAACTGTTACATGTCATGTTGGAATTGCACAATGTGAGGATGAAACCGTCAAATGTGAGAAAAAGTAAGGGAACCATCAAATGTGAGAAAAGAACTGTTACATGTGATGTTGGAACTACACAATGTGAGGATAGAACCGTCAAATGTGAGAAAAAAGTAAACTATTGTAGCAAGTTACCTACTAGTGGGTACCGTGCCCCCTTTTTTTGGGGGGTATCGTAGAATTACTCGTTATATGATTAGTAAGTACAGTATGTTTTTTACTATGAGAGTATGAGTAAGTTTTTTTAATAGTTATTTTTATTTATATAAAAAAAGTTGTCGGAAAAGAATTTCAGATTTGACCCACGGGAGAAAGAAAAAAAAAAAAAAGTTAGTTTGTTATGTTAATAGGTAACATCAGGAGAATATATAATAGACTATAATTAGTTAATTACCAATGATTACATAATAAGATTTGATTTGAAACAAACTATATATCTAATACAACGTGGCAAACTAAATTAGATTTGTCACAAAAGGTAAATTATTTAAGTAGATAAAAAAAAAATTATATAATGCAACAATAGCATCCTATTGACAAATGTCACAGCAGAGTACCTAGTTAAACAATATAGCGTTCACAAATACGAAAACTTTTCACTACTCGCATGGTAGAGAAATTTATTGAGATGAAACACTTGAGATTTTTATTCGAGAGTGCTACAAATGTTGGCAATAATTTGCTTCTAGATTTCTTTATCACACCCTTTTAAAATGATGAAACACAAGTTGGTCCACTAGAATGACTATTACAAAAAGAGAGAAAGAGGGGAACAAAAATGTAAAGGACTTAAAAAAATAAATCATTTTTATTAAATTGATTTCAAATGAAGTTGAGATTAAAAAAAAAAAAAAAATTGGAAGAACACTTTGTACAAAATTAATTGAATTAGAAATTTAATGTGGGATACTTGACACAAAATTATGGTGAATTGACTTATAGACCAATTGATACTTCTTTTTTATTCCAATAAAAACGTTTAGGATTCAAATACATTCTAACTATATAATAATAAAAAAACAAAAACGAACCAAAAAAAAAAAAAAAAACTTAATCTGTTGGGGGCAGTAGTGAGCTATCATGGTGGTTATATGGTACTTTTAATCTAAATAAATGGATTATTAGCTTGCAAAGATTAGGCCACATAGATATTCTTTTTATTATGAATATATAAACCCAACCACATGACATCTTAAGTGTCCAAATTAAGTTTTAGAAAAAAATAGGATTACTTTACAAACTTTTAGGATTTGATTAATTGCTATGTAAACTCTAGGAATCAAATTAGAAAATGGGACAAATTTTAAATACCAAAATGGTGTTTTGCCATTAATTTTAGGCCTAAATGTAAAATCACCTCTTAGGGGTTGGGTCAAATGCAAAGACACCCCATGGGATTTCAACTCTTCCTTATAACTTCCAAAGGTTTTTATATCCACCAAATCAACCCCTAAGACTAACTTATGTTATCTCTTATGGATGGATATCATGTGACCATCACGTGACTAGTGACACGAATTAGTTGATGAGTCTTCTTAATATTATAACTTTTGTTGTTGAACTTGTGTTATATGTGTTGTTGTGAAGAATTAAATATTATTTGTTGGATTTTATTGAACCTGTTGGTGAAGATGTGAATCATGTGATGGTGTAAATTTAAATGAACAATTTTGAATTGATATTCTTTGAACTTTCGGTGAATTTGTCATACGGAGTTTTTTCATTTTTATTGCGCTATTTGTACGTCAACTTATTATTGGGAATACTCCCTAAAATGGAAAAGTGATAAAGAAATATATTTCACTTATTATTGGACAAATATCATGTGACCATCACGTGACCAGTGACGCAAATCAATTGATGAATCTTCTTAATGCAAGAACTTTTGTTATTGAACCTGTGTTATATGTGTTGTTGTGAAGAATCAAATGTTATTTGTTGGATGTTATTGAACCTATCAGTGAAGCTGTGATGATGTAAATTTAAGAATCTCTGTACGGTGAATTTGTCATATGAAGTTTTTTTTTTTAATTAATTAATTTATCATTGGAGCTGAACATCAACTTATTATTGGGAATATACTCTCTAAAATGGAAAAACCAATATAAAAAGAAAAAGAAAAAGAAAAAAAAGAAGAAGATGTAGTTCTAGAGACTATGCCAATTTACACCTATCATTGCACCGATCTGAGTAACTGACAATTTTGATGTGTTACTCCACGAGGTCGAGGAATATATTTCACTTATTATTGGGAATATTTTGTTTGGTATTCCATAATTATTTGTGACTTATTTGTTAAATGTGAGATAAAAAGATAAGAGTTATTTTATTTTCAAAAATGCTAGTTTTGTTGTTTTTTCTTTTTTTGAAATGAGAGTTTTTATTTTTTATTTTTGGGACAAGGTGAGACAAAGGCAATTTTTTTTTTTTTTTTTTTAAATGCCTTTTGCCAAACGGACTAGTCTTAAGCCTCCACACATTATCTTTTGTTTCTTTGCATTTTATTTTGTTTGGATGTCAAATTGGTAGCATTATCCAAAATCTAAAAAGTAAAATAAAAATGTATCATATAGTGATTGTAGGGTCACAATTTGTAGCCCAAACCTAAAAGGTATAAGATATGAGCCCAATGAGTCCGGTACAATGAATTTGTAGAGAGTGGGTGAGAGAGCTGGACTTTTTGCGAATGAGACAATGGCTAGTAAGGACTTGAAAGATAAACAAGCAAGAAAATACACTTAAAACTCGATGAAATGAATGTCCGATGAGATTAATTATGAATTGAACCAATATTTCTGGAAACTAACACAGTTTTTAGTGTTACAGTAATTCTTTTTCTTTTCTTTTTCCCTTTGTTTTCTCATCCCTCTCTTATGGGAGGTCTTTTACATTATATAGTTCCTTTCAGGCCATTCTGACCGTACACTTGTTAACCATTTGAGCATTCACTTGAGTACGTGTCCCATCAAACATATTTTTGGTTCTCTATGAGTGGTGGTAGCTGAGACTGCACTGTTCAGGGGTCTTCTCCATATAAATGCGGCCAGAAAAGTTGCTGCAGTGCATTTAATGCGATGGTAGCAGCTTTCCTTTTAGATATTTCTATGTTCTTATCACATTTGTACATGCTTGAGGTTCATCCTGATTGTTGGAACTACCTGGAAGGTCATCTGAATTACCTAAATGTGTGCTTGACCGATATTCAATATATCCGAGAAGAAGGTACTCCTCGGACTATGCCCCTCCATTCTTTACTTGCATGATTTTCAACTTTGGGGCCTCTCCCAATCGTTTGCTCCTCCTCGGACATATCCACATCCTCGAATAGGGCCCAAGGCTCAATACACAAATTTGGGCTCTTACCCCCATAGTGATTATATAACCAATATATTTTAGACCTACCTATATGTTTTTCATGGTACTATGGAGGACTTACACTTTTTGGTAGATACAATAGAATTTTAATTTATAGCGTCAAATTTCATAATAATTGTTCTTTATCATTAGGACAAAAAGGTTCAAATCCTAAATTTTATATTTGACCACAAAAGACTCTATTAATTCAGCTAACTAAAATTCACAATGAAGACTTATAGTTATACTTAGATGTACTTAACAATGTTATTATTCCCAAATAATTACCCTTATGCCTAATAAATAAACAAACAATCAAAGGAATATGAAAAATGATAATAATCCCATAAATATGTGGTATGGATAATAAAGTTAGTACATATTTAAGATAATTTTAATCTTATTACACTTTTTTTTTCCTAAGGTAGTAAGCTTGCGAGTGATCACTACAAAATGGGGGTTATAGTCGCGTTTTTAGGGTCTATAGCCGCGTTTTTTAAAACGTGGCTATAGCCCTCTTTTTTGTAGTGTGAAGACAACAATAATCCTAACACTTAGAAATATTTCAACATTAAATTAGTCTGTGAACAAAGATAAGATGGCTATGAAAATAATCCTGAAGCTAGTTGAAATAATGAAATGTACCAAAAACCAATGAAGGCTTGGCTTAGCTGGTAAGGCTCGGGCACTTCGTCTAACCCACCTAGGTTCAAGTCTCGCTGCTAGTAAGAGTCTATTGGTGGGCATCCATAAGGATTGACTGCATCCAAAAAAGATGGGCTTTAACCCAAGCGCCTTGCCCGGAGGCTGGCATAATTTAGCTAACCCCTATTTTCTTTCACTAAAAAAAGAAAAGAAAAAGAAATGTACCAAAATAAATGTTACTTTAAGAAGAAGGTAGAAGAATATGTATTTTATATATCACCTTTAACTTAAAAAAGAAATAAATTATGGGATGTCTAATTTGTAAAAAACATGTCAAGAATATTCTTTATATTTACTTTTTATTTTTATTAATAGTTTTTTTTAAATAAAACCTTTAATTTTGCATGAAAAAGTAACTGAGTTTATGGAGCTATAAACAAATAAAACGTAAAAACTCTATTTTAATAGTCTCACAGTAACTTGTACTTTTTGAAAGTATAAAAGAAAATAATTTTTGAGAGTAGGCAAAAGTTTTTTTCAAATGATTTTATATAAACAAAATGAAAGTCTTTAAAAATAAAAAAGAGTGTTCATTAAGTTTGTCCAACTAAAATAAACGAAAAATGTCTTTATCTAACATGCTATTAATGATTGAGCTTATTAAAAAAAATACATTAAAAACTTCAACCCAAAAAAGAAAGTAATAAAAAGGTATAAATACAGTTAATTTTTGAGAGAGATTTATTTAAAAAACTAGGATAACAATCATATGTACACGACATAATCAATCAATCAAATTATCCATTTATATACTCAAATAGGTTAAGATGGTAGTAATATAATATAAATACTAAAAATTAATTGAGTATAGCTTTTTAGGGAACCTATTAAGTAGACTCTCAAAAAAAGGGAACCTATTAAGTAAGATTAAGAATGTGGGATTTTGGATAAGTAAGATTAGTGAATTAATGAGAATAATAATGACATGGAAGAGAAGTTATAATTGCTCAATCGAACTGTAGAGGCTAATTAGCTGCGTTTTTACAGCGTGGCGATTTTTAAAATAAATACTGCAAATAAAATAAAATTAAAAATTAAAAAAAAAAAAAAAAACACGCGTAGCGGAAACGGTACCCAACGACTGTGGTCAAAAGGTCAATTAAAGGAGATGACACGTGGCGCAAAAGTGCTATGTTCAATAACGTGTAGGGCCTTTTTGTGGATAATAGCAAATCTTCCCATCACCACGCGCTTCCTTCCGAGTCGATCATGTGGGTCTTCTCACTCATCAATGCTTGCTAGTTTCACAAGCAATTTTCACTTTTTGATGAAGTGATCTATTGTGAGCTATGAAAAGAAAAAAAAAAGAAAGAAAAAAAGTAGGCATATGAAGTGTATATCGATCATAGTCAATCATTTCCGCATATAATGTAATAGGACAAATATGGGTAGAAAGTATCTATTGCTTACGGTCTATCGTTTCCGCATATTGCAAATTGGGTGTATTCCTAAATTATTCTTCTAGATTCACAAAAAAAAAAAATAGATTCACAATTTTTTTTTTACAAAACTTTTCACAATTCATGAGGTGACAAATTGTAAATGACAAATAAAAAAATTGAGATTTTATTGTGCCTTTAGAATTTCTCACACTATTAATACACACAATTGGACACATCTAATTTTCTAATTTATAAGTAGTGGCAACTTCAAAAATTTTGTTCAGGGGTCATTAAAAAACTTAATTTAAACAGAATTTTAATGAAAAGAGATTTAGAATATATTGACTTATCTACAAAAATAAAAATACACAAATACAAGAAGTTTTAGTGTTTTACAATTTCTTTCTATGAATTTTCATTATTTCGAAATTGTTACATCCTAGTTCATTATCAATTGTCAATGTGGATAGATGTAACCATTTTATTTTATTAAGCTGGTATAAAATTTTTATTTTTATGCAGTTGTCATTATTTATTTGTCATTATTTTAATAATAATATTTTAAACTAATTGATAAAACTCAACCTATTGGCACGATATTAATTATTGACCCACACAACCACACTCATCCATATATAAATAATATACTAATTGTCTACTTAATCAATTAAATGCTTAAACAATCACTATTTTTTTTCTTGAATCATTGACTTTATAACAAAAAAGTTATTATAACATGATAACAATACTCACACATGTAACAAAACTTTTATATTTCCTAATTATTAAATTATATAAAGTTATATTATATTTATACTATACACACGCACACATTCACGCACATCACAATTCACACAAATAACATAATAATAATAATAATAATAATAATAACACATGGTCATTAGATACACACGCACACATATAATATAAATTTTATAATAAAGAGAGAGACACTCATAACTCACAAACACCCATTATTTATTATTAGATTTGGAGATATCAAGATAGTCAAATAAAGAAAAGAGATAAGATAAGATTAATGAAAATGAGATCGAAGATCAAATCAAAGAGAGAGAGAGTGTGTGTGATTTGTGTTGTTACTTGGTTTTGGGTTGTTGATCTATGATTAGGGTGTGCAAAACTATTTTCAAAGGTAAATTAAACTAGTAAAAAAAATTATATATATATATATATATATAAAGTCAGGGATTCATTTGAACCCCCTAAATAGCAGCTAGTGTTGCGTCGCCACCCTTGCTTGTAAGTGATGGAAAAAGAATGGTGGACTGATGTAAAAAATTAGAGGTGTCAAAAAAATCATTTAGATTGGACTAATTGACCAAATTGGACTGAAAATTTGGTCTAATTCGATCTTTTGAGGGATTTGGTCAGTCCCAGATCTCCATTTTAAAAAATTTTGGGCTTCGATCCTAATTCTAGTTTTGCAAAAAAATCGATCAAGCTGGACCAATTCTATATCCATATAAATATAACCTATCTCCCCAGTTCTTTCCTTTCATTTTATTCTAATACAATTGAGCATATACTTGGTGTGTGTTTTTTTATTCTTTATTTTAAATTTTATTATTTTTCTTATAACCAAAATTATTTGCAAAAGCCCAAAAAAATTGGTAGCCTAATAGTGCGCGGCCTAGGATTGTAATCCGAACTAAACTGACCAAGATCAATTAAGATTGATCACTTATTCAATCAGGTTTAGTATAGCTTTTATAGAATCGCACAAAAAATGCAAAATTCAAACTAGACTGGACTATTTACACCCTTTATAAAAAAAAATGGTTGGTAAAAAGTGTTTACTACTTACAATCGACAACTTCATTATATTGTGAAAATGAATTTGTCTATAAAATCATTCTCAATTTCACAATATAATAAAATAGTTTATTGTGAGTGATGAATAAAAAGTAGTGAGTCTACTAAAAATTTGCGAGAAATGGCCGGCTCACAAAGTCATATTGACCACTTTTGCATGTGAAATCCCTAAATTTATGAGGAAGTCGAAGAACCCAACTTTTGTACTACCACTTTTACCACAATTACGACGCGGTAAAGAAGAAAAAATTGTGGATCTATTTGAGAATAGTTGTTTACCAAGTTGTGGCGAACGGTGCGGTCCTAGAAGAGCGCTAATATTTATATGTTGTCTCATTGCCACGTGGTGGAAAATTAAGCACTAACATACAGCGCGTGACATCACGCGCAGCACATAGCCCTTGACTGAAACCAAAAATATAAAAAAATATTAAAAATTTTACATAGATAAGGACCAGTTAAACGGAACTCTCCATTTAAAGCCCCCACTGCCTCCGCAGAAGTTACCATTGTAAAACCCAAACAATAATAAAGAAGGAAACCCAAAAAAAAAACATTTTTTTAGGGTTTGGGAAACTAAGAAGAACTTTCTAGGCAAAACCCCAGAAAGCCATGACTGACCATTTGGTCGTCGAGGCTCATAACCTTAATCCTAACAACAATTTCTCGTCTGAATTCGATTCTCTTCCAATTCCTCCTATGGATTCTCTGTTCTTCGAAAACAATACCCAAAACATCAATAATTCCGAAACCTTTGATTCGGATCTCGGGTTTGGATTCGGATTCGACGACAATTCGAATTTCGAGCTTACTTTCGACGATATCGACGATTTCTACCTTCCTTCGGAGAATGAAGAGTTTATCATCTCTGAGCACTGCCTCGATTCGGTTCAGCTGGGTCTTGAAGAACCGGTCCAATCTCAACCGGTTCAGGTCTCGGATTCCATTTCGGGTTCTTCTGGGGTTTCGACCGATCATGTGGGTTCTGACGTTTCGAAATTCCTGAACTTCTCGGGTTCGGGATCGGCCGAGTCCGATTATGGCGATGCCCCAGCTAGGGTTTTGAATTTCCCTTCTCCCGAATCGGGCCGGTCGGAAAGCGGCGGTGGCGGGTCGGTTTCGTCGCAGGGATCGGGGAACGGGCCGCGGTCTCCGAATGTGATCGTTGTTGATCAGATGATCAAGGTGGAGGAGGAAACGGCGTCGAAGAATTGCGTCTCGAAGAGGAAGAAAGAGCACGTGGAAGAAGGATTCGCCGCGGATTCGAGGACCCCCAAGTACCGGAGATCGTCGGAGACTGTGGCGGATTCGGTGAGTTTCGAGGCGGCGCCGGCGAACGAAGACGAGGATAAGAGGAAGGCGAGGCTTATGAGGAATCGAGAGAGCGCCCAGTTGTCGAGGCAGAGGAAGAAGCATTATGTGGAGGAGTTGGAAGATAAGGTAAGGAGTATGCACTCTACAATTGCTGAATTGAATAGTAAGATTTCGTATTTTATGGCCGAAAACGCCACATTGCGCCAGCAATTGAGTGGCAATGTGCAGCCACCGCCGCCCCACTCGGGTATGTACCCACATCCCGCCGCAATGGCGCCCATGGGGTACCCGTGGATGCCGCCTTGCGCCCCATATGTTGTTAAACAACAAGGGTCTCAAGTTCCTTTGGTTCCGATACCGAGGCTGAAACCACAGCAGCCTGTACCGGCGCCTAAGGCGAAGAAGTCGGAGAGTAGGAAGAGTGAGGGGAAAACTAAGAAGGTTGCCAGTGTTAGCTTCCTGGGTTTGTTGTTTTTCGTCATGCTTTTTGGTGGGTTGGTTCCTTTTGTCAATGTTAGGTATGGAGGAATAGGGGACAAAGTTCCTGGAGGGGTTGGTTATGTTAGTGATAGGTTCTATGATCGACAACTTGGGAGGGTTTTGAGTGTTAACGAATATTCAAATGGGTCTGGAGGAAGTGTAGGAGGTGGATTTTCTAGTGGGGAATTTGATAGTCCTAACAGAGTAAATTATGTGAGAGGACGTGTACGAATCGAAGAGTGTGAACGGAAAGGACAAGGGTCGCAACCTTTACCAGGTTCAGATGAATCTATTCGTTTTGGCAACGGTAGTGAGCCTCTTGTTGCGTCTTTATATGTGCCGAGGAATGATAAGCTTGTGAAGATTGATGGGAACTTGATAATTCACTCTGTTCTTGCCAGTGAGAAAGCTATGGCATCTCAGGCTGAACCTGAAAAGAAAGACAATAAAGAAACTGGTCTGGCAATTCATAGGGATTTGGCTCAGGCATTGGCAATTCCAGAAGTTGGAGGGAATAGAGGGAGACATTCTCATGTATACAGAAATCCTACAGGAGGGCAAAAGGCTCTTGCCTCTGGTTCAGCTGATACTCTGAAGGACAATTTGAAGTCGACTCCAGCTGATGGTAAGCTGCAACAGTGGTTCCGTGAAGGTCTTGCAGGTAATAATTTTTCTGCTCTCACTTTGCCAATAATTCTTGTTTGCGTATATATTAGGGTGCTTACTGATATGTTCTATGCTTTGAATAGCTTATATGTCATGATTTAATGGCGAGCTACTGGTTCTCCACTGGCTGAAATAGACCTCTTTGTGTTTAGTCTTGGTTTTGATGACAGGCCTTGAAGTTAAACCTTGTTGGCAGTGTATGACTTAAGACTTTTGGAATTGAGGAAATTACCCCTAAAGTGTATTGGAGTGGAACATTTGATTTCTTATTTTTGACATTGCACAAATATTGCGAAAGTCCAACAAAACATATTTTGTGTCTTGACATGAAGCGCTTATCTTGTCATCTTTATTTTTGAGAAGTGACATTAGGTCCATACCTCACATGCTTTCTAATTTCAGGAATTCATAGAATATGGTGTCCTGCTATTCCTCCATATCACCGACCTTTTTTGGCCTACTTTATTGATGTTTGTTTGTCTGACCTTATGATTAAGAGTGAAGTACATTAATCTCAACCATTGATTGAGATTAATGTACCCATATATATAGTGTACCCATTTAGTTGGAATTATTAGGGAATATTTACATGCAGGCCCAGAGCCTAAAATGGGGCAACATTTAATTTAGTGAGTGCACCAATACTAGCCTCTGATGCACCTAAACTTCGTGCTCCTGACATTCTGACTTTCAAATCATATATTTCATATACTGTCTTACTAGTAGGTCTGTTCTGTTGCAAGAGAATGATTAACTGTTTTCACCTTCTCATTCAAGAGAGCATTTGCCTGTACATTTTGGCTGCCATTTCTGGGGGTTCTGTGCTGGGCTGCAAGTTGGGTTGATGGTGACAGTTTATCTCATGTTTTCAGTGTCCATGCATGTTCTCCTCACTAAAACTGGATTTGAAATTTGGCAATCTGTTATGCTTGGAACTCATCAAAAATACTTTGTTAAATACTTATGGTTCTTTTCCTTTTACAGGTCCAATGTTGAGTTCTGGCATGTGCACTGAGGTGTTCCAGTTTGATGCCTCTCCAGCTTCTGCTCCAGGAGCTATAATTCCGGCATCCTCAGTTTCCAATGTTCCTGCAAAACACCTTAAGAATGCTACTCGCCTTAGCAAGGGGAGGAATAGAAGGATCCTCAATCGTCTTCCAATTCCTGTGGCTGGATCCAATTATAACATTACTGAAGAGCACGTGAGAAATAGTTCTCAGAAGGAAAGCTTTCAAGGTAATAAATCTTCTTCTATGATTGTTTCTGTGCTTGTTGATCCCAGAGAAGCTGGAGATAGTGAGGTTGATGGCATGATCAGACCAAAGTCGCTTTCGCGGATTTTTGTAGTTGTTCTTATGGACAGTGTGAAGTATGTCACTTACTCTTGTGTGCTTCCACGGTCTGGTCTCATCTAGTGACAAAGAGGAAAGTAGATTCTGGTGATATGGAATAACAGCAGCATCCAACTCTAGCTCCCAGTTTTGTATATAACAGATAATAAGCAGCTTTAATAGCTTTCTTAGCCTTTAGATGTACTCTAAATTACCTAAACTTCCGTTAACTTCGGCTTGTTAGGATATACCATAATGTTCTTTGGTTGAGATGTAGAACATTAGCCCTGAGGTTTCTTCAAATGGATGTGCGGCTGTTGTTCTCTCTCTAGTGTCTAGTGCTATACTCTGTAGCATGTCATAATGTTGTACTGATTGCAGACATTTGACTAAATATATGAAATTGTAATAACTTATTTGGTGTATTCTTATATTAAAAGTTCAATCTAGATGAATGGTGTTTATCACTGTCGATCAGACTTGACAACATGCTTTCTTTGTATTGGTAAGAAGAGGGTCATGATTCTAAAGCTGGATGGTTTCTTGAGAGGAAATTAAAGTTGTTCTTTTGGTAAAAGGGTCTTAAAAAAGGGTAAAAATTGGTTTTGAAATAGGTTTCAAAAATGTTTTTGAATAATTTTTAAATGTGAAAAGGGAAGCTAAGAGCCTTATAGCTTGTTTGGGAGGAGGGAGGGAAATGAATGAAATGAAAAAGAATAGAAAGAATAATTTTAGAATATTCATTTTCTTTTCTTGTTTGGGAGTTTTTAATAGAGGGAATGAAAAATCTATTTTCTTGTTTGAGAGTTTAAGTGGGAGGGAATGAAAATATGGAATGAATGTATTCTCTCACTCATTTCATTCCCTTCCATCCATTCTTCTCTATTATGTGGAAACCTTAAATTTTCATTCTTCCCAAAATTGAGAGGAAATAAAGATGAATAAAATTAGATTTAATGATTTTTTTTTTTTTTTACTAAAACTTTCAAAATTCCTTTATATATTTAGTCATTTGTTTTAAAATATGAGTCTAATAGTAATATTGTTATAAAATGACAACACTTATCATCTATTTTTCTCTATTTCCTTATTTTAAAACAATAAAAAAAGGTTACTTAATTTACTCATTTCTATTCTCTTATTTTAAAATAATCAAACAAGGTAATTTATTTCATTACATTCAATTCATTTCCATTACTTAATTTCATCAATTCCTTTATAAAATGAAGTGTTAATAGTTCAATTAATACCTTTGATGTTGCCAACGAAGATGTCCATATTTAAATATTCCCTCTTCCAACTATCGAATTATTTAAAAAAAAAAAAAAGGTTAAAGGAGACAATATTTATTTATGTGGCAAATGTATCTTTGCTTCAAGCATTAATTAAAAATACAAAACCTGATCTTGAAAACACAAACAGTTTTTGATATTTGCATAATAAATTTGAGTAACCATTTTTAAGTCTGGTTTTTGGGGAAAAAAAAAAAACCGTTTTTAAAATTTCCAACCAAATAATCATTTAAGTTGCATAAAAACAAGTTGTGTGAATTTAATCCATTCCCTAATTCTACGTGAACATGAAGAGATGATAATAATTTGACCTCCTTTTTATTATTTTTTATTATTTATATTGAGGTAGGGAAATAGAATCCTCCCATTTCAGTGGTTATATATTTCTTTTAAGAGAAGTACTATAGTCATAATATTTTCACAACAAATCAAGGTAGTAAGTTGTTATTGGTTCTAATTTAAATCTACAATTTAAATTACTTTGTTGCCCACTCGTAACAATCAATAACCTGTCTCTTATGATTTATAATAAAAATGTTGTGAAAATATTATGAACATAGTAATTTTTTTCTTTTAAAGATGGATTAATGGCATAAAAAGTCTAGGCCACATAGATATTCTTTAAAAAAAAAAAAAAAAAAAAAAAAAAAAGGTTGTCCCTTGCTCTCTAGCAGTCATCTCTTGCTCAACTGCTCAAGCGACCCACTGCAACACCTGCAACCCATCTCTCTCTGGTTGCCTTTTTTCAATTTTCATATATATATATATATTCTTTTTTTTCAGTGGATTTTGATTAATAGCGGATTTTGGTATTCTAGATTTGTTTGTATTGTGAATTTTGTGGGATTATAGTGTTGGTTGGTGAATTTTGTGTTAATAAAATTTGTGATTTCAAAGCATTTTCATCACCCATTAAACACATGAAACATAGTAAGAAAATTTTGTTTTCCAGAAAATAATTTTAGTTAAATATTTTACACAAAATATTTTACATCTATACATCTCCTTTTCTCTGAGAGAAATTTGAGAACTAATCCAAGGGGAATTGCAGAGTTGTGGGGAGACGCATATAGAGTTGGGGCGGGGGAAATATATATCTGGTTCCACCTTTAGCCTTCATCGTGGCCATTTGACCCTACAGATTTTTGTAGGGTTAAATGGCCTTATGGTCTCATTTATGTAGCGATCGATAAAACTATCAACATGTATTATTTAAATAATTCATATGACTTAATGAAAAAATCATGTAGATTGTTTTATCAATCACCATGTAGTAGATTAGAGAAATTTGAGGAAAACTTTTTCCTCCAAAGTTGGAGGTAAACTTTTTCCTCAGATGTTTGTTTCATAGTCCTTTTCCTTGTGTATTAAAGAGTTCACCAATAATTCTCTGAATTATCCATTTCCCACATATCTTGCTTGAATGTGCACTGTGCAGAATCTTGCTTATGAAGCAATGCACAGAGTCCACATAGAATTGGTTGACCCTAGTTGGGGAATAAAATTGATACAATGGATGCCAATAAAAAGAGGTAGAAGTTTGACATCACGTTGTAACAAGCCAAGTCACTCGGGGTTCTTGGTTCCTAGATTTCTTCAGTAGTACACAGTACACACCATGTTGTAGTTTGATTGAAGTATTCAAATTAGCAACTACAAGAAGATACTTTCAATCATCTGAAAAATGGGCTCTGTGCAAACTCAATCATCCATAGCAACACTAATCCAAATGTTTGCTAAAATTTGGTCTCTGGTATCAACCTTCCAACATCAAAGAACCGCAAAAATTCAACAATTGATGACACGCTTTCGGCTTTAGTGATTTGTACATTTGAAAGTCAAAAAGTAACAAATTGAAGAGAGAGCTACACCTGAAAGGAATCAAGCATGGCTTTTAGAGTTTTCTCAGATGCTTTCCACTGTTTATCGTTTGCGCTAGCTACAAATAAGACGACGGTGTTCCCCTTTGCTGTTGCCTTCGCAAGATTATGTGAACCCGTCAAAGCAAAAGGAGTCTCAAGCACATATTTGTAATACTGGACATCAAAGTATGGAAAGTTGTTAAAAGAAGTATTTTAATAGAAATTTAAGTGATGTAACATTAACAAAAGTTACAGAGAGTGCGTATTGAACAATAGCCATCACACACATTGCTTTTTTCTAATTCACAATTAATTTTCACAAAGTAAATTCAAACAAACATCTAGATTAAAGAAATGAAATATACTTGCTTATATCCAAGCGTTTGTTGGATAAATCACTATTGATTTAAGAAGCAATAAGTTTTAGCAGCCATTGTAACATATGAAAATGATGTAGGACACAATTTACTATTTAATTATTGTAATTTATTATTTTTGGTAGTTTTATGTAAAAAAAAACGTTATTTTAGGTTTAGGTGATTTATTTCCTTGTTTTTAGGTGCATTTAATGCTTTTTAGGTCAAATTTGATTCCTGTTATGGTTAGGTATCAATTAGGAGTTATTTTAGATTATATTTTATTGTCTGTCAAGTTTTAAGAGCCCTTGTCAATAAAAATTCAGACGTGTGTCTATTGTGTTCTCTGGTGGATTCCAGACCTATCACCTTGTGGATTCAAAGAACCCCCCGTAAATTCGAGATTTACTACCCAGGAACTAACAGTTTAGTTTCTGTCCATCAAGATAGCATCGTGTGTGCTTTTCTTCAGGCTTTCGCGACATCAGTTGGTATCAGAGCCCTTGGTCTGATTGCTAACCGGCGAGACGGTAACCACCACCACAACAACGACGAATAACTTAGCGAGTATTACGTGACGTACAACAAGCACTTACAAATATCTATGCTAGGATGGCGCCGTTGAAGAATGGAAACAATAGGGATAACTGCAGCGGAGACATAACTCACGGGCAACCTATTGGTAAGCAAATTTCATATAGACCTTATAAGAAAATTGCAAGTTTTAATGGTTATTTTTTAAAAGAAGATTTTCTTGATTGGTTACTTGATCTAGAGGATTTATTTGACTATGAGAATATTTGTTATGAGAGAAAAGTTGGACTTGCTTTGTATAAAGTTGGTGGGAACGAGTATAATCTGATAGAATCCGACTAGGTAAAGACAAAATTCGTTCATGACCAAGGATGAAAAAGATGCTTGCTATCAAATTTTATCATTTGGATTGTGAAGAAATCTTGTCGTATATAATACAAGATTATTATTGGCCAAGAAGTTCATACTTGAATTATTTTGAAGAGCCAAATATTCCACCGTTAAAGGAAGAATTGAATATAGACGAAAATATAGAGATTTATGAGGAAATTAATGAAGGCCTTGTTATAGAAGAAGAACCTAAAATCAAGATTGTGGAGGAGATTAATGAAGACCCCATTATAGAGAAAGATCTCGAGGTTAAGATAGTAGAGACTATTAAAGAAGAAATTATAGAGGAAGTTGTCAACGATCTCGATGAAATCAAGTTAGATGATTGCAACATTCAAACTTCTATTATTTTATTGGGAGACACTGAAACAAAGTTTATTGATTTTATTGGGGTGGAAAGATTTGATTTGATCATTGACTCCTATTTGGTGAATATTGTCAATTACATGAAGATCAAGGGAGAAGAAGTTCAAGTTGCCCAATTAATGACTTTCAAGTTTGGCAAGAAGACAAAGAAGATGAAGTATTCAAAGTATTTGTTCTCTTGGCATGGGAGATTTCAGATTTCAAAGATGAACTCGAGGACGAGTTTGTTTCAAGTGGAGGGGTCTGATGTAGGACACAATTTACTATTTAATTATTGTAATTTATTATTTTTGGTATTTTTATGTAAAAAAACGTTATTTTAGGTTTAGGTGATTTATTTCCTTGTTTTTAGGTGCATTTAATGCTTTTTAGGTCAAATTTGATTCCTGTTATGGTTAGGTATCAATTAGGAGTTATTTTAGATTATATTTTCTTGTCTGTCAAGTTTTAAGGAGCCCTTAAATAGGCTCCTAAGTCTGTAAACGTTTTTCATAGTTTATTATCAATAAAAATTCAGACTTGTGTGAGTTTTACTACCCAGGAACTAACAGTGTGTGTGCTTTTCTTCAGGCTTCCGCGACATCAGAAAATGAGACAAACACCTTCAAATTTCTTTAAAAATTTTCAAGTGACTCACTATTCTCAATCATTAGCCTCTCTCGACATATCATTTTCCACAAATTTCACAAAATAATCTCTAGTTTTTTTTTCTTCTCTCATTGTCAACATGTGTTGGAGACTACATGTCTAACATCCTTGCCCAAATATATGTTATGAAAAAGTAAAGCAAGTTTCATGCATAAGCAAGCCTCACAGCAATATGAATCAGTAGTAATACTGGCAATGTTACTATATTCATCTGATAAAATATTTGCACATGCTCCAGTGTCCCTTTAAACTGGAACAAATCCTGATTCAATTCCTCTGGTTTTTCTACCGTTTGGAACACACACAACCAAATAGTGCTTATCTGTGTCCTATTTCTAGTTTCTTTTCCTACTTGCAAGCAAAAAGAAAAGAATGAGAACTGACCATAAATGACAACAGAAAAATTACGATAGAGAATCATATGGTAAGTAATGTAGTAAAGAGTTGTACCGTTTGATCACCAAGCTTTTCAACTGATGTCTCAAGGAGTTCATCTGGATCATATGAATTTCCAGTAACAAAAGGGCCAAGAGAAGCAATGAGCTTCTCAGGGCTCCCAATTTCTTCAATTGATGAATTGGGTTTA
Organism: Quercus aquifolioides; assembly: GCA_019022515.1. Classification (NCBI taxonomy): domain Eukaryota; kingdom Viridiplantae; phylum Streptophyta; class Magnoliopsida; order Fagales; family Fagaceae; genus Quercus; species Quercus aquifolioides. The sequence continues at coordinate 16,169,412 of CM032325.1, read as the reverse complement.
TTGGTCAAGCGTATCAAAGGTGAAGCCACTACCTGGACTTTTCCTTGTTTTTCATCTTCGAATTTCACCTCTACCCAAGGCTCTGCACATTTTGGCTGGCAGTAATTACCAGATAATATATTTGCTATTCGCAATTGCTTCCAAGTTGGTGGGAGGATGAACTGGTAGGGCTGCACATTTCCTGCAAAGAACTAAATCTCAAGTATCATTAGCATATACAAAAAAGAGAAAAGAAAAAAAAAACAGAATAATTATAAAACAATGCTAGAGAAATATTGGATTATTAATTTATTTAGAGGGTATATTTATTGTTGGTAATAGAGAATATTAGAATCTAGATTCTAAAATCTATTTCATTGTGTAACTCTGAATTGTCTAGTTAAAAATGAATCGCAGCAACAGCATTTGATATACACATTATGGTATACGTTGTTCATTACATAATTGATTATGTATTTGGTCAAATTATTTTTAGTTTTCAAGTAATACTTATCAACAAAGTGATGTTTCAGTCAGTTGATGGTGACGACAACAATGGAAACAAGCAAAGCCTCAACTATGGTTGCAGGATTTGAGGCCTTAGGAAGGTGGAATATAGCAGTGGTAAAGGCATTGTAGTTGTGACCAGCCTAATAGCAGTGGTAAAGGCAGCAAAGATGATCAGAATGCTGCTGGTATTTGGAACTATAGCAGTATGGTTTTGGCAATCGTTATTGTGGGATGGATGGTGTTGGTAATAATTACGTGGCTGTTACAGAATTGTCATTGCTCTACTGGTCATAACAAGAGTCGGAGTGTGCTGGAAAAGCTGATGTTGCTGGCCATGGTGCAGAAATTCAACACTGGTAGTTGCAAATGAAGCACAAAAATGTCTTATAATTAACCAAATTGGGGGGTAAGACTGTCTACCAATCACCTCTCCCAAACCCCGCAAAAGTGGGAGTCTAGTGCTCTGGGTATGATCTTTTTGTTAGTATTAACCAAAAGCCAAAAAAAAGAGGTTTATCATTCCTCTCATTTAGTGGTAGCATGTTTGGCAAATATTAAAGGTTAACATGTATGCTAGTGGGACAACAATTATCATGTTCCCTTAATCCTCAATACTTTATTCTGATGCTATTGTGATGCAAGGTGAAGGGACAATACTACTTATAGTTCAATAATTTAGCAACTTCTCTAATGATAGACACTGGCTGTTGTGAAAGAAACTAAATAAGAGTCTCAGTGCTAATAGCAAAACTGTGATGTTTGGGAGTCTTTAGATGCTTATAGAAAATTCCAGGGCAAATATGTTGCATTTTCATTGATTATAGGGACAACTTCTTTATGCAGAATGCTTCAATCGATTTCCTGATCTCAGGCTTCGTCTGACTTGTTAGTAAACAATTTCAGGAATCAAAGGTAGCAATGGACTCCCAACACATAATTATGTCAAATGCTCAAATCCACTTCATTCATTCTGTGATCAAGAATTCCAGATCAGTTGATACGTCGAGGAAATGCAATGAGTTGCCTTTTCAGTCCACATTCACAATGTCAGTCCCCCCTAAATTTCATGGATTTGCTTGACTTCCTATTCCTATCACTGTATAATCCTTCTAAACCTAAACATCCCTAAGTTTCATGGATTTGCTAAGTCGATTTCTTTTTCCCGGGTATAAAACATGGAACACCCATTTACAATTTGAATACAAACACAACATTATCCATTAAGAATCCATGTGTGTGCCTCTATAAGCTGAATCAATAAAATTCTAAACCCTTTTGATTCTTCCTTCTTCATGTTTCAAACCCAATTGAACTTTCAAAAAACAAATCGCAAAAACTACAAAGGTATCAAAACCTTGACCAATCACCATACTACTCGTAACGCAAGCAATTAGTAGATACCAGAAAATCCATGTAATTGCTATAGGTATTGATGAATTACCATTTGTCCTGAAAACTGAAATTGATAAGAAAATGGTTTTACTTTTATCATTTAACCAATTTAAACCTTCCTTTATAGGATAGAATGAATCCACAGACACTAATCGAAACCTTCAAACCCAATTTTTTCATATAAATACGCAAACATAATGATGGAATATTAGATATTGTAGCTCTAGGTGGATAATGTAATGGTGAGGGGAGGTGGGGTTTGAACCAATATTAAAGATGTCATTACTACTGATGAGCCATCACAATATAAATGAATACAAATCCTCTGTTGTATCTCAATGATATATACAGCATTATTCTCAGTTTTCTAGGACACATATATAGTCAAAAAAGAAAAGAATGAAAGGGTGTAGGTACCTGCGCGAAGAGCCGGGGTGTCTTTGGAAGAGGCTTTGAAGAGAACAAAAGAAGGGTCAGAAGGCAAAGTGGGGAGGTAAGAACCCACCTCCACTTCTTTAGCTGCAAAAGAAGGAGGCGCTTTGAGAAGAGGGAGCACTGCACCAGCTGCTGCTGCTGTTAGGCCTTTAAGCAGTACTTCTCTTCTGAGACTGAGAGTGAGAGAGTTCTGACTTATCTGCTGAGAAAAACTGGCTGCATTATGGGCTTTGAAGTGAAGCTGTGGAGGTTTTGGAGTACTGGTTGAGGTTGAAGCTGAGGATATGGGACTGGGAAAGCGTGGAACTGTAGAAGTAGTTGCCATTATTAGTCAGTGTTTTTTTTTTTAGGGTGGGATGAGATAACGAGATGGATTTGGCATTGGTTCCCTCCCGCACTCTTAATATAGTCTTATCCATGTTGGATGATGGTAACGAGAGAGAGAGAGAGCTGATGATGACTTTGTGATTTTGTATGGTATTGTATATTTGTATAGCCCAAGGCCCAAGGGATATTTCATTTGTTAATGGGGTTGGGCCTAAAGCTGGCAGTGTAGTAGTTTTTTACATGAGGTCTAGCCTGAAGGCCCTAGAAATTTAAAATAGTGATTTAGATTTTAGAGTGATGAGTGTAGTAATTTATATATGGGGCTTAGCTTGAGGGTCTAAGAATATTTCTATATTTTCTGTTTTGATAATTCAATATTTACAACAAGAAAGGGGGATTTTAAATCTTGAATGTCATGAATATTTCAAGAGGTGCCAACTAGTTGAATTACAAGGCTCTTAGCTAAAATTTCTATCTTTTTTTTATAATTAAAATATACCCAAAAAATATTTAGTAGCAATTTTAGACACTAATAAACCAAACTATCAAGCCCATTGTTTTGGGCTAAAATGGGCAAACAAATTTTTTTTTTATTTCCTTTGTAATTTAAATTGTATAGAGTATAGACTATAGAGCACAATTCATTAACCTAAGATTGATCACTCGCCTGTAACCAACCTACCCTCTCGAAGCATTGACAAATCCAATTTCAACCAACCATTCGATAGATAGCGGGTCATAGACCCATTCATTCAATTTGAGAAAGTTGTTTGCGTTTCTAAAAACTAGAAAACTGTTTTTAAATTGGGAATGGAATGCCAATTGGATTTTATTCCTTGCCTTCCTATTGACCCTCAAAAAAGGTAATTGAAAGAATTTTCTTTTAAAATTCTTTCATTTCATTTCATCATCTCTCATTTCTCTCTCCCAAACAAAATGTTACTTTTTAGCTTTAGCAATTAGCAAAAAACTAAACAAGTTGATGCCAATGTACAAAACATTTTTTTTTTAAGCGAATAAAAAAAAATTGTTTGAAAATAATATTGTGATTTAAAAATGAAACATAATTCTTTCAGTTTTTTTTTTTCAAAATATAAAAATTTAATAAAACTTGTTTTGAAAGGAGAAAATACTCAAAGCCTACTTAATAGAATTTCAATGACAACCACCAAAATCTCACCACATCCATGAGAATCTAAACACCCAAAAAAGCACTAAGTGCATTCACATTTGGATTTGAAAAAAAAAAAATCTCTATTTTATTTTACACTACCAAGTTTTCACTTTTTTATTTACAAAAACCTACATCACATTCTCTATTCTGTAATATATTCCATTAAAATAATATGTTTTCTACACATACCAACAACAACAACAACAACAACAACAATTGGACTGAAGAAAAAAAAAAAGTTCGAGACATCACAACCATTCACTACTGCCATTGCCACCAAAACCCAAAACCAAACCCAACCTTGACCCAACAACACCCACACCCACGCTAACAACCAAAGACCACAAAGCCTTAGCAACCCCAACCCTAAGTGGCTATGGTCCACCAGATAAAAAAAACCACCACAATAACCCGCATCAGCAACCCACCATAACCAAGCCGACAACAATGAACCACCACAACAAACTGAAGTTGACAATCACAAATAACATGCAACAACATTGGATAGAAAAAATTCCAAATCTAATAAACCCATACACAATATCACCACAGCCAAGTTGTGATTAGGGGGCCATACCTATTGGGTAATGGATACCTAGACTGACCTGACCTGATAATTGCGGGTATTACCCTACCCGATTAGGGTCTAGATATCAAGTACGAGTTTTTACCCATATCCAAATTTAGCGGATCAGGTATGGGTATTACCTAACTTGCCTTTAATATATATATATATATATGTGTGTGTGTGTGTATGTGTGTGTGTATAATTTTTTATTTTATTTAAAAAAAAGGTTGTATTATTGAGTGGATAAAAAAAAACTTTAATCAAATAAATTAATTAATTAACCTCTTTTTAAATAGAGAAAAAAAAATACAAGAACCAATCTGCTTGTATCAGTTTCTTCACACAAAAAGCTACTACATTCTATCAAGAAATAAAAAATGAAAATTTCTAATTTCCTTTGCAATTTCCACGAAATAATATTAATATAGTACTATTATTATACATTGCAGTAGTAAACAAATTTTCTCTATATATAGGCTAAAAATTAATGATTTTTTTTTTTTTTTTTTTGCCTCTTCTTCCAATGATAGATAGGATATAGCTATTCTTAATTTAAAATGAAGAAATTGTTGCAATAAATTGATACCAATTATTTTTGCAATCTATTTATCATTGCAATAATTTAATATTATTTCTTTTACAATCTATTGCAATGACAAATACGAAAAATCAACAAATATATCATTGCAATAACCTAATATTAGTTATTTCATAATCTATAGCAATGACAAAATGAAGTAATTATCTATTACAAAAGTAACAATATTGTAAGGTATTGTATTTAACTTTTGCCTTTACTTATATTGCACTTCTGTTATTTATAAAACACTCATATGTGTGCCTACTCATATAAGCGCTTGTATAATAGAAGATTGAGTATCATGTTTTAGACTTTATCCCATCAAGCTCAAAATTTACTCACACCAGTCTATGCAAAGTTGTATGAAAATACATGGTTACTACAAACAACTATGTAAATTTAAATTGACACTATTTATTTTAGGTTTTATTTTTATTTTTTTTATTTTTTTTATATAAATTTACATATTCCTAGAATGAAGAAAAAAAGTGAATGATGGTTGTTGTGTATAAAGAAAGAGAAAAAAAATTAAAAAAGTTTATACTTTAATGAAATGTTGTGTAAATAGATAATTTGAATCAACTGATGTGGGGTGTTTTAAAAAGTGAGTATGTAAAATAAAAAAAAGTAGGTTTTTATGCTAAAATAAACAGAAATTTTTACACAAGTGATACAAATACTCTAAAATACAATTTCTTGAATGCTTTTACATGTATCAATATACTGAGAATTCCTTCTCAATTCTAACAAAAGCAATGTTGATGTTCATTATTAAGTACCCGTTTGGGTACTGCGTTTGCGTCCACGTCTGGACGCAAAACGCGTTTCATCTTTTTTTTTTTTTTTTAAGTCGCAACTTTTGACTTTTCTCCCATGTTCAACAACTTTTTCATTAAAAATGGGTCCTACGGTACTATTCACACATTTAAAAATTATTTTGCTACAATGTTTTTCAGTTTTCAGTTTTCAGTTTTCAGCTGTACCAAACGGACCTTAAATGTATAAATATCAGGAACAATCCATTCATGTGTCCTAGCATCATGACTACATATAACTTTTTTGTGTAAGCAGATGACAAATAGTGGTTTGATAACGGACCTTTCAAGTTGCAAGAATATTGGTTCCATTCCTCCAGCATGCGATGATGAGGATGAGATACTGTCACCAGAAAGCCGTGGGGTTGAGGCATCTTCTGAATCACTTGTTATTACAATTGAAGGGAATCGTGAAGTCAAGTCTCATCATGTACCAGAAATCAGGATGAAATTTTCAAGTGAGGAAGAGGCTCTCAAGTTTTACAAAAAATATGCCATGGAAATAGGTTTCAAGGTAAGAAAAGGCAAGGTACAACAGTTGGCAGATAAATCCCTTGCAAAAAGATATTTTTACTGTTCAAAGGAAGGGTTTTGATCAAAGAAGCAACCAACCAATATGAAAACGTTTACAAGAAAAGAAACCAGGGTAGGTTGCAAGGCCATGATCCAAATTACATTAAAAAATGAGGAGTGTTCGATCTCCCACTTTATATCTGAGCATAATCATGACCTACAAGGTTCAAATCAATGGTATTACGTAGATTCATGCTCTAAAATCCCAAAAGCTGATTCACTTATTCAACCCATACGTAAAATCGAGACGGCAAAAGAGGATGAAGCTAGAGCATGTGCAAGATTTTGTGATATGAGTTATAGTAAACACTTGCGTGCTAAGAAAATCAATATTATACAACCCGAAGATGCTCAGGGGTTGATAGATTACCTCAAAAAATTGCAAGTGGAGGATCCATCATTATTCTACACATTTCAAGTTGATGCTGAAAGCCACATGACAAATTTCTTTTGGAGGGGCAGCAGGTCGAAGATTGACTACGACTATTTTGGTGATGTTCTCATTTTGGACACAACATTTAAGACAGACAGGTATAACATGATTTGTGCACCATTTTTGGGGCTTAATCATCATCAACAAGTAGTCTTATTTGGTTGTGCTTTCTTGCTTGATGTATCCGTGGAGTCATATACTTGGTTGCTTGGGACTTTTATAGAAGCTATGGGCAGGCGTCAACCAAAAACAATTTTTACTATCGAGTGTTCAGCAATATCAGAGGCCGTAGAGGCGACATTGCCAAAATCACAACATCGCCTTTATGTACAATTTATCTGCCAAAATGCAAAACAATATCTTTCGATGTATTATGGGCACCCTGGATTTGAAAGCGACTTATTATCAATCAGAAGGAGAATTTTAGTCATCGTGGAGTTCTCTATTAGAGCAATACAATCTTCATGAAAACCCATGGCTTCAAAATATATACACTTTACGCTCAAAATGTTCTTATTTATTTAGTAAGATGACCTTCTGTGCTAGCATTAACTCAAACCAAGGCCCTGAATATTTCAGTTATGCTAATGTTTTCCAGAATGCGAAAAGTGAGGCAATGATGTTATGGGAGTATGTTCTGAAATATGAAAAAGCAACAGAGCATCAGCGTAGAGAAGAACTACATGAAGATTTTTGCTGTAGTGCCAGTGAGCCAGAGTTGTTTTTGTTAGGGTCATATTTTCTATGTAATTGGCTAATACTTTGACAAAACACTTTACTTGTAATTTAAGTAGATCTAAGTTGGGTTTAATACATATCAAGTGGTTGTATTAAAGACATGAAGATTTATCCAAGAAATAAGTGAAAATTTATTGTAACGAAAACAATCATTGCAATAATATTAGAGTCATTGCAATAGTTGATACGGGATGTTGCAATAAAATTTGAGGTAATAGGTTTGTGCAACAAAAACTTTTGTTGCAATAAACTCCAAATATTTTAATGACAACTTTGATGCAATAATACACACACACACATACACACACATTGTTGCAATAAATAATTTATTGTTCTGAACATCTTATAGGTATAGGCTATTACTTCACGAATCTTATTGTAATTGATTGCAAATAATTGAACAAAATAAGTTGGATTAAATTATTGCAATAATGTCTTCATTGTAATATATAATTACTTCATTTTGTCATTGCTATTGATTATGAAATACCTAATATCAGGTTATTGCAATGATATATTCATTGATTTTTTTGTATTTGCCATTGCAATAGATTGTAAAAGAATTAATATCAAATTATTGCAATGATAAATAGATTGCAAAAATAATTGGTATCAATTTATTGCAACGATTTCTTCATTTTAAGTTATTGTAACAATTTTTTAATATATTAAAACTTCTATTGCAACAGAGAGAGAGAGAGAGAGAGAGAGAGTACTCACATAAAACTATTAAGAGTACTTTCTATACAAAAACTACAATTTTGCCTACCCAAAAGAATTAAAAAAAAAAAAAAACGAAACTTAATAAAGTCTCATAGTTTAACATCTAAATGGATCACTAAAAAAATCAAATTTTAACTTGTAAAACAACTAATTATTAACTTAAATCAATTCAAACCAATAGGACAAAGAAAAAAATATGATCGGATAAATATGCATAAAGGTCGATACAAATTTGCCAAAAAGAGAAATAAGTGTGATGTGACAATTAAATCAACAATAACAAAAATAACCATGAATGGAAAAAAAAGTAGTTGAAACAATAAAAAAAATTCACCAAAAAGGAAACAAAATTGGAAAGAGAGAGAGAGAGAGAGAGAGAGTATTGACCTTTTTGCTGTGAACAACTTGGAAGGAATATGAGAGAGAAGTGGAAAAGAAGTAAAAAGAAATTTATAAGAAAATTAAGATGGAAGAGTTAGGATAAAAGTATATGAAAGGTTGAAAAAAGTGAAACGATAGAGGTTAAAAAGTTATAAAGGAGAAATTTAAAAATATATAAAGGAAATCAAATAAAAAATTTAAGAAGATAGTGATTGGAGGAGATGAAAAATTGAACTAAAAAGACAATGGTTGAATAAGATGAAATGTTGAAAAAGTAAAAATTACAAAAACTAAAAAATAAGAAAGGATGCTAATGATGTGGCACAAAAAGAGCTTTGTGTTTGTGTGTCTATATATATATTTGAGAATCAGCATTGTAAAAGTTTTTTTTTTTTGGTGAGAAGAAGCATTGTAAAAGTTATTGCAAAACTTCCATTATTATATAATAACCTATATATATATATATGTATGTATAGATATTGTTTGTGGTTTTAGATTATTCATTGATTTTATTGTTTAGGTATAAATATCTAAATTAATGTAGGTTAATATGTAAATGCAAAGTTATACATAAAGTTAAAACTGTCAAAGTATTGTCAACAAAATTTAGGAATAAAAATAATGATTATGTAGCCAATGACATGACGGATGAGGTGGTGTAATATGAGCGTAGCAACAATAAAATCTACGTTTTAGCTTTTAGATATATATAGAATATAGATATAGATTGTTGTTTATAGCTTAGAGATTTAAAAAAAAAAAGCATGTATTTGACACTTAAGTAATTGACTAATAGTAATTGGATATCAAGTAATAAATAAGATTTGATTTTATATTTGAAAAATATAAAACTAATGACTAATGTAATGTAAAATAAATGGTTAATAAATATTTTAAGAAAAGAGTTAAAATTAATATATAAAAAATGTCAGTTTAAAATTCCATAACTAAAAAAAAAAAAAAACCAAAAAACTAGGTTTAGGTAGGGTATGGATATCCATTATCCATGATAAAAATCCATGTAGCAATTGGGTATTGAAATTGAATATCCATAAATAAAATATTCTGGTCGGGTTTGGGTATACCCAACCTAAACCCAATCCATGGCCAACCCTGCCCGTGACCCCTGCAACAACCCATATTTGAAAAAAAAAAAAAAAAAAAAACCACCATTGACCACTATAATCAAGTCATGATGTCCCAAGTAACATTTAACCCACCACTGCTAAGAGAGATGAATAAAAAAAATGGTGGTGCGTGGACAGTGAGTATTTTTTTAAAGATTATGATTTTATTTTTTGAATTTAACTGTGTACAATAAATATAATTTTAGATTTGCAGTATTTAATCTAAATCAAATCGTTAATGGAACTTGCACACATGACACAATCACGGAGTCATGATCACCAGCATTTTCACTATTGATGGACCTACTCTCACATCTAATAAGTTGTAGGTGAGATTCTACCATAGAGATTAGAGAATCAAAAGGAAAATGGAGAGAGAGAGATAATTGTGGGACAAATATGAAAGGGGAAAAAAAGTGGATCAAAGCAGAAAAGAGCGCATGTAAATGAATGAGTCTATGGACTACATATTGCGAGACATTTGTCCCTTTTCTCTTAAATCCATATCGTTAGTTTAAGTAGAATTCAATTTCTTAAATTTCTATGATTGGTGTTTACGTGTTCAACATATGGAGTACAGAAGATAGGTGGTCACATGACCACCGGCATTTTCACTATTATATTTTATATTATATATAAAATATAATATAATTTTAGGATACAAACATACATTAAAATTGAGTCCAAAAAAAAGAAAAAAAAATTTTAATTTAATAATATAGGCTTGATGAAAGGGTGAGGCCAGATCCGAGTTCAACCCTGTTTGGTAAGGTCAAAATCAAACTTATTAAACCAAAACATGCTGCTATTGCTATTATCTTTTTATTTTTTTGGTTGAGGGTTTGAGCAGATTAGCCGATTGGGGTTCATTTAATTTGTTAGGACTTAGGAGTAGGACTACTAAAATCTAATACTAAATAAGGCCTGAAGATAAATCTTTGATGGTCTGGTCTCATAGTCATATAGACCACCCAAATTTTACTTCATTTCTTTAATGTAGTATGCTTAAATATTAAAAAGACCATTACAAAAATAATTAACAACCTTATTGAAAAACATAAAATTCACTTAAGATATTATTCACGTTGTAAAATTGCTTAAAAAGGTTTGGGGTGTTACATGTGGTTTCCAGTGCTATTGTTGTCAAAGAAATCTTCATGCCCCAAGAGCTCAATTTCATTTCTAGGCCTGAATTTTGCTCCTCCGATTACTCCATCTATAAGGGGTCACATTTTGTCACGGCTCATTATGGTGACTATTGGTGTTTCATGAAAAAGCTATGCTTGACTAGGCATCTTGGAGTCCCCCAGCTCAACCACACCATCGATATACGCGAAGAAGAGGTTGAGAAGCTCATGGAAAAGATAATAAAGATTTCAAGAGAAGGAAAAGCGTGTGATTTGAGTAGCGAGCTAACCACGTTAACAAACAACATAATATGTAGAATGGCGATGAGCACAAGGTGCTTAGCGAGTGAGAATGATGCGGAGGAGATAGATGTGTTGGTTAAACAGTGTTTGGAGTTGGCAGGGAAGCTAAGTATAGGAGATGTGTTGGGTCCTCTCAAGATTTTGGATTTCTCTGGAAATATGAAAAAGATTGTGTGGAGAGGATCATGAAGGAACATGAAGCGAAAGTGGTGAATATTGGAGCAGGATATCAAAAGAAAGATCTGATGGATATATTGTTAGAGACACAAAGAGACCTAAGTGCTGAAGTGAAGATCTCTAGAAAAGATATCAAGTCTTTCTTGCTTGTGAGTTCGTTAATTACTTATGCAATGCTTTCCTTGATTCATGGCTTTGTTCTATAAATTAATAGTAAAAGTATATTATATTTTTATTCCACTAGCTCCTACGTACCTAGCAATATACTAAAACAAATGTTCTCCAATCATAGATAGAAAGTCTGAAACGATTAAAAATTCATAAGTAATGAGTTTGGCACACTTTATAATTGATGTATAATAAAAATGAATTAACTGTAATTCTATACGAAAGGTTACACTAATCATAGTTTCACATTTCAACAAAATTTAAGGTTGATTCATAACTGATAATATTGTTGTGTCCATAATATTATTGATTCATAGTGATAATAGGAAAACTTAAGGTTTTATCTTTTTTTTTTTTTTGGTCCAATGTTACAGTTAACAAAAATTTAAAAAGAACGTTTTGAAACTCAGAATAAATTAACAATATATAGCTTCATTATTTAAATTATGAGCTAGATAGCTGTTTTGCTTCCATGTCAACTTGGAATTTTGATTGTGAAATCGACTAGATTCCTGTGTTATGTAGTTATTTACTAATTATCTAGTAATTAATTTCCAATGTGATTAGGACATTTTCGTGGCTGGCATCAATACATCATCCTCAGCCATGCAGTGGGCCATGGGAGAGCTTATCAACAAACCACGTCACTACAAAATAACAAGTGTATTTGCAACATTTTGTTTGTAGCTTTTGTAGAAAACGTTTCAATATATAGCAATATTGTAACGTTTTTAAAGAATATTACTGAAATAGATTTATTGAAGCAGTTATTATAGTGAACTTTACTAATTTATTTAAATTTTGAAACAGTTCTATAAACACTGCTTAAAAAAACGTTACTAGAAGGTTATCTAATTATTATTATTATTTTTTTAAAAAATAGAGTTTTACTTTTGGAGAACTCCCGCCACTATTCCAAATTCTGCCTCCAAAACAAATCTGCCTCCTGAACAGGCTAGCACGATCCTTATCCCCAAAACAAAAAACACTCAACACGAAAGCTCCTATTCCTATTTTCATCTTCCCCAATTTTCCCTCTGCTGGTAATCACCGTACATTAGCTTCTCACCCATAGGTATGTTAACTTTTCTCTCTGATTTTGTTTCTTTTACCTTTCTATCTCTTTCTTACTCTATGGCTCTTGTTGCTGAATTTTTGCTTTAAGTTTATTCCCCTTGCTTGCTCAAATTTATCTCTTCTTTGTGTATGTCACTTTTTTTTTTGGGGGTATTTGAGTGCAAATTTGTAGCTGTTTAGGAGGTTATTGGGTTCGGGTATTTGGGTATTAGTGCTTGTGAACTATGAGAATGGAAATTCTCAATCTCTTTGTTTCTTTGCGTCACATGCTCCTTCTTGTAAGTTGTATCTGCAAATTGCAGAAGTGTATGTGCCTCTTCCCTTCACTCTTCAGTCTTTATTCTTCTTTCCTCTCACTCTTTCTAGTGTGTAAATTTAAAGCTAATTTTAGCTTCTCTTGTACGCCCAAACATTTATACATTCAAGAAAGAAACTTTACAGCTTGCAAAATTATAAAAAGCAAAAAACATAACTTTCATGTTAGACTTTATGTGCGTTTGGATATCACTTATTTCGCTGAAAACTAAAAAAAAAAAAAAAATTTCAGTTACTGTTTATTAATGAAATCATTGTTCATTTGCCTGTTTGCACTGTTCATATCCCAAGAACAGTGCAACAAGCACTGGACTTAAAAAAAAAAAGATGGCAAATGTAGACGTGTCCCACAAAAATGCAATCCAAACATAGCTTTTGTATTCTTTTAGTCCCTATTGTTGTGTGTATATATATATATATATATATATATATGAAAATGTGTCTATTGAAAGGATATAACCTTTTATATTAGATATATATTAAAAGTACATTTTGATAAAAATGTGTCTATTGAAAGGACATAACTTTTCATATTGAATATATATCAAAAGTGCCTTTTGACGAAAAGTTACTTGTTGAAGGGATATAATCATTTGGGTATAAATAGTGGTTTATATTAACTTGATAACCACTTTTCTTCTCTCCCAAAAGTTAGTTTTTAAGAAACACAAGAAATCCCTGTGATTATTCTCTAGAATTGCTATTTGTAAAACCTAACAAATTGGTTGCATCCTGAGGACAAGTTTGCGATAATCCTTTAGCAACAAGAGTGTGAGGGCAAATATTGTCTAAGGATAACAATTTTATGCCTCCAAGTTATCTATTTTTCTGTTCTTCTTTTTTGTTAAACTTGTTCTTCCATCATTTCTTTGTGTAATATTCCCAACAATCTTAGACAATATTTTCTACAATGGAAGGAACAAGTGATATTTCAATGTTGAAAATGTTGAATCATAAATTAGTGAAATTGGATCGCTTTGATAGAACCAATTTCTCTCAATAGAAAGACAAGATGAAATTCCTACTTATTGCACAGCTAATAAGGAAGAAATCAAGAAGAAAACTATTAGCTCATTGTCGGTGTGTTGGAGGGGTTTTAAAAATCGCTTGAAACAAAAATGCTACAAGGACAACATGACACCAGCACAAGTAATGGCTAAGGCAGTGCATCCTTCGGTCAATCTTGATCAACTTGCAGTTCTTGTGGAATATTAGTGTTCGGATGAAGGAAAGGTATAACAAATTAATTTGTGTCATTATTGTAGGGACGGACCTAGTAGGGGGCCCAAAATTTTTTTTATTAGGTTTATTTTGTCTTTTTAATAGTTGGCCCCTCTTTCAAAACCTTAATCCCATTAACCGGCCCCCAAAGCTAGCCCAGAGCCCAGTTCAACTAAAAACCCATTAAAACCCTTTTAGCCTATGGTTACGTACAAACCAAATTCAAGAAAATAAAAAAGAGAGAGAGACCAAAAGATAGAGATTGGTGAGAGTAGAGACTAGAGAGTGAGACCAAGGATGTGAAAATAAAAATAATGAAGAAAATGAAGCTAGACAGAGGCACGTTGAAAACAAACATATAGAAAGAAAGAAGAAAATGACCAGAGATTCAAAGGTGGGTTTGAAATGGTGAAATGGTAGTGTTTAGCTGAGATAAGAAATGGATATAAAAGAAAAGAGTAGCGGAGTCACGTGGGTAGAGTGAAAAGGTGAGTTTGGAAACTTCTAGGAAAGTATGTACTTTACAAATACCCTAAAGATGTTTGCTTATTTACAAAAACACCAAAATTTATGTATATAATATTTTATAAGCAATCTATTTCATTTTATAAAGATTTAAAAAATAAATAAATAAACTATATATATATATATCTTGTGCGTTATTTCAGAACAGTGCACCAATATACTCCAAATACTGAAAAATTCCATGGAATGATCTCCGAAACAGAATTCAAAACTTTAGAATAAAGTTATAATATATATAGAGAGAAGAGTCTATAGAGAATATAAAATATTGTTTGCTGTTTGTCACTTTGATTGTTTGTTTGTAGTGGGGCAATAGTAGGGAATAGGCGAGAGATAGAGATGCAAAAAAAAAAAAAAAAAAATTAGTCTTTTATTTTTGTTAGTAGATAATTGCATCTTAATGTATTAAAAAACAATAATTTTGTGTATTTATTTTGGTTGATAGTTTGTTAATACTATATGAATGCTTATTTGAAATTTTTTGAATTTTTTTTCTCTTATAGTCTGGCCCCCCCTAACTTGAAATCCTGAGTCTGTCCTTGCATTATTGTATGCATGAATTTAATACTATTTTTTGATTTTGTGAACACATTGATTTTAGTGATAAAAACAATGACTTTGCAAAAAAATCTGGACATGCACATACTGGAGGATCAAAAAGTATTGCTCAATATGCAAAATGAATTGGTAGTCACTTGTGCATTTATCTAATATGTTCAAATTTTTTTATGTTTATTTTTTAATAAAGATGGGAAATGGAAGAGGGGAATCCACCTACTCGGGAAAAAAATGTATAGAGTTCTTCATTCTAAGAAAGATGGGACGCCAGTGAATGTTACAGCTAAGGAGAATATGGTATGTAATATATTTTACATAATATAGTTGAAATTCTCTTTATTACAACTCCATTTTGTGACTTCTAATCCTATATTCATTTTTTAATAATTCATTTGTTAGGAAAAAATGGATGAATTGATAAGCCAACAACAAACTCCATTGACTTTCACTTCAAGTGGGAGTATTGCTTGGTATGGGAATGATGTTTTTTCTCAATTATTAGGCAAGGAGCAAAATGGCCAAATTTGTGGTTTAGGATTCGGGCTAACTCCTTCTAAATTTGGTTTGAGTTCTATAACCATTGGTTCAAGTTTTAAGGTGGAATCAGAAGAAGAGAACTTAAGAGATAAAAAAAAATTTGCAAACTCAAAGAGGAATTAGCGTTTCAAGAGCAGAAATTAATGAGTCAAGAGGAAAAGCTTGTATAGTTTATTGTTGAATTTTACAACGTTATTTGCGCTTTGGATAGATGAAACTTGGTTTATTAAGTTATTTGAACAAATGTGAGCATTTATTTCAATTTAATATTTGGAGTATTGTGCTTGAAATTTAATTATTTGATCATGGATGAATATTGGTTTATATAGGAGTATTGTTTTTATAATTACAACTTGAAAATTTTTGTGTACAGCAGCGTTTAACAAAGCACTACAATATATATCTATTGTAGCAGTTTTAAAAATGCTACAACATATATATATATGTAATAGCGTTTTTTAAAAACATTGCAATAGATTATTTATTGCAGCGTTTTTTAGAACCGTTACATTGGATTTTGAATAAATGAATTTAGGGTTTATTGAAGTGTGTTTTTGACCGTTGCAAAGAAAAAGTTGTAAAAGTAAAATGTATTGCGGCGTTTCTATTAAACGTTGCAATATGGATATTGTTGCGATTTTGTTGCAGTGGTCAAAAACGTGTTGCAAGAAAACGTTGCAAAACATTTTGTAGCGTTTTTTTGGGAGATCATCAGGCCCAACGGGCTAGTGAAAGAATCAGACATGCCTAGTCATTAGGGAAACCTTAAGGCTTCACCCTTTAGGACCTTTTATCATCAGGGAATGTGCTGAAGGTTGCAAGGTGAATGGTTCACTTGTTAAGGCCAAATCTAGTGTGCTAATTAACGTCTATGTCATCATGTGAGACCCAGAACTTTGGACTAACCTAGACGAGTTCATACTAGAGAGGTTCTTGGAAAGCTCAGATGAGATTATTAGTGAGCATCAAATCGGTGCATTCCATTTGGTAGCGGAAGGAGAGGATTCCTTGGGGCATCACTTGCTATGTTGACGATGCACCCAACAGTTGCACGCTTCGTCCAACGATTAGCTTGGAAAGTAAAGGACAGGGAGAATGTTGATTTAAACCAAGGATCTTGGTTTGCTACTAAAATGGAAAAACCACTTGTTTGTTACCCTATTACACGCCTTAATTAATCCTATCTAATGGTTATTGGTGTTGGATTAATGAGACTCATGTGTTTAAGGATAATAATGTACATAATGTAAGAGCAGCAATAATGTACATAATGTCGTGATGCATGGATACTTTGCAATTTCATTTAAAATAATCTTTATGTTTTGTAATGCCTATATATAATACTCATTTTGTTTGTATAATATTTATGTTTTTCAACAACATTTTTGAATGCCTTGAAGCTCAATCTTTGTAATTTATATTTTAAATAATTTTTTTCATCCAAAAATTGGTTTTCTAATATTTAGTGGAATTGCTTTGTTGATCTAGATTTTTTTATACTTGAACTGCCTAGTTTTTTCGTCATTTCCAAGAGACTATAATATATTATAATATTTACTAAGAAAAAAGTAGACTTACTTTTTAAATTGATTAAATTATTTTGAAATTTATAAATAATAATTTAAAGCATAATATACTGCCATATGCTCAACCTCTTCATTCTCACAACCAAATATCACAACTCTAATCTCAAACATCCATTTCATTTTCTCAACAAAAGGTAAACATTTGTTAATATTATCATAAAAAAGAACATGAAGAAACAAAGAAAAATTCCCTTAAAAAACTTTCATTTATCAAGATTTAGTTACCTCTTGTTGGACTTCCATATCCTAAACAAAATGAACATGGGTAAAATATTCACCCGCACACACTCAACTCTAGCGTTGTACAAATGTCACACTTGTTTATTTATATAAACAACATCCTTGTCGCCAAGGCCAAAAAAGTCCAAAAAATCCAATGGAATGCCGTTGTTTAATGCGGTGAGAATCCGGGTACGACAATTGGTATCGTCATATGTGGTGTTGGTGCTACTCAATATGACGTTGGTACCATCCAATGTAATGTAAGCATTGTCACATGTGAGCTTGGTACCATCTATTGTGATACTCATTAACTGAATCCTATATTTATAGACTTATAAACAAGTTCAACTCACAGACCTAATTTAAAAGAGAGGATTATTAAAAGAAAAGTAATCCTCTGATTGACTCAGAGCACAAAACCATGATCACTAGTTCTAGTGGCATGTTGTAGTAATTCCTATTTTTCATTTGGTTCATCCTTGCTCTCTTTGTATATTCCTTAAAATCACTGCTTTCGTATGTTAGGTCACGTAAGTTACACGTGACATGCTCCGTACAAGTTTATAACCCAATTGATAGTAAGGCGCAAAGTGAAGCATGAGTTATAGTTTACAGTGGTAATCGTGCATTTTGAAAGTTCTGGGTGGTAAGTGTAAATGGGGATATAATTTAGGTAGCAAGGTATAATTTCCTCAACAAAGTATTTACAAATAGTAAAAGGAAACTGCATGAAATTTATTTGTGTAGACCTTCTTCTTCAACTGCATAAATTGTTCTTCATTATATTGTCTAGACCATCTTCTTATTTTCCAAATAAACTAAAACCCAACTATAACACAAAATAAAAACAAATTAAAATATGTTTTCCCCCAAGTCAAGTCAATAATAAACACCATTCATTAAGAGCATTAAACATTGTAAATGATAAAACAAATACTTGCATCAAGGAACATAGACGAATTAATTAAGGATAAGATAGTGGGGGTACAAACCTCTAGTAGGAGATCTTTAACGCACTTGATTTAGTGCTCTTCCTACGGTCAATTGTCAAGTTGTATTTTTTTCACCATTAAAGAAATGTGAATGCCTTTTTTATAGACAATATATTTTGTTTTTGATTCTTCATTGATTTCAAGGTTTAGTCATAAAAACTTAAAATTAAAGTAGATGAATATGTAAAGATATAATTCTATGTAAAGTTAAAACCATCTAAGATGAATATATATATATATATATATATATATTTATATATTTGTAATTCATTGGTTTTATTGTTTAGTTATAAACATTTCCATTAAAGTAGATGAATATGTAAAGAAAATATTATATATAATGCTAAAACCGCCCAAGATGACTATGTATAGACAATATATATATATATATATTATTCATTGATTTTATTGTTTAGTTATAAACATTTCAACTAAAGTAAATGAATATATAAATGCAAAGTTATATGTAAAGTAAAAACTGCCCACAATGAATATATAAAATCAATCTATTTATATATTTAATATTGTCAAAAAATTTAGGTAAAAATTCAATAAAAAAAAGAATGATAAAGTGACTAATGACATGACCGATTAGGTGACCCAATAGGAGCATAGTATTATTAAATATTACAACCATTTTAATATATTATATATAGATGAAATTTTGTCTTCTACCTCTAATACACACCAAACACATGCGATTTTTATTAAACCCCTTCTAGGGACCAAACCATAAAACTCATGTGATGTTTATCAAATCTCTCCTAGGGATTTCTCACTCAAAAATCAAGGGATTCTCACAAAAATCCTTCTAAGGGAATTTTCATCAAAAACTCATGAAATTTTCACAAAAACCCTTATGGGAACTCTTTCATCAAAATCATGGGATTTCCATAAAAACCCTTCTAGGAATTTTTCATTAAAAACCCATGACAAAATCATGGAATTTTTTCACTAAAAACTCATGAGATTTTTATCAAAACCCTTCTAGAGACTTTTTCATTAAAAACCCATGACATGTTTATCATTAAATAACCCTTTTCAAATTTTTTTTCAAATGATGGTTGGCCCATGGCTTACATCCATTAGGCCCTTGTGGGCCATGGTTTTCAAATAATGGTTGGAAACACATGAACTGAAGTGACAAAAAAATTTTCAAGAAGGAAATTAAAATTGTGTGAATTTTTTAGGAACAATATTTTAGCAAAAGATAAGAGGATAATTGGACTGTCCTTCCATGAAATTATGAAACTTACATTGTTCATCATAAGATTTGGAAATTATAATGCACAACAAATCCATTTTGAATGGTACCATTACTAGGTAGATCATTCTCTCTAATTAACTAGCTTTACACACACACACACACACACAAAACTATGCTTTATTGTTATGTGCAGGCCTCGAATCTGGCTTGCTATAACTGAAATACTGATGGCACATTGGAGTATTTGACAGTCAACGACATAACATTTTACTCTCACACGAAGAAACGATTAAAAATCATTATTAAGTGCAGCCTTGGCCTTGCAAACTTGAACCAAATTATTATTAGAAGCTGCATGCACAATTATAAATCAAATTGGTGGAAATTGTTTGAGCCTAGCCACAGGGACACAAACTAGAGGATGAGCCCGAGGAAGGGTTATCCCAGGTCCCTCTTCCATGTCCACAGTACCATCTCCTCCATCCCCAACTTTCCATTCAAAGCACTGAATCATTGCAGCCAGTGTGGTATGAACAACCTTCAGTGCTAGCGATGCACCAGGACAACTTCTTCTTCCACTCCCAAATGGTATAAAATGGAAGTGTTGCCCCCTCACATCCAATTGGCTATTCCCACTACCCTCTTCAATAAGAAACCTCTCCGGTGAGAACTCAAGTGGATTCTCCCAGTGGTTTGAGTCCCTTCCAATAGCCCACACATTTACATAAACCCGGGTTTTTGCTGGAATATCATAGCCAGCAATGTTACAATCTTCAGTACACTCCCTCGCAATTAAGGGGCCAGTTGGGTGAAGCCTCAGTATTTCTTTCACTATAGCCTGCATGTAGGGAAGTTTAACTATATCCGACTCCTCTACTATTTTGTTTTTCCCAATAACCATATCAATCTCCTGCCTTGCCTTATCCATCACTTTTGGGTGATTAATTAGCTCTGAGAGTCCCCATTCTGTTGTCACAGCTGATGTGTCTGTCCCAGCTCCAAACATATTCTGCATCATAGGTGTGTATAAGTGTGTATATCTAATGTTTTTAAATGACATGATTTTTTTAAAAGATAGTTTCAACTTATGATAAGAAGGAATTTTACTAATTAAACTAACGGTGAAATAAATTCTTCTAATTTTAAGTGAAATGGAGAAGATAAAGCAAAGAAAATTTTACAATAAGGAAAGCAAAGAAAATATTACCATAATGAAGGCCTTCATGTTTTCTCTGGTCATTCTGATCTCTGAGCTTTCATCTTCGTATATATCAAGTAAAATATCAAGTACATCTTTTATTCCATCACCCATCTCCTTCCTCCTTGCCTCTTCGTGTTCCTTCATTATCTTCTCCATCATAGCGTCATATCTATCGCGAACATCCTTAAGCCTTTTCCCAAATCCTTGCAAATCCAAATTCTTGCAAAACCATATCATTTCCGACACATTACCCTTACCAGCAAGCTCACACATTTCTTTCACTATCTTCCTCACTTTGTCAGCATCGTCTTCATTTTCCGAAAACCTTTTTCTTAGTGCCATCCTTGATATCATGTTATTCGTTAACGTTATAAGCTCTGCTCCTACATCAACTGCCTCATTGGCCTTCGCTTTTTTATATAATAGATGTAGAAACCGCTTTAGTTCGTCACACCTGACTGGTAAGTGATGCTCAAGTGTTTGACCGCCTAGAAGTTCGGTCATGCAAAGCTTTTTCATGAACTTCCAGTGGGGTCCATAGGGTGCCAAAGCGAAATCCGCTGTGCCATATGAAAGGTAGTCTGCGTTAGACATTTTGGGGCGGTCCAAGAAACTAGTTTCATGGGTTTTTAGGAATTCTCTTGCTATTTCCGGCGAGGAAACAATCACACAACGTTTGGAGCCAAAGAGTAGGTATATTAAAGGTCCATATTGGTTCGAAAGCTTGTGAAAAGCTTGGTGAGGGATTCGGTTAAGGAGGTGGAGGTGTCCAATGATCGGTAGCGCTCGTGGGCTCGGTGGAAGGCGAACTTTGGTTTTAGTTTTGGTAAGGAAGGTTCGGACCAAAATGATAGAGGCTAGCCAGATAAGGAGAAGTATAAGATTTTCTTGCAAATTAGCCATGGTTTGAAAATTTGCTTGTGTTAAATCTGGCTTAAAGGTTATTATTTATAATAGAAAAGATAGAAGGTTTCTTTCTTCCCCTTAATTTTTAAGTTAATTATTGTTGCGCACACTAAATTATACATTATTATGCACACAATAACTGAAATTGTATTTTCAAAACACGAATTCAGTTATAATTATGAAACTGTGAAATTGTGTTTTCAAAACACGTTTTTATAAATTTAACTAATCTTTGTGTTTTGTACACACAATGTGTAACTATCACAACTTTAATTATTACTTAATATTGTGGGGTTGAAGGGCTCTTCAAATTCTTAGCATGTCGGGTCATGCATCACTCTAACGATCACGTAGCAATTGTTCTTGGCTAAGAAGTATTGGTAGTATAGATATAGGTATGGTATGATACAGGATACGACAATTCTTAAAATCTAGGATAAGATACAACGGTGACATATATATTAATTAATTATTAAAAATATTTTTATTTGTATCCTCAAGCATTTATTTTTCATATATTGTTAAGGATATATCAATTTAAAGGCAATAATAGATAATAAAGTGAATTCATAACCTTTAAATGATGTTTAGAAAGATTCTAAAAAAAAGAGTGTAGAATATAAATCAAGATCCAAAAGAGTAAATAAAAGATAACTAAATAAGTGTTTAACATTGAAATAAATATATGAAAAATATAAATAAAAATCTTCACAAGTTTGGGATATTTGTAAATATTGTGGGGCTAGGTTACAACCATATTTGAGCCGCATCACAATTGTATCCCGGACATATCGGTCTTTTTTTTTAAAAAAAAGAAAAAAAAGGAGAAGATAAAACACGCATGCATTAGTATGTTAGAGGTACCTAGTGTGGATATGTATCAAACATGAGTATTTTAGCAAAATTGGAGTATCTGTGCTTCTTAGGTGCTTGTTGCAATAAAAATGGGCTTCAATCGACTATGGGAATGAACTTCCATTGACAAATGCACAAAACACATTTAATTAAATATATCTTATATATTTATGTGTTAATTTTCTATTACAAAAATAATAAATATTATTTTATGGTTAAGATGATATTACACATATTATCATGCTAGTGTTTTATTTTTTTGAGAAGAAATTATCATGCTAGTTTATAAATATTTTGTAGCAACATTAAAATATTTTTAATATTTATTTATTTATTATATGATTGATAGGACATTAATAATATATTTTGTCACGTGAATTTGTAAATATTTGGTATAACTTTTAACATTTTCTACGATTCTATATCATGTAACACATGTACAACATCTAGGATACATCTTAATATGAAATAATAAGTGACAAGAAGTCAAGTGATATGTTCCATGCATGTAAAATATTTATAATTCATGTCATCATGTCTTAAAACGATATTGATCTGACTCATTCATGGAAGTCATGTTCTCACGATGAGAAGTGTTTTAAAGTTAAAATCATCACATCTTATCTACCAAACAATCCTAATACTCTTTAATATTATTTATTTGCCTACTATAGAAATATTTCCAGTTCGTTTAACCATAATAGTTTTGAGTAGTTTCTCTGATACATATGTATTATTTTTTTATAAACTTCTCTGATACACTTTATATTGCTCACTAGTGGGAGGGTGGGACGTTAATTACATGATGCACAGGACAAATATATGTAAATAAATATATATATTGAACGCTAATCAAATACTCGTATTATTTTTTTATTCCCATAAAAAAAAAAAAAAAAAAAAAAAAACTCTTATGATTAGAACAAGGTAGATTAGTTTACGTAACTTTTTAAAGGCCTCTATTTCATTTATCTCACGTACCCTTTGTCTTTCTTAAATTATCAAATACTCGTAAGAACCTACTCGCTTTGACTAAACCTATGAAAGGCAGGTATGTAGCTCACAGCTAAGCTAAGGGATTTGTAAATATTTGGTGAATAGTTTCAGTTGTGATACATATATAGCTTTCCATTTGTTTTCTTGAGTTGTTGTCATGTGGATTTTTGGGCAGAAGTGTACAAGAATATTATTTTATGTTAGAAATACTAAATGAGTGTATTGCTTGTATTTCTTAAGTAATAAAATATAAAGAAGTGCCTTTTTATAGGAGGCAGAAGTCTGCAAATACAACCATACAATTATGTGTGCTAAGCAAGACAAATAAAGTATGCATAAACCCTAAAAGCCTATTGACAGTTAACAACTCCCCTCAAACTCAAGGTGGGTGGGAGAACTTCTAACTTCGGTGATTCAACCTGAAGGAACTCTGACAACGGTAGAGCAGTTGGGAGAGGACCCTCAAAGGGCTTACTAACCGGAGAAAATCGAGGCAGTGAAGAATACCGAAAAAAATAAGACACCAAAAGGTTAGAGCAATGACTCTGTTATCATGTTAGAAATACTAAATGAGTGTATTATATTTCTCAAGTAATAAAATATATAAGAGTGGACATGTACGGTATAAGTATGTGTGTTGTACAAGATGTGTAATAAGCAAGACAATTAAAGTAGACCTAAAACCCACAATCGTATTAGAAGTCAGCACTTTCCATTTAGTTTTTATAATGAAATAGTAGTGCATATCTGGTAACTTTTCCTACAATTTTTCCGGTTAAACCCTATCTGATCTCTCCATTGTGTCAACATATTGATGCGACTTACGCATAAGAAAATTTGATATATGTCAGCCAATTGCCTCTATTATATATTCCTGGATGTGATAGATTCCTATCTAAATCACCGTTCCTCCATTTTCGAAGGGAAGGGACGACAAATAGGATGATAACATTTGTGACAAGTTTCGATTTGGACTTCTTATAATTATTAGAACTTTATTATCACTAGATATATTTTTAGAAAAAAAAAATCAATTCATAAACTAATGGACGTATCAGAAACAACCCCCCCCCCCCCCCAAAAAAAAGGGTGAAAGTAATGGATACCTAACCTATCTGTTGAGTGTTGAAAATTCTATACATTATACATAAAATATTTTCTATAGCTTCATAGCTTGATGATGAAATCATTGATGATGATTATTGCTATTATTTTTGTCCTGGCAAATGAATGAGATGATTGCGATACGTTTAACGTAGAGCATGCATGCCAGTAGCCACTTGGAGTGGTCCTTAGGAAATAACCTAATCATAAATATATTATAGGAAATAACTAATCTATAACCCCTGCTGTCATGCAGCTCTTGTTACAATAAAAGAAACTAAAATAAAGAAGAAGATTGAGATAAGATGCTACTTTTGTGTTATATATAGTACGTGTAATAACCTCATTTATATGCATGAATACATTTTAAAATATACAATCAAATACATTTTATAATTCCTACATAAGTTAAATATGGTCATTATAATATTTTTTTAACTCTTAAAAAGCCCAGTAAGAATATTCATTAGTAGAAAATGCAAATTGTTCATGCTTGTATATTTTATTCTAGGAAAAGAAATATTATTTTACTTCTTAACTTAATTTTTGTTATTATGATACAATAATTACAATTTAAGTTTTTTTAGAAAGATTTTATTCTTGAATTATAATTAATACTCACTCTTTCAATTGATAATTACAGTTCTTAAAAAAAAGGTAGTTGTCTAGTTGTCTTAAAATAAATAAAAATTTAAAACTAAAAATTCAGTATGCTATAGAATTTCTATATTTAAAAAAAGTAATAATTCTTATATTAATTGGTATCACATTTAATATAAAACTAATAAAATCCTCGATTATTGCAATGAATGATAAATAATTGCACCAAAATTAAGAAATCAATTTGACACATGACACATAATTAAACTTCAATTTTGGAATCTAATTAGATTTTCTCTCTCTCTCTCTCTCTCTCTCTCTCTCTCTCTCTCTCTCTCTCTCTCTCTCTCTCTCTCTATATATATATATATATATATATATATATATATATATATATGGATGATGCTAGCAATGGTGACATTGAATGACGTTAGCAAGGAGTAGTGTGGTGCGTGTACACAAAAGGGCCAAAACTTTTGACAATGATTTGATACCATGTTAAAAATACTAAATGATTGTATTGTATTACTCAAGTAATAACATATATGATAGTGCATTTATATAGGAAGCAAGTATATGTGTTGTACAAGTATGTGTATTAAGCAAGACAAATAGAGTGGGCCTAAATCCCACAAGCCTATTACACAATAACTGCCTCCCTCAACAGCGATTGACCATGATCCATGACAACATGAGTCAATGGATCACAAAGTAAAGATTAAAACCTAATCAGAGTATGTCTGCTTTGATACCACTTGTTGGGTTATAGATTGATCACAATTAATTAATTCAATTATCCAAATTGATTACTTAGGTCAAATTACATGCAATATCATGGAGGTACGAAAAAATCACCAAATAATCTAGCGTGCAACGAAAGGTAAATTGACACGGTGATTTGTTGATTAATGGGGAAAACCTCTCACAAGGCAAAAATCCCACGGGGTGATTTTCAAGTTACCACTTCCAAGAATCACTAATCAAAATCAAAAGATTACAAGTACAAAGAATCTTATATCCCAAACCTGGTCTATCCCAAAGTACCTACCTACAGTAGAATCTTTACGCTAATCCTTAATTGGTCTTAATTTTGTAGAAATTTCTTTCCTTTGCACGGATCCCAGTACGTGACTAACTCCCAACAACTTGAAGCTTGTTGTTGGATGTAAAGTTCTTTAATACACTTGAAGAGAAGGAAGCACTTAGTCACAAAACTCTTAGGTGTATAAGAACGCAGTAGCTTCACACAACTGTATAGATTCTCTATTTGAGTCTCTGTGTATGATGACGGCTATAAAATAATCATTTTATATCATCTAGCATTTAGTGGACGAAACCCTAGAAGTCCAAGTCATCATGGATCGAAAATCTAATCTGGAATTTTTGAATCTGCAAAGCTCGATAGATCAAGTAGTATCAAGCTTGTACCGAGGTTCATTAAATCTCGATAGCAGCTTGTATCGAGCTTGTGTCAAGTTTGTGTCGAGGTTCACTTTTTTTGCTTTTCACACTTGTTTCGTTGTGCAATCTTTATATCTTCAATAATACCACTTGTTTTGTTTGTAAAACATACTTCATGATATTCTAAAATTCACTTAAAACTATCCAAATACAAGTAAAATGTATTTTGTCAAAAGAAATGCTAACTAATGAAAAATATGACTCTTAACTGTTTGGCTTAAACAATATTACTCTTTTCTCTTCCCCAATGTAAATTGTTACATTGAATAAATAAAGTTCTCTCTATCGTTTTCATTTAATAAACACTTGTCCTTTTCATTGAATTTGCTTTAACTAAATTATATTTCTAATCATGTCTTCATAAAGATAGAATGCTTAAATTATTTTAAAAAAATACTCCCTGTATACATTATTTTTCATAAATAGGTAAACATAGTTGGATATTACTTTCAGGTTGTTTAGGCTCTCACTCTTACATTGACCACCAAATGAAAACTACCCTTCT
Organism: Quercus aquifolioides; assembly: GCA_019022515.1. Classification (NCBI taxonomy): domain Eukaryota; kingdom Viridiplantae; phylum Streptophyta; class Magnoliopsida; order Fagales; family Fagaceae; genus Quercus; species Quercus aquifolioides. The sequence continues at coordinate 16,142,014 of CM032325.1, read as the reverse complement.
ATATCACGATGGTGACCTCAGCTTCAATAATTCATAAGGACCACTCCATTTTTTGATAGCTAAAAAAGTTACAACTAAATAATGCATAAGGACCACCACATATAAGTATACGAATAAATCTATCTCTACTATATACTGTTTTTTAATTAGAGAAATCTGTACGGTTGAGGACCACACGATGTTGGTCCAAGGTTTTATGGATAAATTATCCATGCGGACCATGCCATAGACAAAGATGCAACATATTTCAATCTATAAATAATCTTGTTTCTGTTTTCCGTGATAAACTTAGGGTTTAGTTGTATTAGCGAATCCACTTTAAAGAATATACAAGGAGCCTCCTTGTTTGTCATTAATTGTATGGTGCAAATACGGAAACAAGATTTCAGTTTCCAGTTAATTTGATGAGTGATGATCCATACAAGTCTATTTGTGGCTTACCGAGCTAGATCGACACGTCTCCAGTAAATACGACAATTTTGAACGTTGAAAATCGAAATATGAATGATGCAGCTTCGAAACATATTATAACATAAGTGACACTGATAAATCATATATCCTTTACCTAACCGTACCATGATTGACATTTAAAAATATCATAAGGAGAAAGAAAGGAAGAATCTTAAATTTGGAAATCTCACTGTACGATTGATTTTGAATTGAAACTATAAACAAAATCTTTATATATTTATATTTTACCGTACAATGTAAAAGAAAGAATTCCGTTATAAATAAGAACACAGACTCAGGATTTGAAGTTACGAGGCCGGAGTATAAACAACAACGATGAAAAAACTTATAACATAAGTGACATTGATAAATCATATATCCTTTCCCTAACCGTACCATGATTGACATTTAAAAATGTCATAAGGAGAAAGAAAGGAAGAAAAGTTCAAACAGGTTTCTTACTTTTTTTTTAAGTACAAAATCAAATCAACTGACGTATATCTTAAATTTAGAAATCTCATCTGTACAGTTGATTTTGAATTGAAATTATAAACAAGATCTTTATGTATTTATATTTTATCGTACAATGTAAAAGAAAGAATTCCGTTATAAACAAGAGCATAGACTTAGGATTTGAAGTTACGAAGCTGGAATATAAACAACAATAACAACAACGGAAAAAAAAAAAAAAAAACTCTAAATAGACATAGTGGCAGTTCTAGAAATTTCTTTTAGAGTGATCATTAAGAAACTTAAAAAAAAAAAAAAAAAAAAAAAAAAGAAGAAAAAAAAAAAAGAGATTGGTCATTAAGAAACTTAAATTATAAAAAATATCTAATAAAATGATAATTTCATATATTGGCAACCAACAAAAAAACACGCAAATACATAAATCTTACAATTTCTATCTACGAATTTTCTTATTTTGAAATCGTTGTACGATACTCTGATTAACAATGCCGTAAGCTACTTCTCTTTCAAAATTTTAGTTCAATAAAATTTTTCTTAAGCCTTTTCTTTTCGTTTGTAAGAGCCTAATATATTATTAAGCATATCAAAGTTTAAGGACAAAGTTTGATTACAAACTTAGTTGTAGCCTCTCTCACTAAACAAATTAACATAACTACATATTTTCAAAATCTAATTATTGAATTGCATGTTTTTAAATTCTAAAAATACGTATCAAATTTTATGCCAATCGGATGTTATTTACTTTTTGATCCATAAACTTCTTTTTTATACTACAAAAATTTAAAATTTAAACATTTGATTGATGACATAACTATTGATTTTTGTTCTTTTTTGAAAGTTTGCAAGTATGAAAGATATAAAAAGAAAATGTAATTCAATGGTGGATTTATTAAAATTCACATTCAATAAAAAAAAAAAAAAATTTGAGTGGAGTTGTAGCTTTAGTTTACAATCAAATTTGTTGCCAAACTTTGTTCAAAGTTTAATTATGTTGGTTCTAGAAAAATATAGGGTAGTCACAAATTTTTTTAAAGGATAAAAAATAAAAAAATAAAATTTATATATAATAATTATTTTTCCCCAGGTCAAGGGGGTCTTGTGAGTTGTGACCACCCTGCCTTCAATGTGGAGCCGCATCTAAATAGACATCCATATAGTATTAACAAACTATAAACCAAGACAAATATATAAAATCATTGTTTCTTAATACATTAATATGCAATCATCTACTAAGATTAAAAAAAATACAAAATAATATTGTTTCTTAATACTGGACTAGCTAGGATTTTTAAAATTTTTTAAGTTATATTTTTCTTAAGTTTTTTTTATTGAGTAGTTTCTAAGTGGGCTGAGCTAGCTAGGTTGATTGGATGAGAGAGGAGCCTATGGTTTTGGAAGAGGGGAGCCCAATTGCAAAAATGAAAAATATAACTAATAAAAAAAAAAAAATTCTTAGGACCAGTCCGTCTTATGCAGCTAAACGTATTCACAAAGCGGTATGCATGCAAGGAAGAGTTTCCAATAATTCTGTCCACACGCATATTTTGTGTTTTCCTTGCAAACATTATATATAGCCTTGTAAACAAGTTCAACTCTGAGAGACCTAATTTATATGAAAAATTATCCTCTAGCCTATTGACACATACCACAAACCATGATCACTAGTCCTAGTGAAATGATGTACTGCTACCTATTTCTCATTTGGTTAATCACTGCGATCTTTGCACACTCCTTCATTAAATCATGCTTAAAATCTCTGCCAACAATCCAAAACCCTCCGAGCCCACCAGCCCTATACTTCAAAACCCAAGACATTAGTTTCTCTTACAGGCCTGAATTTGGCTCCTCAGAATACTTCATCTATAGGGAGTCACGTTTTGTCATGACTCAATACGGTGACTATGGGCGGTTCATGAAGAGGCCATGCATGACTAGGCTTCTTGCAGTCCCACTGCTCAACCACACTGTTGATAAATTCGAAGAAGAGGTTGAGAAGCTTGTGGAAAGGATAACAAAGAGTTCAAGCGAAGGAAAAGCATGTGATTTGACTCACGAGCCAACCACCTTAACAAACAACACGATATGTAGAATGGCAATGAGTATGCGGTGCTCAGGGACTGAGAATGAGGCTGAGGAGATACATGTGTTGGTTAAGCAGTGTTTGGAGTTGGCAGGGAAACTAACTGTAGGCGATGCGTTGGGTCCTCTGAAGATGTTTGATTTCTCTGGAGATGGGAAAAAGGCTTATATATATGGGCGTTGGGACAGTTTGATAGGCTGGTGGAGAGGATCATGATGGAACATGAAGCTAAGGTGATGAATGGTGGAGCAGGAGATCAAAAGTGAGATCTGATGGATATATTGTTGGAGACACACAAAGAGACCCAAGTGCTTCTTTCTTGCTTGTGATTTTGTTCATAACTTATGCTATGCTTTCTTTTGATTTTTGGCTTTTTTTAACAAATTATTAGTATATATTTTAATACCACTAGCTCCTACATAGCTATATGCTAAAACAGACTTCCCTTTATTCATTATCTGCAAGTGTAATGCCATAACAAATTTTATAAGTACTCCCCCCCAAAAAAAAGAAAAAAAAGAAAAACCATTTACAAGTATTGAATTGTTTGCAAGTTGTGATTAGCGTACAATGAAAGTGATCAAAATTAATAGTAATGGTTAGGAATAATACACAAAGTAATAAAGGAAGAACAAGGATAACACAAAAAACAAACAGAAATAGATAACTTGGAGGCATAAAATTGTTATCGTTAAATAATATTTGCCTCCACACTCTTGTTGTTAAAGGGTTATCGCAAGCTTGTCCTTAGAATACAACCAAGTTGTTGGGTTCTACAGATACAAGGATAACACAAAAAATAAACAAAAATAAATAACTTGGAGGCATAAAATTGTTATCCTTAGACAATATTTGTCCCCACACTCTTGTTGCTAAAGGGTTATCGCAAGCTTGTCCTTAGAATACAACCAAGTTGTTGGGTTCTACAGATAGCAATTCTAGAGAATAGCCACAAGATTTATTGTGTTTCTCTCTAACTTACTATTTTCAAGTGAACATATGCCCCTATTTATACCCATAGGGTTATATTTCATTAAAAGACACCTATGGAGAGTCAATGTTTCATAAAACTGTTCACAAGGCTTGAAACCTCTTCAAACATTCAGAATAGTAACCAAAAAATTCTGTAGAAAACTCAGTTTTACGAGTTTTGATCGGTTGAGAGTTCCTTTCGATCGATCGAATGCTCTTTTCAATCGATCGAATCATCCAGAGACTCCAGGATAGATTTCAGAATAGGAATCGAATAGCGATCGAGCAAAAGCTTCGACTAATCAAAAATACTGAATTTCGAATTTTCACTTAGAAAATTTCAGAACTTGAATTTTCACTTTATCGACTTTATGAAACAATATTCTCCAAACTCAAATATCATTATTACAACCTATTCATGTATATACCTATATATACAACAGTAATCCCATATGAAAATGATGTTATACTAACTGTCATAATCCAAACCGTTGCTCACTAATCCAAATGGTTGCTCATTCACATCTAATTTTAACTTGTGTTTTCTTTTTTCTTTTTATAAAACTCGTGTATTCTTAATTCCTGAATTTGTTATCATTTGTGTATAAATGATTGTTAGGACATATGTGAATCATGTTAGGAACATATGTCAAATTAGAATTGGCTAATCATTTGATAAAATACACTTTACTTGTAATTGGGTAGATCTAGGATGTGTTTAATACTTCAAGAAATAAGGTTTCAAGATCAAGTGTTAAAACCATGCAAGTCTGTCCAAAAAACAAGTGAAGAAGTGCTGGATTTTACATCTTGACAGTTAGCTCGACAGCTAGTGTCCATCGAGGTTTAAAAAGCTGCTGAAACCCAATGCTCGACAGCTAGCTCGACAGATATGCTATCTATCGAGGTTTATGAAAAACAGATTTTCAGCTCTGATTTTCATCCAATCCATGTCTATATGTTTGGGTTTTCTCTTCACAACTCTAAATATATATAAGGATTATTTTAAGGGTCGTCAGAGGTGGCGCGAGTGTGAAACAAAGTTGTGTTCATGCAAATTGTGACTGGAGACAGAATTTGCCCTAGTTCATCTTTCTCTTGAAGAAGCTACGTGTTTGTATACCGTAGGGTTTTGTGACCAAGGAGTTTTGTGATCTTCATCGTGTGATGAATTGAAAAAGTTTTTAGCCAACATCTTTCTCAAGTTGGTGAGTAAGCCGCGTATTGGGATCCGTGCATCAAATTAGTTAGTCATGTACTAGAAGCCGTGCATTAAAAAGAAGAGATTGTCACTACAAAACAAGTCCAATTGGGTTTTGGGGTAAGGGTTTAACTGTAAGTTGGTATAAGGTACTGGAATTCCTTTACTTGTAACTGCTTGTTGTAATAATAGTGAATTCTCGAGAGTGGTGACCTTAAAAGCACCTGGTGGGGTTTTTGCCGTGTAGGTTTTCTTCATTTGTAAACAAATCACCGTGTCAATTTAATTTCCATTGCATTTAGTTAGTTGGTGATTTGTTTGTGCTACCACGCGTATTACATATTAATTGAATTAATTAATTAACTTGACTAATTAATTTGTTAATTCTTCACAAGGGGTCAATACATTTTTGGTCTATCAATGATCACACAATACTAGTTGAACAACCACAATGATAAAGCATCACAGATACATCCCCACATTCAAAAACAAGAATTAATAAAGCAACGCGAGGATTTTAGTGACAAATTAAGTGAAATTTTTTTTGAAGAATATTTTCAAAAAAAAAAAAAGCCACTCAAGGGGAATCCACCCCAAGAAAATCCACTATAGAGAAGTTTGTTATAAAATCGTTCATACAAAACCTTTGTAGACAAACCTATATATGTGTGTAACCAAGCAAACATCATGTTTTCTCCTACCATATCCATAAGGACTCCAAAATCTAGACTTCTACATAATCTCTTCTACCACGAATGAACTCATATGCACCAATCCAGAATTCCAATAAGTCAGTGAACTCATGGGCAGAGGGTGATAATTTATGTGATTGCAAAGGAAAACTAGGCTCATAATATAGGATCTCAAGGTGAACAAAAAGGGGAGAATTTTCTATTTTGGCTGAAGAATAAAAGCACAAGTAGATCTCTTTTGCATAGTAGCTTTCTTATCTTCAAAGTCGGGCTTCAAAGGGTATTTAAAGGTAGGGTAAGATTAGCTATAACCATGACTTTCGGCATTTCTTGCTTCTTAGCATATTGCTTGGCATATGGCTTTGAGCTGAAGAGTCATGTGGCACAGCAACCTCCAACTCATGCAGCTACACTAGGAAGGAGCGTGGTGGTATTTGGTTCACTGTCATTGGTTTCCTTTGTATCAATTTTATTCCCAGTCTCATTACAACCAATTCTATTTGGACTCTATGCATTGCTGTTGATGGGCTTTCTATTGCATGCCCAAGTCTCTAAACTGTTTGGTGCACGGGAGAGGACTCGGAGCCACATAGTGGCTTGGGGGGCCGTGGCCCCTGCAAATTTTTTTTTTTTCCCATTAGCCTATGAAGAAAAAATAAATGGGCCCCCCCCAACATTAGACACCCGGCCCTCCTACCCATTTCTCACATGTTCTCCCAGCCCACTCCCAGCCAGTGGCCACGCCACATACAGGTTAGGGTGTTCCCAGGAACACCCTAACCTGAAAAAAAATTTTAAAAAAAAATTATATTTAAGCTGAATTAGAAACAACCTCAAATTAAAAAAAAAAAAATTTATCTGTTCTACTTTCAAGCAAAAAAAAAAAAAAAAAAAAAAAGCCCAAAAAAAATTTGAACTAAAAAAAAAAAAAAAAAAAAAAAATTTGCAACAGACTCAAGCCCACGGCAAGCCCAATAGATTACAGAGGTAGCTCGCTCATGGCAAGCTCACGGATTCTTAACCAAAAAAAAAAAAAAAAAACAATACAGAGGATCAGAAATCAAACCCATGTCACCCATCACGTCGCTGGCAGAGAAATCAAACCCCAATACTGTCTACACAGAGCAAAAGCAAAACAAACTCCAGCAAACCAAATACAGAGGCGTTTATAAAAAAAAAAAAAAAAAAACCCTAATACACAAACCAAAACCCAAACCCTAGTAAACCAAAACCCACGGTCACGTCGTTGTCGTTATCACAGTAGCTCGCATGTCGTTGTCATCGCTCGCCCGGTCGCCCCTCATCGCAGATCACAGATTGAGATCGTAGATCGCAGATCGCAGATCGCTCTGCCTCTGCTCCAGTGCTCGGTGCTTCTCCCAAACCCCAGCGAACCAAACCCGAGGTATTTCTCTCTTTTTCTCTCTGACTCTCTCTTAGTCCCTCTCTCTTTATCTCACTGAAATGAAAAAAGGAAATTAAATTTTTGCAGATCGTAGATACTAGATCGGAGATCGAAGATTTGGATCGCTCTGCCTCTGCTCTGCTCCGGTGCTCCCTCCGGCCCTCCCTTAGGGTTTTTCTCTCTGACTCTCTCTCAGTCTCTCTCTCTTTATCTCACTGAATGAAAAAATGAAATGTGAGTTATGACCGAGTCTCTCTCTTTATTCTTTAATAGCCTATCTCAGTAAGTGTCTCTCTCTTTTGAACTGTGAGTCTCTTATTGGCTAGCCCTTTTCCTTTTTTCCTGTTTTTGTCTTTTTGAATTTGGCTTTATCCGTTGGTGTTGGTCAGTGTGTTGGTGTTGGTGAGATATTGATTGTCATTTAGTATAATGTGTGTAAGTGTGTTGTGATTTGTGATTGGCATTGCGAAATTTTCCGATTGCAGCTGGCTATTGTGATTGGGGCGCATGTTGTGCTTGTCTGTTGTCTGTTGAGTGGGGTGGGGAGAGGGTAGATGGGCTCATGGGCTCATGGGGCCGGGTAAACAATAATTAAAGTAATGTAATGTGCAGCACATTACACTGCTTTAATTATTGTGCTGCACATGGAATGTATAATGTTCGGTTCTTTTAGTGTAATATGTACAAGGGGCTAAACAATATAACAAATTAAAGCAGTATAATTAATGACAAATAAATTAAAGCAATATAGCTTATTGTTACGCTAAACAACAATAATTAAAGCTATATAATTAAATTAACCAATACATTATAAAAGACAAATTAATTAAATTATTTTTGTTTTTGTTTGAGGGGTTATTATTAATTAAAGTTGTATTAAAAATGGGTTGACTGTTTAAATTATAGTGGAAATTTTGTTTTTTTTCTTGAGTATGAATAACATTCATATAACTAAGTAAAAATTTCTAATTAAAATTTTATTTTTTAAAATTCTTTTCAAGTTAATTTTTGAGTCATATTCTTAAAGCTAAAAGAATTATGAGCAAACGAAAAACAATTGATGCATTCTTTAAGAAAAAAGATGTTAGCAATTCAGAAATTAGGACACCTGTGGCTGTAGAAACAAATGTTAATACTTCAGTGCCTGATGAACACCCCTCCAAATGTCCAAAACTTCAATTTGAAGAGATAGATCGTGATCCAGGATCACGTAAACAAATATGTGAATTTCCTATCAACAAACAAGATGAAATCCGACGAGCTTATCTCAAAGAAGGTCCATATCAACCTAAAAATATAGACTATCCATACAATGATGATACTCATCGTCGTCGATTTCAACCTTCATGGTTTGAATCACATAAGGATTGGTTGGAATACTCACCTTCAATGGATGCGATATATTGTCTACCTTGCTACCTTTTTAGTAAGAAACCAATAGGTCGTCCCGGATCAGATGCATTCATTTCAACAGGTTTTAATAATTGGAAAAAGGTGAAAGATGGAATGAATTGTCCTTTAATTCGTCATGTAGGGAAAGAACCAAACTCCCCACATAAAATTGCTGTGAAATGTTGCGAGGATTTAAAGAATTATTCACGACATATTGACAAGCTGATTGAGAAACAAACGTCAAAAGAATTAGAGAATAATCGGTTGCGGCTCAAAACCTCAATAGAGTGTGCTCGATGGCTAGCATTCCAAGCTTGTGCTTTTAGAGGTCATGATGAAAGCCTTGATTCAAAAAATAGAGGTAATTTTATTGAATTGATAAAATTCACATCAACTTTCAATGACAAAGTAGCTAGTGTTGTCTTGGAAAATGCTCCAGGAAATGCCAAATATACATCACCCACAATTCAAAAGGAAATTTTGCATATTCTTGCTAGTAATGTGCGAAATGTTATTCATGAAGAAATTGGGGATGCAAAATTTTGCATTCTTGTTGATGAAGCCCGGGATGAGTCGAAGAGAGAGCAAATGGCCATCATTTTGAGGTTTGTTGATAAAGAAGGTTTCATTAAAGAGCGTTTCTTTCATGTTGTGTATGTTAGAGACACTACTGCATTGACTTTAAAGAATGAGATATGTGCTGTCCTTTCTCATTACAACCTTCACATTGAAAATATTTGAGGTCAAGGATATGATGAGGCTAGTAACATGCGTGGTGAATGGAATAGATTACAAGTTCTTTTTCTTAAAGATTGCTCATATGCTTATTATGTACACTGTGTGGCTCATAGGTTGCAATTAGCTCTAGTTATAGCATCTAGAGAAGTAAAAGATGTTCATCAGTTCTTTGATCATTTGGTTAATATTATCAATATTGTTGTTAGTTCTAGTATGCATAATGATGAATTGCAACATGCTCAAGCAGAACAAGTTGAGAATATGATTGCTTCTAATGAAATTGAGACTGGAAGAGGAGCAAACCAGATTGGTACTTTGCAACGAGCTGGAGATACTAGGTGGGGATCTCATTTTCAATCTATTTGTAGTTTGATTAAAATGTTTGATGCTATTTGCAAAGTTATCAACACTATCTCTGAGGAAGGGACTAACTATAAACAACGTGGTGATGTTGAGGGAGCTTATCAAGTATTAACATCATTTGAATTTATTTTAATCTTGCATTTGATGAAAGAGATAATGGGAATTACTAATGTTCTTTGTCAAGCTTTGCAACAACGTTCTCAAGACCTTTTAAATGCCATGCATTTAGTTTCAACTACAAAATCACTTATTCAAAAGTTGAGAGATGATGGATGGGAGCCTTTACTTGCTAGTGTTATAGCATTTTGTGAGCAACATGAAATTGATATTCCTGATATGAATGCTTGTTACACTAAAGGTCGAGGTAGATATCGTCGTCAAGATGAAGATTTAACAATGGAACATCATTTTATAATTTGCATATTTACAGTTGCAATAGACTTTCAATTGCAAGAATTGAAAAGTAGATTTTGTGAGCTAACAACAGAACTTGTCATTCTTAGTTCAGCTTTAAATCCCAAGGATGCTTTTAGATTATTCAAAATTGTTCATATATGCAATTTAGTTAAAAAATATTATCCTCAAGATTTTACTGAACATGAACAAGAACTTTTGGAGTCTCAATTGCAACATTATGAGCTTGATGTGATAAAACATCCAGATTTCAGAATATGAGTACAATTTCCGAGCTATGTAGGGGATTAAAAATTTCAGGAAAGTCTAATATCTATTTTTTGATTGATAGACTTATTCGCCTTGTGTTGACCCTTCCAGTTTCTACAGCAACTACAGAACGAGCTTTCTCCGCTATGAAGTTGTTAAAAACAAGACTTCGCAATAGAATGGAGGATGAGTTTTTGGCAGATAATATGATAGTTTATATAGAGAAGGAAATTGCAGGGAATTTCACTATAGAGATGATAATGGATGAATTTTATCCCATGAAAAATCGTCGTCAGGCATGATTTGATCCGGTTGATGACCCGACTTGACCTTAATAATGTTGCGTGGTTTTAATGGGAGATTTACTGATACTTAGTTCATGGAGCGGAGGCTTGGGCAGACAAAAAATTTTTGGCCCGTTTTGTAGCCCATTGTGAATCCTGTGCGCAGGATATAAAAGCCGTTTTTTTTTGTGATTAGGGTTTTGTCTTGTTGTTGTTTTTGAGAAATAAAAACACTGTAGCCACACATTGTAATTTCCTTTGATAATAGTAAAATCCTTGCAACTCTGTGGACGTAGGCAAATTGCCGAACCACGTAAATACTGTCTTGTGTGTGTGATTGTTTTTCTTTTGGCGTTTTGTTTTCTTTATTTTTTTGTTTCTCACAGATTTGGAATTTCGGTTGAATTCCCAATATGTTCAAGTATATGATGATATATGAAAGTTGATAATTTTGTATCCAATAGACTTAAGAATTATATTTAGTATATCTCTGTTACAATCCGGCCCCCCCAAATATTTATTCCTGACTACGCCCCTGGAGAGGAGGGAGAGACAAACATCACATAGGTCATATTGGAATGTGGCAGCAACTACCTTTAGGGAGGGAAGCATACTTCCACTGTAAATCAAAGAAATTCTGGCTACTGTATTTGGAAATGACATGTACTTGCCGGGTTAACGTTTATGATGTAACTCGTTGATTCTGAAGGCTTATAGTCAGACATAGAGAATGAAAACAGTTTTTTTTTCCCCAATTATTATTGTTTTTTCTATATATTATATCTATCGGAATAATTTTAGTAATTTTCAATGTAGTTGGGGAATCCATGATTTGTATATCTGATGCAATTCCTGAGTACTGTGCTCTATGTATTAGCAACTATAACAGATGTTCAAAGTTCAAACTGCAGAATTGCATTATTTCAGATTCCATGATTGCTGGATGAGGTCAGTTATGCAGGTTTATTTAGACTTGGCAAATTTGAAGGCGGACACGGTAACCTGACTAGAACCCAAAAAAAAAAACCGACCCAACTTAGGATTTTTTTTTTTTTTGACTTAATGTAAATATATATTAAATGATATATAAATTCTTAAGTCCAAAGTTTACTAATCTTGTTTTTATCACAAATAAAGAAAATAGAAAACCAAAACAAAAACTAGATGATGTGGACCATATCCGGTTACAATCTCCTCAAGTGCACTTCTTGTTTGTAAAATATTAAAAAAAGTTAAATTTCATAAAATGATATATATATATATATATATATATATATATATATATATATATATATAAGTTTTAAGATAAAACGTAACATATTGAGTAAAAATAAAAAGGCGAAAAGCACATTTTAGTCCCTACATTTTCAGGCGATTCCCATTTTAGTCCCTACATTTTATTTTTACCGCTTTTAGTCCCTATCCTGAAAAACGGTTTCCATTTTGGTCCCTACTATTAGTGCCCTAACAGTAAAGTCCTAGGTGGCAAACGGAAGTTGACGTGGCACTAATGTGACAATTAAAATATTATTTGGCTTTTTTTTAATGCCACGTCAGCTAATTAATTTTTTATAAAAAGCCATGTCAGCAAATTTAAACCAAAAAAGAAAATAAATTAAAAAACAAAACTTAAATTAAAAACACAAACCCAGACAGATCTAACACAAACTCAGATCTAACACAATCCCAGAAATAAAATAAATTAAAAACAAACATTAAAACCTAAATAAAATATATAAAACCAAAATTTCATTTTCTTATCTCTCTCTCCCTCTCGGGTCAAACTCACAAGTAGTGTGATCTATTTATCTCTCTGTCCATTACAATCTGCATCATCGGCGGTGGCATCGACATCAACATCGACGACTCCTCCGTGGCCAACTCCTCCGCCGCTACTGCTCCTCCAACTCAAACCCATTCTCCGCCGCTACCCCAAACTGTTGGGTCTCAAAAAATCCCTCCTTCTTCCATTTCCGATTCTTTCTATCTCGTCGGAGTCATGGTGTTTGCTGTTTTGGGAAATGGGTTTGATCGGCGAGGTGTTGGTGGTGGTGGTTTTGGGATCTGTTGGTCGGTGGTGGTGGCGGTGGACTCCTTCGTGGCCAACTCCTCCGCCGCTACTGCTCCTCCAACGCAAACCCATTCTTCGCCGTTACCCCGAACTGTTGGGTCTCAAAAAATCCCTCCTTCTTCTTCCATTTCCGATTCTTTCTCTCTCGTCGGAGTCATGGTGTTTACTGTTTTGGGAAATGGGTTTGATCGGCGAGTGGTGGTGGTGGTGGTTTTGGGATCTGTTGGTCAGTGGTGGTGGTGGTGGTTTTGGGATCTGGGTTTGATTATAGGTTTATGGGTTTGTTGGAGATTGGTTTGGTTACTGGGTTTGTGGTTTTGATTTGCTGAAGATTTGGGTTTGAGTTCTTGGGTTGTTGGGTTTGATTTGGGAGTTCTTGATTTGCTGGGTTTGAGTTCTTGATTTGCTGGAGATTTGAGTTCTTGGTTTCTTCATTCTTCCTGTTAGCATTTAATTTAATTTTTTCTTCTTGTTTTCATTTATGTCCTAGTGATTTGGGTTTGAGTTCTTGGGCTGCTGGGTTTGTGATCTTGTGATGGGTATGAGTTCTTGGATGCTAGGTTTGATTTGGGAAGAATTTGAAGAACAAGTTGTAAAATGAAGAACAAGTTGAAGAACACTAAGAACATTAAGAAATTTTTTTTAATTAAATTAAATTTAAGGTTTTTTTTTAATTTAATTTATTTTTTAAAATTTTCTGACATGGCTTTTTATAAAAAATTAATTAGCTGACGTGGCATTAAAAAAAACCAAATAATATTTTTTAATAATATTTTAATTGTCACATTAGCGCCACGTTAGTTTCCGTTTGCCACCTAGGACTTTACCGTTAGGGCACTAACAGTAGGCACCAAAATGGAAACCGTTTTTCAGGATAGGGACTAAAAGCGGTAAAAATAAAATGTAGGGACTAAAATGGGAATCGCCTGAAAATGTAGGGACTAAAATGTGCTTTTCGCCAAAACTAAATATATGAATTGAATTTCAATCTACTTAATTGTTGATACTTGATTATTAGTGGAAATATTCATAGTTGCAAATTGTGATGGGCCTTTTTGAATTTTGAGCTGGATTGTTCCTGCTGTACTGAGGCCCAATAGTTTTGGGGTAGGAGAGCTGGGACTGGCTCAATTGAAACTTACCTTAAGCCAACTTGTGCACAAGCTAGAACCCCTCTGTAGAGACCTTAGTCACGCGCTCACGGTAGGAGATGCTGTCACAAAAATGTTATGGCAGGAGACACGTAATATAACATGACAGTAAAGAGATATCCTAGCCAAAATACTTGCTGCTAATTAAAGATAATATTTAAACAACTTAGCAACAGGAGAATGAAATAATATGAGTATGGCAGAAATAAGTTAGCAATAATGAAAAGAATAATGTTAGTGCTTAAACGATCATGATAAAAGAGGGAAAGGGGATTAGTCTGCTGAGCTTGGCATCTTTAGCAAATTTAAGTTCAAGAAATGAACCAATCCCCAATGTGATCAATCTCACAGGGAGAAACCTGCCATAGAAATTGCCCAATTTGAAAGAAAGGACCTAAGTGGCTTATTCTCAAATCCTTTATCTTGCTAGAGAGTAGGTTGTTGAGGAAGAGAGAGGAGTAGCTTATTTTTTTTCCTTCTTTTCTCTCTGTTTCCTATTTCTCTCTCTCTCTCTCTTTTTTCTTTTTTCTTTTTTTTTTCTATGTTTCTTGATGTTCTTCCTTGTTTTTCCGTTGTTGTTTATTGTGCACAGCTAAGGCCTTTTTATATTGCCAATCGTGATGAGATTTACTGTTTTACCCCTCAGCTACTTTTGGCTTGGTGTGGGTATCCTTCCGAGGCCACCCACTGGTTTTACTGGTTGCTTAGCCAGCACCACTACCCTGCACTAGCTGCATCACGTTCCATTCCCAAACAAAAGGAGTTTTGTTTTATTTTCTTGCTCTTTATGGCATTCCTATCTGGATAAGGGTTAGGCATTCTCTCTTCCTAGTTCCTATGGTATGCACCCAATGATTCCAGCTCATCTTTCCCTCTTTTGGATGGTATGTCATCTCAGTAAGACATTTCCCCCAAAAGAGCTTGAGCGAGAATCCCAGAATAGACTTCCCCCTTCTCCTCACCACTATACCATACCCTCTCTTACCTTTGACTTATAGCCCACAGCGGCTGTATTGGCTGGGTACAAGTGGGTAGTGCCTGAGCCTTGTGTGTGCTCCACTCTCATGTGAGTCCATGGCTTGTCTGCTATTCACACGTTTGCCATTGCTTGGGGTTTGTTTGGTCTTACTGTGTGTTTTGTTGCTTGTTTTTAACCCGTGGTGGCGTGGACGAGTGATTGGATCCTCATTCCTTGCGTCTTGTTTTTCCTTTGGGCTGGGTATTGCTTGGGCATGGGCCCTTTCTTCTTCAATTCAACCCCGGTCTCTTTTTACTTCTGGTTTGTGGGTCGACTAATACTTCTGCCACACCACCACATTGCTTTTGCCGTGATATCGCTTAACTATGCTTGTCGGGCCTCCTTTCGGCTTGCCGTGTATTTTTTCTTCACTTAGTTCACGTTGCCCAGCATTTCTGTTGGGTCAGTTTTCATATCATCTTGGGCTTCCTTTGCCCATTTTACTTCTCTGGGCATCCTTGGCCTGCTTCATTCCTTTGGGCATCCTTGGCCCATTCCATTCTTATATTCTCATGGGTTTTTGCTAAATCTTTCAGACTTCCCCGGCCCAATTACTATATTATTTGCCTTTGGGGTTTGTTGGCCTTTGCACCAATCCCCCTTTACTAACTCCTTTCTTTGGGCTCCTCCATCCTATCTTTGCTTGCTTTCTACTCCTTATGATTCTCATGGGCTTACTACTTCCTTCTCAAGGCTCCCCTGGGCCCGTTTGCTTTCTTTGGAACTTTTTTTACTACTTTATAGGCCTGTGAACCATTATTCCTACCATTTGGGTTTAATGGTTTTTCTTACTTTACTAATTCTTCTTCCTTTACCCCTTTTGTATTGTTGAGCTTTTTCTTATTATTGGGCCTCTTTACCAAAGTGGGCATCAACATTCAATCCCCTGAGCATATGAACTGCTCCTGGCCGCATTTGAATCTCGTTATATCCATTGAATCCATCCATAATTGAAAACATGGCATTCCCTGTTGCAGAATCTATCAGCAGGTCCATGTTTGGCAGCGAGAATTCGTCCTTTGGGTAGACTCAATTGAGATTTTTGAAGTCTACGCAGCACCTTATCTACCCATTCTTTTTCTTCACAAGCACGATGTTAGACAACCATCGCGGGTGCTGAATGGGTTTAATGAAACCAGCGGCCAATAGCTTTTGCACCTCTTTTACTATCTGTTCTTCTATTTCGGTGTGAAACACTTTGGCAGGCTGGGCTATCGGCTTAGCCTCGGGATCTACGCTGAGCGTGTGCACTACCAATCTGGGGTCTAGCCCAGGCATCTCGCTGTAATCCCATGCAAAAACATCCCTGAATTCCTTCAACAACAATATCAGTTATGACTTTTCTTCCTCTGATAGTTTCGAACTTATCGAAATGGGTCTTGGCTTCTACGGGTCGGTGCTTAAATTGACTTTTTCCAATTTCTCTTCTGCCACTACTTGTGTATCCCTTTCTCCTGTAATTCTCTCATCTTTTTCCGTATTACTTTCTTCTTCCGAATTTTCCTGGGCTACACAACACACCAAACTTTAATGCTATGGCCCTTGTCTAAGACCCCCTTACGAATCGCAAGTGGGCCCTGTGCACCTTTATAACTTATAGATTATTCTGCCATCACGGGTTCGAACCCTGACACATCGCGGTGCATCACTTGACTCCAAAGCGAGTGCTTCTTTCCTCTTCTTTCTTTGCATTGGCAGTCCCCTCATATTGGGCTTTAGGTCATCTTGAACATCCTCCCATCTAGGGATGAAGGTACCTTTTGGTTTAGACACTAAGCTCTCCCCGGACGGCGCCCACTCATCATAAAACATGGTTTCTACCAGATGAGCTTCTACTTGCTCGAAGGGTGACGGGTTTGCTGCTATTCATATCATTCTGTTGTTCAGCCTTCCCTTCACAGACTAATGGTAGGTAGATGGGACCAATCGGTGTTTATGCAACCACAGCCTTCCCAATAATATGCGGTATGAGACTTCCATTTTCACCACATGGACGCGGGCCAAGGAGGCTATTGGTCCCACTTTTAACCACAACTAGATGTGGCTTGCGATGTATTCACCTCTTCCGCCAAATCCTGTCACATCCATTGGGCACCCCTGTATTTTCCTTTCTTGTTAGGGCATATGTGAATCATGTTAGGAACATATGTTAATGTAGAATTGGCTAATCTTTTGACAAAATGCACTTTATTTGTAATTGAGTAGATCTAGGATGTGTTTAATATTTCAAGGAATAAGGTTTCAAGTCCAAGTGTTAAAGTCATGCAAATCTGTCCAAAAATCAATTGAAGAAATGCTAGATTTTAAAGTTCAACAGCTAGCTTGACAGATAGCATCTATCGAGGTTTAAAAGGCAACTTTTGCCCAATGCTCGACAGCTGCTCGATAGATAACCTATCTATCGAGATTTACAGAAATCAGTTTTTTAGATCTGATTTCACTCCAATCTATGTATACATGTTTAGGCTTTCTTTTCACACAACCCTAAACATATATAAGAATGATTTTAAGGGCCCTCATAGTTTATGCAACTAAATGAAAAGGTTTTTCACAAGCATATTGTGACCGGAGACAATTTGCCCTAGTTTATCTTTCTCTTCAAGAAACTACTGCGTTTGTACATCGTAGGGTTTTGTAACCAAGGAGCTTCGTGATCTTCATTGTGTTGATGAACTGAAGAACTTTGCAGCCAACATCCTTCTCAAGTTAGTGGTTGGTCACGTACTTGGATCCATGCATCGATTGGTTAGTCACGTACTGAGAGCCATGCATTAAAATGAGAGATTGTCACTACAAAATAAATCCAATTGGGTATTGAGGTAAGGGTTCAACTGTAAGTTGGTATAAGGTACTGGGATTCCTTTATTTGTAACTGCTTAATATGATATTAGTGGATTCTCGACAGTAATGAC
Organism: Quercus aquifolioides; assembly: GCA_019022515.1. Classification (NCBI taxonomy): domain Eukaryota; kingdom Viridiplantae; phylum Streptophyta; class Magnoliopsida; order Fagales; family Fagaceae; genus Quercus; species Quercus aquifolioides. The sequence continues at coordinate 16,124,151 of CM032325.1, read as the reverse complement.
CTTAAAATCACCCGGTGGGGTTTTGCCTTGGAGGTTTTCCCCATTCGTAAACAAATCACCGTGTCAACTTTATTTTACACTGCATATTAACTTAGTTGGTGATTTGTTTGTGCTACCACGTGTATTGCATGTTAATCGGATTAATTAATTAACTTGACTAATTAATTGGTTAATTCATCACAAGGGGTCAATACTTTCTTGGCCTATCAAGTGGTATCAAGCATGCACACTCTGATTAGGTTTTAATCTTTGTTGTGTGATCCATTGACTTTAGTTATCATGGCTGCAACTGGCATGAAAATGCAAGTCTAAAAGTTATTTGAAATCTATCATGATGATGATTGGAAAAAGATCTTAGCATGACAAAGAAGAAACAAGATTGTCTCAGAATGAAAATGTGCAGAGGAGTTCGTCTGAGAAGAGTGAAAGTTAAAAGTTTTTTTCATAAATGGTAGATGAGAGAAAACACCATTCCTATTGATTTGTCATCTAAGCATGAAGTGTGCTTCATGATGAAATCCGCATTTAAAGTTATGAACACATGGTTGTGGTACCTTGATAGCGGCTGCTCAAGACACATAACTAGAGACCGATCTCTCTTTAAGGTTTTCGAGTCTAAGAAAGGTGGTAATGTCACTTTTGGTGATGGGAGCAAATCATAGATTAAAGGAAAGGGAACCATCTCTCTACCTGGACTGCCAGACATTGCAAATGTGCTATATGTAGAAAGTCTGAGAATGAACTTGTTGAGCATAAGTCAAATATGTGATCAAGAATTTATGGTGCTATTCTCAAAGGGGAAATGCCTTGTATTGAATGAGTTTGGAAAGAAACTCATAAGTGGTGTTTGCACTCTAGACAATTGTTATGGTTTGGTTCCTAATACTGATATTGTGTGCAATAGCATTTGTTTGCCAAATGAAGATCTATGGCACCAAAGAATGGGACATGCTAGCTACAAACATCTTTCAATTGTATCTAAGAATGAATTAGTTTTTGGGATACCAAAGCTTAGTAGAGTGAACAATGTTGTGTGTGGACCGTGTCAGCTTGGAAAGCAAACGAAAGCTAAACATCCGGGCACTCAGACATCCGCTACGTCTAGACCATTGGAGCTACTAGATCTGGATCTCATGGGTCCAACTAGAACCGAGTCTCTTGGAGGAAAGAGATACATCATGGTTATGGTAGATGACTTCACTAGGTACACTTGGGTTATTCTTCTAAGATTCAAGTCAGATGCTCCTGAGCACATTGAAGCCTTGTGCACAAGATTGCAAAATGAGAAGAGCTTAAAGATTGATTGAATTCGAAGTGATCACGGTAAAGAATTCGAGAACTCATACATGGAGTCCTTTTGCACTAGATTAGATATATCTTAAGAATTCTCTGCTCCTATTACTCCTCAGCAAAATGATGTAGTAGAAAGAAAGAACAATGTTATTCAAAAGATGGCCAAAGCCATGTTGCACAACAAGGATTTGGCTAGAAACTTGTGGGGAGAAGCCATTAACACTATGTGTCATACAGTTAACAGGGTGTATTTCAAACCCAGTATCAAGAAAACTCCCTATGAGTTATGAAAGGGAAGGAAGCCAAATGTTAAGTATTTCAGAATCTTTTGAAGTACTTGTTTCATTCTCAAGGATAGAGAGAATGTGAAAAAATTTGACTCCCGAAGCGATGAAGGAATATTTTTGGGATGCTCCTCTACAAGCAAAGCTTATCGGGTATACAACAAAAGAACCAAGAATGTGATGGAAACGGTAAATGTTGTTATCGATGAAACTTCAGAGTCTGGTTCTGAGAAAATTAGTGAGAAAATCCTCAAAGAAATTTTTCCTCCCAAGCCCAAGGATGTTTAAGAAATTGTTGATCAAGAGCCCACATCTCCAAGTACTCCTGGCACTAAGTGTTGTAGAAGGTTCAGTGGACATACCTACTTCACCTGATTCTGAATCCCATGAAGAGAAAAGACATTCCTCTAGGATTAAGTTGAATCATCCTCCTAAAGTTATTGTGGGAAACATGAATGAATTTACACTAAAGAAGTGTATGGTTGATAAATATGTTGCTAACTTTGTGTCATATTGTTGTTATTTGTCGCAGATTGAACCCACCAAGGTTGAGGAAGCTCTTCAGGGTGAAAGTTGGGTTGAAACTATGCATGATGAACTGCTTCAGTTTCAAAGGAATGATGTTTGGACTCTAGTACCTAGACCAAGGGTGAGCACATCATTGGCACAAAGTGGATATTTCGCAATAAGACCTGTGAGGAAGGTAATGTGATCCGCAACAAGGCTCGTCTTATGGCTCAAGGATACTCTCAAATGGAAGAAGTGGACTACGATGAGAGATTTGGTCCAGTAGCCCGTATGGAGTCCACCAGGATTCTCCTAGCCTTAGCATGTCACTTAAAGTTCAAGCTTTACCAAATGGATGTCAAGATTGCTTTCTTGAATGGGTTCCTTAAAGAAGATGTCTATGTGGCTCAACCAAAAGGATTCATTGATCCACACTTTTCAAATCATGTGTTGTACCTCAAGAAGGCACTCTATGGTTTAAAGCAAGTCCCTAGAGTTTGGTATGATCAGCTCACACAATACTTAGTGTCACATAGGTTCACAAGAGGAAAAACTGAACAAACTCTTTTCATCAAAAAGGAAGACGGCGAGTTGATAGTTACTCAAGTCTATGTTAATGATATCATATTTAGGTCGACTAAAGATGCAATGGCTCATAGTTTCTCCAAACTTATGCAGGCCGAGTTCGAGATGAGCATGATTGGAGAGTTGAATCACTTTCTTGGGTTGCAGATTCGTCAGCAAGAGTCAAGTATATCCCTATCTCAATCTAAAATGCTAGAAATCTTGTGAAAAAGTTTGGTTTAGAATCTGCTAGTTCTGTTAGAACTCTTATGAGCCCAAATGTTAAACTCACTATTGATTTGTTGGGTAAAAGTGTTGATTCATCTCTATCCAAAAGCATGATAGATAGTCTTCTTTACCTTATTGCTAGTAGACCTGACATTAGTTACAGTGTGGGAGTGTGTGCTAGATATTAGGCTAATCCCAAAGAGTCTCATATGATTGCTTTGAAAAGAATCATAAAATATGTCAAAACCACTGTCGACTTTGGCGTGTGGTACAGCAAGAACACAAATGATGTCTTAGCAGGGTATTCTGACGCAGACTGGGCTGGGAATGCTGATGATAGAAAGAGTACATCGGGGGTTGTTTTTATGTGGGTAATAATCTTGTCTTCTGGATGAGCAAAAAGCAGAATTCCATCTCATTATCCATTGCAGAGGCTGAATACATCACTGTCGATAGCTGTTGCACCCAACTTCTTTGAATGTAAAAACTCCTCCTTGATTATGGTATTCATCAAGAGCATCTTACCATCTACTGTGACAATACTAGCGCCATCAACATCTCTAAGAATCTGGTACAACATTCTCGATCTAAACACATAGAGATTCGACATTACTTCATTCGAGAGTTTGTCAAAGATGGTACTCTCACTCTTGAGTTCATTCACACTGATGATTAGAAAGCTAATTTGTTCACCAAACCTCTTGATAGCAAACGGTTTGAATTCCTTCACCAAAACATTGGTGTTATCTCCATGGATTGATCTCCTATTCTCCTCATCATTCCTCATGCATTTACATCTAGTTTTATGATTTGCTTTTTTTAACATGTTTTTGTTTGTTTATTTTTAGTTTTGCTTTATTTTGTTTATCATAAAAATATATATAAAAAAAATTTGAAAAATAAAAAAAATACAAAAACAGTGTGTTTTGTGTACATTGGTACTTGTGTACCTTGGATGGCCACTGAAACAAAATTTTCTAAACTTTGTATCTTTGTAGCTTAGATAAGCATCTCTATGCACAACTAAGCAAGTGAGTTTTGTAGCTCGTGTTTGTGATGAGTAAGATTAAGTAATCTCTTGTGCTTAACACTTGTATCACTCTTTTTGACGGGAAGGACTAGAAAATTCTAAGAGAAATGCATAAATAATCATCTCACCATTGTTACCCACCAATCATGAAATGACATCTATATGCTTCGGCATAGCAAAAGTGCAATGTCAAAAGCTTAACATAATTGGGTATCTCTTTTCTCTCTATTATATGTCCATGCATGATATGCTTCACAAAAGAAAATATGCAAAGAAAAATAAAAATCAAAGAGAATCAAAATGCTTTATATATGATTGCAAGCGTGTCTTCTAGGAGATGTGAGAGTTATAAGATGTACCTCGAAGGTAATAGTCTCCATCAAGCAGTTATGATTATGAGTGAGTTAAAGTGATTTTATCATATCTCAAATCGTCATAACATGTAGACACTTTGCAATCTTGCGATGTTCTTCACACGTAACACACAATATTCTTTGCTACTTTTGATACATGTGTAGGTATAATGTGATTTGGCCATCACAAGGAATACATGTGTTAATGTATGCTCACTAAACTGTCTTGACTTGTTTTTGAAATATAAAATTGGTTAAACTTTTGTGTGTGTGTGTGTGTGTGTGTGTGGATCTAAATGCTTGACATTTTTCTTGTTGAGAGATGATTTTGAAAGCTTAAAATGTTGTTTGGATCTTTGGTTGAGTAGCATGTTTGATTGCATTCATGTCTGTATTTTTCTCTTCCTTGAAAAACTATTTTTGAGCGATCTTGACAACTTCTCGATACCTCTCGACAGCTAGGCTATCTGCTGAGCCTCTTGAGCTTCCTTTCTCGATAGCTGTTATCGCAATTTCGATCCATCAAAGTTTTTGAGAATTTGTCTTAATAGCTTCTCGACAGCTTGTTGATCCATCGAGGAAGTTTCTGTATGATCAATAGATGCTCGATAGCTTCTCGATCCATCGAGGTTACTTTGCTGTGGACACCTCTCGATAGCTTTTCGATAGGTTTATCTGTCAAGTTTTTAATCTCGACACCTCTCGATACCTTTCGATCCATCGAGCTATGTGTTTTTTTATATATAGCCTCAGCGCGATTTTTCTCTCATTTTCTCTGATCTCTCTCGATAGAAACTCACTTCTCTCTCTCCCAAGTACCTCAAACTCAACCTCTTCACATTCCCCACTTGATCTTTGGCCTAAATCAAGTTTTCTTCCTTTGGTATGATCTTATTTCTCTCTTGTATCATGCATTTCATTCATTTTGACCTATGTTTTGGGATTTTGAAAAGTTTTTGGGGTTTTTCAAAATCAATGAGGTTTTTGCAAAATTTTTGGGTTAGGTTTTGCTTAAATGATCATGTATGCTCATGCATTGCATCACATTTGCATTTCACAATGTTTCATGCATTTTAGATGTGTGTTCTATATATTAAAATGATGTATGCTGGTAGGATTGGATTAGGCTGAGCCCATGATGTTTTTCCTCTTGCATGTCACATGTTCATGCATACGAACCATTTTTTTTTATGTTATTGATATTAAACTGTTTGGTACTTTTCTGTGTTTCTCTCTCTCTCTCTCTCCTTCTTTTGGTCAGTTTGCTCAATGGCACCAAAGAGCAAGTTTACTCCGTCCCGAAACCCTCTTCATTATGGGGCATCTTCTTCTGACTCTACCCCCTCTCATGTTAGGTTCAGTGATGATAAATCCTGTAAGGAATGTTCGGAGAACTTTTCACAACACGGCATTCATTCGGAATGCCAAGTCGTTCTATTGGACTTTTCCGATACTGACCTTCCCATTGTCATCTACAATAGGGGTTGGGAGTCATTGTGTGGCATCCTGGTCACTTGTCCCCCCGTGATCATACAAGATTTTTACTCCAATATGCATGTATTTGATTATTATATACCTCATTTTATCACTCTCGTTCGAGGTACGTGCATTGTAGTCACTCCAGATCTTATATCCGAGGTGCTACACGTATCGAGGGTAAAGTTTGCTGACTACCCCGATTGTGAGCATCTTAGAACTGTGTCCAAAGACAAACTCTCGTCTCCCTTCTATGAGACACCTTCATCTTGGGGTAACCGTCAAAACATCCCTTACTCGGGCTTTGCAAAAAGTCTGAGGTTCCTTAATATGGTGATGGCATTCGTTCTTCATCCTTTGTCTCACTATAACTCCATTACTAAGCCTCGTACTTGATTTTTGTTATCCCTTTTTGAGGGACTTACCATTAACTTTCCCTCTTACTTCGTACTCTCCCTTATAGATGTCTATAGGGATATGGCAACCCGTGATAAGCTCATTTTCCCTTCGGCTATCATGCAGATTCTCTGCCATTTTTCTGTCTCCTATCCTGAATCTACACACTTCTCTGTCATGTGTGTCATAGGCGCAGCGACCGTTCGACAGAGCGAGGCCTAGCTTTCACCGAAGCAGCCACGGACCGAGATGGCGACTCCTCTGGCTTCTTCCGCTCTATCCACCTATGCTCCTTCTTCTTTTGTGGGTGAACTGACTCTCGAGGCCATTGTGGCATAGCTTATGCGCATGGATGCTCACTTTGACACTCTCAGTGATGAGTTGTGTCAGGTGAACACTCGTGTTGGTCGTATCGCACGACGACAGGCTGTCATGGGTGGTTTCACTACTTCTTCTCCATCTCCACCAACTTCATAGGATGTGAGTGATGATGGCTCTGGCAGTGATGATGCTGATGAGAGCGATGATGCTAGGCTCTTCTAGTGACGATGAGATGACTACTTGAGTTACTTGCCCTTTGTCATTCGTGAAAAAAAGGTGGAGTAGTTTTGGGTATGAGAGTAGTCATGTATCTAGGGGGAGAGTTAGTATATGTTGGGAAGACCCCGGTTGATAGAATCAACAAGTTTTAATTCCAAATTGTTAATTAGATTTATTATGAATAAACTTGTTAAAACAAACAAACATCAATATCATGTCAAAATCATGCAACGGAAAAATAAATAAAACAAAATATGATAACCCAGGAAAACCAATGAAACAAACTAGTTTCACAGTAAAAACCTGGGGGGAAACTTTCTCGAAAAGCAATCCACTATAGTAAAGAGAAGTTTCAAATCTAGTACAAAACCTTTGTCCCTAGACTCTACAATCTCTGTAGATGAACTCACAGCAGAAACCTTCTATCGCTTTAGAACCTCTAAACTCTTCAATATATGAACGCCACCTTTTTTATGCACGAATCCCAGTACGTGACTAACCAATTGCGCAGATCCCAGTACGCAACTTAATCACCAACTAGAAGAAGATTGTTGGTTGCAAAGTTCTTCACTTCATCAACAATGAAGATCAAGAAGCACTTGGTTACAAAACCTTAAGGCACAAAGACGCAGTAGCTTCTTTCAGAGAGAATAAGGCATTTGTCACTTTTTGCTTATGTTCTCCTTGTATTCTCTTATGTGACGGCCTCTAAAATAAGCCTTATATAGGTCTAGGGTTGTGAGAAAAGAAACCTTACATAAATACAAAACCATGGGCCGAAAATCAGATCTGAAAATCTAAATTCCCGTAACCTCGATCGATCGAAAGGTGTCAAAAAGGTGTCGAGCTTTAAACTTCGACAGATACAGCTATCGAAAAGCTATCGAGGAGACAAGAGATTTCTCGATTAATCCACCTAGCTATCGAGAAGCTATCGAGATTGTGATAAGAAGAAGTTAAAAATCTCGATAGATAGCCTAGCTATTGAAAGGTGTCGAGCAACTATCGAGCTATCTGTCCGCAGGTGTCGAGCTATCTGTCCAGCTTTAGTGAACAGCTTTTCTTCACTTGTTTCTTGGTCCAATCTTCATGGCTTTAATACTAGACTTGAACAACATGTTTCTTGAAGTATTAAACACATCATAAATCTACCCAAATACAAGTAAAGTGCGTTTTGTCAAAGGATTAGCCAACTACATAAAATATTGACATATGTACCTAACAAGTAAATCACATATGTCCTAACAGTCTCTCCCTTTGGCAATCCGTGACAAAACCACAACAAACAAATGAACATATGAGAGAAGTCATAAATCACTTAACTCATACTCACTTGTTGAATACAATAAAATCTATCCTAACACAAACTCTTGAAAAACTTTGCAAAAAGAAAGTTTATGGCAAGTAGACTTTGACAACCTGTATTTCTGAAACACTTTAAACAAAACTCATCAATGCATCTTTGTGTGAAACAGAAATAATAAATTGCATACAAGTAATAAGAAACATATGTATAAAGATAGAAAAGAAATAACACATGTAAAGGTAGGTGAAGAAGACAGACATCAACATATAAAGAAGATAAATACAATGTATGCCACTAATGGTCACAAGACCCAGTGTACAAGAAGAAGGAAGTAAGCACTCCCCCTAACAAGATGAAACACATCTCCCCCTTACAGAGGCATGTATTTCTCCCCCTAACATATAGAATCTTTAAAAAAGAAACAACATATTTCCACAAAGGGTACAAGAAGCTAAAAAGCTTTACTCGAGAAACATAAAGATGATCAATGATGATCAAGGGGGCACAAGAAATCCATATAAATGCATGAATGTAATGAAACAAGATGCTATGGATGACAAGATAATAGAAAGATGCAAAACATGTGAAAAACAAATCTCTCAACAAGAAAAAAAAGTAAGCACATATATCCCAAAACACACACACACACACTAAACAAGTCTAACCAATTTTATATTTCAAAAACAAGTTAAGACAGTTTTGTGAGCATACATTAAGACATGTAAAACCTTGTGATGACCAAATCACATTGTACTTGCACATGTATCAAGAGTTGCAAAGAATATTACGTGTTGTGTGTGAAAAATATCGCAAGATTGCATAAGTGTATACATGTTATGACGATTTGAGATATGAAAAAATCACTTTAACTCACACACAATCATAACTGTTTGATGGGGACTATCACCTTTAAGGTACATCCTATAACTCCCACATCTCCTAGACAACACGCTTACAACTATATTTAAAAACATTTTGATTATTTTCACTTTTCATGTCTTTTGCATATTTTTTTCTTTTAAGCATATCATGCATGAGCATATAAGAGAGAGAAAAGAAATACCCAATTATGTAAGCCAAACATCTTGTTTTTGCTGTTCAAGTGCTACACCTTACTGAGCACGGCTTTTATGAATTGCACATAGGTGTTTTATGATTGACGAGTTTTAGTGGTGAGATGATTATTTATGCCTTTCTCTTAGGATTTTTTAGTCCTTCCCATCAAAAAGAGTGATTAATATATGAATGATAAAAGATCAGCCAAATCATACAAATCACATAAACGAATCACAAAACTCATATTAGTTAGTTGTGCATGAAGATGCTCATCAAAGCTACAAGAGATGCAAAGTTAAAAAACTTTATTTCAAAGGCCATCCAAGGTACATAAGTACCAATATACACAAACACACACTATTTTTGTATTTTTAAAATTTTTATTTTTTTTTAATCGAAAAGAAACCAAAAAACAAAAAAACAAAGTACTAAAACAAACAAACAAAAAAATTCAAAAACTAGACTGACTGAAACCACAACAACCAACCATGCATGAGATCAAGAAAGTGAATGAATCACTTGGAATCTTTTTACTTCTAGATAGGAGATCGGGATGGAGAACCTTTCTTTTCCATAAACCTTTGTTCAAATGGATAAGAAGGAGAGTTGAATCCATTGAAGTTCGAGAGTAACATGACAGCTTTAAGAAGTTCTCCAAGATGGGCTAAAAAGAATTGGAGCTGATTTTAGCTCCCAAAGGATGACACACTATTACTTTGTTGCGTGGCTAGCCAATTATAGCAATTTGGACAAGTGTGCCCGGATGCTCCATAATAATGGCAAAAGTGTGGCTTCTTTGGTTGAGCCTTCTTGTTGGTAGAGCGATGATTATTCTGCTTAGTCTCTTTCTTAACAACCTTATGGGGTGCTCCTAGAATGGATTTTCCCTTATCATCTTTATCCTCCCTCACATTTTCAGTTTTAGGTTTAGTTACCTCACAGTTATCATTATTAGCAAGGGGGATAAAAATGACTCTATTTAAAGCATTAGAAGAGGTACTGCAAGTAGCAAGAGAAGATCATATCCAAGACCTGTTTTGATGCAGACTTCTGGAAGTTGAGCATTTCATCCAGTTTGGCACTTGAGGTCCTTTCTAACTGTGCCATTACTTGAAACAAATTTGCATCTAGTTTCTTGGTCTTTTCCGCAAGAAAGTTGTTTTTAAACTCAGTGCTCTGATGGCTTGATTAGCTTCATCAACCTTGGTGGAGAGTTCCTCTCGTTCCTACTCCACTTTACTTAGCTTCCTTGTAGCTAACCTGTAAAGCTTCTCATGCTTCTTAGAGACTTTGTAAAACTTAGAGTAGGCAGTGTGGATGTCATCTTGTTCATCCATCTTCTCAAACTTGGATTCTATCTACTCTTCTTCCTCATCAACCAATTCTACTGCTTCCTCAAGAGACTCAACAATAGCTGTGAAAGCACTCACTATTCCCTCTTGACCACTATCATTAGAATCTACCTCTGGTTATGTATCACTCAAGGTGGCAGCTAGGGCTTTGCTCTTGCCAATGGATTTGAGATATATGGGACATTCTTGCTTCATGTGTCAATATCCTTGACATCTGTAACACTTTAGCCCAGCAGGAACATTATTGCTTTGTTCAACATCTTTGAATTCTCTCTTGCCTTTGTCTTGGGACTTGAAATGAGAAAATCCAAATTGTTTGCGATCCTTGACACTTGCCTTGACATTCATATTCTCTGTGAACTTTTTGAATTGTATGGTGATGTATGATTTGAACTTAGTGTCCTCATCTTCAGATGATTCATCTTTATCATTATTCTTGACCTTCAAGGCCATGCTTGCTTTTGCTGCCTTTGCCAACCCTTACAAAACCTAGTTCATAGGTTTGCAGATTCCCAATCAGTTCTATCAATGGAATAGAGTCAAGATCCTTTAATTCTTTTATGGTAGTGATCTTGGCATGAAATCTATCCAAAAGAGATCTGAGAATCTTTCTGACAATCTTGGGTTCTGGAATCTATTCTCCAAGGTTAAAAGCTGAATTTACTATGTCCTTTAGCTTGGCATAGAATTCATCGAATGACTCATCATCATCAATCCTTATTTCCTCAAAGCTAGTAGTGAGCCTTTGGAGTTTGGAGTTTTTAACAGCTTTTGTGTACTCATAGATATTCTGAAGAATAGTCCATGCTTCCTTTGCATTGTTAGTGGAGGAGATCTTCTTGAATTCCTTATTGGTCACAGCGCTAAACAAGGCATTTAGTGCTCTACTGTTAAAATTTGTAGCCTTGATCTTAGTATCATCCCACGATGCCGGTGGATCATCAGGTTTAGTCCAACCTACTTCAACTGCAAGCCAAACTTTCTCATCTAAAGACCGCAAAAAGGCTCTAATGCTAACTTTTAAGTATGAATAGTTAGTACCATCAAATATAGGAGGAATAATCAAGGATTGCCCATGATCCATAACAACAGGGGTCAATGGATCACACAGCAAATTTTAAAACCTAATCAAAGTGTGCCCCCTCTAATACCACTTATTAGGTTAAGATAGCTTGACCCTAGTTAATTTATTCAATTATCCAAGTTGATTAATTAGGTTAAATTGCATGAAAATCGTGAAGACACCAGCAAATCACCAATTAAACTAAATGCAGCAGAAATTAAATTGACACGGTGATTTGTTGTCAAATGGGAAAAACCTCTCGTAAGGCAAAAACTCCACCGGGTGATTTTAAGGTCACCACTCTCAAGAATTCACTAATCAATAATCAAGCAGTTACAAATATAAGGAATCTTACCACTATCCTAGTCTATCCCAAAATACCAACCTATAGTTGACCCTTCGCTTTAATACCCAATTGAATTTGATCTTGTAGTAACCTTTTTTCCCTTGATACACAAATTTTCAATCTGTAACTAACCCTTTGCACGGATCCCAGTACATGACTAACTCCCGCAACTTGAATGGATGTTGTTGGCTGTAAAGTTCTTCACTTCATTAACAATGAAGATCAAGAAGCACTTAGTTACAAAACCCTATGGCATACAAACGCAATAACTTCTCACAGAAAAAAATAAACTCTTGGTCTCTGTATCCGTTTGTGTCGGCTCTTAAAATAAGCCTTATATATGTCTAGAGTTGTGAGAAAAGAAACCCTAAATAAATACATAAGCTTGGGCCGAATTTTGGATCTGGAAAATTGAAAATCGTAATTCTTGATAGATCGAGCTTCTATTGAGCCATTTGTCGAGATTCTCATTATGTCTTGATAGCAGTATCTGTCAAGCTATTTGTCGAAACTTAATGAAATAGTTTTTCTTCATTTGTTTCTTGGATCGATCTTCATGTCTTTAATACAAACACTTGATATACTTGAACAACATATTTCTTGATGTATTAAACCCAACTTAGATCTACCCAATTACAAGTAAAGTGCATTTTATCAAAGGAATAGTCATTCACATAAAATTATGACCCTAACAAAATTCATACCTACTGATTCTAAATACTATACTTACTCTCCTAGTTGCTCCATCCTTAATCCAAACTGTTTGAAAACATATTCATACCTACTGATTCTAAATATCACATCTATTGTGATCGGGTTGCAATGCTCTTTGAATCTACCAAGAGAGTAAGGCTCTTCACTGGGTACTGATGTAGATGACGTCGGGACTGCTAAAAACAATTTTAAAACGTGAAACCTTACTTTTTAGTGCACAAGCTAAAATAATTTTCCATAAATTTTAAAACATCAATTTGACTTTAACTTGTATGGAAAGTATTGATGTCACTAGTATAATTACTTTCCATAAAATACTAGATTAACGAAATTGTCTCACAAAATTTTCTTAAGAATTTATAAGGGAATATGTTAAATAAGAACGTATTACATCAATCTTCCTATTAATTAGTAATTGCTTTTGTTTGTGCATGTCAACTTTCCTATAAGATGCATATTGAAGTAATTTGCAAGATTATGCCAATCATGTCTATTTTATTCTTAACTTATTTGATCATTTGTACATATTTAGAAGGTTTAAATGCCAAAGGCCTACTTCTCAAAAAAAAAAAAAAATGCCAAAAGTCTTGTAGCTGAATTGGCACCTCTCCATACACAAAGTGTTTGGGGGTCTAAGGGGAAAGGGTTCGAGCTGTGGGATTAGCAGCATGTTGTAATTATCTCTAAAAAAAAAGGTTTAAATTAGTTTGCCTGATACTTTAATTAGAATTGTTGTCTATAGCTTAGAGATTTAAAAAAAAAAAAAACATGTATTTGACACTTTAAGTAATAGACTAATAGCAATTGGATATCAAGTAATATATAAGATTTGATTTTATATTTGAAAAATATAAAACTAATGACTGATGTCAATGTAAAATAAATGGTCAATAAATATTTTAAGAAAAATGACTGATGTCAATGTAAAATAAATGGTCAATAAATATTTTAAAAAAAGAGTTAAAATTAATATATAAAAAAATGTCAGTTTAGAATTCCATCACCAAAAAAAAAAAAAAAAACCAAAAAACCGGTTTCAGGTAGGGTATGGATATCCATGGATAAAAATTTGGGTAGTAATTGGGTATGGGATCTAATTGGGTATTAAAATTGAATATTCATAAATAAAATATTCTGTTCGGGTTTGAGTATACCCGACCTAAACCTGATCCATGGCCAACACTGCCTATGACCCCTACAACAATCCATATTTGAAAAAAAAAAATTTAAAAAAAAAAAAAAAAACCATTAACCACTATAACCAAGTTATGATGTCTCAAGCAACATTTACCCACCACTGCTGAGAGAGAGATGAATAAAAAAATGGCGGTGTGTGGGTGGTGAGAATGTTTTTAAGGATTATGATTTTGTTTTTTTAAATTTATCTGTGCATAACAAATATAATTTTAGATTTGTAATATTTAATGTAAATCAAGTCATTAATGGAACTTGCACACATTGACACAACCACGGTTAATTCCACGAGTTGTAAGCAACAAATATCGTTTTCATTGTGGGTTCCAGTTAGCTCAACTGGTAAAGTCTCTAATGGTTGTATAAGAGATTTGGGGTTCAATCTCTACCTACACCAAAAACTGATTGATGTCTTGGTCTGATGATAAAGAGCTATCATCAGGAGCGGACGCCATAAGTTGAAACTCTCTCAAAAAAAAAAATATATCGTTTTCATTATTCTTGAGTGAAAAGAGGAAATCTAACGAGTTGCGTAAGTGAAAACTCATAAAACAATTGGAGGTCTTGAATGAGTCCATGGACTACATATTGCGAGACACATATCCCTTTTCTCTTAACAACTTATAGCTAGAATTTAATCTCCCAAATTTCTATGATTAGTGTTTACGTGTTCTACACGCGGAGTACCGAAGATGGGTGATCTCATGATCACCAGCATTTTCACAATTGATGGACCTACGTACTCTCACATCTAGTAAGTTGTAGGTGAGATTCTACCTTAGAGATTAGAGAATCAAAAAGAAAATGCAGAGAGAGAGAGAGAGAAAATTGTGGGACAAATATGAAAGGGAAAAAAAAAAGAGTATGTAAATGAATGATTCTATGGACTACATATTCCGAGACATTTGTCCCTTTTCTCTTAAATCCATATCGTTAGTTTAAGCAGAATTCAATTTCTTAAATTTCTATGATTGGTGTTTATCACATGGAGTACAGAAGATAGGTGGTCACATGACCACCGGCATTTTTACTATTTTTTTTTTTCATTAAAAAAAAAAATGGTGAGGCCAGATCCGAGTTCAACCCTGTTTGGTAAGGTTAAAATCAAACTTATTAAACCAAAACATGCTGCTATTGCTATTATCTTTTTATTTTTTTGGTTGAGGGTTTGAGCAGATTAGCCGATTGGGGTTCATTTAATTTGTTGGGACTTAGGAGTAGGACTACTAAAATCTAATACTAAATAAGGCCTGAAGATAACGATGTGTAGGACCACTTATGATTAGTGTTTACGTGTTCTACATGCGGAGTACCGAAGCTGGGTGGTCTCATGATCACCAGCGTTTTCACTATTGATGGACCCACTCCCACAGCTAGTAAGTTGTAGGTGAGATCCTACCATTGAGATTAGAGAATCGAAAGAAAAATGGAGAGAGAGAGAGAGAGAAAAAATTGTGGGACAAATATGAAGGGGGGAAAAAAGAGCATGTAAATGAATGAGTCTATGGACTACATATTGTGAGACACTTCTCCATTTTCTCTTAAATCCGTATCGTTAGTTTAAGCATAATTCAAATTTCCAAATTTCTATGATTTGTGTTTACGCGTTCTACATATGGAGCACAGAATATAGGTGGTCTCATGACCACCGGCATTTTCACTATTGATGGTACACTCTCACAGCTTATAAGTTGTAGGTGAGATTCTACCATAGAGATTAGAGAATCAAAAGGAAAATGGAGAGAGAGTGAATTGAGGGACAAATATGAAAAAAAAAAATTAAAAAAAATAAAAGGAAAGAGAGTATGTAAATGATTGCCATCTCATGCTAACTTTCAAGATCTCTAGTCATAAAACTACCATTATTAAACAATATTTCCTATTTGTGCAAATACTCAGCGCAATTGGTATAAATGGATCTAGAGAAAAAAAAAAACAAAAACAAAAACAAAATTTTTACATGTTCTTTAACTTCTTCTTTTTTAACTTCTTCTTTTTTTTTTTTAATAAAAATAAAAGGACAAAGAAAACACTTAGAGATAAAAGTCAAATAATACATAAATCCCTATGTTTATAGTTTAGTAATAATTTTAATAGTCTACTAGTCCAATAATTCCACACAAAAAAAAAATACATATGCATGTCATACATGAAGCATGAAATAAATTAAATCACCTAAAAATGTGTGCATTTTCATTAGATTTTGTTTAAATTATATTTGCTAAAAGTAAGCAAAAGTATAGTTGTACTTAAAAATTGAGCATTTAAAAAGTTGTACATAAGTAAATAAGCTAAAAGCTAAAAAAAATAATAGTTAATCCAAACTTATACTGTGAGCTTTAAAGAATGAAATAGATCATATTAGGTATAAAAAAAAAAAAAAAAAAAGTAAATCTTTAATGAACTTAGAGAAAAAAGTTACTCAATATTAAGCAGTAGATGTAACATTGAAACTATATATATTGAGAATTGTATTTCAAGTTGATGAGTAAGAATATTAGTATTTTTATCTACCAAAAAAAAAAAAAAAGAAGGAAGATAACTTTAGGATATAAATTAAACCTACATTCAAAATGAGTCCATAATCAGGACAAAGCTAGGACTTGTAGTTAGAAGGGGCAACTTTGCTGCTGGATGTGTGGTGGCTTAGCAACTGAGGTGTTTTTTTTTTTTCTTTTTTTTGGTGACTTTGATGTGTGTTGTTGCATAAGAACAATTATTTTGTTTGAAATTTTTTTTAAAGGTAAAGTTGTTTGTTTTGAGTAAAAATAGTTTATTGGACTTCAATTTTTTTAGTTTTACTATTGGTAATTTTTGTTTATTGGGCTAATATTTTTGGGCTTGTATATTTTGTTTTAAAATTTAAATTTATAGATTTATTTATGGTCTTTAAAAAGAAGAAAATTCTAGAGTTACAAATTTTTTTGCAAATTAATGATGTGGTAAGTAGTTATTGGTAAGTAAAAAATATAACGTAAGTGATAGACCTAGATGCAAACTAATAAGAATTTGCTACCTCAATAGTTTGTAAAAATATTGTAGAAAAATTTATGGCTATAACATCACTTTTAAAAGAATAAATGATATTATTAAGAGGGAAAAATGAAATTTTATATATCAAAATTGCTAAAATTAATAACTAGTATATAATTTTTTTTTTAAAGGTTAAGATTTGAATTTACTAATATAAGCTTGATCAATGGGTGGGGCCAGAGATCCGCGTTCAATCCTGTTAAAGCAACCACATCAGCTCTTCTAAAAGATTCCGTCTATTTTACTCAAAAAACCTACTTTTTTTATTTTACATATTCACTTTTACAAAACACCCACATTAGTTTATCTATTTTACAAGATATTTCAATAAAATATTCATTCTTCATCAATTTTTTATTATTTTCCCTAATAGTCATACTTTTTTAATTTAAACTTATATTTTAAGTAAACTACGTGGTTCGGCCAATAGAGCCGCTTGTGGTGGAGGTCCAATGGTTGAACTGTCGAAATAGTGTTTCCGGCGACCGTCGCTAGATTGGTGTCTCCACCCACCATGTCGCCAACACTGGTGGCCAGACCACCAAAATAATGGCTTTGGCAACAGCTGACAGATTGGTGTCTTTGACCATCATTCTGTCATCAATGAAATATTTCGGTGTGTCGTTTCAGGGTTACGCATTGGAGAGAGAGAGAGATATATATATATATATATATATATTATTTACAATTAGTATGATTTTAGTTTTAAAAAAAGGCATTGATTTGAATTAAAAATTGTAACGTAGAATTTAATAAAATTTCAAATAAAATCATGCTTTGTTTGAAAAAAAAAAAAACTCAATTATAATTCTTTTATAATTAAATTATATTGTAAAGATATTTACAAGTAAGAAAGCTTCCTTGAAGCTTCCTTTCCCCTCTCTTTTAACCCCCACCACTAAAACACTTTTAACCCCCACCACTAATCTGACCCTCTTTTTTATTTTTTTTCTTTTTTATCTCACAAAATCCTATCTTTTCTCTACTTCCTCTCCCACATTCCTTTCCCTTCATTTTTTTATTTTTTGATCTTTTCCTTTGTCGTAGCTGTCTTGCACTTGTTTCTCTCTTCTCTAATGGTAGCAGCAAGCTCTCCACGAGCAAAGAAAGCAGCAAGCTCTCCATGGCAGTGGTGACGGTGGCTTCAATTTGAGTTTGGGTTTGGGTTGATGGGTTTTTTGTTGAAAGTTTGATTGCGGGTTCTAAGTTGTTGAGTTGTCCATTGAAGGTTTATTTTGGGTTTGAATTGATTTTTGGTTTGATTTTTCTTTGTTTTTGGTTGATTTTGTGATTGGAATATCATGGGTTGTGATGGGTTTTCCGGTGGGTTTGGATTGTTTCTGGGTTGGGTTTCCTGGTGAGTTTTAATTAGGAATTGCAACGGGTCGGGTTCGGGCCGGGTTTTTCCATACCTGGACCCGACCCCTGGGCCAAGACCCGTGGCCCAAACCCGGCCCGTTTACTAAACGGGTTTTTTTTTGGGGCCCAAACCCGCCCCTGCCGGGCCCCGTCCAACTAGGCCAAATTTAGGCCTAATTCTCAGACCAAATCATGGCCCAATCACAATCAATTTTTTTTTAAGGCCCAGATACGAAAAATAGGCCCAAACAGCTTTTAAAATATGAAGAGAGAAAAAAAAATCTTACACCAGATCAGCTTGTCAAACATTGGATTGTCATAGTGTAAGATCTTGAGAATAAGTATATGTAAGTGTAAGATTTTTCCTCTCTCTTTTTTTTTTTTTTTTTTTTTTTTGGTAAAAAAAAAAGAGGAAAACAAATCAGCTTTTTTTTTTTTTTTCCACTTCTTTGTTAATACAGATTTCTCACCATCAAAAAAATAAAAAATACAAATCACCATCCCAAACATAAACAGTTTTTTTTTTTTTTTTTTTTTTTTTTTTTTTTTTTTTTTTTTGCTCTTCTCTGTTAATACAATTTTTTTACTCAAAAAAAAAACACAAATCACAAACAGAAAACACAATCAAGCTTCTTTCATATCCGATACAGGCGTCGATGTCGCCGAGCAACATACGCGCCGCGGTGGCGTGTGCAGCTGCGGCTAGGTTGCATAGATCGTCGAAGGGTAGCACTGATCAAGAAACGACATGTCAGCTGAGAGGTGAGGCGGCTGAGAGGGTGGCAGAGATCTTGAGAAAGAGAGAGAGGAGGCGGCTAAGAGGTGAGGCGTGAGCGTGACTGTGAGTGTGCTTCTGTGTGAGGTTGAGGCGCTGAGTGAGGGTGAGGGAGACCATGTGCGTGAGGCAGTGACTGAGAGTGAGGGAGGTCGTGTGTATGAGGCAGTGACTGAGAGTGAGTGAGCTGAAATGAGGGAGTGAGGGTGAGGAGGGACTAAGGGAGGCATGAGGCAGTGATTGAAGAAATGAGGGACTCTAGGGTTAGTTATAGCTATATATATATATATATATATATATATATGGGGGATTTTGGTAATTTCAGGGTAACTGGGTTATATCCGGGTCAGGTTTCGGGTCGGGTTTCAAATTTTTTTGATAAAACCCGGACCCGACCCCGACCCGGACCCGGACCAGGTTCGGGTTTTTTTTTTTTAAAACCCATACCCGACCCTATTCCTAATCGGACCGGGTAAAATCCGACCCATTAAGGTCGAGCCGGGCCGGGTACCTGCAAGTCGGGCAAAAATTGTCATCCCTAGTTTTGATTGATTTTGAGTTGGGTTTTCCAGTGGGTTTGTCCTGATTTTGAGTTAGATTTTCTAATTGCTTCTCCATTGATTTTGGGTTATTTTTCTGTGCTAGGTTGCGGTGTTTGGTGGTGGCGCTGGGTTTGGTGGTTGGGCGGTTATTTTCTTCTTCCTTCTTATTCTGCCACGCTAGTTTGTTGTAAACGTTGGGGAAGAGAAGTAGTTTGATAGAAGAGTGAGAAAAAAATATTTAAAAAATCGTTTACACAGTGAACAGTAACCGTGCATATATGTACGGTTACTGTTCATTTACACAGCCATCGTGTATATTTGCATATTTTTACAAAAACTGATGTGGGTATTTTTTGGGTTAAAATGTGCAAAATTGTGGACTTTTTGCATTTTACACATTTTTGCAAGCACTGATGTGGTTGCTCTTAGACCATTAAGATCATGTCAAAATTAAACTTATTAAACCAAAACATGCTGTTATTCCTATCATTCTTTATTTTTGGTTGAGCATTTGAGCAGAGTAGCCGATTGGGCCTGGGTTCATTGTATTACTTAGAGTTTGGACTACTAAAATCTATACTAAGGCCTGAAAAAGATGTCTAGTACTACTGAAATTTTTGTGACCATCTATATATCTTTGAAGGTGTCATAATAGACCACCCAAATTTTAATTCTATGTAATATGTGATTCATGTCATTCATCTAGAAAAGATGAAGAAAATAGGTACACGACATCGTCGACATGCGACCTCAGACGGAGAATACTCTATGGTAAAGGTAATGTGGAGTACGGGGAAATAGGTGGTCATGACCACCAGCTTTTCACTATTAATGTAAGTTGTAGGTCAAATTCTACCATAGAGATCAGAGAAACAAAAGGAAAATTTATATAGAAAATTGTGGGATGACAAATATGAAACGAAAAAAAAGAAAAGAAAAAAAAGGTAGATAAATGAAGAAAAGAGAGCATGTAAATGATTCTCTTCTCATGCTAACTTTTGATCTCTGTAGTCACGTAACTACCATTATTAAACATTCATATTTCATATTTGTTCATTTCTCAGTACAATTAGTAAAAATACGTCTAGAGAAATAATAATAACAAAAAAGTTTAAATTTGAAG
This sequence comes from Quercus aquifolioides, assembly GCA_019022515.1. Lineage (NCBI taxonomy): Eukaryota > Viridiplantae > Streptophyta > Magnoliopsida > Fagales > Fagaceae > Quercus > Quercus aquifolioides. The sequence goes on along the minus strand of CM032325.1, from coordinate 16,103,617 downwards.
CTTTAAGAATGAAATATAATATATATATATATATATATTAGGTAAATTAAAAAAAAAATCTATAATTAATGAATTTAGATAAAATAATTAAACTTATTAAACCAAAACACTGCTATTCCTATAGCTTTTTATTTTTTTGATTGAGGGTTTGAGACTTTGAGCAGATTAGCCAATTTTGTTAGGACTACTAAAATATAATACTACTGCCTGAAAATAAAGACGCTAGGACCACTGAAACTTTTGAGACCACCTAAATGTTACTTTGTTTAAGTTCTCATATAGGAAATATGAGATTCACGCCTTAAAAAACAAAAACAAAAAACAAAAAACAAAAAAAAAAGGGGGAAACTACAACTTACCCACATGTAATTTGACCAAAATTTAACCTGTTTATTTGTGATTTGAAATTTGACATTTTATCCACCTGAAATTAACTCAGTTAAATTTCTATAACCCACATTTATTAAAAAATTGCTAATTATATAATTTTGTTTCACTTTTATGTCTCTCTCATCCAAAAACACAAAAACCATACAAATACAAGATCAAAAAGAATTCAGCGGAACACTTACATCATGAGATTTTAAATTATAAGTAGACAATTTAATTTTCGGTCAAACTTCAAGTGAGTAAAATATCAAATTTTAAACTATGGATATGCAACCAATTCAAAAATAAGTAAGTTGTAATTTGCCCAAAAAAAAATAATGAAGAAAAGTGGTTCACGTCTTGGACATGCCAACTCAGACCTCAGGACAGGAGGAAGCTATATATAATATATACGAGGTCTGAAGAACCAAAGCATAACATTTGAAAAAACTTCCTCTCCCTTACTTTCAATTATTTCCTTCAATATACCATTTGTGTAGCCCAACTCTCTTCTTGAAAAAAATCATCTCTATACGACACTATGGCAAACGTTGCAAGAACCATTCTTTCCCAGCATTTCTTAAGGGGAAGATCCTTCCCTGAGGCTCATCTGTCCATCAATGCATTCATCGCTATTACAAATACTTTCCTACTCCTACATGAACAACTTACCCCTAATTCATTGCATGTCATTTTCGCCTTTATGATTCAGGTGGTACTCAACTTACTTGGAGTGAAGTATCAAGGGAAGGCCAATACTCCATTTGATACACACCCCATAACTATGAGTTTTGGCATTGCCTGCTTCTTAGCATATTGCTTGGCATATGGCTTTGAGCTGAACTGTTTTGTGAGTTGGCTATCTCCAACTCATGCGCCTCAACTACGAAGGAGCATGGTGGTTTTTGGTTCACTGTCATTGGCATCCTTTGTATCAGTTTTATTTCCAGGCTCAGTCCAATGGATTCTATTCGGGATCCATGTATTGCTGTTGATGGGCTTTCTATTACATGCCCAAGTCAAAATATTCTGGAAGTGGATCAAGCAAAGAATCGTGGCTAGACTCTTTCGTTCATGGGAGAGGAACGTGAGGCAAACACATTGGCTTGTGGCAAGCACCGTTACGGAACAGGGAAACATACTTCCACTGTAAATCAAAAAAATTCAGGCTTCTTAATTTGAAATTACATATTCCCTTGCACTTCTGCCAGCATTGCACTAGAGTTTGGCTAAATTGTAGTCGTGTTACTCTTTGGTTTGCTTTTATTAGTTTGTTTTGGATACTGTCTTGGCTTGTTGCTGTGGTTGCTTGTATTTTTTTTTTTTTTTTTTCATCGGCTAGTTTGTTTTGGCAATATATTGTACTTGGCTTTGGATAGCCTATGTGTACTTTGTATCAATGTGTTTTTGTTTGGTTCAATAAAATATTTACTTGTTTTGAAGAAGCTACATGACTTGCAGGCTGAAAAGAGTCATGAAGCTTATGTAGTATATAACTTTACTCTAGCTTAAATGGAACCCAACTTTGGTTCACTTGACTTACGGTCATGAACTCATGATACAAAGATTAAATGAATGAAAGAAAAGCGCATGAGAAAGACTTTGGAGCACCCTTTCAAATTAAGTTGGGTTCCATTTTATTTTTCAGCAAAAAAAAATGGAACCCAAAAGTTGGGATGGACCTATTATCCTTTTTTGTCTGGTTGAGGGGCTTGAGCAGATTAGCCGATTGAGGTTCATTTTGTTAGGACTACTGAAATCTAATACTAAGTTTTCAGTATTAGACCACTCAAATTTTAATGTAATATACGAGGTCTGAAGTATGAAAGCCCGACCAGCTAAAACACAACATTTGAAAATATTGTGTTTTAGTTGTAAGAGGAGAGTGAGACATTCCTGTTACTCTTCGTTACGTGTTCTGCACGTCAAATATATGTGAGTTGGAATTTACCTTACCAATCTTGATAAAAAGAACTTTACAAAGTATTCTTTATAGGGTAATTATTAGTTTACCCACCTTATTGCACATAGTACAATACGCATTAAAGTCATTATTTCAATTTAAAAACTGAATTGTGTGTAATAGACATTGCTAATTTGCCTTACCAAAATTTATGCTATTTGTTTGTGTAAATAGCATGTATGTGAGGTGGAATTTACCTTAGTAAATCTTGATAAAAAAAAATTTACAAAAAGTATTCTTTATGGCAAACTTTATGGTTTTTTAATTTTGAAAAACAAACACATCCATACACAAAAGGGAGAGGAAATGAGATTCTAATATAAAGACATACCATGAATTCCATTTAAAATCTAATATAACTTTTAAAAGATGATGAAACAAGTTATATTACACACTGTTAAAATACCGATTCTCCCAAAGTTTAAGTTTTTAGGAAATGATGAATTTAATCATTTAACCATAAGTCTAATACTTCCCCTCACTTGTGGGCTTAAACTTCCCCTTAATAAGTAGGTGCCCAACAAGTGGGAATTTAAGATTTTAAAAATTAGGGATCGAACTCAGGATCTCATACTCTGATATCATGTTAAATTACCGATTCTTCCAAAAGTTTAAAATTTTAAGAAATAATGAATTTAATCACTTAATCATAAATCTAATACACGCAACACAATCTCTTAAACAATACGAGAAACGCTCAAAATTTATGATATTTGTTTGTGAGAATAGCATTTTCATGATAATAATAGCGATAGTTTTTCTCCCCCTAATTAAGTAGCAGTATTGTTGTTGTTAATATTATTATATTAGATTTATTTTGTTTGGTAAGATTAGGACTTAGTGGTACGTAGGTATGACATAATTGACAAGCAACGACGCGGAAGAAGAGTGAGGTTGCGACAAGAGCATGAGCATAAACCCCACGGCCTCTCTCTATGGCAATATGGAGTACTGGAAATAGGTGGTCTCATGACCACCAGCATTTTCACTATTGATGGTCGACTTTCACACGGCTAGTAAGTTGTAGGTCAAATTCTACATAGAGATTAGAGAAACAAAAGGAAAATAGAGAGAGAGAGTTGTGGGACGACAAGTATGAAAGGAAAAATGAAAAAAAAAAAAGGATAAAAGAAGAAAGAGGGCATGTAAATGATTGCCATCTCATGCTAATTAACTTTAATCTCTAGTCGCATAACTATCATTATTAAACAATATTTCATATTTGTGCAAATTCTCTGCACAATTTGTAAAAATAGGTCTAGAGAAAAAAAAATTAAAACTTTAACATGGATTTTAACCTCTTTTTTCATTTCTTTCAATCCAAATAAAAGAAACTCAAAGATAAAAATTGAATAATAAATACATCCTTAAATTTATGATTTGGTAATGAGTTTTAGTAGTCTAATAGTCCACAAACTCCAAGATAAAAAAGAATTAAAACACCTATAAAATGTGTGCATTTAGATTAGCATTTGTTGAAAGTGATAGGTTATTTAGACCCCTTAAACAACCAGATTGCGTAGCCTAGATTAATTAGCCAAGTTGTTACTTAGTCAAATTAAGCAATTCTAGGTTAAAACAATCCAAACAATCATATCAAGAATATAAAGCAGCGGAAAATAAATAACACAAGATATGATCACCCAGGAAACCACACGGTAAAAACCTGGGGAGGATTTGACCCACCGATCCTCAAGGCATAACAGAATTCACTATGAAAGAATTGAAGTTCTTACAGAAGGACTACAAGCTCCCCGCTCGACTTCCTAATGCTACCCACCAGTACGAACTTCCTGACACGACCACGCGCAGGCTCCGAATCCACGGACTACTTCTTTCTTGAATTCTTCAATCAGCTACAAGCTCCCCGCTTGCTTTTCTTTTAAGTTCCAATGGCAGCAACCTTGTTGATCATCAAGATATTGACAACCCTAAGTTTATGTGAAGGAAAGCTCCTCAAAGATCTCACAAGAGATTCACATAAACCGCAAATATGAGCAACAAAGACCTAGAGAGGTTTGGGTACAAAACCCTAATAAAAGGAGGCACTCTAATCTCTCTCGAAAAAGTCTAAAAAACGTGGCTTAGGGTTTCCTTTATATAGTGGGAGAAGTAGATCTGAAACCCTAATCCTTAATGGGCTTAAGCTGCTGTTTGGGCCGACTTAAAATTCTGCAGATACGATTTTCGATCGATCGAGCCTGTTCTTCGATCGATCGAACCAGGCAGAATACGAAGTCTTCTTCCTGCAGCTTGTATGTTCTTGAATCTTGACTTGAATCACCTTGAGCATTGTCTAATAAAACCTATAGACTCTAAGATCTATATCTAGACAAGTTTGTGTTCACGATTTGCCAATTGTTCTAAACATTTAGAACCTAACAGAAAGCTTATTTGCTAAAAGTTGGTAAAAATATAGTAAAAATTGAGGCTTTAAAAGGCAGTACAAAAGTATATATACTAAAAAACTGAAAGAAAAAGATAATCCAAACTCATGCTATGAGCTTTAAGAATAAAATATAACATGTTAGGGAATTAAAAAACAGAGAGAGAAATCTACTATTTACATAGAGAAGAAATTACTCAATATTAATAGTAGATCTAATACTGAAAATATTTATATTTGAAAATTGCATGTCAAAAGAGAGATCTAATACTGAATGAGGCATGACCCCAGTGATCTAATATTTTCAATATTAGATCACCCCATTCAAAATTGCACGTCAAAAACCTAGCCTCAGTCTGACCCCAGTCATCGACTAGGTGAAAACCTTATCCTAAAGTTTCTAAGGGCAACAATTTAGCCCTGACCTAACCTTGGTCACCGACTAGACGAAAACCCTACTACAAAGTCTCTAAGACAGGCTTCTATCCTCAAATTATCTTTGGTCACGGACAGGGCCAAGACCTGATCGGAGCCACAAAGACCCCAGGAAAATTTGCGCTCAACGAATCAGCATAATATTTGAATCATTGTTAAGCATAAGGGGGATTCGTCAAGAATGTTCAAGGGGTACCAAACATAATAAATAAATAAAAAATACCGAACAAATTACCAATAAATAAATCGTTTGCATAAAACAAGTAGAACTGTGAAAAACTTAATACTCAAAGTAGTCAAATGTAATTTAAGTGTTCCAACACCAAACCCTGGTAACTTGAAAAGAGAAGTAGTAGAAATAAAAATAAGCACTAATTAAAGATAAACAAAACAATACAAAAGAAATTTTAACTCCTAGGCTGCAGGGTCTCGGATTTGCTCGGAGGGACAGGGAGGGGCATTTGTGACAGTCCGAGGGTTGTGGCTCAGAAGTGTGGACTGAAGAGCTTGATCCTGTCCGGTAGTGGGGTTACTTAAAATGTCAAGCTCAATAACCTGGGCATGGTAATCAATTTCTTTAACCAACACTTTTATGCTCTGGCTGTCTTCTTCCTCAAGATGGGCGAGATTTTGGACGGGAGGAGGCGGGGGCTCAAGGTAAGGTATCTGCTCGGGATCCTTGAAAGGAGATTCTTCGGGAACACCTAGGGCTTTCACAGTTGCCATCCACCCTTTCTTGAACCCATATCGCCACGATTCAAACATGATTGGTTCACTGGAATTTTCAGCATCGGCGAATCCCATGTCATAAAATTTATTTTCACTCTTTGCTGCTGCCTCCTTCAAATTGCCTACCTCTTTGTCCCTAGCTGAAACCACACTCTCGACCTCATCAAGCCCGATATGTACTTCCCCCAGCCTAGCCTCCAAGTCTGCCACCCATTGTTTGGCCATTGCACGAGCCCCCTCAGCTTCCATGGCCCTTATCTCGGCAGCCTCCAACGCGTCGCCCTTATCCCGCAAATTGGCTTCTGACACCACCTTGAGGGCCCTCTCCTTCTCAGTCTCTTCCGTTGATCTTCTCAACCGGTCCTCCATCATGTGAGCCAGCTAAGCAACCTGTCAAGGCAAAAGAAAATTTTCTTTTAGACACTAAGTTGGAAACTGCAGTAAAGATAGTAAGCAAATAAGTAACGAAAGGAAAAGTTTAGAATTTACCGTGATGCTATGCCACTTAAGCCTAAGTGACACTGCCTCATTATTGCCATCTGCGAAATACTGCACGTCATTGGGCAACTAGAGGGCCTGCCCTAGGCTGCAGGCGATCCGACCACCTTGCCCATTGACCCAATTCCGAACATTGAACGTCACTAGGAGGGGTTGGCTACCCAACCTGAACACGCTCTACCACCCTGCTACAGGGGGCGCTGAGAAGGAAGCTATGTTTGATCCGACCACCCTGCTACAGGATCCAAGAGATTGAGATGAGATTAGAGCTATCTCTGTTCTATCCATAATTGCAATTTTTTTTAATTGCAATCTTTTTACTGGCTAGCACGTGCTTTGCATGTGCAGCCCATGCTAGTTATTATTAAAATTATAAATCCATTTAGACATTTGATATTATTTTGGTGTACTGTATTTGAAGTTTAAAAAAGAAAAGTAATAAAAATAGAAAAGATGTGAAGTTTGTATTGATCTTCACGTTAGTGGATGTCAGACACACAAAACAATAAAACAAAATATAAGATTATTCAAAATAAATTAATAAAGAGGTTGAAGTTTTTTTTTTTTTTTTTAATGGGAAAACATATGACATTTCATTCAATTGAAATTAAGTTACAACAGAGAGAACAAACTACAAAAATAGCTACAAGTCACCATCCTCTAAGATTACATGCTTCACAAAGCTTGGACACACACCTTTCGAAACCGAAGAAACACCTGAAGTTCTAGCTGCTCTTGCGAGTTCATGGGCTACTTTATTGCCACTCCTTTTCAAATGCTGAAAAGAGCACCAAGAAAAAGAGGAAGAGATGTCTGTAATGTTCTGAACAATGTGCCCCAGCTCACCACTCAAATCACCTTCATTGATAGCTTGAATAATTGAGAGAGCATCGAATTCAACAACGGCATGGGAGATCCCCATTTCCAAAGCAAGTAGCACACCTTTTTGTAGCGCCATTGCTTCTGTGATCTCAGCAAAGAAGGGCGCTGGAAGAATTTTGTTTGATGCTGCAATGAGAAAGCCCTGACAATCACGAATCACCACTCCAATGCTAGAAGGCCAGCCATCGTCTGAAGCAATGCCATCAACATTAATCTTGAAGAAACCCGAGGGAGGAGCTTGCCAAGTCGTTGGGATAGGGGCTGGAGATAGAGCAGGGAGGGAACATGCATCTTTATACTCGATCTAGTATGATTATTTCGTCTGGCATAGCCAGAACAACCCCGTATGACCGGTATTTGAACCGGAACGAAACACGTGTTTCTGTACCGTTTTAAGCTCTGGTATGGAAAATAAGAGAAAAAATTACAAAATATTAATAGTAGATGTAACATTGAAACTATTTATGCTGAGAATTGCATGGCGAGTAATATTAATATATCTACAATATATAAAATAATATAACTTTAAGATACAAACATGCATTAAAAAAAAAGGTCCATAAAAAGAAAGTTCATTAAAATTAATTTTATAATATAGGCTTGATCAATGGGTGGGGTCAGGTCCGTGGTCAACCCTATTAGGTCGGCTCGAAAATCAAATTGATTAAACCAAAACATGCTATTATTGATCTGTTTGTTTGAAGGGCTTGAGCAGATTAACCGATTGAGGTTCATTTCGTTAGGATTACTACTAAAATCTAATGCCAAGTCCTGAAAATAATGATATCTAGCTAGGACCAGCTGAAACTTTTGTGACCACCTATTTTTGATGGTCTCATAGACCACTCAAATTTTAATGTAACTATAATCTTTGTTTATCAAAAAAAAAAAAAAGTAACTTTAATCTCTAGTCCACTCTGATGGCTAGAAAAAAAAAATAAATAAATAAAAACAAACAAACAAACAGAAGTATATAAATAATTGCCATCTCATGGTAACTACACTTATTATAGGTCAAAATGTCAAATGGTCAGCATCTCCATTAATAATTTAAGCAATTTTTATCAACATAATCATATCTTACCAAGAGTCTTGTAACTTAATTGACATTTCTCCATGTACAAAGTATTTGAGAATTTAAAAAAAAAAAGTTTAAGCTGTAAAATTAGCAGCATATTTTATATATATATATATATATATATATATATATATATATATATATATATATATATATATATATATATCACCATACTACCATGTGAAACTATAGACCACATATCTTTGGTGTAGTGGCCTCATAGACCACCTATATTATAATCCACTTAAAAGTTCATAATTTTGGGGGCAATATCTAGGTGTTGCAAATGATGCAATTGCTTTTTAATGACGAAATTAAGAATTGAAAAAAGTGACTTTTTATTTCAACATTTGCATAAAAAAAGTTAAAAATTAAAAAGTGAAGGAAGAACAAAAAATTGTGAGAGGAATGAGAGAAATTGCGTTAGGTGCGATATTCTAAACTCAATCCGAATTTTAGCTATATTTCTGGCAAGTTCACCGTACACGTCCGGGTCTAAGAATTTTGGTTCTAATTTTGAATCTTAATAAAAGAGAGGTAGTCAAATAGCTATTTTATGAACTCAAATTTGTTCATACTTTTTTACAGAACTTGCACATTTGTTAATATATAATTGATTATTTTACTTACACACAATCCACCACGGAAACTTTTAGTGATAAGTAACTCAATTTCATGTGTTTAAGTTGTATTAAATTGTATGATCAATTGTGTAGTCTAGACTTCAGATTTTTAGAAAAAATTCTAAAGATATTTTTTTTTATTTTTTATTTTTTATGTTGATATGGTTTATTAGTGATAAGTAAAAAAAAAAAAAAAAAAAAAAAATGATGGTAGTAGGCTAGTAGCAGAGATAGCCTAAATAAAAACAAGTACAAACTTACTGGCATTGCCTGGGTTTTTGAGTAGTCAGAAGACTCAAAAAGCATATGGACAAATGGCGGCTCTAGGAAAAATTTTTAGGATAATTATTAAGAAATTTAAATTATACAAAATCTAATAAAAAAAAAACTTCAAATATTGTCTAAAAAAACACACACACATGCATGCGCACACTTAAAGTCTTACCATTTCCTTCTATAAATTTTATTATTTTGAAATTGTTACACGATAATTTCATTATCATTTTGCAAGCTATATCTCTTCAAAAGTTTAGTTAAATAAAATTTTTCTTAGACTTTTTTATTTATTTATTTGTAAAGACCTAATATATTGTTGTTATAAAGGGACCAAAGTTTAAGGACAAAATTTAACTACAAACTTAGTTGTAGCCTAAGACTATAACTCTTACTAAACAAATTAACATTGCTACATATTTTAAAAATCTAACAGTTGAATTGCATGTTCTCTATGTTCTTAAAACATATGTCAAATTTCATACCAATCGGATATTATTTATTATTCGATCTATAAACTTTTTTTTTTTGGTATAATTTTAGACTACAAAAATACGAAATTTAAATATTTGATTGACAACATAGCTATTAATCTTTGATCTTCTTAAAATTTTGCAATTATGGAGGATATAACAAAAAAAATGTAATTAAATGGTGGATTTATTAAAATTCACATCTAATAAAAAATATTGAATGTAATTGTTACCTTAGTCTACAACCAAATTTGTTGTCAAATTTTATTCAAAGTTTAATTATGTTGGGCCTAAAAAAATTTTAGGATGGTCACAAAATTTTTTTAAAGATAAAAAAAAAAAATCATAAATTTTTAGAATTTATACAAAATAATTTTTTTTTTCTCAAGTCAGAGTGGGCTGTGACTAGGGGTGTTCGCGGTACGGTGCGGTTTTGGGCCATTTTTAGCGCCGCACTTTGCGGTGCAGTTTAGCTAAAACCATAAATGCACTGCATCTTATTTTTGCAGTTACTTGTGCAGTGCGGTGTGGTGCGGTGCGATGCGATTTAAAGTTTAGACAAAATCATAACCGCATCGCACCTCATTTTTGCGGTTACATATGCAGTGCGGTGTATAAGATGCGGTTTTGATGATTTAAAGTTGGTATATTTTTCAAATTTTAGGCTTTTTCTACCTAGCCCAAAACTAATTTTTCCCTTTATTTTGGTCCAAGTTTTAAACTATTAAGCTAATTTTTCTTTATTTTGGACTAACTTTCCTAATCGACACTTGCTATGGTTATCAAACTATTTTTTTTTTTTAAACTAGAGTTATTAAACTATTAATAATATATTTAATATTAAAAATAATTAAATATATTAATATATAGAGAAGGTGCGGTGCGGCGCGATTTGTGCAGTTTTCTTATTATAAAATTGCAAACTATATTGTACCATGCAGTGTGGTGCAGTACGGTGCACTATTACTTGCAGTGCGGTACGATTATGTCATTTTGCGAGCAATTTTAGTGCGGTTTATGCGGTTTGATGAACACCCCTAGCTGTAACCATCCTGGACTCTATATAGAGCTACCAAGGACAATATGAGATTCCAATCATTTCACACACTCTTAAGGGCTATTTGGATTTCAAAAAATGTTCACTCATCACTCAAATATCATTACTCATCACTCTATAACTCATCACTTATCACTGAAAATACCACAACTTTTTAAGGTGGCATGTTTGACACTTATTTTCAACTTTGATAACTCAAAAATTTTTATTTTTTGTGGGACTCACAGATTGATTTGGTGCAACTTTTACTTCTTTTTTTCTTTTTTTTTCTTTTTTTCCTTCAACTCCCAATACTCAAACTCACCGAGCCCTGTGAAAAAAAAAAAACCCAGACCTAGCGTGAAAAAAAAAAAAAAAAAAAAAAAAAAAAAAAAAAAAAAAACCCAGACCTAGCGTGAAAGAAAAAAAAAAAAGAAAAAAAAGAAAAGAAGATGAAGAAGACTAGACCCAGTGTGTAAGGGGGAAAAAAAAAAGGACAACGCGTGTTTGGAAAAAGAAATCAACAGCAACTTCATGTTGGGCCGAAAAGTCTAAGAAGTGTTTCAGCCAGACAAAGACACTTTGTTTCTTTAATTTCTTTCTTTAACTAGATTACGATGGAGAGTGTCAAGAGGAGCGGTGTGTTTTTGTAGCAAACAGATCTTCCGGTCAACGGTGCGGGTGAGAAAGAGAGATGTGATTTGGGAGCGATGACGGAGAGATCGGGGGTGTTTTCAGCTGGAGCAACAGGTGTTCCGATCACCACCACAAACATCGTTTTGGACGAACCATACAAAACGATGAACCAGAGCGCATCGTCCTCCTCCCCTGCCCAAAACCAGTACCACAACACCACTACTAATAACATGTACAATACTGTGACTGCGACTTCTGCTAATATTAATACCAACAGTACTTTTCCGCGGTACGAATCAGACTTCAACAATTCCCAGTCTGGTGGGGAATCTGCACAACCACCATTGTTTGGTTTTCCGTTGTACAATTCCCAGTCTGATGGGGAATCTCTAGGGGCTATCAGAAGATCCGGAGCGTCCGATTCTGAGGAGTACAGTTTCTTGTTTAGAACGAAGCTCAATCTTAACAAGGACTGGGTCCGGCCGACTGGTGAGCGACTAAGCTCCAATAATTCCAACGATGTTTGGTCGGTGGGTTCAAGAGATCGGCAAAAATCTCTTTCTGGAGAATCGGGATATTTGTTGTCGCAAGATTCGGGAATGGCCGCAGAGGATGACATGATCTTGGGCGGACATCTCATGAATGATTATTACCCAGAGCCAGATATCTCCAGTATCTTCGAATTCGATCAGTACGATGATTCATGGGGATTGTTGCCTGCCAATGTAACAACGTCAAATTCCAATCCACCACAACCACCGCAAATTGCTATTGAGAAAAATCATCAAGGAGAGGTTGCGAGAGAGGTAAGAGTAATAATTTCAAGAGGCATTTGGGCTTTTATTCTCTCTCATCGTATTTTTTTTTTTTTTTTACATTAGTCATTACTCATTAGTTGTCATTTTTTTTAACATAATGCCAATGAAAACCGTTTATTACTAAGAGTCCGGTTAATGTGTGCCCTTAGGCACACATTAAGTTTTTTATTTTTGAAAATATTTTTTCGAGAATTGAAAAAGTTGTCATTAGTTTTTTAATTCTTGAAAAAAAAATTTTCAAAAATGAAAATTAATGTATGCACTAAGGGCACACATTAGTAAAATCCTATTATAAATGGTAATTGGGTATAGCAATTTAAACCTACCTCGTGGGAAGGAGGGATTGTACATGTCCAAAAAAATAGTAATAAATAAATAAAAATAAAAATAAAATAAAATTCTTATAATATTTTAAAGATTATTTTTTATCCTCTGTTTTAGGATTACAACTTTTGCAAGAATTTGTTGAAGTAGTTGACTATAAGTGGTAGATAATAAGACATATATAGCCTGTGCTCGGAAGTTTTTCTCTTTTTTTTTTTTTTTTGGTAAAAATTAATAATTTGCATTTATTATAAAAAATAAATTTAAAAAAAAAAAGCTAAAATTTAGGGAATAAAAAGATGAACATAAAAGAAAAAAAAAATCCTAAATTTTAAGAGTACTCTCTTTGAATTTAAAATAAAATTTGTTATTTGACATATATGACCCTATTTCTAAAAGAAGTTAAGAACATTTTTGAACCATATAAAAGTTTAATTTAAAGAGGGGAATCTTTTTATATATAGTATAGATATGTATGTGTTCTTTAGCTTCAAACTTAAATTTTTGATATCCTAATGTTGTATTATTGAATTTATATTTCTATGTTTAAGATTTAAATTGTTTACTATTTTTAATTGTTGTATTCTTATGTTTAAATTGTTTATATGTTTTTCAATACTTGAATTATTATATTGTTATTTTTAAATTGTTTATATGTTTCTCAATACTTGAATTATTGTGTAAAATAGAAAAAATAGATTTTTATATTAAAATAAGTAGAAAATTTTGAACAAGTGGATACAAATACTCTAAAATACAATTTCTTGAATGCTTTTACATGTATCAATATACTGAGAATTCCTTCTTAATTCTAACAAAAGCAATGTTGATGTTCACTATTAAATGTATAAATATAGGGAACAATCCATTCCTGGCATCATGATTACATATAACTTTTTTGTGTAAGCAGATGACAAATAGTGTTTTGATAACGGACCTTTCAAGTTGCAACAATATTGGTTCCCTTCCTCCAGCATGCGACGATGAGGATGAAATACTGTCACCAGAGAGCAGCGGGATTGAGGCATCTTCTGAATCACTTGTTATTACAACTGAAGGGAACCGTGAAGTCGAGTCTCATCATGTACCAGAAATCGGGATGAAATTTTCAAGTGAGGAAGAGGCTCTCAAGTTTTACAAAAAATATGCCATGGAAATAGGTTTCAAGGTAAGAAAAGGCAAGGTACAACGGTTGGCAGATAAATCCCTTGCAAAAAGATACTTTTACTGTTCAAAGGAAGGGTTTCGATCAAAGAAGCAACCAACCAATACGAAAAAGTTTACAAGAAAAGAAACCAGAACAGGTTGCAAGGCCATGATCCAAATTACATTCAAAAATGAGGAGTGTTCGATCTCCCACTTTATATCTGAGCATAATCATGATCTACAAGGTTCAACTCAATGGTATTACGTAGATTTGTGCTCTAAAGTCCTAGAAGCTGATTCACTTATTCAACCTACACGTGAAATCGAGGCAGCAAAAGAGGCTGAAGCTAGTGCGTGTGCAAGATTTTGTGATATGAGTTATAGTAAACACTTGTGTGCTAAGAAAAGCAATATTCTACAACCTGAAGATGCTCAAGGGTTAATAGATTACCTAAAAAAATTGCAGGTGGAGGATCTATCATTATTCTACACATTTCAAGTTGATGCTGAATGCCACATGACAAATTTCTTTTGGAGGGACAGCAGGTCGAAGATTGACTACTACTATTTCGGTGATGTTCTTATTTTGGACACAACATTTAAGATGGACCGGTATAACATGATATGTGCACCGTTTTTGGGACTTAATCATCATCGACGACACGTCTTATTTGGTTGTGCTTTCTTGCTTGATGAATCCGTGGAGTCATTTACTTGGTTGCTTGGGACTTTTATGGAAGCTATGGGCAGGCGTCAACCAAAAACAATTTTTACTACCGAGTGTCCAGCAATATCTAAGGCCGTAGAGGTGACACTGCCAAAATCACAACATCTCCTTTGTAAGCAACTTGTTTGCCAAAATGCCAAACAACATCTTTCGATGTATTATGGGCACCCTGGATTTGAAAGGGACTTCTACTGTTGCCTTTTCGATTATCAATCAGAAGGAGAATTTCAGTCATCTTGGAGTTCTCTATTGGAGCAATACAATCTTCATGAAAACCCATGGCTTCAAAATATACACACTTTACGCTCAAAATGGTCTTATTTATTCTGTAAGATGACCTTCTGTGCTGGCATTAACTCAAACCAAGGCCCTGAATGTAATGTTAATGTTTTCCAGAATGCAAAAAGTGAGGCAATGATGTTATGGGAGTATGTTCTGAAATATGAAAAAGCAGCAGAGCATCAGCGTAAAGAAGAACTACATGAAGATTTTTACTGCAGTGCCAGCGAGCCAAAGTTGTTTTTAAGCAGTCAGATGGAGAAGCAGGCAGCGAGTGTATATACTCCCACAATGTTCAATATATTTAGGTTGGAGTTAATTAAATCTACGTCAGTCCCATTAAAACGTATGGCAAAAACAGGTTCAATTGTTACATACAAGACAAAAGGCGAAAATACAGAGAGCTCTGTAGAATTTAATTCCCAAGATTCCACAATTACATGCAGTTGCAAAAAGTTTGAATCAGTAGGCATTTTATGCGCTCATGCTCTAAAGGTACTTAACATAAGGAATATCTTTCAAATACCTCCACAATATATTCTGAAGAGGTGGACAAAATCTGCAAAGAATGGAGTGGTGGAAGGTGATTATAATGGTGAAGAAATTGCAGACAACAGTGAAAGTTTGTGCAAGAGTAAATTTATGCACAAAGCTTTAAATGTCATTACTAAAAGTGTAGCAGTAAAGAAGACCCGGAAGATAGCTGAGCGTTACCTAGATAATGCGCTGAACGAGGTTAACGATGAATTGAAGAATTGCAATGAACATCATAACACGAAAGATGCTGAAGTTAACCATGAAGGTGTTAAAAATACGAGTAGTGTTGCTCGTATGGACTGGCAAGAGAAAGTGGTAAAGGATTTATATCTCAATCAAGGGGAAACATCAAAGGGGACAATGGAATTTCAAATACAGAAGAAACGCAAAAATGAAGTGAGAGAGAAGATGAACCCGCCATCATCCAGCATGAGCCTTCCATAGAAGTACTAAATGGTCAGAATCTTTTTATTTTGGTAAATAAAAATGGTCAGAATAATTATACCCTTTGTCTATCTTAAGTTCATTGTCACTTTGTCCTTTTCTTTTTATCCTCTTTTGTTTTAACCTACAAGGTAGGAAATGTCATGTGTTTAGGAGATAAAAAAGGGAAAATTATTGGGTAGTTGCAGAGTTCATAGTGATTTTTCTTGTTGTTTTCCTGGTTTTAATCTGATTGTGTGTAATAAACTAATAATGTGGGTAATTTAGTAACTTAATATTGTGGTCAATAATATTAAATATTTTTCAGGGGGCTTTTATAAAAATTAGGCTAGTAACTTTAGCAGTTATTAGACTTAATAGTTAAGTATGTGCCCACAAACAATCCCAAGGATTTATTGGGGCTAGGTGCTTATGATTTAGTCTCTTAGTTTGATATCAACATGGATACTCAGTTTTGTTGTAGGAGTGCTTCCCTTAGAGGAAAGATTTTGTTAGAATGGCTTGAATTGTCAAATAGAATGGCTTGAATTGTCAAAATTGGTGGCTTGACAATTAAGCATCAAACCATCAAGAAGTTGCAAGAAGATTCCATGTCAAGCCATAGCCGAAATTTTTGACTTCTTGGTTGCCGAAATTTTTGACTTCATGACATTCATGAATCATCAAGAAACCGACTTGATCAAAATTCATGCATTCTTTGTTCTAGCCGAAATGTATGACTTCTTTGGCATTCTTGAATGGTCTAGAAGGCACTTGAGCAAACAAATACATGGTAGCCGAAATCTAAGAATGCTAGCCACTATTATTGACTTCCCTAAACAATCACTACAACAAAAGTGGGCTATGGTGACGAAATCTAGTGAGGATAAACAATTTCGTCACCAAATGATAACATTTAGTGAGGAAAAGAAGAATTCGTCACCAGATATTATAAAAATTTTAAAATTGGTGACGAAATCAATATTTTGTCACCAAAAATGTACCAATTGGTGATGAAATCAATATTTCGTCACCAAAGATGTACAAATTGGTGACGAAATATTTATTTTGTCACTATAGGTCATGAATAAAAGGCAAACCTAGGGTGACGAAATATTCACATCACCAAAGACTTACCAAAGGTGACGAAATTCTAAATTCATCACCCAATATTAGGATGTAGGTGTTTTTGGTGATGAAATAAATTTTCGTCACCTACTGTTTAACCAAAAACTGACCAAAATACTCCTACAATCTCTAAAATCACCAATTATGCTAAAAACCACTAAAATGACGAAAATATCCCAAAATCTCTTAAATGAGCAAAATACTCATGAAATAACCTAAAAAATGACCAAAATATCCCCTAAACCTAATAAATGACCGAAACCCCCAAATCCTAAAAAATAACCAAAGTACACACGAAACCTAAAAAATGATCCAAATATCCCCAAAACCTAAAATTTGGCCAAAATACCACCGAAACAAGAAAATTACCAAAATAACCCCTAAACCTAAAAAATAATCAAAATACCTCTGAAACCTAAAAACTAACCGAAATAGCCTTAATACTTGAAAATTAAGAAAATTACCAAAATACCCCCCAAAACCTAAAAATAACAAAAATACCCCTGAAACCTATAAAATGACAAAAATGGCCCTAAAACTTGTATGATGATAAAAATACACCCTAAACCTAAAAGATGATCGAAATACCCTCAAACCTAAAAATGACCAAAATACCCCTAAGTGACCAAAATACTCATTTTTATAATTTTTGGCTATTTTGGTCATTTTTTAGGTTTAGGGGGTATTATGGTTTTTTTATAAGTTTCAGGGGTATTTTGGTCTTTTTTTAGGTTTCGAGGGTATTTTTGGTTATTTTTTAGGTTTGGGGGGTATTTTGGTAATTTTCATATTTCGAGGGTATTTTGATCATTTTTAGGTTTCATGGGTATTTTGGTAATTTTTAAGTTTTAGGGAGTATTTCCGTCATTTCTTAGGTTTAGGACATATTTTTCTCATTTTTAAGTTTCGAGGGATATTTCGGTCATTTTGAAGGTTCCGGGAGTATTTTGGTTATTTTTTAGGTTTAGAGGGTATTTTGGTTTTTTCTTTTAGTTTCTGAGGATATTTTGGTAATTTTTTAAATTTTAGGGGTATTTTGGTAATTTTATGATTTTAAAGGTATTTCGATCATTTTTTAGGTTTAGGGTGCATTTTGGCAATTTTACAGGATTTTAGGAGTACTTTGGTTATTTGTAAGTTTTAGAGGCAATTTGGTAATTTTGATTATTGGGTAATTTGGTGGATTGAGGTTTACCCATAATAATTTGGTTGAGTTAGGTTTGGGCTAGATTTAATTAGTTAAATGGATAATAATTGGTAAATGGGTTAGATGTAATTAGAGTTACATCAGGTGTAACTTGAACCCAACCCAATATTCATTAATTCAATGTGAATTTTGACAAATCTACCGTTAGATTACATTATCTTCATATATTTTTCATGATTACAAAATTTTAAGGTGATCAAAAATTAATAGCCATGTCATCAATCAATTGTTTAAATTCAAGTTTTTGTAGTTTAAAATAATGCACAAAAGATGAGTTTAAAGATCAAATAGTAAATTACATCCGATTAGCATGAAAATTGGCATGCATGTTAAAAACATATAGAACATGTAATCCAACGATTGGATTTTCAAAATATATATTCAATAATAATTTATTGGATGGTGTAACATTTTTTAGAGTTACATCAGGTGTAACTTGAACCCAACCCTATATTTCTTAATTCAATGTGAATTTTGACAATCTACTGTTAGATTACATTATCTTCATATATTTTTCATGATTACAAAATTTCAAGGTGATCAAAGATTAATAGCCACGTCATCAATCAATTGTTTAAATTCAAGTTTTTGTAGTTTAAAATAATGCATAAAAGATGAGTTTATAGATCAAATGGTAAATTACATCCGATTGGCATGAAAATTGGCATGCATGTTAAGACCATATAGAACGTGTAATCCAATGGTTGGATTTTCAAAATATGAATTCAATAATAAGTTATTGGGTGGTGTAACATTTTTTTGAGTTATATCAGGTGTAACTTGAACCCAATCTTATATTTTTTAATTCGATGTGAATTTTGACAAATCTACCATTAAATTACATTATCTTCTTATATTTTTCATGCTTACAAAATTTTAAGATAATCAAAGATTAATAGCCATGTCACCAATCAATTGTCTTGATTCAAATTTTAGTAGTTTAAAATAATGCATAAAATATGAGTTTATAGATCAAATGGTAAATTACATCCGATTGGCATGAAAATTGGCATGCATGTTAAGAACATATAGAAAATGTAATCCAACGGTTGGATTTTCAAAATATGAATTCAATAATAAGTTATTGGATGATGTAACATTTTTTAGAGTTACATCAGGTGTAACTTGAACCCAACCCTATATTTCTTAATTCGATGTGAATTTTGACAAATCTACCGTTAGATTACATTATCTTCATATATTTTTCATGCTTACAAAATTTCAAGGTGATCAAAGATTAATAGGCATGTCATCAATCAATTGTCTAAATTCAAGTTTTTGTAGTTTAAAATAACACATAAAAGATGAGTTTAAAGATCAAATGGTAAATTACACCCGATTGGCATGAAAATTGGCATGCATGTTAAGAACATATAGAACATGTAATCCAACGGTTGGATTTTCAAAATATGTATTCAAAAATAAGTTATTGGTGATATAAAATTTTTTAGAGTTATAATAGGTGTAACTTGAACCCAACTCTATATTTCTTAATTCGATGTGAATTTTGATAAATCTACCGTTAGATTACATTATTTTCATATAATTTTCATGTTTACTAAATTTCAAGGTAATCAAAGATTAATAGGCATGTCATCAATCAATCGTCTAAATTCAAGTTTTTGTAGTTTAAAAATAACACATAAAAGATGAGTTTAAATATCATATAGTAGATTACACCCGATTGGCATGAAAATTGGCATGCATGTTAAGAACATATAGAACATGTAATCCAACGGTTGGATTTTTAAAATATAAATTCAATAATAAGTTATTAGGTGGTGTAACATTTTTTAGAGTTACATCAGATGTAACTTGAATTCAGCCTTATATTGAAACCTACCAGAAAAATTTGGTTAAGTTAGATTTGGGTTAGATTTAATTAGTTAAATGGATATTAATGGGAAAATAGGTAATATTGAAACCCTACCAGAAAAATTTGGATAATATCCAATTACCTTCTACCTCTAATGCACGTATACTCCATTTTTTGTCCACATACCCATATCCGATACGTATCATACTGGATACCTTTAAGATACTTGGCCGATCATTTTTATTTTTATTTTTAAGTGCCAATACATCTAGGATGCATCTCTGATACGACTTAGATACCATTGTAACACAATCCTGATAGTGAGAGATAGTCCAAACTTGTAAGAATTTTTATTTATATGCTTTATATATCGGTTTCAATATTGAATACTTATCTAATTATATTTTAGGGTATATTGCAAATTAAACCCCTAAAGTTTTAGAATTTAGATTTTATTTTCTGTAGTTTGGTGATGTTTAAATTTTACACCCTGATATTTTAGAATTTAGACTTTACCCCCTATATGTTAGAAGTGTTTGGACTTTACCCTTACTGAAATTTTTGAAAAAAGAAAAAAGAAAAAAAAATTGCGGTACTAAATTTTTTTTGATTTCTTTTTGCGCGGTGCCAAATTTTTGGCGGGTACTTAATTTTTTTTAGTACCCAAATTTTTTTCCATTATTTTTTATTTGTGTAAAACAAAACCCTATTACTTTCCCTCTTTCTCCTCTGCTCTTAGCCTCCCACAAAGACCGGTATGCTCTCTCTCTCTCATGAAAATTGATCAAGGGGATCTTGTGGTGCGGGGATGTCACGATAGAGAGGTTGAGGTTGGGGATCGAGATTATGAAGAAATGGTTGGGTTTGGGTTCCAATTCCAAGATCAGTCCCCTAACCTTGAAGCGGATTAAAAAGTATGGGAGTAAGAGCAGAACAAATCAACAATAAATTATCTGTGGTGGTTAATGAAAATTTTGTTTTGGTGTTTTTTAATTGGTTGAGGGCATGTTTAGATGTCATGTTATGAAATTAAGAGGATCAATTGTGTTTTATGTAGAAATATATATATATCTCTGGTTGAAATGAAAGTGGGAGCTATGTCACAGATAGGTGGTAAAGTTTTGAAACAGTTTAGTTGAAAATTTATTTTGGAAGTGTTATAGATTTTAATTTGATATATGTTCCTTTATCTTCAAACACATCGCCAAAAAATGAAGTTAAAATTTCATATTGTTTGACGTCAATCTATTGGGATTTTGGAAAAGAAACTAAAAAAAAAAAATTGTGATGCTCTCCTCTCTCTGGGAGTAGTTGCCAAGTATTTATTAAAACTTTAAAGATTTTTTTTTTTTTTTGGCTTTGATTGTTTATGTAAGGTTAAGAGGCTGACCAAAATGATAGAGAAAGTTGCAACTGGGGTCCTCTCTGGGGTTGTCAAAGTCTCTAGATTTTTAACAGGCTCAGTGGCAAATTCAAGAGTAGGCAAGAAGTTTTTTGGCCTCCTACCAGGGGAGATTGTGCTTGCTTCCCTAGATGGATTTAGTATGTTGATCATCTCAAGCCCTTGCGTTATATATTATAATATATTAGCATATATTTCTTTTCTGAATGGCTATTTTTACTCTATCAAACAGCTTCCAATCCAAAAGTTCATAAATAGATGCATTATAAAATCTATGAAGTTAATGTGGGTTTTGCTTCACCTTGCTTCCTATTTGATTACCACAAAATAGCAGTGGCACACATGATTTGTGTGGAAAGGGAATTTATTTGTAACTGGAGGAAAGTGGAAATAGGGGTGTTGAAGGTAGATTTGAGAAAAAAGGAGGATGACAGGCCATTTTATTTCAATTCTAGAGGATTTAAATGTGTGTTTTGGTTTTGTATCTCCTCTTATGGTTCACGTGAATTGAGTGGATAGTACTGGTTGTTGGCCCTTCTGTTCATGGCTTGTCATTGCTTTGATAGACTTCATTAAATATTCTTGTTGTACTTTAGTTCCTGGCTGAAACTATGTTCTCACTGTGTTGCCAAAAAATATCTGTTTAATTGAATCAATCATCCATGACATAAGGTTGGTGGGATGACTTTACATTACTTTAAGGTGATGGGTTAATGGTAAATAGGATAGGGGCTATTTAAATGGCTTTAGATATTCTCATTTTGTTGCCAAACAATACTCGTTCAATTGAATCCTACATGAATTAAGGTGGGTGGGTTGGCTTTTGATTCCTTAAAGGTGATGGGTTATTCCTAGAATAGGAAAAGAGTTATTTAGATGTTGTATGCATAAGAATGGCTTTGGACTGAAAACTATTAACCACCATCTGAGAAATTAAGGGTAAGAGCAGGTGTAAAGGTAGAATATGATGTGCACGAGATTCAATTAATGTTGAGATTTTTGGTTTTGGATATGTTAAATTAGCATTTATGTTAATCTTTCAAAAATTAAGAGGTGGTTGTGTAATATGATGTGCACGGATTTCAAAGGTTTCTTCAAGGATTGGGTGCCATCTGTAGGAACCACATCATGGATCTCTGTAAGCACCCTGCCCCCTAATTTTGAGCTTTCTTTTTTGTTTTTTTAAACACATAATTATAATAAATAAAAAAGAGTTAATAAAATTTAAAAAGTAATGTATTTTGCTAATAGCTAAAAGGGATAATAATTGCACAGTTCAAGTTTTAATTGCATTGTTTGTAAGTTTAAATTTTATTGAAGTTATTTCGATTTCATAAAATTTTTATATGATAAAGTTGAAAATAATTGTTAATGGACAACAATATAATAATACTGTATTCAGAGAATTTTTTTTTTTTTACCTTATAGGGATGAGGTTATGAGTTAGGTGTGGTGAAGAGGGTTGGTTGGGGCTGAGGGTAAAATTGGGTTTAACTGTTTGAGTGCCCAAGCTAGCAGAAAGGTTTAGAGTTTCTCTATTATTTTGCTTCACAATGTTTGAATTCTTTAAGGTATTTTCTTATGGATATATTTAAATGCATATTAGTTTTCTATTTAATAAGGTTCAGAGAAAAGTTTTTTTTTTTTTTTTTTTTTTTTCTCAACCCAATATGGATGTTTTAAGGGGAGATTTTTAAATTTGACTTGGGCATGGACTGGATTTGTGCAGCCTTGGTCCCAGTAGGATAGCAGGTAGTATCACAACTAACTAGTCCCTATATCCTTTACTATTCTATTCCACCTTTGGTCTTGATATCTCTTTCCTCTCTCTAGATTGTCTTTCATTTTGAGTGTTATATATTCTAAGGCAGGTGGAGAAGATAGATGAGCTCCAAGATACAAACTTAAGGCAAGGGAAGAAGAGAGATGAGCTCATGGATGCAAACATAAGGTAGGGGGAGAAATTAGACTCGCAAAATACTCAAATAGCTGGCATCATAAAATTTTTGAGGAGCAAGGGTTTCAATGACATTTGTGGTAGTGGGAGGAGCTCATCTACTAACTAGAGCACACTTTGGTTAGTGTTTTATTTTTTTGCCTAATAAGCAATGTTTATTAACCTCTCATTGTCTTGGATATTTGTGGAATTTTGAGGTCTTACCGACATTTTTGGTTGCAAATGGTTTTGGTACTCATGGATATTCTCTTGATTTTCTTTATTTGGACTATTGAGGTACCATATTTCTTTGTCTCTATATCTATTTGATTCTAGTTGTTTGGGTCATATGGTAACCTCTTATATGTATGAGGGTACTATAGCACAATTGTGCTACAATTGTGTTTTTCGTTTAATGGCGATGGTGGGTTTTTTGTTTGTAGTGGTGGTTGGATTTTTTGTTTAATGGTGGTGGCGGGTTTTGTGTTAATGATGGTGGCTAGATTTTATTTTATTTTATTGTGTGGTTGAGTTTTTGTGTTTATGGTGATAGTTGAGTTTTTTGTTTAATGTTTGTGGTGGGTTATTTGTTTATGGTGGTGATTGTGTTTTTTGTTTAATGGCGAGGACTGTGTATTTTGTTTAATGGTGGTGGTGAGTTTTTTGTTTATGGTGGTGGCTGAGTTTTTTGTTTAATGTTAGTGGTGGGTTTGTTGCATATTGTGATGATTGAGTTTTTTGTTTATGGCTAAGTTTTTGTGTTAATGGTGGTGGCTATGTTTTTTGTTTAATGGTGGTGGTGGTGGTGGGTTTTTTGTTTATGGTAGTGGCTGGGTTTTTGTGTTAATGGTGGCGCCTGTGCTTTTTGTTTAATGGTGGTGGTTGGGTTTTTTGTTGATGGTAGTAGCTGAGTTTTTGTGTTAATGGTGGTGGTGGCTGAGTTTTTTTGTTTATTGTGATTGTTGGGTTTTTTGTTTATAGTAGTGACTGAGTTTTTGTGTTAATGGTGGTGGCTATGTTTTTTGTTTAATGGTGGTGGCGGGTTTTTTTGTTTATAATGGTGGCCATGGTTTTGTTTAATGGTGGTGGTGGGTTTTTGTTTATGGTGGTGGCTGGGTTTTGTGAAAAATGAAAATGGTGGTGGCTAGTGTTTTTTTTTTTTCAATAGTGTTGGCTGGATTTTTTATTCGTTGTGGTGGTTGGGTTTGTGTTTATGATGATGACTAGGTTTTTGTTTTGGATTTCACTTTATTTATTTTGTTTTAAATTGAGATTTTTCTGCATTCTTTATGATTTTTTCATGGTTTGTAATGTGGGTTTGGTTTTTATTTGATGAGAATGTTGTGGGTCTTCTTTCTTTGATAGTTTGGCTTCATATGATGTTGCATTATGATTATTTTGTCTAGTTTTTTATTGGGTATTCTGTGGACTTTTTCTACATTGTCTTACTAATAATAATCTTTATTTGTTGTAGTACATCTTATCAGGGATATAGGTTTGCAGTCTAGTTTGTTATTGATGAATTTTCCTTTATACTTGTGCAAATATGGGATTGGTGGCAAAAAGATAGCTTTTGTGGGACTACTTGAATTCAAATAATTTTTTGTAAATTTTGGAAGCTAAGACATCATTTGTATATAAATGGTTGTAATTACTTTGTGAACATCTTTATTGCATTTTTAGATTGTATGGATGTTTGTTTTTATGGATTTGGTTAGAAATGAACAGGTTAATGTAATGGCAAGTAAATGTAAAGAATATTAATATAAAAATAAAATTGGTGACGATAATTTTTGTCGCCATATCTAACTGTAGTAGTTGAAATTAAAAAAAAAATGGCGACACAAAATTTCGTCACCTAATCTATTGAAATTGGGAAAAAAAAAATACATTTGGTGACGAAATATTTCGTCACTGAAAATAAGGTTTAGTGACGAAAATATTAGGTGACGAAAAACTTACGTCATCTATCATTTTTATTGGTGACGAAAAAATTTCGTCACCTATCATTTTTTTATGGGTGACGAAACATTTTCATCACCAATACATTCTGTGACGGAGCTTAGGTGACGAATGCTATTTCGTCACTATATGTATTCGGTGACGAAATAAGGACATATTGTGACGAAAGGTTTCGTCACTATAGCCCACTTTTGTTGTAGTGAATAGAAGTCTCTAGTGTGCTCTAAAGGTGGAGATTTCGGCTAAACCTTGGCTATAAATACAATATGTGTGGAGCAAATGAAAGCATGCAAGGGGTGAGCTAGGGAGATAGCAAAATAACTTCTTCTGTGTGTGTGCACCAGAGATAGGAAGTTAGGGTCTTGCAATTTTGTCTAAATACAAAAGGGTGTTCTCTATTCATTTGTGAGAGAACCAAGGGTGTATTTGGGGTTTGGGTTTGTGTGTGAGTGCTTTCAAGTCATTGTTGTAATCTCCAAACTATAGTGAAAATTATTCTGTCGCCTCCCGTGGACGTAGGCATATTGCCGAACCACGTAAATTCCTTGTGTCATATTATCTTCTCTCTCTCTTCTTTAACCTTGTGTAAACAGATTATTTCACCCAATCCGCACAACAGATTTTTTTCAATTTATATTGTCATGGTTGTTTTATCCTTGATGCATGGAGTTAGGGATTAGGGACCCCTTAAGATGTGATTGTTTTTCCTGGTATATCACTTGTCACCTTATGGCAACAAATTAAATTTTAATTTTAGTGAAAGAACCGGATCTAAGCAGTAAGCACCACTTGAAAACTTTAAGAGAGTTTCTGTAATGGCCGGACATCATTGCAAAATTTTAGTTAAACTTTGTTACCGTATTTATATAGATCGATGTACTTGGAATACTGTACAATTGGTTTTAGGTTGAACTTGTGCATCTTAAAGGAAAGGTTTAGATAGTAGCATTCAGTTCTTAACAAGCTATATAGCTTGTTAAGAGGTAAGTAACATTTCCTTATTTAGTTATATTTTACTTAAATTACAATGTTATTTGTTTATTAAATTATCCTTTGTCTTCATTGCAAATTTATCTTAAATTATTTGTGCAAAATTGAATTATAGAAAAGAATTAATTACAATATTATAAATGTATTTAATTGAGTTGGTTATTAGAAAATTTTTATATCTTTCCTTGGATCAAGCATTTGTATATTATAACTATTTTGGACCCAGGCAATGAAGATTATATATTGGCATAAAAACTAGTTTCTTCTAGATCTTACTACAAGCCTACACGTGATTTTAAGCCTAATCACGGAAATATATTATGACCATAGTCATAAAGATTATTATTAAGAATATAAAATTTGATTGGATATGTGAACCATTTCCAATCTAAGGAAATGTCTCATATTTTTGGAACTCGTAGTAAATTTTAATTTATGATGTTACATTGTTTTGGAATTCATTGTAAATTATAATTCTTGATATTTGTGAAACTCATTACAAATTATATGTCAGTTTTTCAATCGAATGAAAATATAATTTCTAAGCATATGAAATTTTATACTATGTACAATTAATTTATTTAATTTATACAATATGCTTGATCTGGCTAGTTGAGATTTTAGTTACTTGTTGAGTTGTCAAACTCACCTCACTTTTCTCTCCTTTTAGTTTCAAATTATGAAGAATAACAAGGTTGGGAGTTTTTGCTAAGAAGAGCTTAATTAAAGAGTTTTAAATAATTAATATTGGACTTCTAGTATTGAGATAAAATATTGAGTATTCTTGTTGTGAGGATAAAAGCCCAAAATCATATGCTAGACCTTGGGCATTATCCGAGGATATGGATATGTCCAAGGACGAATTAATGATTGGGGGAGGCCCCAAAGTTGAGAATCGCGTGAGAAAATGAGGAGAGAAAAAGATTTGCTATAGCACTAAGGATTATCTTAGTTTTCAGGAACAGTAGTTCAGTTCATAATTTATCTCCTTGGACACCATTTTAATCAAGTCTTACGTACGTTTTTATGCTTATTCATCTTTTAAACTCTTGCTAGCCGTTGTCCAATTCACGTATAGCCCAGCTCTTTCACTCACTCTCTACAAATTTATTGTATCAGGCTCATTAGGCTCACTTCCCATCTCTTTTGGGCTTGGACTATAAATTGTGACCCTACAATTGGCGCCGTCTGTGGGAAGAGCTTGAGCGATAGTGAACGCAACGGCCAACTATGGCAGAATCAGGTCCACAACAGACAGAGTCGAGGGCATCCCAACATGGTGATCCTTTCCTCAATCTTGAGCGAAGAGGTAATCGTGAAAGAAGTGTACACACAATACATGATGAGAGGAGCTAGTCACGAGGTGATAGTCGTATCTCCCATGCAAAGGGCAACAGGGGCATGCAGCTAGAGATTGACCGGTTGAAGAGGGAGCTACGCCATGCAAAAAGGAAGCGAGTTTCCCCTGACAGTGACGTTTCTTCTGATGATGAAAGAGAAATCAGTTACAAACGGAGGTCTCGAACTCCGCCCAATGAGTCTTTCTCCTATGAAGAAGAGCTCCATAACAGGTGGCAGTTTAAAACCCACCACATAGGGGTGTAGGAAACGACTCTATGAGTAGAGCCTTGAACCAAATCTCTAAGTCGCCTTTCATGCGTAGGATTGAGGGGGCAAGACTTCCTCGGCGTTTTCATCAGCCAACATTTACCATTTATAACGGGCAAACTGATCCTGTTGAGCATGTGAGTCATTTCAATCAGAGAATGGCTGTTTATTCCAAGGACGAGGCCTTGATGTGTAAAATCTTTCTATCCAGTCTCGGACCCATTGCGATAAGGTGGTTTGATGGCCTAAAGGCAAAATCCATAAATTCTTTCCACGAACTCACTCAAGCATTTGGTTCACGGTTTGTGACTTGCAGGAGAGTTCCTAGGTCGTTAGCTTCCCTCCTATCCTTAAGTATGCAAGAGGGTGATAATCTTAAAACATACTCCGACAAATATTGGGAGTTATTTAATAAGATTGAAGGCGACTTCGATGATGTAGCCATCAATACATTTAAACTCGGCCTTCCATCCGAGCATAGTTTAAGGAAATCTTTGACTGGTAAGCCCGTCACCAACGTGCGCCAGCTCATGGGCCAGATTGACAAGTATAAAAGAGTTGAAGAGGACCAGCAGCAAGGGAATGGAAAGGACAAGGTTGTCCCTCAAGAGATGAGGGATTTCAAGTCAGATCGTTACAGTAATAGCAAGCCGCATAGGGATTTTGCTGGGCAGTCAGGATCAGCAAATATTCAAGCTATCAGTGCTGTTTTCAAAGAGCCAGTGCATCAAGTGTTGGAGAAGATTAAGAACGAGCCATTCTTCAAACGACCGAATAAAATGGTGGGAAACCCTGAAAGACGTAATCATAACCTTTATTGTCAATACCACCAGGATCATGGGCATACCATAGATAATTGTAGAAGTTTGTGGAACCATTTGGACCAACTTGTCCGTGAGGGCAAATTGAAACAACTCCTGCATCATTCTAGTGGCCAAGGGAGCCAGGCAAGCTTGAAACCTCGTGGAGATGATTCTTCAAGACCCTCTTGGGAACTATCAATGTTATCTTTGTTGCACTGGGGAGAACAGGATCTTAGCCATCTAGGATAATGTTCGTGGCCCGCCTACCCACATGAGACATTGATCAGGTCCCAAAGAGTACTAAAAGAGAAATTCCTCTAATCTTGGGCTTTTCGGATGAGGATAAGGTTGGGACTATCCAACCCCATGATAATGCTTTGGTAGTTACCCTCAAGATTGGAGGGTATGATGTGAAGAGGGTGATGGTGGACCAAGGCAGTGGAGCTGAGATAATGTACCCTGACCTTTATAATGCACTGAACTTAAAACCTGAGGACTTAACTCCCTATAGTTCCCCTCTGATGGGTTTTGACGGAAAGATCGTTGTCCCAAGGGGTCAAATACAATTACCTGTGCAAACTGATCCAGAGATAGTGGAAGTGAATTTCATTGTTGTACATGCATATTCACCCTATACAGTGATCGTGGCCAGATCCTAGCTTCATGCACTAGGGGTTGTTCCTTCTACTCTGTACTAGAAGATTAAGTATCCATCTGAAGGCAGGGTTCAAGAAATTTTGGGAGATCAATTTGTGGCCAGAAGATTCTTGGTGGCTGCCATACAACACAAGCCTGAAACTGAGTCCTTGGCCCATCCAGAAGGAGACTTATAGCAGTTAAAACACTCAGCAGCGCCTATCGATAAAACAGCCGAGGAGACAAAATGTGAAGATTTGGTAAAAGTCACTATTGGGGATGATCCAGAGAAGTTTTTTCAAGTCGGCTCACAGTTTCCACCTCAAGAAAAGGCAGAATTAGTAGAATTCCTCAGAAGGAACATAAATGTATTTGCTTGGAATGCCTATGAAGCCCCGAGAGTGGATCCATAATTTATATGTCACCACCTGAATGTCAACTCACTGGTCGTCCCTAAGAAACAGCCTCATCGGCACCCATCCAAGGAGCACGCTGATGCGGTACAAGAGGAAGTAACGAAGTTCAAGCAGGTTGGAGCTATTAAGGAAGTGTTTTATCCTAAATGGCTAGCTAATACTGTAGTGGTGAAGAAGAAGAATGAAAAATGAAAAATAGAGAGTGTGCGTGGATTTCACAAACCTCAATAAGGCGGGTCCGAAAGATTAATTTTCTACGCCTAAAATAGATCAACTAATGGATGCAACAGTAGGCCATCCTCGAATGAGCATCCTCAAATGAGCTTCCTAGATGTCTTTCAAGGCTATCACCAAATACCTCTGGCCCTGGATGATCAAGAAAAGACTACTTTTGTTACCCCCATTGGGAACTACCACTATAAGGTGATGCCTTTTGGTTTGAAAAATGCAAGATCTACATACCAAATAATGATGACAAGGATGTTTGAATCACAGTTGGGCAAGAACATTGAGGTCTACATAGATGACATGGTGGTGAAAAGCAAAGTAGTCTCGGAACATGTGGGCGACCTTCTGAACATTTTTCAAGTTCTTAGAAAGTACAAGCTGCGTCTAAATGCCTCCAAATGTTCATTTGGTGTGGGATCAAGCAAGTTCTTAGGCTACATGGTGACTCACCGGGGGATTAAGGTCAACCCCAACCAAATAAAGGCTATAAACAATTTGCAACCACCTCAGAATCCTAAGGAAGTCCAAAAGCTGACTGGGATGGCTGCTGCTCTGAACCGATTTATCTCTCGGTCAGTGGATAGGTGTAGACCTTTTTTCTTATTGATCAATAAGTGGAAAGAGTTTGAGTGGAATGAAGAGTGTGCCCTAGCTTTTCAACAACTTAAAGACTATCTCTCTCGGCCACCAATCATGTCCAGTCTTGAGCCAGACGAGGTCCTTTTTGCTTACATTGTTGTGGCTCTTTTTGCAGTAAGCTTGGTGTTGATAAGAGTTGATAACGGTGTACAAAAGCCAGTTTATTATTTGAGTAAGTCGCTGCATAAAGCCGAAATTCATTATCTGTCACTGGAGAAAGCCATCTTGGTAGTAGTACTTGGTACACGGAAGCTGCCTCATTATTTTCAAACACATACGGTCGTTGTCCTCACCCAACTCCCACTTAAAGCAGTACTCCGAAGTGCTGACTACACAGGGAGGATAGCTAAATGGGGTACCATTTTAGGGGCTTTTGACATTAAGTATATACCTCGCACCTCTATGAAGGGTCAAGTACTCGCGAATCTGGTGGCCGAGTTCACCGAGCCCCCATTAGAAGAATTGAATCCAACATAGAACATGGATGGAAAATCGGTTGGCATGATTTCTCAACAAGGTAACTTATCTTGGCAAGTATACGTGGATGGTGCAGTGAATCAAAAAGGTTCTGGAGTGGGGCTAGTGCTGATATCTCCTGAGAAAATCATTATTGAAAAATCGTTGAGGATAGGCTACTCGGCCACAAATAATTAGGCCAAATATGAAGCTCTACTGATGGGAATGGTCATGGTACGAAAAATGGGTGGAAAGGCAGTGAAGATGTTCTTGGACTCAATGTTAGTCGTTAGCCAGGTGAAGGGAGTGTTTGAAGCAAAAGATGAAAGAATGCAGGAATACTTGAGTCGAGTCAGACACCTGCAACTAGAGTTTGAGTCTTTCAACCTACGGCATATCCTCAGAAGCGAAAATACGCATGCTGACTCCCTAGCCATGCTTGCAACATCCTCGGCGCAAGATCTGCCACGGGTTATCCTTGTTGAGGATTTGAATAAACCCACAGATATAAGAATTGAGAGTGTCTTAGTTCATCAGATTAGAGCCGGGCCTAGTTGGATGGACCCTATAATTCAATTCTTGAAGGATGATACTTTGCCTAAAGAAAAGACAAAAGCTGACAAAGTATGGAGGAAGGCTACTAGGTTCTGGCTGTCCGAAAACTAGATGTTATACAAACGCTCATTTTCAGGACCATATTTGTTATGTGTACATCCTGAGAAGACTGAATCACTCCTTGAAGAATTACATGAAGGAATTTGCAGAAGCCATACTGGGGGCAGATCTTTAACCCATCGAGCCATTACCCAAGGCTATTGGTGGCCAAATATGCAAAGGGAAACCCACGAATATGTTAAAAAGTACGATCAGTGCCAACGGTTTGCACCAAATGTACACCAGCCAGGGGGAGTCCTTAATCCGTTATCCAGCCCCTGGCCATTCGCTCAATGGGGCTTAGATATTGTGGGTCCATTCCCCAAAGTAGTAGGAAACAAGAGGTATCTACTAGTCGGCACAGATTATTTTACCAAATGGGTGGAAGCTGAACCTCTGGCTAACATCAGAGATGTGGAAGCGAAGAGATTTATCTGAAAAAATATTGTCATGCGGTTTGGGACTCCTCATACACTCATCTCGGACAATGGCCTTCAGTTTGACAGCAAAGCATTCAGAAGCTATTGTTGTGAATTGGGAATCACAAATAGATACTCTACTCCTGCTTATCCCCAGGGAAATGGACAAGCAGAAGCCGTTAACAAGGTCATAGTAAACGGACTAAAGAAAAAGCTGGATGATGCAAAAGGCAAATGGGTGGAAGAACTGCCACATGTCCTTTGGACACACAGGACCACGCCTCGTAGGTCTACTGGGGTGACCCCCTTCTCAATGACTTATGGGGCTGAGGCTATTATCCCTTTAGAATTTGGTTTCCCAACATTAAGAACTAGTTCATACAGTCCGAGTAGCAATAACGAGCAACTAGAGAAAAATTTGGACTTGATTGAAGAAAGGAGGGAAAATGCAATGGTCCAGTTGGCATATTACCAACAAAAGCTCAAACAAGGTTATGACGCCAACGTTAGAATAAGGCCTTTGTCACCTGGCGATTTAGTGTTAAGAAAAGTTGTGGGCACTGCAAAGAATCCAGCTTGGGGGAAGTTAGGACCCAATTGGGAAGGGCCATACTGTATCACTTCAGAGGCTGGCATCGGGGCATATTTTTTAGAAGACTTAGATGATCATGTAGTACCCCAGCCATGGAATGTAAACAACCTTAAACGGTATTATTATTGAACGAGTTTTCTTTCATCAATATGCTTGTGTTACATTAAAGTTTGTGTTTTTATAAGTGTTTAAACTTAAATCCAATCATGTCTGAAGTCCTCAGACCAGATGATATGGGTTAGTTAACACCATTACAGTTTTTATAAGTGTTTAAACTTAAATCCAATCACGCCTGAAGTCCTCAGACCAAATCATATGCGTTGGTTAATCTTTACAATTTCTGCGAGTATTTAAATGGATCTTAGATTATGTAACTCTCTCAGACCACATATTTAGGTAAAATTAGCACTCGGCAGTGTTCTTTGTAAATATTAACCATGGTCCAACCCCTTTTAAAGTTACTAAACCCCAAAACCTGCCTAACACTTTAACCAAGTAAAGTTGTGAATGGTTTGCTTTGGTATTAAAGAATGCGAAAGGAATCATTCTCTTCCATAGTTTACTAAGTTGATCATGAATCCTTGCATGAACCATTTTCTGCGCGCACTTAATTAATTTGTTGGTGTCAGTAGCCAAGTGTTATTGGTTCTGCTCAAAGTGGAATGACATCAAAGCAATGTTACTTACAATAACAACAAGCCTTAAAGTATATATGGAAATGGTATAGATAGCGAAGAAGAACTTTTTCATTGATTAGAAAGAAAGTATTTTACATACTTATAAAAAAAAAAAAAACTAAAACTAAACTAATTCTTTCCCTTGGAAGCCGAGGGATCAGTGGTCTGACTAGGCAAGGAGGCAGCAACATCTTGATCCTGATCCTTGCCTTTATCCTGAGGATTTTTGGCTTCCTGTCCTTGGTCCAATGATGGCTGCTTGGGTGCTTCTGGGGCTGTCTCGGAGTGAGAGGAGTCAGGACCTGGGAGCTCACGAATTTCAGGGTCATAATAAATGCTCTTAAGCCGCCTCAAGACAGAATTCGCAAGGACCCCAGCAGCATCCATGGCTTTTCCCCATGAGATATCACAGTAGTCCCTGCAAACCACAGAAAGCTCCTCTGTGAGCCTGGCTTGAGTCTCCTCCACCCCGAGCTTGTATGCCGCTTGTTTCTCAACCTTGGCTGCCTCCTTGGCCAGTTGGGCAGCCTCTCTGACGCTTTGAAGCTCGGCACGAAAATCCTTCACAAACTGCCTCTCTGTAGCAAGGTTGATTTCAGTCATATGCAGCTGTTTGCATTGGTCTTCGGCCTGCCTCTCCGCCGTCTTGAGGCCAGCGTCAGCACTGTCCCTTTGCTGAATTGCCTCTTTAAGCTTCTCGGAAAGCCTAGCCTGGTCCTCCTTGAGGCTGCCCAAATCTTTCTCTACCTCGGACCGATGATGGGCCTCCGCCCTTGCCTCGTTACGGGCATCCTTAACCCATTCTTCGGCCACGAAAATTTGTTGGGTAATCTGCATAAAAAAAAGAAGGGAAAAATTTTTGCTTTTATATACAGAACAAAGAAAAGGAAATGAGTAAAAACGATCAACTATTTACTTGGAAGTGTGGGTTGAACCCCTTACCATAGCCAGATCCCTCTTGAGGGATAGGAAAAGTTCCTGTTGATTGAAGCACCTGTAAGACGCCATATCTGTTGGGAGGAGAAGTGGCTGCTCCAGGACTTCGGCAATGTGACCTGCCTTCCCTCCTTGGTAATTTCTCACCAAAGTGTCCCAAGAGGGGGGGGCGCCGTCCAACTCCAACTTGGGGGACCACGTGCGCTATCCTCGGCGCACGTCGGCAATAAGAGTCTTGTCTCTACTGTTAGCAGACGAAGCCCTCTTATGCCGATGGTCCTTAACCACTTTCTACTGTTTAGGCCCTTTTGAGGGTTCCAACTCACCTTCCTCAAGAGCTGTATTAGGCCTTTTCTTCTTCAGCTCGGTGACTAGCTTTAGGCTGAGGTCAGCAGGAATTTGAGGAGGAGGTGGGGGAAGACTAGCAGTGGGTTGGGACTTAGTGGTTTCTTTGGGCTCAGGTGCCTTGTTCCTTCCCTTCAGGAGGTCCCTTAGACTTTTGCTCCCTGTGTTCAAAGCCATTTCTCCTTCTTCGTCTGAGGAGTCGTCTGGAAGGGCTGTTATTAAAATAGGGGCTTGGACGCTAAAGTACTTATCAGCCTCTTCCTCAGCTTCTAAGAGGGGGATAATCTCAGCCTCCTTGGATGCCTCCCCTTCGAAACAGAACTTATCAATCTGTTCCTCCAAAGAAGAGGTCGAAGAAGCAACTCTTTCCCCAACTGCGGCGGCTTCAGGGGGAATCTGTTGAGCTGGATGGGTTAGCAATAGTACGCCTTGTGGGACCGGATGTGGTATAGAAGGAAGATCGAACGGAGCTAAAAAATTTGGCCAAGATACATCTATTCGGTTTAGCCGATAATCTCCCTGCCTTATAGCGTTGCCAATGGGTTGAAACGGGTCCGAGAGGGGCTTGAAATCCAGAATAAGGTGAATGGCCTGAAGTTGCCCGTCTTCACTTACAAAAATTTCTGATCTGAATAGATAGTTGAGCGCGGCAACGTTAGTTAGGCTGAGCCAAGGAGCGACGTGTCTTATATCTGTTAACATCACAACAGAGCTAAGCATAGTCAGAAACTTAAAGTAAACTGTTGATAGGAAGAGAAGAAAAACAACACCAATGATAAAAATCCTAAATCTATTGTCAGGGAACCTAAATCTAGGATGTCCCACCTGGCTCTTCTGGTTGGGTTGGGCAATGAAGGCCGTCATGCCATGCTCCCGAGACGATTAGGTAGTCATCTTTCATCCCCTTATTAGACTTGGGAAGATAGGAAATGAGCCTAACGATGTCAGATTGAGATTTAAGGTAAAATCCTGCCCTTTTTTGTTGGTGGCACTCGTACATATGGACTACATCTAGCCAGGTGAGACCCAAGCCCAAATGTTGGTTTAAAGCCTCAATTGCTCCTAGGATCCTAAAGACGTTGGGCGCACACTGGTGGGGACAGATCCTATGATTACGAAAATAATCTCTTGTAATGGGACCTATGGGGAGAGTCATCCCTCCTTCTATGAAAGCCATCATAGGGATTATGACTTCCCCCACCTCTCGGTCAATCGTTATTCCTTCCGGAGGGCAGTACCGCAGGTTTACGTCCTGGGGTATATGGTATGTGTCTTTAAATATCTCTATCAAGGCTGGGCTATCCACCAAATACTTAAATCTACCCATTTCAAATAAGCAAAAAAAAGGAAACACTAAGAGTGACAATTGGGAAATAAGAATTTAAAGGCCGAGGAAGCTAGCCAAGGAGAGAAAGAGGGGTTCGAAGTTGGAACTTACACAAACTGGGTTAGAGGATGATCCTTGAAATCCTCAGAAGAATTCTCAAGAACGTTTAAAGAAATAAGGCTGATGATTTGAAAATCTTTGTGAGTTTGAATGCTTGAGTTCGCTAGAGAGTTTGAGGAATTGTGAAATAAAGAAAAAACAATTTCCTTGGAGGCTTTATGTAGGGGCTAGAAAATGAGTGGCAGTTATCCTGCCTGAACCCTGAAGAAAAATGTTGTTTGTTGGATCAATGGTTCACTGTTAGATGCCAAAGACACAGCGCCGCCTGGAGTAATTAATGACACTTCGCGAATTCCGAAACGTCAGTAGCAATGATGAAGCGTCTAAATCCATGATCCCACACGTGTAAACTCTGGTGTTTTTACGTTGTTAGCCCTTATTTCTATGGCAGATCAAAATCCTATTTTTTCTCCTCAAATGCGAGGGAAAAATTAAAATTTTGAGGGGCTATTGTGGGGATAAAAGCCCAAAATCATATGCTAGGCCTTGGGCCTTATCCGAGGATATGGATATGTCCGAGGACGAATAAATGATTGGGGGAGACCCCAAAGTTGAGAATCGCGAGAAAAAATGAAGAGAGAAAAAGATTTGCTGTAGCACTAAGGATTATCTTAGTTTTCAGGAACAGTAGTTCAGTTCATAATTTATCTCCTCAGACACCATTTTAATCAAGTTTTATGTACGTTTTTATGTTTATTCATCTTTTAAACCCTTGCTAGCCGTTGTCCAATTCATGTATAGCCAAGCTCTTTCACTCACTCTCTACAAATTTATTGTATTGGGCTCATTGGGCTCACTTCCCATCTCTTTTGGACTTAGACTACAAATTGTGACCATACACTTGTTGTTTAGTATTTATGTGCATGAGATTTGGATTTTTGTTTCAATTGATACTTTGGAGATTTTTGGCAGTTGAATTATCGAGGTTTGGATTTATTTAATGTGTAATTCTTTCGAGGATAATTACTAGTTTATAAGAAAGCCTTACAAACTTGTAAGGTGAAAACTTTTTTGATGTGTGGTCGTTGCTATGTGCCAGGCTCATACTTTAGGTTTGGGGCTTGACACCGTGAATCTAAAATTATAAATTTGTGAGATAGATAAGGTGTTGGCTTCTTTATGTATAAATTGACTTCGAAAAGCTTGCTAAAATAGGATGCCCTCAAAGGGCAACAAGACTTGATCTAATTTCTTGTTTCTAAGTACCAAAAACTTTGAGGACCTTGTGACTTTGTTACCAGCTATTTTCTTTAGGAATCCAGTTGTTTGAATTTGAAATTTTGCTCTATACTTCCATTGTACTTGCAACTTTTAGATCGCTGTCGAAAGAATAATACAGCAAACACAACATTTTTTACAACCTTTTTTATATAAGAGTTAAGTTAATTAGTTTTTATTGGTTCTAATATGAACTCACAACTAATAATACTTTTTTATTTACTATTAATAACTAGCTTATTTAACAATTTTGAAAGTTTTTGTAATTTTAGAGTTATCGTAACCGAAAAGCCTAGAGTCCACTAGCGTGGTGGAGATACCGTCATTGGTCATTTTCAATGATTGCTCTAGTTAAGAACTTCTGGTGATAAAACTCTAGTAAGTGTCTAATGTCAATTTTTTAGCCATAGTTTTTTTTTTCCTTTTTTTGAATAATTGGATAGGTGGAGGAGAGAAACCTACTAACTCTACTGTCAATTTTTTTTCCAATAATTTTTTATTAATAATTTGATAATTGGGGAATGAGAAATTTGAACCTAGTATATTTTCTTTAGAAACTCCAGGCCAACCAATACACTCTTCATAATAATAAAAAATATGAAATTAATCAATGTATAGAATTTGTAAACAAGAGAAAACATAGAAGATACATTATTAGTATTATGTGTACAACATTTTCATAATGAGTATAGGTGGCAAACAATTATTGGTTCTTATCTTGACTCACCACTACTTTTTTTTTTTTTTTTACGTATTATTAATAGTTTACCATTTAAACTTTATGTAAAAAATTGTTGTGAAAATATTGTGATTATAGTTTTATTCACAAAATATTGTACTTTATACAACTAGGATACGTTTTGTGGGAAGGACAAATGGAATCCTATTTTGATAAGTGGAATTGAAATAGAATCCACTCGTACCAACAAAAGATCCCTGGTCCATGTTATGAAAGTGGCCATACGCCATGATCAAACACTTTATAGTGAGATGGTTTACAGTTTTATATATGATGGTTAGGTCCAATACTATACAGTGGCCATATATGAAAGGCCCTTTTTATAGTGATGGATTGGATGGATCCAAATTATAAAATGGCCGAATGAAAGCCCTTTGGATAATTTTATAGTGAGTTTGCTAGGCACTCAAAATTGAAATGTCATACAATTTAATTGGGACACAATTTTTAATATTTCATTCTTGGTGCACAAAGAAAAACAAAATCCACCGGATCTTTAGCCAAAGAAGCATAAAGAAAACAACAAAGAGTAATAAAATAGTTTAGTTTTGCAAAATAAAATAAAATAAAAAGAGAGAGAAAATAGTTTAGACCTTAATATAATACTATAGCATGCAACGTCATGCATGGCCATATATATTATGGGACTCACTTATTCTGATCGAAAGTGAAGGCTTAAAAGAATGTTTGGTATTTGATATTACTTTGATTGGGTCCAACGGTACTAATTAATGATACCATGCATCAACCCCAATAGAACCAGACATCCTCCTTTATGTGCTTTTTACTTATTATTATTATTATTATATAGTTATTATTTGTTGTTACTATTCTACTAATATATTGCTTAGCTATAAAAATGTTGATTAGCTTAAATACTATCGTCGTAAATTTTTTTTTTTTTTTTTTGAGAAAGTATCGTCGTAACTTAATAGAGCAATTTTGGCCTAGATAATAAATAAGTCCTCCTCATATAAATAGTCACTTTTATTGTTGTTAATTACTCGGTCAAATTCACAAACTGTAGTAAGGTTTATTAAATAAGAATAATGCTAGAAATACAAAGTTTTTTACAAACTACTGATGTGTTGAGTAATTATTGGTAAATAAAAAAATGATTTAATGGTTGGGCCTAAATAAAATAATCTTTAGAGGTCATTAATTAAGTAAAATAATCTTTAATAAAAAAAGAAAAAAAAAGTAGAATAATCTTATCTTAATCTTAAGAGAGTTTTTTTGGTTTGGCATCATGCATCATGAACCCAAAGTAACAATGCAATCATTTTCTTATCTTACTTATTATGACCATTCGTTTTATCCAAAAAAAATAAACATCTTTCATTTTTTTGTGATACAAAAAATTAATTAAAAATAACTAAAATCTTTAATTTGAATTCTTTCTGTATCTCCCTTGTTTTATATTCAACTAATAGTGTGCTCATGCGATGCAATTAATTGAAAATTTTAGGTAAAAGGAAAAATATTTTACAAATACTATTAAAAAGAATAATGCTAGAAATACAAACTATTTTACAAAAAATTTTACAAACTGCTAATATGGTGAGTGATTATTGATAAATGAAAAAGTGATATTAATGGTAGGCTTAGATGAAAACCAATAAGAGATTGGCCACATCAACATTTTGTAAAAATGTTGTAAAATAATTTGTGACTGTAACATTACTCTATTAAAAAATATCATAATTATTACTGAACCAACCATTTGAAACTCTAAATTAATTGTGGTAATAGATATATGCATTAAGCAACTTGACATAATGAAAATATAAAATGATTAAAATAAATATTAATTTATTTTATCATATTAAAATATAAAATTATGATAGATGATTAAAATAAATATTAATTTATTTTTAAAATTTTAGCAATAAAGTTTTAATTGTAGTAGAATTTTGAATTTTTTAAAACTTAGATAATAGAGTTTTACCTAAATTAACTTTCCTAGTAATTTTAGGTGAGATAGAATTTTTTATTTCTTGAAGCATTGGACATGATACAATTTTAGCTATATTAAATTATCCTAATAATTAATAAGATAAACTAATTTGATAATTAATGAGTGTGTAGTTACTTGTTGTAGATATGAGATAACCACTTAGTACAACCGCAACTTTTAGGATCCAAATTTTTTCCTCAAGGATTTGCTCAATCCCACATCGGGGAGAGACGTCTCCCACATGTGCCTTATAAGCTTGAGCCCAAGACACACGTGTACCACTAATTGGGGGCTGAGACAAGAAACCCTCCCACAATAGTAAACATTAACCAAAATTCTAACAAAAATTGCTTTAAAAAATAAAACAAAAATATATAAATAGGTCAACAACCTAATTTCATAAAAAAATAAAAAATAAAACCCAGTAAAAATATAAACAATTTACACAATCTAACAAATAATATCTTAACAAAATGAACATTAATAATAATAAACCTAGGTACAAATTTTTGATTTACCTAATCTAATTTATGATACTTTTTTATTTATTTACGATATTCTCTTACTTAATAAATATTTTATAATAATAGATGAATGTAAGAAAGTCTGATACATAGTATATAAAAAAAAAAAAAATTGTTTGACTTCAAACCAATTTGGAGCTATCTTTTCTAACCTAGTATATGACAAATTATACATGATTACAAATTTTAAAAATCTAATGGTTGAATTGCATATTTCTTATGTTTTTCTTAACACACATGTCAAATTTAATATTAATCGAATGCAATTTTCTTTTCGATTTATATGCATAATTTTATATTACAAAAACCTCAAATTTAAACATTTGATTAATAACATAACTATTGGTATTTGATATGGACAAAGTTTACCTACAAAATTAGTTGTAGCATAAGGCTACAATATTACTTAATAAAATAAACATTACTACATATTTTGAAAATCTAACCGTTGAATTGCATGTTTTTTATACTCTTAATACATGTAGGGTCAACTTTTGTAGCCCAAGTCCAAAAGGTATGGATTATGAGCCCAATGAACCCAAGACAATGAATTTGTAGAGCGTGGGTGAAAGAACTGGGCTGGATGTAAATTAAACAAGAGTTGATTATGGTATTTACGGATGAACTAACATGCAATCATGCTTGGACAAAGGCAAAGGTGAAAGTCCGAAGAGGCATTTTATTGAATGAAAGTTGGTTACAATTCTTAAAGCTACAGTAAAGTTATTTTCTTCTTCTCCCTCTTTTTTGTTCCGTCCCCTTATCAGAGGCCTCTCCCCCTTATATAGTACCATCTCCCTTCATCTTCACCGTCCACTTGTTTATCATCTAAACATCCATTTGAGTGCATGTCCCATCATGTATCTTCTTTAGCCTTGTGTGAGTGGCGGTAGCTGAGATTGTACTGTTCAGGGGTCTTCTCCACATTAATGCGGCCAGAAAAGTAGCTGCTCCACATTAATGCGGCCAGAAAAGTAGCTGCAGTGCATTTAATGTGGTGGTTGAAGTTTGTCTTCTAGATATTTCTCCGTTCCTATCATCTCCATGCGCGCCTGAGGTTCACCTTTATCATTAGAATCGTCAGGAGGATTACTTGAACTTCCCAGACATCTGTTTGACCAAGCTTCTTTGAATCCGAGGATAATGGCCTCTTCGGACAATTGAATATCTCCTCGGACTATGCCCCACGTTCATCTCCAGGTATGTTTCTTTCACATGGGCTTCTTCTCAAATACTTTCCTCTCTTCGGACAAACAGTAGTCCTCAAATAGGGCCTTAGGCCCAATATATTAGGTTGGGCTTTTCACCCCCCACAATAGCCCCTCAAAATTTTAGTTTTTCCCTCGCATCCGAGGAGAAAAAATAGGATTTTGACTTGTCACGAAATGGCAGTTTGAAACAAAAAAAATATCTGAGCTTACACGCGTGTGGGCATAGAAGTAGGCACCTCATGAATGCTGCGGTCGTTTCAGTATTCCCAAAGCGTTATCAATTACTCCTAGCAGCGTTTTGTCTTTGGTATCCAACGGTGGGCTATTGATCCAACGGACATGATTTTTCCTCAGGATTTGGGCGCGATGACTCCGATTCTTTTGCTTGTCCCCATATAAAGTCTCAGAACAAGTTATTTCTCCTTCACTTCGCAAATTCTCAGAGCGCCCAGCAAACTCAAGCACTCGAATCTTTCAAGTTCTTTCAACCACCGGTCTTAGCCTTCCTCAGAATCCGTAAGAATTTCTCAACGAGTTCGAGGATCAGTCTCCAATTTAGTTTGAGTAAGTTCTTCTCCACTAAAACCTTCCGTCCTCTCTTCGGCCAGCCTCCTCGGCTTTCAAATAGTCACTACGTTTAGTGCTTCCTTCTTCCCAGTTAGTGAAGATGGGTAAATTTCAATATCTGGTAGATAGCCCCGCCCAAATAGAGGAGTTTAGGAGAACATACCGCATACCTCAAAATGTGGGTTTGAGGTATTGTCCTCCAGAGAAAATACTAACAGATCGAAAAACGGGCGAAGTTGTAATCCCCATCATCGCTTTTCTAGAAGGGGGGATGACTATCCCTATGGGTCCCATTACCAGTAATTACCTCCGAAACCATAGGCTTAGTCCTGACCAATGTGCGCCCAACGTCTTTAGAATCTTAGGAGCCATTGACGATCTGAACCGTCTTCTGGGATTGAGGCTCACTTGGCGTGACGTGGTACACATGTACGAGTGTCATAGCCAGCAAGGGGCGGGATATTATCTTAAATCCCGATCCGATGTCGTTAGGCTCCTCTCCTGCCTTCCCAAGTCTAACAAAGGGATGAAAGACGACTACGTGATCGTCTCGGGCGCGTGGCATGACGGTCCTCATTGCCGAACCAAGCCAGGAGAGCCAGGTGGGATATGTTAGACTTAGGTTTACCAACAGTGGGCTTAGGATCTCCACCTTTTAACAATTTTTTCTTCTTTTTGTATCATTATTTTCAAGTTTCTGACCACGTTTTGTTGTGGTATTTAACAGATCGAGAGCACGTTTCTCCTCAGCTGAGCCTTACAAATACTGCTGCGCTCAATTACTTATTAAGATCAGAGATCTTTGTAAGTGAGGACGGGCAGCTTCGGTCGGTTCCCCTTATTCTTGGTTATAAGTCAAACAAGAAGGATTTTCAGCCGGTCGGCAACGCGATAAGACAGGGAGATTATCGTCTCAGCCGTATAGACGTAGCTCAGAAAGGCTTTTTGGCTCCGTACGATCTTCTACCCGTGCCACATCCCAATCCACAGGGTGTACCCCTGCTCCTTCAGCCAATTCAGCTGGTTCCTCTCGGGATAGCAGAAGCAGGAGAAGGAGTTGCCTCTTCAACCTCTTCACTTGAGGAGCAGATAGACAAGTTCAAGTTCAAAGGAGAGGCTTCAAGAGAGGTTGAAGTGATACAAGTGCCTGACGCCGAGGAGGAAGCTGACAAACAATCTGTTGTACACCCTCCTGTTCTAATAACTGCTCTTCCAGAAGATTCTTCGGACGAGGAAGATATGGCAGATTTGAGGAACTTAATGAATAATAGGGGTAAGAAGGCTGAGCAGAAAGGGATTGGTACGTCCCAACCCGTGGTGAGTCTGCCTCCACCACCATCCCAGGTTCCTGACCCCGGTCTGAAGCCCATACAGGATCTGAAGAAGAAGAGACCCCTCCTTGAAACTGAAGAAAAGGAGGTGTTGCCACCAAAAGGGACCAAGCAACAGAAGGTGGTGAAAGACCACCGGAACAAGAGGGCCTCATCTACTGAGAACCGAGATGACCCTCATGTTGCTGATGTGCGCCGAGGGCCTCGCATTTGGTCCCCAAGACTAGAGTTGGATGGTGCCTCCATCCCCTGGGATACCTCCCTCAGAAATTACGACAGCGGAAGGGCAGATTATGTTGCTGAGGCCTTGGAGCAGCCACTCCTCCTCCCAAAGGACATGGAATTTTATAGGCATTTCAACCAACAGGAGCTTTCCTATTCCTTAAGAGGGATTTGGCCATGGTAAGTGAACTGATCTACTTAATTAAGTCGTTGAGCCCTTTTACTTTTCCCCTTTTTTGTGCTTTACATTTGAAATTTCCGTTATGTAGGTTACTCAGCAAATCTTTGTGGCCGATGAGTGAAATAA
The DNA here is from genome assembly GCA_019022515.1 of Quercus aquifolioides. NCBI lineage: Eukaryota > Viridiplantae > Streptophyta > Magnoliopsida > Fagales > Fagaceae > Quercus > Quercus aquifolioides. The sequence goes on along the minus strand of CM032325.1, from coordinate 16,059,609 downwards.
AAAGTCCTATCTTGAAGCCCAGGCAGCGGCCCAATCTCAGTCTGAGGTAGAGAGGTCTTTGGGGAGCCTGAAGGAGGATTACTCTCTACTGTCCGAGCAGTTAAAGGAGATGACTAATCAGCGGAATAGTCTGGACGCGGGCCTGAAGAATGCTGAAAAGCAGGCCGAAGAGCAACGCAAGCTGCTGAATATGACCGAGATTAACTTGGCAACTGAGAAAGCACTTGTGGGGCAACTTCGAGCTGAACTTTAGAAAGCCAAAGAGACTGCCAAGCTAGCTCAGAAGGATGCTCAGCTGGCCAAGGAGGCAGTCGAGGCTGAAAGGAAAGCAGCATATCAGCTGGGGATGGAGGAGACCAAAGCCGATCTCACTGAGCAGTTTGCCTCGGTTGGCCGAGACTACTGTGATATAACGTGGGGAAAAGCACTGGATGCTGCTGGGGTTCCTGCAGACTCCCCCTTGAGGCTACCTGGGAGTGTATATTATGATCCAGATATCCGTGAGCTCTTAGAAGCTCAGGAGCAGCCCCCAGCTGGCCAGGCTCCTCTTGCTCCAGCTGAAGCAACTAAAGAGTCTGAGGGTACTCAGGAGAAAGACAAAGAACAAGTCCCTGACGTTGCTGCTGCCCATTCCATTCAGACAGTTGATCCCCCGGCTGCTCAGACGAAGACTTAACATGACTAGAAGTTTTTATTTTGTACTTCTAAACAACCTAGTTTAGTTGTTTGTTTTGTTTTTGTTTTTGTTTTTTTTTTAATTAAGGGCTTGTAAACCTCTTTATTTTGATTAATGAAATCCTCTCTTTTACATTCAATATGCTTGTTGTTTAAATTGTAAGTCTCTCCGTTACTGCAAACAGCTTAAACCATATGATTACAATAGTACAAGTGAACTTAACCATGATATCATGATAATAAGGCCAGTGACTTAAATCAATACCGAAGAAAGTGGGTTATACAAGAGTTATTAATAAGTAATGAAAACGACAAGTGAGATGAAAATTTCACAGGCTTTCTTGAACGTGTGCAGAGCATGTTTCTAACTGAGGAGTCTAGCTATAAATTAAAGTTAAATGCATCCAAGAATTTCAGGCGCGATAAATTCAAACATAAACAGTAATTGTACAAAGATGCTTCTTAATGTAAGTCTAAACACTTAGAGGACCTGTATCGGAGTGTTAACTAACCCAAATCATTTGGTCCGAGGACTACAGGCATGATTGGATTTAAGTTTAAACACCTAGAGAACTGTAACGGAGTGTTAACTAACCCAAATCATCTGGTCCAAGGACTACAGGCATGATTGGATTTAAGTTTAAACACTTGAGAGAACCTTGAACGAGTGTTAACTAACCCAAATCATCTGGTCCGAGGACTACAGGCATGATTGGATTTAAGTTTAAACACTTAGAGAACTGTAACAGAGTGTTAACTAACCCAAATCATCTGGTCCGAAGACTACAGGCATGATTGGATTTAAGTTTAAACACTTAAGAGAACTGTAACGGAGTGTTAACTAACCCAAATCATCTGGTCCGAGGACTACAGGCATGATTGGATTTAAGTTTAAACACTTGAGAGAACGGTGAATGAGTGTTAACTAACCCAAATCATCTGGTCCGAGGACTACAGGCATGATTGGATTTAAGTTTAAACACTTGAGAGAATACTTCATGTAACGAATTGGCATATCGGCTGAAGAAAAGATTCGATTAATAAAAGTACCTTTTGAGGTTATATACATTCCAAGGACGTGGTATTACATGACCATCTAGGTCTTCTAAGAAATACGCCCCAATGCCAGCCCCTGAAGTAATACGATATGGCCCTTCCCAATTGGGCCCTAACTTTCCCCAAGCTGGGTTCTTTGCAGTCCCGACAACTTTCCTCAGCACCAAGTCGCCAGGTTCTAGAGGCCTCAGCTTTACGTTGGCATCGTAGCCTTGCTTGAGCTGTTGTTGGTAATGTGCTAGCCGAACCATTGCATTCTCCCTCCTTTCATCAATCAGGTCCAAACTCTTCTCTAGCTGCTCGTTGTTACTGGTCGGACTGAATGAACTAGTCCTCAGTGTTGGGAACCCGGTTTCTAGAGGTATGACGGCTTCAGCCCCATAGGTCATTGAAAAGGGGGTCTCTCCAGTAGATCTGCGAGGCGTGGTTCTGTAAGCCCAAAGTACATGTGGCAATTCCTCCACCCATTTGCCCTTCGCATTGTCTAGCCTCTTCTTTAAGCCATTTACTATGACCTTGTTGATAGCTTCTGCTTGCCCATTACCCTAGGGATAAGCAGGGGTGGAGTATCTGTTTATGATTCCCAGCTCACTACAATAACTCCTGAAGGCTTTGCTATCGAACTGTAGGCCATTGTCTAAGATGAGAGTATGAGGAACCCCAAACCGAGTGACAATATTCTTCCACACAAACCATTGAACATCTACGTCTCTGATATTGGCTAGAGGCTCAGCTTCGACCCACTTGATGAAATAGTCTGTGCCGACCAGAAGGTATTTCTTGTTTCTTGCAGCTTTAGGGAATGGTCCCACGATATCCAAGCCCCATTGGGTGAAAGACCATAGGCTAGATAGCGGATTAAGAGTTTCCCCTGGTTGATGAATGTTTGGGGCGAATCACTGACACTGATCACACTTTTTAACATACTCGTGGGCTTCTTTTTGCATGTTCGGCCACCAATAGCCTTGAGTGAGGGTTCGGTGAGCCAAGGATCTGCCTCTAGTGTGGCTCCCACAGATTCCTTCGTATAGTTCTTCTAGTAATAGCTCAGACGCTTCAGGATGCATGCATAACAAGTATGGTCCTGAATAAGAGCGTATGTATAATTTCTGGTCCTCGGATAGCCAGAATCTGGTCGCCTTCCTCCGAATTTTGTCAGCTTCCCCTCTTTCTTCTGGCAAAATATCTTCTTTTAAGAATTTAATTATAAGATCCATCCAGCAGAGCTCGATCCTGACTTGGTGAACCTGAACTACCTCTCTTTTTGCCTCTGTAGGCCCATGCAAGTCCTCGACGAGGATGATTCTCGGCAAATTTTGCGCCGAGGAGGTAGCAAGCGTGGCCAAAGAATCAGCATGTGAGTTACCACTTCTGGGGATGTGTAGCAAACTGAAAGAGTTGTACTCCGATTGTAGACATTTAACTCGGCTCAAGTACCCCTGCATTCTTTCATCCTTCGCCTCAAACTCGCCTTGTACTTGACCTATGACTAACCTTGAGTCCGAGAACAACTCCACAGACTTTCCTCCCATTCTTCGGACCATAGCCATTCCCATCAGTAAGGCCTCATACCCCGCCTCATTATTTGTTGCCGAGAAGTCCAGCCTTAACGACTTTTCGATAATGATTCTTTCAGGGGATATCAACACTAGCCCAACTCCAGAACCTTTTTGGTTTGCCGCGCCATCAACGTACACTTCCCAATGGGAGGGTCTTTGTTGAGAGATCATGCCAACCGATTTTTCATCCATGTCTGATATAGGCGTTACTTCTTTTAGTTGGGGCTCCGTGAACTCAGCCACCAAATCCGCAAGGACCTGGCCCTTAACCGATGTGCGGGGCATATATTTTATATCGAAAGCCCCTAAGATCGTCCCCCATTTAGCAATCCGTCTAGTGTAGTCAGCGCTCCGGAGTATAGCCTTGAGTGGGAGCTGAGTGAGGACAATGACTGTATGGGTCTGGAAATAGTAAGGTAGCTTTCGTGTACCAAGCACCACTGCTAGGATAGCCTTCTCCAGTGGCAAATAACGGATCTCGGCCTCATGCAGCGACTTATTTACGTAATAAACCGGTCTTTGCACACCACAATCTGATCGTATTAGCACCAAGCTCACCGCGTAGGGAGCTACAGCAATGTAGGCAAACAATACTTCATCTTGGTCAGGATTGGACATAATTGGTGGTCGAGCTAGATAATCTTTAAGCTGCTGAAAAGCCAAAGCACATTCTTCAGTCCACTCGAATCCCGTCCACTTGTTGAGCAGAGAGAAGAAGGGCCGACACCTGTCTGCTGATCGAGAGATAAATCGATTCAGGGCAGCAGTCATTCCGGTCAGTTTCTGAACCTCCTTGGGATTCCGAGGAGCTCGTAAATCGTTGATGGCCTTTATCTGGTCGGGGTTAACCTCAATTCCTCTGTGAGTCACCATGTATCCCAAAAACTTGCCGGACCCCACCCCAAATGAGCACTTGGAAGCATTTAGGCGCAGCTTGTACTTTCTTAGAACCTCAAAGGTACTTTCAAGGTCCTTCACATGCTCAACAACAACCTTGCTTTTTACCACCATGTCATCTATGTAGACCTCGATATTTTTGCCCAGCTGTGGCTCGAACATCCTCGTCATCATCCTCTGGTAGGTAGACCCCGCGTTCTTCAAGCCAAATGGCATCACTTTATAGTGGTAGTTACCAATAGGGGTGACAAAAGCGGTCTTCTCCTGATCATCCAGGGCTAGTGGTATCTGGTGGTAGCCTTGGAAGGCATCCAGGAAGCTCATCCGAGGATGGCCGACAGTGGCGTCCACTAGTTGATCAATTTTCGGCATAGGGAATGGGTCTTTGAGGCAAGCCTTATTCAAATCAGTGAAGTCCACGCACACTCGCCATTTCTCACTCTTTTTCTTTACCACTACGGTATTTACCAGCCACTCAGGATAAAAAACCTCCTTAATAGCTCCAGCTTGTTTGAGCTTTGCTACTTCTTCTCTTACCGCATCAGCATGCTCCTTGGATGGGCGCCGAGGAGGCTGCTTCTTAGGGGTGACCAGTGGATTTACCTTCAAGTGGTGACATATGAATTCCGAGTCTACCCCTGGGTCTTCGTAAGCACTCCTGGCAAATACATCAAGATTCCGCTTGAGGAACTCTATTAGCTCTTCCCTTTCTTGAAGAGGTAGCTGAGATCCGACTTGGAAGAACTTTTCAGGATCATCTCCAATAACAACTTTCACTAAATCTTCGCATCGAGTGCCTTCGTCTGGACCTTTGACGGGCAATTCCCGAGACCTTAACTACTATAAACCCCTTTCGGCCCTGGACGAGGATTCGGCTTCGGGCTGATGTTGGATGGCAGCCACTAAGCACTGTCGGGCTGCGGACTGATCCCTTCTGATCTCATGAACTTGCCCTTCTGATGGGTACTTGACTTTCTGATGCAAAGTAGAGGAAACAGCCCTTAGTGCATGAAGCCAAGGTCTGGCTACGATTGCCATATAGGGTGAATACACATCCACAACTATAAAATCCACCTCTACCACTTCGGAGCCGGTCTACACAGGTAAGCGTATCTGGCCTTTCGGGGTGACAGCCCTTCCTTCGAAACTCACGAGGGGGGAATTGTATGGTGTTAAGTCTTGGGGTTTTAGGCCTAGCCCCTTGTAGAGATCGGGGTACATTATCTCCACAGCACTACCCTGGTCCACCATCACCCTCTTCACATCGTACCCTCCAATTCTGAGAGTGATGACTAACGCGTCATCATGGGGTTGGATGGTGCCAACCATGTCTTCGTCCGAGAACCCTATAACCAATGGAGCACCAGACTTAACTCTTTTCGGACATTCGCCGAATTCCCTGCAGGTGACCGGACAACCGACATGACCTTCAATGGCCAGGATCCTGTTCTTCCCGGTGCGGCGAAGACGACGTTAATAGTTCCTAATGACGGCTTGGAAGAGTTATCTCTTCGTGGTGCTGAGGCCATCTGCCCTCCTCGGCCGCTGGAGGGGTGCAAGAGGTGCCTTAATTTACCATCACGAACCAGTTGGTCCAAGTGATCCCACAGGCTCCTGCAATCCTCTGTGGTATGCCCATGATCTTAATGGTACTAGCAGTAGAGATTATGATTGTGCCTCTCAGGGTTTCCCATCATCTTATTCGGCCCTAAAGAATGGTTCATTCTTGATCTTTTCTAGGACTTGGTGTACAGGCTCTTTGAATACAGTGTTGACCGTTTGAGGATTTATTGATCCTGATTGCCCAGCGAAATCTCTCCTTGGTTTATTGCTATTGTAGCGGTCCGACCTGAAATCCCTCCTCTCCTGGGGGATAACCTTGTCCTTTCCCTTCCCTTGCTGCTGATCTTCTTCAACTCTTTTGTACTTCTCTATACGGTCTATAAGTTGACGCATGTTAGTAACTAGTTTACCAGATGGGGACGTCCTCAAACCATGGTCAGTAGGGAGGCCGAGCTTGAATGTGCTGAGGGCCATTGCATCAGAGTTGCCCTCCATATCATTGAACATCTCCCAATATCTATTCGAATATGCCTTCAAGGTCTCACCCTCCTGCATGTTCAAGGATAGCAGTGAAGATAAGGGTCTGGCCACTCTTCGGCATGTGACAAAACGGGAGCCGAATGCTTGAGTGAGCTCTTTGAAGGAGTTGATGGAGTCTGCTTTCAGACCGTCAAACCACCTCATTGCAACTGGCCCAAGACTGGAAGGGAAAACCTTACACATCAGAGCTTCATCTCTGGAGTAGACAGTCATCCTTTGGTTAAAATGACTCACGTGCTCCATGAGGTCTGTTTTACCATTGTAGATGGTGAACGTTGGTTGGTTAAAGCGCCGAGGGAGTCTCGCCTCCTCAATCCTGCGCGTAAAAGGTGACCTAGAAATCTGATTCAGAGCCCTGCTCATGGCGTCGTTCCCTACGTCTCCACGTGATGGGCTTCTGTGTTGCCTCTTGCGATGAGACTCTTCTTCATAGGTATAGGATTCGCTGGCTGGTGTCTGAGATTTCTGTTGATAAGTGACATCCTGCTCGTCATCAGGATCCTCATCAGAATACGAGGAAATCTGTTTCCTCTTTGCATGACGCAACTCCCTTTTCAGTTTTTCTACCTCAAGTTGCAAATCCCGATTCTTTTCTGCATGGGACGCATGACTTCCACCATGTGACTGACTGTGACTAGTATGCGTAGTGTGCGCACTATCCTCATGATCCTGTCTCCTCTCTAAGTTAAGAAAAGGGTCCACGTGTTGGGATGCCCTAGATTCTGCTTGTTGTTGACCTCGTCCTGCCATCACCAACTGTTGTTTTCACCCTTGCACAAGCTCTTCCCACAAACGACGCCAATTGTGGGGTCAACTTTTGTAGCCCAAGTCCAACATGTATGGATTATGAGCTCAATGAACCCAAGACAATGAATTTGTAAAACGTGGGTGAAAGAACTGGGCTGGATGTAAATTAAACAATAGTTGATTATGGTATTTATGGATGAACTAACATGCAATCATGCTTGGATAAAAGTAAAGGTGAAAGTCCGAAGATGCATTTTATTGAATGAAAGTAGGTTACAATTCTCGGAGCTACAGTAAAGTTATTTTCTTCTTCTCTCTCTTTTTTGTTCCGTCCTCTTTTATCAGAGGCCTCTCTCCCTTATATAGCACCCTCTCCCTTCATCTTCATTGTCCACTTGTTCATCATCTAAACATCCACTTGAGTGCATGTCCCATCATGTATCTTCTTTAGCCTTGTGTGAGTGGCGGTAGCTGAGATTATACTGTTCAGGGATCTTCTCCACATTAATGCGACCAAAAAAGTAGCTGCAGTGCATTTAATGTGGTGGTTGAAGTTTGTCTTCTAGATATTTCTTTGTTTCTATCATCTCCATGCGCGCCTGAGGTTCATCTTTATCATTAGAATCGTCAGGAGGATTACTTGAACTTCTCAGGTATCTGTTTGACCAAACTTCTTTGAATCCGAGGATAATGGCCTTTTCGGACAATTGAATATCTCCTCGAACCATGCCCCACGTTCATCTCCAGGTATGTTTCTTTCATATGGGTTTCTCCCCAAATACTTTCCTCTCTTCGGACAAACAGTGGTCCTCAAATAGGGTCTTAGGCCCAATATATTAGGTTGGGCTTTTCACCCCCTACAATACACATGTCAAATTTTGTGTCAATTGGATATTATATACCATATGATTTATAAACTTATATTTTATGCATAATTTTAAACTACAAAAACTTGCAATTTAAACAATTTATTGATGACATAATTATTGATCTTTAATTTTTAAAAAATTTTACAAGTATAGAGGATATAAGAAGAAGATGTAATCCAATGGTGGATTTGTCAAAATTCACCTCCAATAAAAAATAAAAAAATAAAAATTATTGAGTAAGGTTGTAACCTAAGGTTACAACCAATTTTGTAACTAAACTTTATCCATTTGATTTTCTAGAAATTTTACAAGCATGAAGGATAAAAAAATTTAATCCAATGATAGATTTGCCAAACTTTACCCTTATTTAAATTAAACAAGCCACATAACTCATTAAGAAAGTTATGTGACTAAAACTATACTAAATAATCTCTTCAATTATCATGTTGGAGCAACTTCCAAACGAGTTTAGAAATCAAACTTTTTCTTACAATATACTTATATATATACTCAAATATGAACCATGTATATTTTTAGCATAGAATGTTTAATAATGATTATCCTTAAATGCACGTGCTTCATTAAATATGAGACCCACTAATAAATCTTCAGGTTACCTGAGAGAATGACAAGTGACAACACAAAACAAGCCGATTTGTGTAGCACCCTTGGATTGGATGAAGCAAAACAAGGCGTGGCAATATCAAATACCCCACTTCGAAAAAACCTTGTGCCAACAAACAAACAAAGGTAGACACAAACACAAACACAAACAGAAATGGAAACGAAACTGAAGTGACAGATTAGACAGACGGCAACAAAAACAAGAGTGAGAAAAAAAAAATATATATATATATATATATATTTCGAGAATAACAAGAAGAAGAATAAGAAGAAGAGGGGAAACATATTTTTCTTCTGCGGAGTATTTCATTTTCATTTCCTAGTCTCAGGGTTTTTTGTGGAGGACTTTTCAGCGGTATAGACAGCTTTTGTTTCTGTCAAGTGAGTCCCTTTCAACATCAAAAACTTTTCCTTTTTGACGAAATGTATATGGGTTTTTTTTGTTTTTTTGTTTTTTTTGTTTCTTTGATTTGCTTGTTTAACCCATTGGGTAGATTTGTGTATTGTTGTTGATTGTTGGTTTTAGCTATTGATATCTCTTTGTTATGATGCTTTTAATGATTGCCTATTATTGATTAATTTGTTGGGTATGATTATAAGTCCATTTGCTAATGCCATTCCAAGCAAAGTTTTCCCATTTTATTCAATTCCTTTCTCTTTTTGGTTTCTTTTTCCGATATTGGAGAATATTTCCCTTTTTTGTGTTGGATCCTCATGGGGTTTGATATATCAAATCTATGGATGGGTAGAATTTTTCTGTTTTGTGAATTTAGAATCTTATGAAATCTTATAGTGGGTTGCCATTGTCTGCTTATTGATGTTCATGTGTTTTGAGAAAAAACTCAAAACGCCATTTAAATATTTGCTGGAAATGAACTTTCTAAACTCTTTTAATGGTATATGTGAACGGTTTAGAATACCCATTTGAGTAAATGGAAAAAGGTATTGGGATGGGAAAAATAAAATTTTGTGGGTATCTTTGATTTTGTTTGTAATAGTATTTATTTGTATGTTTTGATCAGAAAAATGGATGCTAAACCTAAGAGGAGAACTGTCACAGAAAATGGGGATACAGGAGATGACTTGGTCCTTGCGACTTTGATTGGGAATGGGGATGATGTGGGACCTCTTGTCAGGCATGCATTTGAGATGGGGCGGCCTGAAGTGCTGCTGCACCAGCTAAAGACAGTTGTGAAGAAGAAGGAAGTTGAAATCGAGGAGCTCTGCAAGACCCATTATGAGGAATTCATTCTTGCTGTTGATGAACTTCGCGGTGTGCTGGTTGATGCCGAAGAGCTGAAAGGTGAGCTCTCAAATGATAATTTCAAATTGCAAGAGGTTGGCAGTGCTCTTTTGATCAAACTTGAGGAGCTTCTTGAATCTTATTCAATCAAAAAGAATGTGACTGGAGCTATCAAAATGGCTAAGATCTGTGTACAGTTGTTGGACCTTTGTGTCAAAAGTAACAATCATATTTCTGACGGCCAGTTTTACCCTGCATTAAAAACTGTGGATTTGATTGAAAAGAATTATTTGCAGAGTATCCCTGTCAAGGCACTAAGAATGGTGATAGAGAAAAGAATTCCAGTGATAAAATTGCACATTGAAAAAAAAGTTACTAGTCAATTTAATGAATGGTTAGTTCACGTAAGGAGTTCGGCAAAGGATATTGGACAGACAGCAATAGGTCATGCTGCATCAGCTCGCCAGAGGGATGAAGAAATGCTGGATCGCCAGAGGAAGGCAGAGGAACAGAGTGTTTCTGGTTTAGGAGATTTTGCATATACGTTAGAGGTTGAAGAAATTGATGAAGATTCTGTTTTGAAGTTTGATTTGACACCTCTGTATCGAGCTTATCACATCCACTCTTGCCTGGGACTCCAAGGGCAGTTTCGTGACTATTACTACAAGAATCGATTCTTGCAGCTCAGTTCAGACTTGCAAATATCTACAGCACAACCTTTTGTTGAATCTTATCAGACATTTTTGGCTCAAATTGCTGGTTACTTTATAGTGGAGGATCAGGTCCTGAGGACTGCTGGGGGGCTATTGTCAGCTGATCAGGTTGAGACAATGTGGGAAACTGCTTTAGCGAAAATGACATCAGTTTTAGAGGAACAGTTCTCTCATATGGATTCTGCAACCCACCTTCTGCTTGTGAAGGATTATGTCACTCTTCTTGGCTCTACTCTTAGACGATATGGTTATCAAGTGGGTCCACTTCTTGAGGTGCTTGACAAGAGCCGGGACAAATTCCATGGGCTTCTTTTGGATGAGTGTCGACAACAAATTGTTGACGTTATTGCAAATGACACTTATGAGCAGATGGTAATGAAAAGGGATACTGACTATGAGAATAATGTCTTGTCATTTGGTCTGCAGATATCAGACATAATGCCAGCTTTTCCATATATTGCACCATTCTCCTCCATGGTACCTGATGCATGTCGCATTGTCAGATCATTTGTTAAAGGGTCTGTTGATTACCTGTCTCATGGTGTGCATTCTAATTTTTATGATGTTGTGAGAAAGTATTTGGACAAACTTCTGATTGATGTATTAAATGAAGCAATACTTAATACAATTAGTGGTGGCACCATTGGCGTGTCTCAAGCCATGCAGATTGCTGCAAACATATCTGTTCTTGAAAGAGCATGTGATTTTTTTCTTAGACATGCAGCCCAACTATGTGGGATCCCAGTCCGATCAGTTGAGAGGCCTCAAGCTAGTTTAACTGCCAAGGTGGTTCTAAAAACTTCAAGGGATGAAGCCTATCTTTCTCTGCTGAATCTGATGAACACCAAGTTAGATGAGTTCATGATGCTAACTGAAAATATTACTTGGACTTCAGAGGAAATACCTCAGAATGGGAATGAGAATATTAATGAAGTAATCATTTATATTGATACTCTTATGTCCACAGCACAGCAAATTTTACCCATGGATGCTCTGTATAAGGTTGGGAGTGGAGCTCTTGAACATATTTCCAACTCAATAGTGTCAGCTTTTCTGAGCGATAGTGTCAGGAGGTTCAATGCTAATGCTGTTTTGAGTATTAACAATGATCTAAAGATGCTGGAGTCTTTTGCAGAAGAGAGGTTCCTTAGCACTGGCTTGAGTGAAATATACAAGGAAGGTAGTTTTAGAGGCTGTTTAATAGAAGCACGGCAATTGATAAACCTTTTGATGAGCAGCCAGCCTGAGAACTTCATGAATCCAGTGATAAGGGAGAAACACTACAATGCACTGGATTATAAGAAGGTGGCCACTATCTGTGAGAAATTCAAAGATCCTTCTGATGGGATCTTTGGAAGCCTTTCAAGCAGAAATACGAAGCAAAGTGCTCGAAAGAGGTCAATGGACACGCTGAAGAAAAGACTGAAGGACTTCAACTGATAATGCTTGCATTACATATTTTCCTCAGAATTAGGAGTGTATTTTTTTTCCCATTCTCTGTGCTGAATATATAATTTTGTATTATTCTTGCTGATCTTCAGAATGGGTAGGATTCTTTAGATTGCTTTGTGATTTATATTCATAAATAAAAAATTTCACATTTCTTTGCATTATCAATTTTACTTCTATTGCATTTGGCATCAGCTTATTTAGTTTTTTGCTTAAAGTGTGCTAAAGTATACTTGTACTTTGAAAAAGTGAAGTTTTAAAAAGCTATACATAAAAGCTAAAAGCTAAAATTGATGCCAAACGCACACTTCATGTTAGATCTTGCTGCATTAATCTTTTATCTTTGCTCTTTCCTGGGAAATAAGTTAGTCCATTTTTGTTGAGAAAGAACTTGCGAGAGCTTTGCTTTCAGTCTCACTTCTTTATCTATGAGGAATGGCCATGTATGCTTTATCAAGGCTTCTAAGATGGATTTATTACAGCTCCATGTAGATGCTTCCAGACTATGCATTTGGTACTTCATTCCTTGCTTTGTAATACTTCATATTACTTTTCACACTTTATAACTAGAGATTTTGTCAAAGAACTACTGAAATTCAGCCAATGAGCTCCAGCTTAAAAGGGATGGTAAAGATCAGGTAGCGACTCATTGGATGTGCTTGTAATTCAATAATCATACACAAATAATTACTGAATTTGGTTTTGGGATCCTTATTAATTTAGGCTAATGGAATGGGGTTATATGCTGGAGGCAGCTGCTCAACAATCTGCTGCAGAGATGTCTGACATGGGCATGAGACTGCCTTAGGGAAGGAGATGTAGGTCATGCTCCATCTTTTACCTAGCATTATCTTTATATTTCTGCTGATGTTAACAATCACAGCCAAAGGTATTCTTTCTTCATCATTGCTTTTCATTTACTTTGCAATCACTGTTTTATACCTCTTTCCTTCGTTTCTTTCCTTCTTGACTTGCTTCTTAGTATCATTTAGATGCTAGGTAACAGGGATAAATCTATTCTGAGGGAGGTAATAGATGAAGTGATGTTATTAATGTACCTCTGGCTTTCTAATGGCGAGCTACTTGATTGGGTTGTTGAGTGGAAACAAAAAGTTTCTATGTTCCTGAGAGTCCGATATCAAATTAGACGTGTGAGGCTAATTTTGCCAAATAGCATAATTTTAGGAAAAATTTAGGAGAAATGCATCCAACCAAACTTATTTAGTTATGTAACACTTTTTTGGAACTCGAGTTTATCATAATGCTTGGTACTTGAGCTTGGGGAACTCAAGTTTCACTTGGAACTCGAGTTTATAAAAGTGCTACATAACCAAATAAATTTGGCCGGATGTGTTTTTCCTAAAATTATGCTATTTGGCAAAAAAGGCCAGATGTGTGACCATCCTATCTGTTCTGGAATTTGTCTCTGAAGACCTTCATCTTTTCATTTTTTTCCTCATAAATCAAATCATGGACCTCATTAATCTTTCTTTTTGGGTCACTGTATTGCTGATAGGCACCCTTTGTAGGTACACTTTCTTTCAAATGATACAAAATGGGAATCTTACTGATATAGGAATGCACAAATGCTGAGGATGCTCATCTGCTGACTATTGTAATAGCAAATTTTAGGGATAAACAATGATTTAATTCTTCTTTAGAAATAAAGACAGAGATACTAGATGCCAGCTTCTAACTATACATTAGGAATATTGCCTTCTTGTTTTGGGGGAAAATGATTTTAATCTTTAGTTAGACTTAAATTTTTCTTCATGGACTCTCTAATTGTTTTGGTTTTCATGTTTCAAATCTACTGAATTAAGAATGAACTTGGCTTTTATGTGGAATGTATTGGTTGGATTTCACTTGTTATATCTACTTCAATCAGTAGAGAATATTTTCCTTGAAATTCTTCATCTAATATTTTTCCTAGGGAGCTGGACTTTTTTTTGGGCCGGGGGGGGGGGGGGGGGGGGGGGGGTGTTGAATTAATAACCTCTCTTTTTTCTTTTGCCACATAAAAAAAGCATCAGCATAGTCAAATTTGCGTTGTTGATCAAGTAAAAATGAGAGATAAGATGGTAACATTCTAGATACTTTTCCTGGTTGAGATCAAGTGGAAGAAGTTACTCCATTTGTCAACTACTGATTAGAGGAAGCAACCTCCATCTTCCTTCAATGGAAGTTTATAATTAAAATAGATAAATACTCAGTTTCTAACATTTCTATTTATTTGACCATGGTTTTAAAAACTTCTTTGTCCATCTCACTGCTTATTTTTTGCATGTTGAGATAAACTCGGTGGCAGCAAAGGAATTCACAAGAACTTGTTATCGTGTTCACAAAACCTCACCAAAAGGGGGGAAAAGTGGAAAATCCTCAACATAACACAGCAATGCTTCCGTCTCATTTTTCAAGTGTCTCCAGAAGAGGATATTATATTGTACTGATTTGCAATATCATTCGTAATTTTTGTCATGTCTGATGCTCTAATCATTCTGAAATTATTGGGTTGAACATGTGTTTTGATGTTTTTGGTCTCATCCTTTTACCATCAATTTGTTGGAAAATTTTAAAGGGAAAAATACAGCAACAAGCTATATTCTAATCTACTACTTGAGGCTACTCCAAAATTTGGCAACTATGACAGCTATGTCCTTTCTGGGAATTATTATAGAGTTTAGGGGATGATTATAATGCCCAGAAGGTCTTTCTCTAGTAATGAATTTGTTGAAAAAACAAAATGAAATGGATACTTCATACTGCTATGTTCCATGGTCTGGGATTTATGGTTAGATGTAGTAACAGGGGAGCTTCGGAGTCTTGTGTTGATTATTATGTTTAAGGCTACCTATCTGTGAAGCACTATTGAAAATTAAATGAATGAATCCTTGAGAAAAAAGAATAGCATATAAATGGAGCGCCTTTTTTATCCATTAATTGTCCAAAATTTGACAACATCCATACCTTATGTTTCTAATTTAATGTATTTTTAAGTGGTTCAAAGTGTGTTATTTGAAATTTAAAGGGGAGGAATAGACAATGCTTGGAGCCCTGATGTCAAGTGCGCGGTTGAGCTTCTATGCAAAGCTGTCTTGCTGAAAAATGTGCCTTAAATTGTAGTCCTCTTTTTGCATGTAAGTTTTATTACTATAGTAAATGTGGCAACTGCGGCTTACTACCAAACTTTCAGAGAAGTCTATTAAATAGCATATTAGAATGTATAAGCTACTTGTAATTTACCTTTCTTCTGTCGGAATTTTTTCAAGTGGACCATTTGACTTTGTATTATTCATTAGTTCTTGTACTCAAAGTAGGTTACTAGGGATTGCATGGGACCTGGGCAGGTTCTTTATGAGGATTGTGTACTAAGGTCTGCAAAACAATCTGTGCTCGATAAACTAGCTCAGTTTATTTCAGCAGACGGTCCAAGTCTTTTTTTCTTGTTAAAAAATTACTCATTTTTGTTTGACATGAATTATTTTTAGCCCCTTTTATCTTATTTGATCTTCTGGTGTGATCTCAATTGTTGAACTAATCGATTTTTCAGAATTGCAGGGGAAATATGAAGGAGAGATTGTTCATTGGCAGCATATAAGTTGATGGTCCTTGCTACTTTGGACATAGAAATGAAGTGAGCACAGGAGGGGAAAGGTGTACGTCAGGCTAGAAGTCTTGGACTTGTTTATTCTTAGAGCAGTGCTTGTAATCCTTCTGTCTTCTTTGTCCTTTATAGCTTCATTCAGATTTGTGCCCATTCGATACGGCTTACTTTTTCAGCTGGCCTGACAATGCTGTGAAATCAAGTATGCCAGCAACTCAGAACTCAGTAATTCAGGATTTGCTAGTGTTTTGGTAATGGTGGTCTAGTCTTGACAAGGAGATGCTTTGGTTGATGACAGTTGGGCTTTGCTGGGTTAATAAAAGTTTTTGTGGGTCTTTGAGAACTGAGTTGGGTCTTGGCTGATTTTGGATGGCCAATTGGGTTTTCTTTTTGTTGCAAAACTTGATAATTTTGGCTTTGCTTGCAGTGTGCTACTATAAGCCACACTACATGCTCACTGATAGCAGAATCTCTCCATTTAGCGTGGCATACTGGAGGCTACTTGCAGATTCTTTAAACCTCCACTGGACTCGGATCTTGGCCTTCAATAACAAAGCCCCCTCAACACAATCCTCATCTATAATTAAATTAAATTTTGGGATTTAAGACATGGGTTGGAGTTCAATTAATCATCTTTGTTTGTTGTGTTTTTATATTTATTATTTTATTTTAATAAATATTGCTGTGTACTAGTTTTTGTAAAGAGTTTTAGTACTAGTATTAAAATGAAACATTTTAAAGGATAAGAACCATTTTGAAACATGGGTAAAGATTAAAAACAAAATGTGTAATTAAACCAAAATTTGGGTAAAAATTAAAAATTAAAAATTAAATGTGTAACTAAACCAAAAATATTATTTTTGGTGAACTAAGCCAATTGACATTATTGTAGAGATTACATGTTGCTTCTCTCATGTTCATAATTGGTTTTTGATTCAACAGTAGCACCTTATTTTGCATACAAATTTCACCAATCTAGCTCTCAATCTAAATGAAGAACAAGGATTAATCATAAACTGGGGGTAGGGTGACCGGGAAAATAATTCAAAATTATATATAAATTTTAAAAAAATTATGATTTGTCTACCCTTAAAAAAAATTGTGAGTACCCTAAATTTATTTTAGGCCCAACAAAATTAAACATTGGTCCCCTTAACAATATGTTAGGTCATTTCAAACAAAAAGAAAAAACCCAATAAAAGTTTTAATGAACTAAAATTTAAAAGAGATATAGCTTAAGCATTGATAATGAGATTATCACATAACGATTTCAAAATATAAAAGGAAATTGTAAAACTTTATGTATTTTTGTGTTTTTTTTTTTTGGTAAATTTCTTAATAATTACCCTAAAAAAAATTTCTAAAACTGCCACTATCATAAACAAAACAAATAATAAGAGATTTCAAGAAATAAGTGCTAGAAAACATTATTCTTACTTCCAATCCCACAAAATTTTTATAAACAACTATAGTTTTGCACATCAAAATAGTCAAATCATTTTTTTTTTGGATTCCCCATTAGTTCAAATAGTAATTTCTTGTCAATGAATATTGAACTTGGGTTCAAATTTCATCTATATATATATATATATATTGATTCAACAATAATGTACAATTGTTATGGAATCATAAATTCAAATACTATGATATCTGGGAAAAAAAAAATGTAACGGGATATATAATAACAAATAATATTGAAGCTACCAACATGGGTTGGCTCAAGTGGTAAGCAGCTTGTGTCGCTTAAGCAAGGTCTCGGGTTCGAGACCTTGTGTATGCAGAATGCCCTGTTGGGAGACTCACCCACCACAGCCAGGTGTGCGACCCGGGTCGACCAACGGATTAGTCGGGGCGAAGCCCCGGATACCGTGGCAGGCAACCAAAAAAAAAAATTAAAAAAAAAAAATAAATAAAAAAAAATAATATTGAAGCTTATGAATTTATTTTTAATAGATAGATAGTTGGGGAAAGTAAAAAAAAATCTTATCAATCTTGTCTCTTTCTTATAAATGATTTTTAAAATAAGAGATTTCCATCCATTTAGAAGTATTTTCAAATGTAAAATATTTTAGGCTAATTATTTCACACTCTCACAGTTTCACATCCAATAACATTTGCTGTCTTCACATCATATGTAAAGAAATTATTTGAAACATTTCACATTTGAGGTGTGAAACAATAATAGCCTTCTATTATGTTCTTACTTACAAAAATAAAAATTAATATTGCAAAATAAAAGTATAAAACTATAAATATAAACTTGCTAGAAACTATTTATTTATTTATTTATTATTTTCCCTAAATAATATCAGTTCAAGCTTCAAAGTTCAACCCTATCCCATCCCCCATCCAAAAATCAGAAACAAATACAAAATGATCCTTAAAAGCTCTATTCATGTTTCTCACAATACAAAAATGCTCTACTCATTGTTTGCACGTGTCAAGGGCCTGTGCTTCGGCAACAAATTCATTCCAAATCTGTGTTAGCATGGCAAGCTTTGCAGGAGACATATTATCTTCATCATTTTCTATCTATAGAAAGAACAAAAATAAATAAATAACTTTTTATTTTCAACTTTGAATTTGCACCCTCGAAATGAAATTGCAAATCTTAAATTTAAGAATATCTTTCATAAAAAAAATAAAAATAAAAAGGAATATTACTATATTAGTGAGAATTTTAATTTCAGACTCATAATACCACTTCTGCTACTTGGCATAACAAATGCCATGTACTCATTGGATGAAGCTTTTGTCTCAGACCCAAATAAATAAACAGTCCCAGACTCACATTCTATACCCAGAGACCATCTCTCTCTCTCTCTCTCTCTCTGTTTTTGCAAAGAAGCAAACATTCTGATCTCTTGTAAAAGTATTCTCTCTCTCTCTCTCTCTCTGTTTTTGCAAAGAAGCAAACATTCTGATCTCTTGTAAAAGTATTCTCTCTCTCTCTCTCTCTCTCTCTGGTTTTGCAAATTGTGTTTGGTACTGGTCAAAAGGGGCACTAGCAAGACAAAGATAGTAGGAAAAATTCAATCTTTTATTGTTTCTACTGTGTTTGTTCATTCTCTTGCATATATATGTGTGTGTGAGATTTGTCTGAACTTCTGATGGGTATAATAAGAGACAAGTTCATAAGGCTTAGCTTTATACTTGAGTGTAATTTTGTTATTGTTAAGGTACAAGTATTCTTGGGAAAGAAAAGGAAAAGTAAGGAAATTTTTTAGTTGGGAATATTTAGATTGTTTAGTTACTTGAAACCCAAGAAAGGAAAAGCCTTTCATATTGGGGTTCTTAATATTTCGATCTGTTAATATGGGGAGGGCTTTTTATTTTTTATTTTTTTTTTGGCCCCTTACAAATCCCAAAAGACATTAGACAACTTTAGCTTTTTGTGTGTCTTATAAATTTCTTTGCTCTAATCAAGTTTTGTCAATTACCAAACAAGGCTAAATGATTTGACGAGAATGATACTTGTACAATCACCTTTTTTTTTTGTTGGTAATTTACAGTTTAGTGGACTGAAGTAAATATCTTTCATATTTAGTTAGAGCACTTATATGATGTCAATGATGCAATACGCTCTGTGCTTAATATAGATGCTGCTTTTTGAGTCATTGTCTTAACTAATACTTTGTTATTATAGGTTAACTTGAAACCACACAAGTTTCCAACAAAACTCAATATTTTAACTTTCCAAGAAAACTCCTAATTTTCAAATTGAAAATATATTTGTATTTGATGCAATTAACAAAGGTTATGTGTAACAAATTATGCTTACATTTTTTAATAGTGGACCATTATTTAGGGACAATCATAAAAGAAAATGTAAAAAATTATTATTTAGAGACAGGGAGTAGCATGTAGTTATGTTCTCACTCCATTTGCATGTTTCTTTGATTGACATCATAAACTGATCATGTGCAAGATATGGGAGTGTTTAAGATGGCAGTGGTAGCATCATAAACTGTTCTTTAGTTTACAATAACAAAGAAACTTGCCATATTCTGTATCATCCCTTGATTCTCCATCCTTGAATTCCAATTGCTATTCAGGGTTTTCTTTCTTTCTTGCTCTAAGGTCTCTTTTTTCTTTTTCTTTTTTTTGGCAGAGGAGTTTTAATCTATTTATTACTTATTAAAAGATGTAGCTTAGTATGGTGACAAAGTGCATATGCTGTGCTTATTGTTTACTGTTTTTAAGGCCATAATTTGTCTAAATGTGGTGAGTCTGGTGACAACAACAGTTACCCCAAGTCTTTGATTCACTCAGGTATCAGGTTGCTGCAACACAAATTCTGATGTCAGCTTTAGTAAAATGAGTTTATTACGTTTCCTCTTGCAATCTTAAAGGAGATGGACTCATAGCTAATATAATAAGATTGGAATTACATTGTCTTCAAAATATTAAACTTGATATCATTGGAATTGAAAAAACTTATGATGTTTGAACTTTGAAGTAAGCATACTCATTAAACATTCTACATAGAACAAAGACTTGCTAAATCCCTTTTAAACATCTTAAGAGTATTCCATCTTGTTTTTGCAGTTGGATCCGGGTCTAGTACCTTGCCATTGTTTGGCTTGAAAAAAAAAATAACTGTTTTCAGTAGCTACTAACTAGAGAGAAAGGGGCTTTTTACAGTAGGCTATCAACGTATACGTATATTGATATGGTGAGTGTGTGTGCAGGGTGTAGAGTGCTATACCACTGTAGGTAGTTCATTAGTCCTTCCTTTGGCACCTCCGGGTCATTCTTCTTCATTTCATCAATATAATTATGGAATTACCTTTTACTTATATACTAATTTTCTTTTGTTGTAATGTTACTAGTCATCACTTGGAACAAATGAAGAAAAGCTCTAATGAAAAGTTTATGGAAAATCCAAAAGTATCTAGGCATGGAAAATGGATTTCTATCCTGTCTCGAAAAAGTGCACGTATACAGTCAAGAAATCGAGAACGTGAAAGGTCAAAAAATGTATTGAAGCTATCTAAGCCTGATATGTTAAAAGTTGATCCTTCTTCTTCCAATGTCCTTCCTTTTTTTTCATTTGATTTTGCTTACTATACCATCGGTTATGGCATTAAAAACGTTATTAATACTTGTTTTGAAAAAATATTTTTGGAGAATGCAAATTCTTTTGTTTTGCCAATACAATAAGTTTAATCCAAATAATTAATAACAATAATAGAAAATAAAATGAGTTTACAAACAATTTGATGGAGTTATAGAGTCAAATGAATGCCTTTTAAGGTTAATTTGTACCACTTGGTGCAAAGCTTGGCGCAAAACAATTTCTTAGCTAAACAACCTCTCAAGATTCGACCATATCTTCTACATCTGTGTTGGACGCACTTCTACACAAGGCTCAAAAATAACCTTCTAAAAATGTCTTTCTCTATTCTATCTCTTTTTCTAGTGATCTTCGCTCTCTTCTCCCTTAGAGCACCCACAGTAGATGTGCTAAATGTGCCAAATGCCAAATATTTGGCACATTTAGCACACCAAACACCAAAAAGCTCCATTTATCAGATGTTGCAAATCTTATAATTTTTGCAACATCAAACAGTAACGTTACAAATATACCACGGTACGGACGAAATGTTGCATTTGGTTTATTATTTTTTTATTCGACTTTTCTCTCTCCTCTCACTTCTTTAATTCATTTTTTCTCTCTCCTCACAATCGGTCTCTCTCTCTCTCCCAACCCGGTGTTCTTTCCTCTTCAGCTCCTCCCTCAACCTCAAACGTCTTTCTCTCTCTTTGCACCTCAAATCAAACCCAAAAATCTTCTTTCTTCTCTCTTTGCACCTCAAATCAAACTCTCCAATTCCCAGTTCAAAACAAAACCCAAAAATGGAATCATCACAAACCAAACAAATCTTCATCTTGTTAGAGAAAGAACAAAGGAATCAGCGATGGAGGCGAGGTAGAACTTGGTGCCAGGGAATGCGAAGCCATGAAGATTGGCGTGCGAGCAGTAAGAGAGGTTCGTGAGGGCGAGGTCCACTGCCGGGGTGTTCGTCACGATCATGCTTGGGTTCGTGAGGGCGAGGTCCGCCACCGGAGTGTTCGTCACGATCATGCTTGGGTTCGTGAGGGCGAGGTCCACTGCCGGGGTGTTCGTCACGATCAGTTTGACTGTGCAAATTCTGATGTGGATTTGATTTGATTTTGAAGAATTTTTGCTTCTAGATGATTTTTATGCAAATTCTGATGTGGGTTTTGCTTATTTTTCAAGAATTTTCATTTTTTGCTTGGTTGTTTGATAATTTTGATGCAATTTCTAATATGGGTCAATGATTTTATTTTGGGTTGTTCGCAATTTTGATGCAATTTTTTTGATGTTGGTTTGCTTTGATTCTCAAGGGTTTTGATTGGGTTGTGCTGGGCATCTACAAATTCTGATGTGAGTCTTAGCTCTGAAGGATTTTGTCTGTGTTGAGCTTAATTTTTTGTGCATATGAAACTTTTTTTCTTTATTTGGTATTTGTGGCTGTCGGTGTTGTTGTGGCTGTGGATATTGGTGGCTAGTGGTTGTGCTGTTGATGTTGTTTCTATTGTTGATGATAATGGGGAAAAGATAATATATTATTTTAATGTGTAGTAAATATTATTTTAATATATAAAATTGAATGATAAAACATCTGATAAATGGGATATTGTAAAATGATGTGGTAAAATAATAAAGTAGGTGTTTGGTGTGGTAAAATGGCATAATTTTTACACCAGCTGCTACGGATGCTCTTATTCTCTATTTAAAGGAGTTGTAGGGAGGCAGTTATGGCATTAGGATAGATGGGATCACGCCACTTGGAAATGTGTGAGCTATTGATCTTGACTAACTCACACAAAAAGGATAAATAGGATTTAGCCGTTTGGCCACATGATAGCCATGATTCCTACCTACTCTAGTGATGTCAAGCTAAAGAAATGCCACTTGTCATGGCAAGATTGACCCGCTTGGCAGCATGAGAGCCATTGGCTCTACCTACCATTTAATTTCATAAAATTTTAAGCAGTACAATTATGAGATTAAATACCAAGTGTTTGGAACACGCACACTAATAACTTTTGCTACTGTTAGGATATAGGGAAGGTGACTTCACTATATTCTTGACTAGAATATTTTTGGAAACCTAGAGAAATTTTTTTTTGGGAGGAGGGGGGGGGGGAGGAGGTTTTTCAAACATTTCTAGTAAAATATGAACAACCCCTACACGCACCAGCTACAACTCCATATAAATTCAAGAGAATATCACAGTGAACCGCTTATCATTACAATAGGTGTCAGGTAGAAGTATAACGTGCTTTGAGAGCTCGTTGACAATTTAGGTCACGTAGATACTTTCACAACATCTACCTTTTTGTTTTGTTTTGTTTTCTATTTAAAAAAAAAAATCAGATTATCTATAATTGGGACAAAATTATATTTATTAACTTTTTCACCTAATTTTTATAGAAGCATGTAGCTTTGGGCAAATTGCATTTTGGTAATACATTTGATTGGTAATACATATGTTAACAAATTACAATAATTAAACATTCAACATCTTTAAAATGAACATATAGGTATTTTAAGAATTACCTCAACAAATAAAAGAGAAAAAAAATCTAATTTTTATCCCAACACATCTAGGGCTTACTTGTACACAGCAGTAGAAAAATTGAAAAATCAATAACTTTGTTGATGTGCCTCTCCACCAAGTCCTCCACACAATTGCAGAAACATTTTGCCTCACACAGGTGACTCTCTCTCTCTCTCTCTCTCGTTCTCTCTGTCTCCATTGGCGACTTGGCATTTGCCTTCTTCTTCTTCTTCTTCTCTTTTCAGTTCTTTCTTTTCCTCCCTCTCACTGCTGCTGTAGTTTGTTTAAAAGTGAAAGTTCTATACTGTGTGACTAAATTAGACAAGAAAGAGTGAAAGATTAAAGCTTCCGTGTCGTGGGCCCCTCATCCCTTGATTGTGCAATGCTCTATGCCCCTAGCTGACCGGCTAATCCCTTGTTTTTAACTCTTTCCCATGTACTTTGCATTGGCTTTATTTTGATTTTTTTACTTTACTTTTCATTGCTTGCTTTTTTATATTCCTTTTAATTTTAATTAAATACACTTTTGTTTATAACACATATTGAGTTATGAAGTATTACATTACTATTTTACATTTCATACACACAAAAAAAAAAAAATTATATATGACCCTCCAAAGATAAATTCCTAGCTCCGCCACTGATCCATAGCCTAAGAACCTTGCTAGAGAAAAAGCCAAAAAGCACAAGAGAAAGATGGAGAGAGATTTCTTCATATTCCATTAGTTACACATGCAAGGGAGGTTAGGATGGCATTTCCGAATGTGAATGCTCTTACCCCCCCTCCCCCCCCCTTTGTTACCCACGTCCTATAACCACTGTATACATTGGTATATACAATGTAGGTTGTAAGAGTAAATGTACTTGACATTAAAGAAAGTAGAGAAAATCGGAAAAAAAAAATGAAGAATCAGGGATGCCTACACAGCCGCCAATCGGCTTTCTAATGGTAAGGAATTTGATTGGGTGGTTGATGGCAAAATGAATTTTTAGATATGTTGTCATCCTATCTGTTCTGGACTTTGTCTCTGAAAGACCATCTTTTTCCTATCTTCTTCTTCTTGCTTTTTATTTTTATTTTTTTTTTTTTTCCTTTTAAACTCATAAATCAAATCATGGGCTTGATTAGCTGAGGCAATCTTTCTTTTGTGGTCATTAGATTGCTGATATACAGCATTTGTAGGTTCAGTACTTTCTTTCAAATTGTACAAGATGGGGTCTGTCTTATTGATATAGGAATGCACAAATGCTGAGGTTGCTTATCTACTGATTGTTGTAATAGCAAATTTCGTGGATTTAGTTCTACTTTAGAAATAAAGCCGTAGATGCTAAATGCCGGTTTCTAACTAGACGTTAGGAATATTGCCTCTTTGTTTTGGGGGAAAATGATTTTTAATCTTTAGTTTGAATGAGTTTTTTCTTCATGGACTCTCTAATTGCTTTGGTTTACATGTTTCAAATTTATCTACTAGTTTTAAGCTACTGAATAAAGAATGAACTCGCTTCTTTTATGACGAATTTATTGGTTTGATTTTACTTGTTATTTCTACTCAATAGAAGAATATTTTCTTTGAAATACTGATTAAATATTTTTCCATAATTTGGAGCCGGATGTTGATAACCCTTGTTTTTCTTTTTTTTTCTTTTTTTGGCGTGTGTGTGTGTTGTTGATCTAGTAAAATGAGACATAAGATGGTGACATTCTAGATACTTTTCCTCCATACAGGTTGCTTGAGATGAAGGGGAAGAAGTTACTCCATTTTTCAAATACTTAGTGGAAGAAAACTCCATCTTCCTTCAATGCAAGTCTATAGTAAGAAAAATACTCAGTATCTAACCCTCTTTTTGTTTGACCATGGTTTTTAAAAGCGTGTTTCTGCTATTTTTTGTCCGTCTCACTGCTTATGTTTTGGACGTTGGAGATAAACTTGGTGGCGCCATGGGAATCCAGAACTCGAGGCTGGCTCAACAACTTTGGGAGCTTATATGAAAATTTTAAGTGGGGTCTTTTTTATATTTAAATATTTATTAAAATTTTTTAGTTAAAATCTATTTCTCTTGCTTTTTGAGATGCAAAATTGCTAATTGGTTATTGCAAATTTTTTAAAGCCGTAACCACTTTATACTTTAAAGTTTAAACCTGCACAAATAAAAATTTATTTATTACATGATTTAATAAATTAGTATCACCATAATACAATTAAGTTGATATGATATACATCAAATTATTAGTTAGTGTGATAATTATAATAATCCATAAAGTAAAAGCTTGCATAAAATATATATATATATATATATATTTTTAGAAAGAGTTTCAATCTTTGGCGTTCGCTCCTAATGATAGCTCTATCATTAGACTAAGACACCAATCGGTTTTTGGTGTAGGCGGGGATTGAGCCTCAGATCTTTTATTCAACTATCAGAGATTTTACCAGTTAAGCTAGCTGGAACTCACACACACACATACACACACATATATATATATATATATATATATATATATATATGTGTATATTAATTTGAGTGAGTATACATTGGGTGTGGGTGGGTGGGTTATTGGGTTAGTGAGTGTGTAGGCAGTGTAGCCGTGTGGGTGGGGGCTAGCTATATGCAGGGATCTCTTGCACTTCATTTGTAGCTATGAAATTGTTTTCCGCTTTTTTAGATTATAAAATATTATATACTCAACAACAGTTGAGTCCTATCAGCCTATCATTCTATCAAGTATCAAGTTGTGTGCACTGTGTACTGTCACCGTGGAGGGTGACAGTGAGCAGACTGTGCATTGGTTTTATCTTTTTTTTAATCTTCTGCAATTTAGGATAGAGTGTCCATTTGGCATGATTAATTTTGCCAACTTATTTTACTATTCAACTTATTTTTGCTACTATTTATAACCTCTATTGCACTTTTTGGTACTATTCATGGCTCTCACTGTACTATTTCAACTAACTTTTACTTTTATCTATAGTATTTTTAGTAAAAAGTTTTCAGTTTCAACAAAATAAGCGGATCCCAAACAGACCAAGAATGGGGCATTTTTAATGCATTTTATTGACCAATAAAAGGACTAAAAAATTTTGTTTTTGTAATTAAAATATATAGATAAATATATTATATATATAAATTTTTTTTTTTTTTTTACTTGTGAGGGCCTTCTTTTATTTGAGAGCCTTTGGCGATTACATCAATGGCTTCCATTGTTCAGCGGCCCCTGTCCACAACCACAAAGTCTAGATTATCATGTCCACAAAGTCTCACCTTAAAAAAAAAAAAAAGAGCAATGCTTCAGTCTCATTTTTTAAGCATCTCCAAAGACGATATTAATTTCTATTGATTTGCAATATTATTTGTAAGTTTTTGCATGTCTGATGATCTTGTCGTTCATAAAATATTGGGTTGAATTTTTTCTTACCATTTCGATCAATCGAGCCAAAGTTTTGACCGATCGAAAATGCTAAATTTTGAATTTTCATTTAGAAAATTCCAGAACTTGAATTTTTACTTTAAGAAACAATATTCTCCAAGCTCAAACATCATTATTACAACCTATCCATGTATATACCTATATATACAACAATCCCCCACTAGGTTGTAATAATATATGCCTCACTTGATTGATATTCTATCATGCATAATGGAAGGTGTCTTTCAACTTAAACTTCCCTTTAGTGTAATTGCTCAACAGAGCTAATGGTGGCTTGGTGCTTAAATCAAAACTATTATGTGTTAAAATCGAAAACAACACACACATGAAAACATCCACAATACATTTAGAAATCCACTGTTGTTAGCACTATTATGGCCTTGTGTTCTTCCTAGTTTGGTGAACATTAACAAGAGAAAACCATTTACTCTTGCTAGAAACAGCACCACTTCTATCTTCACAAAGGTGAAGTTCCTTCTTATGTCCCTGTTATACAAACATTTATACTTTATGAACTTCATTAAGAGTGTAAAAATCATCCTTAATTACATCATAATAGTATGCACTAATCCATCCTAAATGAGACACAAAATTAGTGCTCTTACTAACCACGTATCAATAGTTTATTGTTATCCTTTAAACCTTTTTAGATTAAATCAACTCGAGGTTGGGTTCTCACTATTGGTGATTCTCTTAATAGAAGGGTTTTAGTTCCATTCTAATGGATGGAACCCCAACTGTATCTTGAGACACTACTTTGGTTAAAGGGTCTGGCAAATTATTATTTGCCCTTACATAGAAAATTGAAATGGTACCAGTTTCAATTAATTGTCTTATGTAATCATGTCTTAGACCTATATATCTAGACTTACCATTATATATTTTATTGTATACTCTGCCCAAGGTGGCTTCAATATCGCAGTACACTGAAATGGCTGGTATTGGTTGTGGCCACAACTCTATATCTAACAACATATTTCTTAGCCATTCTACTTCCTTGCCTGCTGCTGCCAAGGTTATAAATTCTGATTCCAAGATGGAGTGAGAAATACACGTTTGTTTCTTTGATGCCCAACAGATGGCACCCCCACCAAGAGTGAATATCCAACCAGACGTGGATTTGTTATCACTCACACTAGTAATCTAACTAGCATTCGAATAACCTTTTAACACAGTTGGAAATTCGGAATAAAAGAGTCTCAAACTTATGGTTTTCTTTAAATAACCAAGAACTCTACCAATTGCTTTCCATTGATCCACATTTGGATTACTTGTAAATCTAGAGAGTTTACCCACTGAAAATGACATGTCTGGTCTTGTACAATGCATAGCATACATCGTGCTACGAATAGCACTGGCATACTTGAGTTGTGTTATTGCTCTTCTAGAGTTTTCACCTAATTTTATGCTCCGATTGAAATGTGTATTTGCTTCCTTTATATTAAGATGTTCAAAACTTTGAAGCACTTTTTCAACATAATAAGATTGATGCAATGCAAATCCCTCACTATGTCTTTTAATTTTGATTCCCAAAATAGTATCTATTTTGTTTAAATCTTTCATTTGAAACATAGAAGAAAGATATTTTTTAGTTTCACATACACATTTCATATTCATACCAAATATGAGCATATCATCCACATAAAGGCGTATAATGACTCCATATTCCTTTGTGAATTTGGAATACATACATTTGTCAGAACTATTGTGCACAAAGTCATCCGAAAAAATTGTTGAGTTAAACTTCTCATACCATTGTTTTGGAGCTTATTTTAAGCCATACAAGGACTTGACTAATTTGCAAACTTTCTTTTCATTTCTAGGAAGTACAAAACCCTCAGGTTGTTCCATGTAAACTTTCTCATCAATATCACCATTTAGGAAAGCTGTCTTAACATCCATTTGATGTACAATCAATTTATATATGGATGCAAATGCTAACAACACATTAATAGATGTGATCCTAGCCACCGGTGCATAGGTATCAAAGTAGTCTATTCCTTCCCTTTGTTTAAAGTATTTTGCTTCTAACCTTGCTTTAAAGGTTTGAATTGACCCATTAGTGTTATACTTTCTTCTAAATACCCATTTGCAACCAATTGGTTTTGAACCAATAGGTAAATCCACTAGGACCCAAGTATTATTGGATAATATTGAGTCCATCTCATCATTAATAGCTTCTTTCCTGGAAGCTGAATCTTTAGAAGCCATAGCTTCCTTAAATGTTTTAGGATCATCATCTGTGTTAAACACAATGGGTATTTTATTTAGGACCACTTGTCTATTACCTTCAACAAGGAACAATTGAGCTTGAAAGAAATGAAATCTGGACCAAAGTCCTTTACTTTTCTTATCCTTTGACTCTTTCTTTGTTCACTTTATGAACCACTTTCAATTCTTTTAATACCACCCAAAGTAGCATTATGATTAGAGTCACCTTGTTGTGTTTAAGTAGGTATCAAGGCATCAATGGGATCTTTACGAAATTTATCCTTAATAAATTCAACATCTCTTGATTCCACCACTATATTAGAACTTAAGTCTAATAATCTATATGCCTTTGAATTTTCAGCATAACCTACAAAAACACTTTTCATAGCTCTTGGTCCTAACTTTTTTCTTTTTGGATCAACCACTCTATAAAAGGCTAAACACTCCCACACTTTGATATAATTAAGGTTTGATTTCCTTCTATTTCATAACTCATATGGAGATACTTTAATCTTCTTGAAAGATACTCTATTGTGCACATGATATGCTGTCAGCAATGCATCTCCCTATAAATTTAAAGGAAGGTCAGCACTCAAGATCATGGCATTTACCATGTTTACAAGAGTTCTATTTTTTCTTTCAGCCAAACCATTTTGCTGGGGTGTATAAGGGCTAAACTTTGGTGTATTATACCATGTTCCTCACAAAAGGTAGAAAAATCATTAGGAAAATATTCACCGCCTCTATCACTTTATAGGATTTTTATTTTCCTTTTTTTTTTATTTTCTACTTCAATTTTATAGCGTTTGAACATGTCAAAGGATTCATCTTTATTTCTCATTAAATACACATATGTAAATCTAGAGAAATCATCAATGAATGTAATGAAGTATCTTTTACCTCTTCTAGTTAAAACACCATTCAATTTACATATATCAGAATGGACAAGTTCAAGCATAATAGAATTTCTATTTCTTTGTCATCTTTGCTTGAATACAAATCTCACATTTCTTTTCATCATCATGCTTATATGAAATCATACCATGCTTTGACATAAACTTCAAGTATTTGAAATTTAAATGTCCTAATCTAGCATGCCATAAATATGAAGAATCAACAATATAAGCACAACCAGAAACTTCTTTATTAATAACACTTAGTTTATACATGCCATCAGTAGCATATCCATTTCCTACAAATATCTCAGTCTTGGACAAGATTAACTTGTCCAATTCAAGTACAACTTTTACACCACTCTTACATAACAAATTGGCAGATACAAGATTCTTCTTGATATCGAGTACATGAAAAACATTGGTTAAGATCAGTATCTTGTCAAAACTCATTTTCACTTCAACGGTGCCCTTTTCAAGAACCTTTGCTTTATTGTGGTTACCCATCAACACTTGTTGTTCTATGGAAGACTTATCATAAGTCTTGAACTGCTCTTTGTTGTTACACACATGCACTGTTGCACCTGAATTGAACCACCAATCAAAAAGATTTGTAATCACAACCATATGAATTTTAGTGATCATATTAATATGTATGCCACTTACCATAGCAACAATGTCCTTAATGACATTTTTTTCAATGGCATTGCCTTCTTCATCCTTTTACTTGTTCTTTAAGAGTTTACATTCGTGAATATAATGGCCTTTCTTTCTACAATGGAAACAAGCCCAATTGTTAGGATTTAAGGAATTAGGAACTAATGTATTAGAACTTCATTTTGTAAAGTTGGCAAACCATGATCAAAACGTTTTAGTCTTGTTTTAGACTTGGTCAAAGTGTAACTATATGTAAAGTTGGAATCGAGTGTTCTGTAGGATTTACTATGTAAATCTACCTGACTCGATCGATCGAAAATTAGGCTCGATCGATTGAAAGTCGTGTAGATTGTTTTTCTGTAGAATTTTCTAACTCAGTCCAAGCTCATTTGATGTGTAGGGTTTTATGTTTTGCCCTAAGTATAAAAGGGTAAACCCTAGCCATGTTTTGGGTTGCTCTTTATGCTGTGTGTGTGAATCTTTTGTGAGATTTGGAGGTGTTTGCAGTCACACATACTTAGGGTTATCAAGAATTAAGACTATGTCAAGAACTTGGTGATCGTTTCAGTTGCAGATTCAAGAGATTAAAGATACACAAGCAGTAGTGTTTGTACTTGCTGGAAATCCAAGAAAAAAGTAGTCCATGGACTCGGAGCTATCACGTGGTTGTGGTAGTAAGTTTCCTACTCGAGGTAGCAATAGGATATTAATAATCTAAGTCGCTATTGTGTAAACTTCAATTCTTTCATAGTGAATTCGGTTTACCTTGAGGATAACTATGTTAAATCCTCCCCAAGTTTTTTACCGGTTTGGTTTTCCTGGGTTATCATATCGTTGTGTTCTTTATTTTCCGCACTTTACAATGATATGATTTATCTGTGTTAACCTAAATTTGCATAATTTGACTAAGTAATCACTTGGCTAATTAACTAGGTTAATCTGGTTGTGTTTTAAGAGGTCTAAAAATGAACACCGATTCTTCTTGTCCTTGTTGGGATTCTTGGAGTTGTCCTTCTTGAAACTACTTCCATTTTTGTTTACTTTCAAGTGCTTATCGGTCTTACTTGAACTCTCACTTTGAACTTTGTTTACATTGTTTGCATTCACTTTAGAATCGGTGTTAATCCCATCTTTAACCCAACTTTCCTCTTCAAT
Source organism: Quercus aquifolioides (assembly GCA_019022515.1). Classification (NCBI taxonomy): domain Eukaryota; kingdom Viridiplantae; phylum Streptophyta; class Magnoliopsida; order Fagales; family Fagaceae; genus Quercus; species Quercus aquifolioides. The sequence goes on along the minus strand of CM032325.1, from coordinate 16,028,135 downwards.
TTGAAGATGTTGTCTGAACTGTTCTAAAGTGAGATATTCCAACATATGCAGAAACTTCTTCCTAAAACTATTCCAAGTTGGTGGGAGTTTCGCAATGACTGCATCCACTTGGAATGATTCAGGAATATTGATTGACAAATCACAGAGTTTATTGACCAAAATCTGTAACTCGTGCACTTGATCCAAAACTGAGATATTATCAAGCATTTTATAATCAAAATACTTTTGAATAATAAACTTATTCGTACCTACTTAGTTTTGTACTTTGCCTCTAAAGCATTCCAAATCTCCTTTGGTGACTTCATTGATGTGTAGAGATCATAGAGACGATCTGAAAGAGTATTGAGAATGTGCCCTCTGCAAATCAGTTCGTCTTCCTCTCGTTTCTTTCTTTGTGCCTTTATCTTATTAGTGTCTTCATCACTCACAGTAGGAAAAGGCATCAAATTCCAATCCAAGACATAGAAAAGTTTCAGTGCAGTAAGTAGGAATTTCATCTTGTCTTTCCATCGAAAGAAATTGGTTCCATCAAAGTGATCCAATTTCACCAACTCATGATTCAACATCTTTAGTGCTGAAACATCACTTGTTCCTTCCACCATAGGGAATATTGTCTAAGATTGTTGGGAATAATACACAAAGTAATAAAGGAAGAACAAGGATAACATAAATGACAAACAGAAAAGATAACTTGGAGACACAAAATTGTTATCCTTAGACAATATTTGCCCTCACACTATTGTTACTAAAAAGTTATCACAAATTTGTCCCTAAAATATAACCAAGTTGTTGGGTTCTACAGATAGCAATTCTGGAGAATAACCATAGGATTTTTTGTGTAACCCTTCTATTGGAATATTTTCAAGAGGGCCATTTGACTTTGTATGAGTCATTGGTTCTTGAACTCAAAGTAGGTTACTTGGCATTGCATGGGAACTGGGCAGGTTATTTGTGAGGATATATTGTGTACTAATTATGAGGTCTGCAAAACAATTTGGGTTCGCGATAAAACTAGTTTTGTCCATTTCGACAAATAGTCCCACTTTCTTTTCTTCTTGATAAGTGTTTCTATTTGCCACTTTAGCATTTCCCTTCCACCTGTTGACAATAGGCCAGGGCCCTTTTTAATCTAAGTTTAGGTTGCATTTGGTATTAGCTTAAAAAACCAGCTTTTTTTACTATTTAGTTTATTTTTGCTACAATTCATAAGTCCTATTGCGCTTTTTGATACTACTCATGGCCCTCGTACTATTTCAACTACCTTTTAACTTTATTTACAATACTTTCAGCAAAAAAAATTTAGTTTCAGTTAAATAAGTTGTTCTCAAACAAACTCTAAGTGTGTGTTTGGCAAAAATTAAAAAGCTAGCTTATTTTACTATTCAGCTTTATTTTTGCTACTATTCATGGGTCCCACTATACTTTTTGGTACTATTCATGGGTTTCACTTTAATATTTCAGCTAACTTTTAGTTTTATTTATAGTACTTTTAGCAAAAAAATTTCAATTTCAGCAAAATAAGCAGATCCCAAACATATCCTAAGTATGAAAATGAAACATTTTGATTGGGTCCCCATGTACTATTTCAACTACTTTTTAGTTTTATCTACAATACTTTTAACAAAAAGTTTTTAGTTTCAATTAAATAAACTGTTCTCAAATGGACTCTAAGTATTCAGTTTCAATTAAATAAACTGTTCTCAAATGGACTCTAAGTATGAAAATGAAACACTTTGATGGTTTTGAAACATAATCACTCTTTTTAATCCCGCAATTTTTTTTAACTAATATAGTTTTGCATATCAGAATAGTAAAATCTTTTTTCAATGGGTTTCCATTAGTTCAAATAAATCTAGTGAATAAAGAACTAGGGTTTAAATTTAATCTAAATAATATAAATATATATTTATATTTAGAAGAATATATTATTAATAATAGAATCATAGATTCAAATCCTATGATATTTGAAGGGAAAAAAAAACAACCCTAAAGGAATATATAATAACAAATAATACTAATAAATAGTAGGGGAGGGAGAGGTAAAGCTCATCAATTTTATCTCATTCTTATAAATGATTTTTGAAATAAAAGGTTTAGGCTAATTATTTTAATGATGAGTTTTGGTTGTTTACATTTTCTCATTCAACAATATGTAAAATGTGGGCATATGCTACAAAAGTGTAAGTATTTTAGGATGTCAAATGGATGAGTTTGGGTGAGTTTGGAGTGGACATAATTGGGTTGGGTATATAAAACTCATTTACTCATTGAAACCTATTTAACTAATTGCTTCTGACCCAAATTCAATACAACCCAATTATTATTAGTAAACCCCAACTTACTCAATTACCCAATTATCAAAATTACTAAAATACCATTAAAGTGAAAACTCTAACACTTTATCGAATTCTTTTTTCCACTCTCTCTAGTCTCTATTCTTGAGATTAAAAAATTCCACATAAGCACATCTACATTAGCAATTATATTAAAAATTCAAATAAATTTTTTTTTCTTTTTCATTTTCTCTCACTTTCTTAGCAACCAAACAGCGCAACAAATAAAAAGAAATGTCATTTCAAGCTCAAAATATTCTTAAAATTTCGAAAGCAACTGTCCTGAACAAATAAAAATTCTTCTGATCAAAAAAAGAGAAAAATAAACGCATCCTTATCAATTAGTATAAACAAAGCCAAATATTTAAATACAAAAAATCAACAAAATCATGTAGCTCATTCATTTTCATCAAAATCAATCACACTTTACATCTCACAGTTCTCACACACACCGAAAAAAACTTAAGCCTTTCCTCACCGATCTCTGAACTTCCATAAAGTACAGAGTAACCAAAAAGCGCTCAGAGATTCAAAGCTCTCTCTCTGAAAATGGCTAGCGGTGGAGGTGGAGGAGTAGGATATGGAGATTCGAACCAGAAGATAGACTATGTGTTCAAGTTGGTGCTGATAGGTGACTCGGCGGTCGGGAAGTCTCAGATACTGGCTCGGTTCGCACGCAACGAGTTCAGTTTGTACTCCAAAGCCACCATCGGCGTTGAGTTACAGACTTGCACTCTTGTCATTGAGCACAAGAGCGTCAAGGCTCAGATCTGGGACACTGCTGGTCAAGAACAGTACCTTATCTAGTCTAGAAACTCATACTACTTTTGCTTGATTCGTAGGGTTTTGATTTCTATGAGTGTTTGCTGAGAAAATAATCCCTAGGAAAAATATAAATTTAAAGTTTTTTTTTTTTTGAAGCTATATAAATTTAAAGTTTGATTTTTCGTATACTGCTTTTTTTTTTTTTTTTTGAAGGGTTGGGTTGAATTTAGGGTCGAAAAATGGGTTTGGGTTTTTTTTTTTTTTTTTTTTTTTTTCACCCCTAGTATTACATGAAACATTTCATAATGGAATTAGAAATAATAATTAGCTTTATACTTTGCTCTTACCTACAAAAATAAAAATTAGTCTAGAAAAATAAAAGTATATATATAAACTTGCTGGAAATTAATGCATTATTTATTTATTTATTATTTTCCTCAAATAACAGCAGTTCAAACTTCAATGATCACCAAAAAAAAAAAAAAAAAAGAAGTTAAACCCTCCCACCATGCAAAAACCAGAGACAAATACAAAAAGACCCTTAAAATCTCCACTTTTTCTTTCCACGTGTCAAGGGCGTGTCCTTTCAGCCAAAAATTCATTCCAAAACTGTGCTGGCATGGCAAGCTTTGTAGAAGATGACTGTCTTCATGAACTTCTATATATAGAAAGAACCAAAAAAAAAAAACTTTGGTTTTCATTTTCAATATTTTTTTTTTTTTGGGAATTCAGTAATTTCATATAACAAATAGGCAATAAGTCTACACACTCTGATAAAAACAGTGAGATAAAATTGAAATACTTAAGGTTAAGAATAGCTTTCATTAAAAAAAAAAATCAGTAAGAATCAAAATCTCAGACTCAGAGGCAGAGAGTACCCCTTGTGCTACTTGGCATAACAAATGCCCTGTACTCATTGGCTGTTATTTCCTCATTCAAACCACATGAGAAGCTTTTTTCTGAGAACCAAACAAAAAAGAAGTCCCACACACAGAATTTACACATTCTAAACCAAAGAAACAAACTTTCTTCTCTTGTAAAACTACTCACTCTCTCTGGTTTAGCAAACCGTGTATGGTACGGTCAGAAGGGACACAAGGAAGACAAAGCCAGTAAGAAAAAAAAATTCAATCTTTTCTTGTTTCACTTCTGTTTTTATTGTTTCTTTGTATTCTCTTGCATATACATGTGTGTATGTTTGTGTGTGTGTGATGTGTATGAACTTCTGATGGTTTGGGTTGCTTTAAAAATCTGGAAAAGGAAAGGAAAATGAAGGAAATCTTTTAGTTGGGTATGTCTAGATTGTTTTGTTACTTGAAACCCAAGAAAGGAAAAACCTTTCATATTGGGGTTCCAAGTATTTCAGATCTGCTGATATGGGGAATTTTTTTTGCCCCTTATAAATTCCAAAAGACATAAGACAACTTTAAATTTTATGTCTTGTAATTTTCTTTGTTCTTACTGAGTTTTCTCAGTCACCAAACAGAGCTAAATGATTTGATGTGATATGGCATGTGTACATTGCCCTTCTTCTTCTTCTTCTTTTTTTGGTTGGTAATTTACAGTTTTGAGGACTAACGTAATTATCTTTCATACTTGCATTATTGACTCCATGTAAACTATTCATTATTTTGAGCATTTACATGGTGTCAATGATGCAATATGTACTGTGCTTAATATAGGTTCGCTTGAAAATACACTAGTTTCAAAGAAAATAAAATAAAAGCTTCCACCTTTCTCAAGATTTTAATTTTCCAACAAAACACTATTTATTTTCACTTTGAAATATATTTTTGTAATAGATAGGATTAACAAAGGTTATGTGTAAAAAATTATGCTAACCTTGTTTACTAATGGACCATTATTAAGAGGTAATCAAAAAAGAAAATGTAAAATATTATTTAGAGATAGAGGAATAGCATGTAGCTAGGTTCATCAAGATGTTCTCTATACTCAAGGCTAGACCTGCGGTAAAGTAGTAAACACATAAACCATTTACTGAAAGTCCCCATTGCAGCATCCTAGCTTTGGTTGGAAGATTATTAAGAATAGCCATCCATCCAGCAAAGGAGTGTCTAGGAATGGCTTAAGTTAAACCACACTAACTGCCACCACTCTGCTTTATTTGCCAGCAAAATCAAATTTGTAGGAATTGGCCCATAGTGCTCTATCATCTTCCTTCAAAACAACCAGGTGCAGCTTCCTGTGAATGCTCACCAAGTGATCTGATCTGATAGGATTCCAGGACCATAGTTTATTCTTAAGGACTGAGCTAACTCTAGCTTCATAGTTGCTGGCAGCATCGTATATGACCCTGTACAGCTGTACCCATATTTCTGTAAGTAGTACTCCATCAGGATGTCATGAATCATGCCAAAGAATAAATTTGCTGCCATCACCAATTTCATAGCTCAAAGGCTTCCTTGCCTCCTCTTGAAGTTTAAGAATAGCTCTCCAAGACTCCAACCCCAAGAACTATCTTGAGGAATGAAAGAGTGTTTAAGATGGAAGATGTGGGAAAGTGTTTAAGATGGAAGTGGTGAAATCATAAACTGTTCTTTAATTTACAATAACAGAAAAACTTTCTATTATTCTATTGCATCTTTTAATTTTCCATCCCTTAATTTCAGTTGTTATTCAGGGATTTTTTTTTTCCTTTCTTGCTCTAGATCTTATTTTTGGCTGAGGATTTTTAAGCTATTTGGTTAATGATTAATAGATATTGTCATTATAGGGAAGGGATATGGGGAGGGTCAGGAGTAACCCCCATTGTGTGGCTTAGTATGATGACAGAGTATAATATACTGTGCTTACTTGTTTTTTGTTGTTTTTAGGCCATAGTTTGTCTAAATGTAGTTACAGCAACAGATACTCCAAATCTCGGATTTACTCAGATATCAGGTTGCTGCAATGCATTATTAAGTTGCATAATGCCCAATTAATATCATTTCACAGAACTGCATTGCTCTATTGTGTTTCCTCCTGCAATCTTAAAGGAGATGGACTTGTAGCTAATGTAATAATATTGGAAGGACATTTTTTTCAAAATATTAAACGATATCATTGGAATTAAAAAAATTTATCTTGTTTGAAGCACAATTCAAAGCATACTCATTAAGCATTCTATGTATATCAAACACTTGCCAAATCCCTTTGAAAGAACTGATGCACTTATTGAAGGTAAGCATCTTAGAGTATTCCATCTTGTTATACCTTGCTATTGTTTGGCCTGAAAAACATTGTATTTAGTAGATAGAGAGAAAGGGGATTTTTGCGAAAGGCTATCAACACATATGTATTTTAATATAGTAAGTGTCCATGCAGGGTGTAGGTATACCACTGTAATTAGTTCGTTAGTCCTTCCTCCAACACCTCCTGTTCATTCTTATTATGGAATTACCTTTTACTTATATTCTTTTTTTTTGTTGTTGTTGTTTTATTGTTCCCAGTCATCACTTGCAACAAATGCAGGAAAGCTCTGGTGAAGAGTATATGATAAGTCCAAAAGTATCTAGGCGTGCAAACTGGAGTTCTATCCCATCCCGGAGAAGTGCACGTATACAATCAATAAATCGTGAAAAAGAAAAATCAAACAATATATGGAAGGACAGTGAGGCAGATTCAGGTGATCCTTCTTCCTCCAATATTCTCCTTTTTCTTTTCATATGGTTTTGCTTCTATACCATCTGCTGTAGCATTATAAACGTTATTGTTACTTTTGCTATTTTCCCTTTTGGAATCGAACATCTTTCTTAGTAATGGGATCTTGGGAAAGAACAGGAAAGGTGACTTTACTATATTCCTGACTAGGAATAGTACCTATAAATAGAATCTCTTTTTCAGTAGACCAATATTTCTGAAAGCCTATCTTTTCTTTAATCTTGGGCAAAATTTGTTTCCCGGGGGCGGTAGTGTTATTTCAAACCTTTTTGGTAAAAATATTAACAGCCCCTGCACTCAAAGCTCTCTTTTTACCATTAGCAAGAACTTGTTTTAATTGCATATTAGACGGAAGTCAAACAAATGCTTCAAATACTTTTATCAGGAACTACCATTTGGTTTATTCGTTTGCAACAGCTACAGATCCATAAATTTTCTTTTAAAAAAAAAATCAGACTATCCATAATTGGGACAAAATTTTCTGTCATCAGTATTTTATGAAGTATGTAGCTCTACACAAATTGCATTTTAGTAATATCATTTTATTGGAAAAGCCAAAACTCTAGTAGGATAAAATTATTGGCCCTTAAATCTTTGTTGCTGAACCATTCTGCACTTGGGTCTGAAACTCCAATAAAGACAAAATTTGTATTTTGTTGGATGAAACTATCATTAATTAGGGAGCCTTCTGCTTGTTTGAATGATAGTTTTTAACTGTTAAGCATATCAGGGTAGAAGTTTCAACTTTGGATGTGAGCATAATAATAATAATAATAATAATATTTCAAAATAAGTTGTTTGTAATTCAGTATAGTTAACAATCACTCCCTTTGTCACTCAAAAATAAAAAATAAAAAATTACCCCCTGTCCAAGGCCTGATTAGTCTCTTGCTGTATATGGATAGCTAAGACACAAAATTGTTAACGGGATTGTGTGTTGTAGAATAAATAATAAATTTCCAGGAAAATTTTAACTATTTCCCCTCACTTTCCCATCTTTTCTTCTTGGGTTTTAACTCAGAACTGGAACGTTTTTCATCTGCAATCTTATAGTTTGGTAATAACTATAAACCTTAAATGACTAGGCCCCAAGTTCAATTCAGTGCATCATTTGAAGGTTACTTCAACTTATTTATACTTGTCTCTTAAACAAATCTTTTTACTTGTGTACATATCTCTTTCTTTCCAAGAATTCTACTTGGAAAGTATCTCACCCTAAGCTAGATGCTTTGCCTTAGACCATGTAACTTGACTTGTTTGTGTTTTTCTTTCCAAGAATCCTACTTGTTTGACTATTTAAATTTGGAAAAATATAGACAACCAGGCAGAAATGAAGGGGCTGAAGATCAAATTGCCAATGCGTAAAGGAAGTGAAACCAGTTTGACCCCAAAAGTGTTGGGTAAGCGGAAGGGAAGAAATATGCATAGCAGCAATTCCCTAACATTCCTTGGGGAGAGAGCTGTTTCACCAAGGGGTTCAAATGCTGCCACATTGAATCAAGGTAATGTGTCTTGCTTTTTTCTTTCTTGTTTCTTTTCTTTTCTTTTCCTTTTTTTTTTCTCCCTTTTTGGAGTGTGTTTTTGCTCTACTTAAACATGAGCTATCTTTGCTTCTTTATTTGAATTATTTCTACGAACGGAATTTCTGTGATGCAGAAACTGTTTCTCCTGACAACGAAATTCAAGGAAATAAAGAAGCAGAAGGTGCAATAGACGATGAACAAGCAGGTGTCACCAGAAAAGATATTGAAGTGCAAACTTCTAGGAACATTGCTACAGAAGCTTGTGAGAATTCTCCTGCCATGTTTACATCAATGGCTTCTGAGCAAAATGTCCATGGTGCAGAAATTGTATCCCCTGATAATGACCCTCAAGGATATAACGATGGACAGGGTGATTATTTTAGCTGCAATGGCATTAATGCATCACTTTTTGAAAATTCAAGTACCTCTTTTGAATCCTCGAGCTCAGATGACATCTGTGTAGATGTTGCAGGAGAAAGAAGTATAATATTGGCAAACCAAGAGCTTAAAGGTGCCCAGGAAAAAACATTTGAGACACACATTCCTGAGGAAACTGCTGATGGTGCCGGTGCCAATGCTGCTGCCATTTTAACCATCATGCCTTCAGAACAAGATGTCCGAGATGCAGCTGTTGTTTCCCTGGGCACTGCTCTTGAAGGAGATAATGAAGGAATGGGTACATACAGTCCAGATCGCGTGAGCTGTAAGAGTTTGGCTCCATCACTTTTTCACATGACAAGCACCTTCTATGACATTAGCTCTGATGCAACAAGCTCGGCAGATAACACACTTGAACAAGTGGGTTCATATTGTGTGAGTGCTGAGTGTGCTCCGACTCTTCTTGCCATAATTGAGAAGTATGGTGACATTGCTAGAAATTGTAGGCTCGAGTCTCCTAAGATGATTAATTACTTACTGGAGAGAGTTTGCACAGCTGTTCACGATCTGCAGGAATTACCATTTAGTAAGCTCAAGAAGCATCATCTAACTTCTGTTAATGATGTTATAGTTTTGGCTGATGCTGCAAAGCTGGATGTAGAATGGCTTCGTGACCATCATGATGAAATTAGGGAGATTATTGTGGATAACATTCCTTACTACAAAGATCTGAAATCTGATTTAGCAAATTCTACTGAATTGCTCAAATCAAAGAAGGCATCTCTTGATAATAAGAAGCTTGAAAGGTTGAAGTTGCAAGCTGAATTACGAATGCTGGAGTGTGAGATTGAAAATGAGGAGTGTCAGTTGCAACGCATTACAAAAACAGTGGAGGAACTAAAGGAGGAGAAACGCGAAGTTCAATCCAAATTGCAACAATACCATTGCAGGTCTGCTGGACATGGGTTGCTGAAGAAGTAGCTAGGAACTTCGATTTCTAATTCAAGTTGGAGCTCTAAGGTTGATCATGGAAAACTTAATTTAAGTTTATTTTTATTTTTTAAAGAAAAGATGAAGTTGATACTTGAAAGAATGCTCATATGGCCTTGTTCTGAACTTTTGAATACTTGGCTAGTTTCTATTATTTCGAACTAGCTGCAAACTATATGCAATCTATGTATTAAATCTGTCACCTTTTATGTATTACAGTATTTGTTATGTGCCTCCAGCTGAGTATTCTAATATATATATACACGCTATTAATAACAGGATTCCTGTTTGAATTTCAACATTTTGTATATTACAATACCCTCACACAAATTCTTAAACTTTCTAAAATACTCCTATCTTTTAGTTAAATAATTTTAAATTAAAAAACACAATCTAGTTAAAAGAGTAATTTACTGTTCCTAAGTTTTGCTTCTTCCTTTATCTTCTCCATTCAGCCTAAAACCTAGAACACTATCTCTATTTCATTTTTAAACATTATTTCACGTTACCTTACTTTTTTCTTTAAAAAATACACAAGGTTATTTATATATCACTTTTAAACATAATAACACTAATTCAAAAAAACAAATAAATAAATAAAAAGTGCATTATTGTACGTGCAAAGCGCGTGTGATAAGTTTAGTATGTGTGTGTATGTGGGGTTGTTGATGCTTTTGCTAGTTACAATGCTTGTGTAACCATTTACTGATTTACATGTCCTCATCATGGGTCATTGACTTGTGTAACCAAATAAGAAATTGAAGGAAATTTCGTTCATCTTCTTAACTGAATCATCTGGTTTTGATAACTCCAATATTTTCATCAAAGATATATCCACTGATTCATGCTCCATTTTAATCTCAAACCACTCCCACCTCCTTTGCACCTTTACAAACCTTTTAATTGACATTTTTACACGGCCTCTTTATACAAATGAAGCTATAATCATCAATCAATATATATATAAAAGCAGAGACCTCATGTGAGAGTGCATGAGGTCCTGCCACATGGCACTCCAATATTGCATTTAACTTTTTTACCTTTTTCCATTAAGTTTTTTTTACTGTTACTCAATAAATCATAGTAACTTATTTTTACTATTATATAAATTTAGCATTTTTTACCTCTTTTTATTAAGCTTTTTTTTTTTTTACTGTTATCTAATAAATCATAGTAACTTATTGCATTTAACATTTTTTACCTTTTTTCATTAATTTTTTTTACTGTTACTCAATAAATCATAGTAACTTATTTTTACTATTATATAAATTTAGAATTTTTTATCCCTTTTTATTAAGTTTTTTTTACTGTTACCCAATAGATCATAGTAACTTATTTTTACTATTATATTGATATAAGTTGTTCTTGACAATTAGACCAAAAGTTATTCACTATAAAATGGATTACCTTTTAAAAGTAGACCAAACCTTATGAAAAACTCAGACCCAATTCTTACCTGACATATTACGACCCAAGTTTGACCATTTCCACGTGTAAATCAAAGCAAAAACTTTTATCCTCTTACAAACTTTCTTCTTCCTCCTCCACGTATAGATGATACTTCTACAAAATCTCATTCTCTTGAAATATCTCTTCATTTTTCCCCAATTTCAATTCAATATGCTTTTGTCTATTAATAATATTCTATGCAATTTATGCAGAAAAATTCTCTATCATCGACCAGTGCAACAAAAATATATATAAATCTTGAGATCCCTCAGGTTGCTAAAATAATAGACAAGTGCATATTTCTAAAACTTATAATAATAAAAAAGTCTAATAAATAGCATACACTATCTCACAAAATGCCATTAACTTAATATTTTCTTTAAAAAAATTCAATGATAAGAATGGTCAACAACATGATCCTATACAAGAAATACCAAAAATACATGCAAAACAATTTTCATAGGATGATTTATCTTTAAATAATATGAAGACAATAGTAAAGATAAAATGCATTGAATGAGATCCTACGAAACAAGTTTGTTTATTATTTCAAATTATACTCATCATTTATGTAAAAAAATAATAATACATCATATTATTTACATTAAAAAAATAATACATATTAATTTCAAAGTTCATTGCAAGATGTGAACTGCTAGGGTATTGCAATAATAAGTAACATTGATACAACAATGGGTTGGTATTACATTTTGTGCATACTTTGTGAAAGAAATGTCAAATTACAAGCAAGATCATTTTGGTGTGCAAAATGTAAAACTACTATATATATATACAATTGCAAACTACTTTAGATACATGATTCAAATTGAAGTTCTTAATGCAACTAACAAAACAAAGTTTGTGATATTTGATCGAGATGCCGAGAAAATCCTAAATAAATCTACAAGATCGAGATCTTGCTGAAAAATAAACTAAGGTACAACTTATTTAAATTATTGTAAAAATATTGTTATTGGAGAAGGAATCCCGCGTGATTTGAAAAAAAAAAAAGGATTTCTCTACTTCATTTGAATGAATTCAATCTAAAAGATGGTTTTGAAAATTACATAGTTGCTAAGATTTTTGATGCGCCTTCAAATGATAAAAAGGTATGGAAGAAAAAAAAAACACAATTCATCATGCTATATTAATTCTTTTTGCTGTACTATTCCAAAATTTACAAAAATAAAAAATTTACAAAAAACTGTCACATCATTAAAATTTAATATAAATACAAATACCTATGAAAAATCTTAGCGACAAAGTCCAAACTTTGTAAGATCTAATCAAGAATCTCTCGGTGACAATTCACTAGTAATTAACACAAATGATGCAATGAAAGGAAAAAAAAATTATGAAAGCTCAAAAATTGAACAAATATGGACGGACTAAATTTCAAATGTTGAAGATGGAGAAACAGATAATGACAACAAGTGTCACTATACCGCAATAACAAAGCATTGAAGAAAAAAAATCGTAATGAAGCTTTTTATTACATCACATAATAAAAATCAATAATATAGAATGAATTAATATGCTTTTATCAACTTTTATTATACAATATTACTCCAAGTTGTTTTCATTATTGCTCATTACTTGAACAAAATAATTATAATAGATATATGTGTGCAATTTATAATTGTTACTTTTTCTGATGAACTCATTACTAACAAAGTTTTATAATAAATATTTCTCCAAAAAAAAAAGTTTTATAATAAATATGCTATAATATATGTATAATATTTTCCAAAAACAAATTTACATAAAACATTACAACATTATCCGTGCATCGCACGGGAAACTTACTAGTAATTGAGAAAAGTTAGGTCCTACAATATTTTCACAATACTTTCACAACAAATCATAAGTGACAAATTGTTACTGGTAAGCAGAAAATTAATGAACAATTGTAAATTCAAATTATAACCAATACTAATTTACTACCTAGAATTTGTTGTGAAAATATTGTAAAAATATTATGGACATAGCACATCTCATAATAATCAACCCCTAAACAGGCTAATTATTAATTATTATAATGAGAATTTCAATGAATAAAGAAATTGAGTTCAAATTCTATCAATATAAGCAGAAAATCCATTAATATATGGATTTGATTATAAAGATCAATTGTAATGAGATCATAGATTCAAATCTTATATAATCGTAAAAGGAAAAAAAAAATCAAAACAAAAAATATTGTGGAAATTTTTTAAATGGGATGTAAGGTAGAGATAGTAGTAGAACTTGAATTTAAAACCTTGTATTCTAATATCATGATAAATTTCGATTATCTCAAAATTTTAAATTATTAAAAAAAATTATGAATTAATAATTCAATCTAACATTATTAACAAAAAAACGAATACTTTGTTCTTACCCAAAAAAAAAAAAAAACAGAAATTAATCTTGAAAAGGAAAAATATATAAAGTGTAAATTAACTAGAAAAATAATGGGAAAAAAAGGACTAGCTAGAAACCATTGCACTGTTTATTTATTATTTTCCTCAAATAACGTCATTTCAAACTTCAAACTACAGTTAAAGCCTCCACTCATTCTTTCCACGTGTCAATGGCCTGTCCTTTCTCAAGAAACTCATACCAAATATGCGCATGGCATGGCAAGCTTTGCAGGAGACATATTAACTTCATCAACTTCTATCTATAGAAACAACCCAAAAAACCACGACACTTTACACCCATGAAATGAAATGCCAATGTCCAAAGATTTTTTTAAAAAGAGAGTAAGAATATAAAGTGAGAATCTAATAAATCTCAGACTCAGAGTACGAATACTTATCACTCAGACCCAAATTTAAAAAATGAAAAAGAAAAAGTCCCAGACTCATATAATCTAAACCCAGATATTACTTGGGTCAGCTTTTGTAAAACTATTCTGTCTCTCTTTCTCACTCACTCCCTCTGGTTTTGCAAACTGCGTTTGGTACTGGTCAAAGGGTCACTAAGAAGACAAAGCAAGTAAGAAAAAAAAAACACTATTTTCTTGTTTCACTACTTTTCTATTGTTTTTGTTCACCCTTTTGCATGTATATATGTGGGTGTGTGGGTGTCTGTGTGTCAGTGTTTGTGATGTGTCTGAACTTCTGATGGGTATTAGAGGAAGCAAGGCTGAGCTTCATACTTAGCTTGAGTGTAATGTTTTAATGTTTGAAAATTTGGAAAATGAAAATAAAAGGAAGGAAATTTTTTAGATGGGTTGGGAATGTTATGATTGTTTGTTACGTGGAACCCAAGAAAGGAAAAACCTTTAAAATTCGATCTGTTGAGTTGGGGGATTTTTTATCCCTTACAAATCCCAAATGACATAAGACAACATTTGCTTTTATGTTGCTCTTACTGAGTTTTCTCAGTCAACAAAAAGGGCTAAATGATTTGATGAGAATGAAGCCTTTACAATCACCTTTTATTTTTTAGTAATTTACAGTTTTGAGGGCTAAAGTAATTATCTTTCTTAATTAATAGTCCCACTGTTATTATTTTTATTATTATTATTATTATTTTTTTTTTTTTTTTTTTGACAATCAAGACAAATCTTAAGTGAAAACAAACAGCCATAATAGCAACACAAATTACAACAACATAGAATACAACTGGCTGATATGCCAGCAAACACCTATTCATTAGTCTAAACAGAAGGCCTACAAGACCTAAGAAAGTCTGTAGATAGTCCCCATTTACAGCAAATGTCCCTGTTCTCTTTAATACAAGGGAATGACCCTTTGAATTCAAGTCTCATTTTCACTTGCTTCTTAATTGAAGTAATAATCTGCTCTTCAGAACTAGGACAGCCTTGATGCAACACAGCGTTACTGCATTTCCAGAGTTCATAAACAGTAGCTTCCAAGCCAAATTTACAAATTACAGCCTTCAAGCTCTGCCCTCTCCAGTGGTGTTTACAGCCCAACTAACTATCTTTTCTCAATCAAACTCAGGATTACATTGTAGACTGAATTCCATAATCACTTTCCAGGCTCTTTGTGGAAAAAGAAATTCAAAGAATAAATGGTCCTGACTCCCTAAAGTTGCACTGCATAATAGACACAGTACATCACTGCATACTCCCCATATCTCCAATCTAGCCCTTGTTAGCAACCTGTCTTTCATTGCTAACCAACATATAAAGGTATGACTAGGAATCATTTCTGGAAAACATCCTTGTATCTGACTTGTTCCCAAGCTGAAGCACAAGAGTAGCAGCCATTTGTATGCACCCAAACCACCTGGTCTGAGTCCCCAATAACTATCTCAGGAAGCTTATATTGTATACTTACAAGGTCTTCAGACCTAGCAGGCAGCCAAGACCAGGAATGGTTGCTAATGACTGAGGAGAGCTTAGCATTTGTAGTGCTGGCAGTATGACACACCACATGATGTTCATTCTTCAAATACAAAGGACCATCCTGTTATAAAAAAACATACTAGAGCCATCACCAACCTGGAAGTTGATTCTTGGTCTCACTAACTCTTGAATTTTTAGGATTTTCATCCAACCTTAACATTGTTGAGGAACCTTCACTTGCCAAAAGCTTTGGTTCTTCAACAAGTTGTTCCTGACCCATGCAACCCAAAGAAAGCTAGCCTGCTTGAACAAGAGCCAAATGGATCTCATAATTGCTGCTTTACTCCATTCCTCACACCACTTCAAGCCAATCCACCCTCCCTTTTGGGACAGCACACTTCTTTCCAAGAAACTCTAGCCCTTGGAGCAGAATTTTCGGCACCATTCCATAAGAACTTGTTTAGAATTTTCTCAATAGCTTTCAAAACCTTTTTTTCAGAGGATGAACACACTAGACCTATAGACTTGAATGCTGAATAACTCTTTTATATAGTTTCACTTGAAAATAAAAGTGATTCAAGGTGGGGGGACTGAACTCCCACCTATCTCAAGAATTTAACTTTCCAACAAAACTCTTTATTTTTACATTGAAATATCTTTTTTAATGGATAGGATAAACAAGGGTTACGTGTAACAAATTATGCTTACCTTTTTTAATAATGGACCATTATTTAGAGACAATCAAAAAAGAAAATGTAAAATATTATTTAGAGGCAGAGGAGTAGCATGTAGCTAGGTTCTCAAGCTCTCACTCCATTTGCATGTTTCTTTGATTGACATCATAAACTGATTGTGTGCAAGATATGGGAGAGTGTTTACGATGGAAGTAGTAGCATCATAAACTGTTGTTTA
Source organism: Quercus aquifolioides (assembly GCA_019022515.1). Lineage (NCBI taxonomy): Eukaryota > Viridiplantae > Streptophyta > Magnoliopsida > Fagales > Fagaceae > Quercus > Quercus aquifolioides. The sequence goes on along the minus strand of CM032325.1, from coordinate 16,011,825 downwards.
GTTTACAATAACAAAGAAACTTGTTATGATTCTGTTGCATCCCTTGATTTTCCATCCTTGAATTCCAATTTCTATTCAGGGTTTTCTTTCTTTCTTGCTTTAGATCTCTCTCTCTCTTTCCTTTTCTTTTTTCTGGCTGAGGAGTTTTAATCTATTTGGTTAATAATTAATAGGTGTGGCTTAGTTTGGTGACAGAGTGCTATATGCTGTGCTTACTTATTGTTTGTTTTTTTTTTTTGGCCATAGTTTGTCTACCTGTGGTGACAACAACAGCTACTCCAAGTCTTTGAATTACTCAGGTATCAAGTTGCTGCATTGCTCTATCAAGTTACATAATGCCCAATTTTTATCACTTCATAGAATTTTAAGACAAATTCTGATGTCAATTTCAGTAAAATGAGTTGTTTGTGTTTCCTCTTGCAATCTTAAAGAAGACGGACTCATAGCTAATATAATAAAGATTGGAAGGACACTATCTTCAAAATATTAAACTTGATAATATTGGAATTGAAAAAACTTATGTTGTTTGAAATACAAATCAAAACTTACTCAATTAAACATTCTCCATAGAGCAAAGACTTGCCAAATCCTTTTAAACAACTGATGCACTTGTTGAAGCTATGCATCTTAGAGTATTCCATCATTTTTTTCAGCTGGATCCAGGTCTAATACCTTGCTATTGTTTGGCCTGAAAAAGGGGCTTTTTGCAAAAGGTTATCAAAGTACTCGTATATTGACATAGTGTGTACTGTGTGTGTGTGTGTGTGTGTGTGCAGGGTGTAGGTATACCTCTTTAAGTAGTTCATTAGCCCTTCCTCTGAAACCTCCTGTTCATTCTTCTTCTCATCAACATAATTATAAAATTACCTTTTACTTATATTCTATTTTTCTTTTGTTGCATTGCTCCCAGTAATCACTTGCAACAAATGAAGGAAAGCTCTGGTGAAGAGTATATGTTAAGTCCAAAGGTATCTAGGCATGCAAACTGGGGTTCTATCCCATGCCGAAAAAGTGCACGTGTACAATCAAGAAATCTTGAACGAGAAAAATCAAGAAATATATTGAAGGACTGTAAGGCAGTTACAGGTGATCCATCTTCCTCCATTATTCTCATTTTTCTTTTCATATGATTTTGCTCTTTATACCATCTGTTATAGCATTATAAACGTTATTGTTACTTCTGCTGGGATAAATATGATCCCTTTTAGAATAGCAATGACTTCACTATTTTCCTGACTAGGAATAGGATCTTTCACTAGAATATCTTATTTAGTAGGGAAATATTTCTGAAAGCCAATCTTTTATTTAATCTTGGGAAGAATTTGTTTCCTTGGGGTGGGGGGTTTTATTTCAAACCTTTCTGGTAAAATATTAACAGCCGTTATACTGAAAGCTCTCTTTTTACCTTTTCAAGAACTTTTTTTAATTGCATATTATAATGAAGCAAACAATTGCTTCAATTACTGTATCAGGAAGTACCATTTAGTTTATTCTTTTGCAACGGCTACAGCTCCATACATTTTTTTTTTCTTTTTTTAAAAGAATCAGATTATCAATAATTGGGACAAAATTATATGTCGTAACTCTGTTGCCTACATTTTATAGAAGTATGTAGCTTTGGGAAATTGCACTTTGGTAATATCATTTTTTTGGAAAAGCCAGAATCTGTTGGACAAATTAATTGGCCCTTAACTTGAAAGGCTATGATGCCTATTTGCTGCTGGACCATTCTGCAATTGGATCTGAAACTCCAATAAAGACAAATTTGTATTTTGTTCAATGGAACTGTCATTAATTATGGAGCCTTCTTCTTGTTTGAATGATAGGTTTTAACTGTTAAGCATATCAGGGTAGAAGTTTTAACTTTGGATGTGAGCATAATAATAATTTTTCAAAAATGAGTTGTTTGTATTTCAGTATAGTTAACAATCACTCCCTCTTTCACTCAAAAAAAGAAATACTTCCTCTGTCCAAGGCCTGATTAGTCTCTTGCAGTATATGAATAGTGAAGACACAAAATTATTAATGGGATTGTGTGTTGTAGAATAAATAATAAATATCCAGGAAAATTTTACCTATTTCCGCTCACTTTCCCATCTTTTCTTCTTGGGTTTTAACTCAGAACTGGAAGGTCTTTCATCTGCAACCTTATGGTTTGGTATGAAATGGCCCCAAGGTTTATTGAGAGCATCATTTGAAGGTTCAAATTCTTTATACTTGTTCTCCTAAAAAAATCGTTTTTCATGTGTACATATCTCTTTCTTTCCAAGAATTCTACTTGGGAGGTATCTCACCCTAAGCTAGACATGTAGCCCTAAACAATGTAATTTGACTTGATTGTGTTTTGCCTTTTATTGGCATGCATCTCAAATAATATGTAAATTTGGAAAAATATAGACAACCAGGAAAAAATGAAGGGTTTGAAGATCAAATTGCCAATGGGTAACGAAAGTGAAATCAGTTTGACCTCAAAATTGTTGGGTAAGCGGAAGAAAAGAAATATGCATACCAACAATTCCGTCATATTCCTTGGGGAGAGAGCTGTTTCACCAAGGGGTCCAAATGCTGTCACATTGAAGCAAGGTAATGTGTCTTTCTTTTATCTCTCTCTCTCTCTCTCTCTCTCTCTCTCTCTCTCTCTCTTTGGGAGTGTTTTATTGCTCAAATTAAACATGAGCTGTCTTTGATTTTTTATTTGAATCATTTCCTAATGCAATGTCCATGATGCAGAAACCATTTCTCCTGACAACATAATTCAAGGAAATAAGGAAGCAGAAGGTGCAATAGACAATGAACAAGCAGGTTTCACCAGAAAAGATATTATAGTGCAAACTTCTAGGAACCAATCTACAGAAGCTTGTGAGACTTCTCCTGCCATGTCTAAATCAATGGCTTCTGATCAAAATGTCCAAGGTGCAGAAATAGTATCTCCTGACCCTCAAGGATATAATGATGGACAGGGTGATCATTTTAACTGCAGCGGCATTATTGCATCACTTCTTCAAAGTGCACATACCTCTAAAGAGTCATCTAGCTCAGATGTGCCACTTTGTGTTGAAGTTGAAGGAGAAAAAAGTGTAACATTGGCTAAGCAAGAACTTAAAGGTGCCCCAGAAAAAACATTTGAGACCCACATTCCTGAGGAAACTGCTGATGGTGCTGGTGCCAATACTGCTGCCGCTTTAACATCCATGCCTTCAGAACAAGATGTCCCAGATGCAGTTGTTTTTCTGGACTCTGGTCTTCGAGGAGATAATGAAGAAATTGGTACATACAGCCCAGATCGTGCGAGCTGTAAGAGTTTTGGTCCGTCACTTTTTCACATGGCAAGCACCTTCTTTGAAACTAGCTCTGATGCAACAAGCTCAGTGGATAACAATCTTAAACAAGTTGGTTCATATCGTGTGAGTGCTGAGTTTGCTCCGACTCTTCATGCCATAATTAAGGAGTATGGTGACATTGCAAGAAATTGCAGGCTCAAGTCTCCTGAGATGTTAAAGGACATACTGGAGAAAGTTTGCACAGCTGTTCAGAATCTGCAGCAATTACCATCTAGTAAGCTCAAGGAGCATCATCTAGCTTCCCTAAATGATGTTATATTTGTTGCTGAAAGTGTGAATCTGGATGTAGAATGGCTTCGCCACTATCATGATGAAATAAGGGAGACTGTGGATCAAATTCCTCACTACAAAAATCTGAAAACTGAATTAGTAAAAACAACTGAAATGTTTGAATTAAGGAAGAGAGATCATGACTTTATAAAGCTTGAAATAATGAAGTTGCAATCAGCATTACGAATGGTTGAGGCTGAGTTGGAAGGTATGACAGACAAAATGGATGATCTACAGAGGGAGATACGTGATGTTCAACCCAAATTGCAACAATTCCATCACAGATTCGTGGGGCATGGGTTGCTGTAGGAGTAGGAAGTTCTTTTTCTAATTTAAGTTGCAGTTCTGAGGTTGATGATGACAAACTTAATTTAATTTAATTTGCTTTTTTTTTTAAAGAAAGAAGGATGGAGTTGAAAGTAGAAAGATTGCTCATATGTCTTTGTTCTAAACTTTTGAATACTTGGGTAGGTTCTTTTATTTCAAACTAGCAGCAAACTATATTGAATCTATATATCAATCTATCACCTTTTATGTATGTTTTGTTATGTGCCTGCAGTTGTGTAGTTATTGTTAATGTTTGAGCATGTATTTGGAGGGAAATTGAACTTCTCTAAGCCATAAAAGTCCATCATGATGGTTAACAATAGGCTTAATTGATATGCAAACTGTTATTCTTTGCTTGAAATGTTCTGTTCTACTTATCTACTGAATATTATAGTGAAGGATTTTAGGTGAAATTTTTGTTATTATCTGCATTGAACTGCTAAAAATACAGGTTTTGCTACAAAGCAAGGTTTAATACAGCAAATTACTGATCAGATTTGCATTTTGGCTAACTGTGTGATTATGGATTCTATAATAGGTTACTAGACCATATTTGTCGTAAGGTACAAAATGATGGTCACAAATACATTGTGATGATGGTCACAAATACATTGTGATGTTGTCATGTTCATTTAGGCATTCATCTTTAAGACCACTGTGAAATTTATATTGAAATACTTATATCTAATAGTTCTTGATTAGTCTTCTTGATGATTGTTCTGTGAAGAAAACTCAAAATCTATGTTGATCATGGCCCATAAATTTAGTTTTTAGACGCAGGATCTTGACTTTCATTTAGAATTTTTGCTGTCTTTGACACACTTATCCTTTGCATGGCAGTCCTTCCCTTATGGCAAAATTTGTGTCCTTATCATATAAAATTGGATATGGCTGTATTATGTCATACTGGAGACAAAAACAGTGGCGGCTTTAGGATTTTTTTCTAGGGAGTTAGCAGTGGCGGAGGTAGGAATTTGTCATTTGTCATGGGGGGCAAGTAAAAAATAAAATGTGATTATAGGTTGTCTTTTTTTACCTTGAAAAGAAAATTTTATGTATATCATAACTAAGGTCCTAGTAGTTTGATAATCACGATAATTGCATTAATTTCAGATTCCAAAACATATCCCAAAGATGGTCTTCTCTCAAATTATGGTAAGATCAATCTTAGACTCTGAGAAGGTTGTCAAAGCATAGATTGGTGGATGAGGAGGCTGCTTGAGAATAGATTGGTGAAAGAAAAAGCTATGGAGTATAAATTGGTATACAAGGATATCTCTGGTGATGGAGTTACATAAAAAGGAGAATCATTTTGAGATTTAGTACATATAATTAATCATAGATGAATTTAATGATACAAAAGAAGGTCGAGTTCCTTTTGATATATCATAAATGATTAAGTTGAAATATATTAAAAAATATTTATATGTATCTTTTATTTTGTTAATACGATACTAGTTTTATTTTTCATGCATTAATTTAGTTTTAAATTTTGTATATTTCTTATTCTTGAAAGATCAAAAAATATTTATTAATATTTTGGCCCTCCCTAAGTTAAATTCTTGATTCAATCCCTAGATGTCTCAAAGCATAGATCGGTGGAGAAGATGACATAAAGAACTCAAATCTAATGTCTAATACGTCCTCTACATATGTATGTTCTTCAAGATTGGTGTTTGAAATGCCTGATCCAATTTCAAATGATATCCTCAAAATTATTTAGACATCAAATAGTGGATGATCTATGATACCCTAAATTGTTTGGATTGTATTGAATAATTTGAATGAATATTTGATAAGCATGCACTGAGTCCTTAGGTGGTTACATGGTCAGTAACTAAAATCATTGGTTTCGGTACAATTCCAATCAAATATCCAATCGCAACAATATTTTTTGATGAAATATCAACAATATTATGAACATTCGAGCAATTCTCATAAATCCCAATTAGAAACTTAAATCATCCTCTAAGATACAAATATGTTCACAATCCTTCACAAACGCAAACAAATCTAAATCCCAATACACCAAAAGGAAAATTTCAATACAAATTCATAAATTTAAAATTCACATCATATCTAATTGCGCTCTTCAAGAATTCAAAATTAATGTTCGGTGAAGAATGTGATATCGATACCTTAATAAGGGTATTCATCACATATTTATATTGATCTAAAGATAATTTTTTTTTTTTTTAAAGGAGAAATTTTAAAACTAATATAACAATTGAAAGTCTCAGCGAAAAATAAATAACAATGGAAAGTCTTTAAATCATGAGTATGACTTTCACTTTTTGATTGCCTGAATTATTCCCCAAAATCCTTAAAACATAAGCTTTGCTTTCTCTTGATTGACTAGAACTATTCCTTTCATGAAAAAAAAATAAAAAATGTATAAATATATATATATATATATATATATGTTAGGACATATGTGATTCACTTATTAGGAACATATGTTACTATTTTATGTAATTGGCTAATCTTTTGACAAAACGCACTTTACTTGTATTTTGGTAGATTTAAGATGTGTTTAATACTTTAAGAAACTTTATTTCAAGATCAAGTGTTAAACCCATGCAAGTCTGTCCAAGATTCAAGCTGAAAAGTACAAGTTCATTAAATTTCGACAGCTAGTATCTATCGAGCTTGAAGAGCTGTTCCAGCCCTGTGGCTCGACAGCTGCTCGACAGATGGCTATTTGTCGAGGTTTATGAAAAACAGAATTTTAGTTCTGTTTTGACTCTAATCCGTGATTATGTGTTTGGGTTTTCTTTTCTCACAACTGTAGACATATAAAAGGATTATTTTAAGGGCTGTCAAAGTGTACACAAATTGCACAAGTGTTGAGCAAAGTTTGTTCAAGTAAATTGTGACCGGAGACAGAATTTACCTTAATTCATCGTTCTTGTGTAGAAGTTGCTGTGTTTGTACATCGTACGGGTTTGTAACTGAGCATCTTCTTGATCTTCATCATCTAGATGAATTGAAAAATTTTGCAGCTAATAACTCTCTCTAGTTGGTGATTGAAGTCGCATACTGGGATCCGTGCAATTGGTTAGTCACGTACTGGGAGCCGTGCATCAAAAGGAGCAATTGTCACTACAGAATAAGTCCAATTGGGTATTGGGGTAAGGGTTCAACTGTAGGTTGGTATAAGGTACTGAGATTCCTTTACTTGTAACCGCTTGTTGTGATAATAGTGAATTCTCGGGAGTGGTGACCTTTAAATCACCTGGTGGGGTTTTTGCCGTGTTGGTTTCCCCTATTCATAAACAAATTACCGTGTCAATTTATTTTCCACTGCATACTTAGTTTAATTGGTGATTTGTTTGTGCCACCACCCGTTTGCATGTTAATTTGATTAATTAATTAAACTTGGCTAATTAATCAATTAATTCATCACAAGGGGTCAATACGTTTTTAGCCTATCAATATATATATTTATTTATTTATTTATTTATTATATACAAGATAAAGATTCTACTTTAGCTTAATTTAGGTGTATATGTATGTGAAACTCTTTCTTAGAAACTTGAACTCTAGCCCTATTTTCCTCCCACCTCATAATAACTTTGTACTTGTAGAGTGACCATTACGTTAAGGGTACGCGATGGTGAAGGAAAAAATAACTTGATTCAATAAGCTTGTTACACTAATTACTTCAATCGAGCTTTTTGTTCCCTTTTGGATATACACTACTGTCAATTTCTTTAAGACCTTCTCTCATTTCCCCGTGTATATGTTTAGTAACTTAGTATTCTAAAAAAAATAGATAAATAAATTTGTTCTAAGTTCTAATTAATCATTAGTTCATTTATAGATCATATTTCATATACTATTTTTTTTTAGTGGGTACGGTACTCCCCCAAATCTATACCATTAATTGGTGTTATTTTAATTGTGACCGTTGATTTAAGTTTAGTGCAAAACCTATTACCGGGAGACTAGGTTAGTATATAAAAGCGAAAAAAGAAAAACGAAAAACAGGTGATTCTCTTTCAACTTCATATCCTCCCTCGTGTGCTCCCTCTTTTTCCTTCTCTTAAAAAAACCTCAGATTGCTTCTTCTCCCATGTCCGTCAACTTCACTTCATCCCATCAACGTCTTCATTTACTCACCGCTAAGGGTTTTTTAAGGGATCAACTCGTTTTGATTTTGTTTAAGGTAAGAATCAAACAAAACCCTAATTTCTCTTTTATTGTTTTGTGCCCCTTTTTCTTTTTTGATTTTTGAGAAACTTTTGGAATTTCGCTCTTAAATTTCATTTCACTATAACGTTGGCAAATTTCTGTGCTGGTGAGGTACCAATTTTGTTCTTTCATAGTTTCTAAAAAAAAAAAAAAAATTGTTCTTTCATATAAGTGGCACAGAAAGTGCTTGTTGAAATGCTTTTTAGGGATTCACTTTTTCCAAAACTTGTGGCTTTGTGTTCTGCTCATCAGGGGGTGTGGGGTCTTGTTAGTGTGGTGTTGAAATTTTATTTGTATTTTATTGGTTAGCAGAGGAAAAAGGCAATAACTACGTATTTAAGGGGGAAGGGTTTTTATAAAGAAATAAATTTTTTCTTTTATGTCCTAGAGAGGACACGGGTATAGAGTTGCTATTTCTTTGTTTCTATTTCATTTCTTTTCTATGTGGTGTACAACTAAGTTGTAATTCTGTAGCTGTTGTAGCATCTCGGAATCAAATTTTGAATTTTGTTTTGAGTGTTTTCTAGTTTTAGAGTTTTTAGAGTTTGAGAGCTGTTGTGTTGCATTTTGGCTAGTACAAAATTGGGTTTTTTGTACTTTTGCATCTCAGGTTGTTTCTGGTGTCTGTGCTAATAAAATTTTCTGATTTATCAAAAAAAAAAAAAAATTAAAGAAATTGTAGATCAAAATAACAAAATTTTTAGGAACATCCTATTATTTATATTGACATGTTGAATCAGTCAATAGCATTTTTGGATGGCCAACTAGAATGAAACGGACTGCTACTTTTTATGCTAGTGCTTACTCAATGGCAAGGTTTTTTTTTTTTTTATGACTTTCTCACTAGGTAAATTTAGTTGCTCATGTCCAATTTCAAGGCACACATTACCTCTCTCCCTTTTTTGTTTTTATTTTCTTGATAAAAGAAAAAACCTCACTGCCATATAGCACTTTAAAGTGATGTGATTATCAACTTGAGACCAGGCTTAAGTTGATTCACTAGGACTTTTTCAGCAACTTTTCCCTAGTCACTCCAATGCATTGCCCATATGCCTGCTTGAGTCTTGATATTCTGTTATTTGGGTAAATATTAGTGCAAACCGGTTATTGCACACAACTATGCACGCAATTCTTGCACTGAAATCATGATAGTTATGTGCTATAATTGGTATGTGTCAATATGAAATAAACATTGCCCATATTATTTACTCTTCTTTTCTTCACCAGCCTATGGAAGTACTTGTTTTATAGGGTTTTGACTTGAATTAGCACAATCCTATTTACTAAGCAAATAGCACGATTTTTACATTCCATCCATTGATGAGACCTGCTGAATCAACCCTTACAATTGGAACTGTTGTTGTTTCAATCAATCTGACCATTTCACATGCCACTGAACTGAGTTCATCCATCCCCTGCATATCAGTATCATTCTGTTGAATGAACTTCAATGCCTTAGAATTGCTGTCCTCCATATCCTGAAATGAGTCTCTCATAATAAGCTGCAAAGATTGAATTGCATTAATTTCTGAAACCTCCCAAGGCAAGCAAATAGGCAAAATAGCCAACAACCCCACCAACAGATTCCCTCACGCCTTAAACCATTGCACTTCTTATTCTTCTTTGCTCACCATATCCTAGGATTTTTTCTCTCCCAATTTAGACCAATAGACTGAGAGGAGGTCAAAAGCTAAAGCTATAGCTAGGTAGCTCTGTACTATACTTCTTTGGATTTCTATTGTGGTGCCTGCTTTGCTTGCTTTACCTCTAATTATAACATTGTCCCTCCGTCCCATGTGTGTTGTTGCAGTGAAAATTTGCATAGCGTGCAAACATATGAGTTCCAAGGTCAGGCTGCTACTGGCTTGGTCTTTAAGAGACTTGATTAAAGAGGTGGACAAAAAGACACCCATATTTCTACTCATAACTGAGATTTTAAGAAAGCTTTTGCGGGCCATATTGGCCTTTTCTTTAATTTAAAAAGCGAATACACTTTCTTAAGTATTACTCTAATTCAAGGGAATATTTGAATCGCTTTATTAATTAACCTCCTCCTTTTTTTTTCTTCTTCTTTGGCCCTTATGTTCCTCCTTTGTTTAATTAGATTGAATGTTCTTATTAATGTCTGGAACTTGAATTTTCTTTTGTTGTTAACTTTTTTTCCCCCTCATTGTTCGACAAATAATAGACACCATCTTGGAATTTTGGGTTGGTGGGGTTGCAATCTCTCTTTTCTCACACACATTTTGGCATGAAATGAGGGTGAAGAAAATGTAAGATATTTGAAACTTTTTTTTAAAGGTGATGGTATGTTTCAACCATGCATGGCATTTAGGCCAAACTCACTTGTCTGCTTGTGGAGACAAGAATGACACTCTCCTCACAAACTCCAGTTTCTCTCTCTCTTTCTTTCGCTGTCATTACTATTATGCCCTGTGTTTCTATGTGTGAGACTTCTCTGCTCACACATGCAGGTAGGCTTGCCTCCTAGTAACTCCCAATATATTCTCTCAGCAATGAGTAAAATGGAAGAAGCTTTTCACTTTTTGACAGGTTAAACCAATAATGCCAAACCAAAAAATAAATCCACAAGGCCACAGACTACAAGTGTTAGTGGTACATACCGAAAACCTAAAACCTAAAACCTTATGGGTTAAAGGGGACATGAACTTCCCCTAAACTGTCCTCTGTTGCAAATCTGGAGGGAGGATTTAGAATCTAAATGTTTTAGGTTAAGCAAGTCTAAAATAGAGTACTTGGAGTTTAAGTTTAGTAAAAGGAGATTTAAAGATGGAGTGGTATAACTTGTAGGGCAAGAAATACTTTAGAGTGAAAAAACATTTCTAGGATCTTTCAACTGTGAAATTTATTTACTTTTTATTGTATGTTATTGCTTACCTTGTTTTTATTTTATGCTATATTGCGATAGGAGTATGGGGAGAGTGAAGAACATTGAAGAGGAAGATGCTGTTGAAGAGCAAGATGCTCTCCAAGTTAGCCCTCCGAAAAGACCACTTGGATCATTTTTAATTTATTAGTAAGATTCACGCAATTCATTATATATTCACTTGTTTTACAGTTTTCATATAATTTGCTTTTACTGCTTCTTTATCAACAGTGTCTACTTTTTGTAGGAGAACTGGTCGGAACGTTTGCGATACAAGTTGGCATCAAATCTAGTACTTTCAAAAGAAAATCAACAATGTTCCAAAATAATAGAAAATGCTAGAAATATTCCACTACATGATTATTTTTGGTCACTCAAATGACAGTGATTTGTATAAATTGATGACTGATTTTTTTGGAAAATGCTGCAATTTAGTGAATTTTCTCTTTTATTGAAAGGGAGTTTGAATTTGTTTCATTCATGAATCGTGATTACAAATGTATGTGTTGTATGCCCACATGCAATGTAGTTGACAATTAAATTTGTGATGTTGCCCGTGTGAGGTTGGCTACGAGTGCTCATGTTTACTGAAAACAATTGAATGTAATTGTTAACAATTGATAACATTGCATTTTGGCAAACTTTGAAATCTAAAATTATTTTGAAATGTAGTTATAGCTTGTTGCTGGTTAGGTGTATTTTTGCTTTTGCTTGGTTGCTTCATTTTGTTATTTCCTAACAAGAATATCATTAGCTTTTTTAATTAGAATGCATAATTTATTTTCTTCTAAATTTTACACTCTCTTTCCCTTCACATCTGGGATATCAAGTTCTTCAAGAACATGCTCTAAGGCCTAAATTTGTTTTAGGTTTCAATTTCAAGTTCTTCAAGAAAACACACTGAGGCTTAAATTGTTTTAGGTTTCAATTTTTCTTCTTCTTTAGAGTTCACAGTTACATCATTGTATGGTTTAAATATATAGCTTCTTTGGAATCATTTAGAGAAGCAAATGTTTCTTAACAAATAACGTTTGCTTTGGGTCACTTTTTTTTTTTTTTTTTTTTTTTTCATTAAGAAAATTTAACACCATAAAGACACCAAAAAAGTTGAGACGTGTTTGATTAAAATACTCATGAGATGTCAATAATCACCAAGTTGTCTTGAAAATCTCTAACATGACCAAAATATATTTACAATCACTAAAAAAATTCCAACATATCACTCTAAGAGCATTCGCATCAGTCCGTGTATTTTACACGCCCATTTTTACACTAAAAACCTACTTTTTCTATTTTATACATTCACTTTTACAAATCACCCACATCAATTCATCTATTTTATCACCACTTTTATTTAAATAATCAATTTTCCATTTTTTTATTATTTCCTCAACTAACCTTATTATACAGGCGCGCTCTCTTTCTCTCTCAGCTCATTTTTTCTCAACCCATTTTTTCTGATTTTGCTCTCTCTCTCTCTCTCTCTCTCTCTCTCTCTCTCTCTCACAGCCCATCTCTCTACCCATAACCCATCTCAATACCCATTTCTGAATCAGCTCTACCTCTCGGTCCATACCGCTCCGCAGCTCCGATCCACAGCTCCCACGAGCTCCGATCCACAGCTCCGCACCACCACTCCGATCCAAGCTCCCACACGCTCCGATCCAAAGCTCCGAACCACCGCTCCGATCCAAGCTCCCACGAGCTCCGATCCACAGCTCCGCACCACCACTCCGATCCACGCTCCGATCCAAGCTCCCACACGCTTCGATCCAAAGCTCCGAACCACCGCTCCGATCCAAGCTCCCACGAGCGCCGATCCAAGCGCTCCGATCCAAGCACAACGAGAAGAACGCCGATCCAAGCGCTCCGATCCAAGCACGCCGATCCGCCACAAGCGCCGATCCACTCTCTCTGTCTCCATTGGTGTGTCCGTGTGTGGGTGTGTTTGGTTTTGTGGTGTCTGTGGGTTATTTTGTTGTTGATTTTGTGGTGGTTGATTTTTGATTTTGTCTGTGGGAGTGTGTATCGGAGGAAGAAGATGATGAGGGGTTGGTTGTGCAGATGGAGAAGAGAGAGAAAAAAAAGAGCGAAATTAGAAATATTAAAATAATCTATACATGAGCTACAGTAACCGTGTATATATACACGGTTACTGTAGCTCATGGAAATTTTTAGAAGAATTTACACAGTTTTACACAATCTGATGTGGGAGGATTTTTGGCCAAAATGTGTAAAATGAGGAAGTTTTTGTATTATACATGATTATCCATATGCTGATGCGAATGCTCTAACATGGCCAAATTGAGTGGTTTTGATGCTATTATGGTCATTTTCAAAATATTTAGTATTTTAATCATTCTAGGTATTTTTTGCGCTACTTTGTTCATTTTCAGTAATTTTTTTTATTAATTTGAAAGTTTAAAAATGTATTTTAGTCATTTTATATATTTTTAGGACTATTTTTTGAAATCCTTAATTTTCAAGTTTATAACTATTTTGGGAAAATTCATTGTTAACATTTTAATTATTACCTAGATTGTTATGAATCAATAAAAGTACATGTGATATTGGTACTGCCTAATGTGACTAAAAAATAATAGAACTATTTAAAAATAATAATAATAGAACTATTGAATATAACAAAAGTATAATCATATGTGATTTGGTACTGCTCAATGTGACATTAGAACTATCAAATGTGAGAAAAGAATAACGGTACCATCAAATGTAACAAAAATATAATCAAATGTGATGTTGGTATTGCCTAATATAACGATGAAACTGTCAAATGTGAGAAAAAGTAAGGGTACCACCGAATTTGATAAAAGTATGGTCATTTTTAAGGTTCTAAGCGTATTTATGTAATTTTTTAGGTTACGAGGTCATTTCGGTCATTTTTTAGGTTTCAGTGTCATTAAGTTATTTTTTAGGTTCTAAGGGTCTTCTAGTAATTTTAAAGGGTTTCAAAAGTATTTTGGTCATTTTCAAGTGCTATGGGGTATTTTTTTATCATTGTTTTAGGTTTTTTGGTTATTTTGATTTTTTTTTTATAATGTTTTAGGGTAATTTTGGACTTTTTTTTTTTTTTAGGTTTTAGGGTCATTCAGTCATTTTTTAGGTTCTAAAGGTATTTTGATAATTTTTTAGGTTCTAAGGGTATTTCGATAATTGTTGAGGGTTTCAGGTGTATTTTTGCCATTCTCAAATTTAATGAGGTATTTCAGTCATTTTATAGGTTTCAAGAGTATTTCAAAAAATTTTAAGGTTTTAGGGTCATTTCGGTAATTTTCTAGGTTTAAGGTGCATTACGGTCATTTTTTAGGTTCTAAGGGCATTATTATCACTTTTTAAGTTACAAGGTCATTTTAGTCATTTTTTAGGTTTCATGGTCATTTAGGCATTTTTTTTTTTTTTTTGGTATCTAAGGGTATTTTGATTATTTTTTAGGTTTAGAGGGTATTTCAGTCATTTTCTAGATTTTAGGGTCATCTTTTTCATTTTTTTGGTTTTAAGGATATCCCAATAATTTTTGAGAGTTTTGGGGTTATTTTGGTAATTTTTTAATTGTTAGAACGCGTTTTCGTAATTTTTGTATATTTAAGGGTATTTCAGAATTTTAGAGACTTTAGTAGTAGTTTTGTTATATATATTTTTCGATTATTAGATAATTTGGTGGGATTGGTTTGGGTTGGCTACGCCCATATGTAATGTTGGTACGGCTTAATGTGACGATGGAAATGTCAAATGTGACAAAAGAACTGTCACATTGTGTAGTTCCAACATCACTTGTGAGGATAAAACCATCAAATGTGGAATCACCAAATACGAGAAAAAAAACCGTTACATGTGATGTTGGAACTGCAAAATGTGAAGATGGAACCGTCAAGTGTGAGAAAAAAAGTAAGGAAACCACCAAATGTGACAAAAGAATTGTCACATGTGAAGTTAAACATGCATAATGTGAGGATGGAAACGTTAAATGTGAAAAAACAAAAAAGTAAGTGAACCACCAAATATGATAAAAGAACTGTTACATTTGATATTGGAACTGCACAATATGAAGATAGAACTGTCAAATGTGAGAAAAAAAGTAAGGAAACCACCAAATGTGAGAAAAGAACTATCACATGTGATGTTAGAACTGTACAATGTGAGGATGGAACCGTCAAATGTGAGAAAAAAAGTAAGGGAACCACCAAATATGAGAAAAGAACTATCACATATGATATTGGAACTGCACAATGTGATGATGAAACCGTCAAGTGTGAGAAAAAAGTAAGAGAACCACCCAATGTGACAAAAGAATTATCATATGTGATGTTGGAACCGCACAATGTGAGGATGGAATTATCAAATGTGAGAAAAAAAAGAGTAAGGGAACCACCAAATGTGAGAAAAGAATTGTCATATGAGATGTTGGAATTACATAATGTGAGGATAGAACCGTCAAGTGTGAGAAAAAAGTAAGGGGACCACCTAATGTGACAAAAGAACTGTCACATGTGATGTTAGAATCACACGATGTGAGAATGAAATCGTCGAATGTGAGAGAAAAAAAAAGTAAGGGAATCACCAAATGTGAGAAAAAAACTGTCACATGTGATGTTGGAACTGCACAATGTGAGGATGGAATCGTCAAATATGAGAAAAAAAAAAGTAAGAAAACCACCAAATGTGAGAAAAGAACTATTATATGTGATGTTGGAACTGCACAATGTGAGGATAGAACCGTAAAGTGTGAGAAAAAAATAAGAGAGCCACCTAATGTGACAAAAGAACTGTCACATGTGATGTTAGAATCGCACAATGTGAGGATAAAACCGTCAAATATGAGAAAAAAAAGTAAGGGAATCGCACAATATGAGAAAAGAACTGTCACATGTGATGTTGGAATTGCACAATGTGAGGATGGAACCATCAAATGTGAGAAAAAAGTAAGGGAACTACCAAATGTGAGAAAATAACTGTCACATGTGAAGATGGAACCATCAAATGTGAGAAAAAAGTAACCTGATATAGCAGGTTACCTACTAGTGGATACTGTACCCTCCTTTTTTTTGGGGCAATGTAGAATTACCCTTTTTTTTAGTAATGTTAATGGTCTTAAAAAATTCTTCATTAAATCTTTTAAAAACCGAAGATAAAAATGATTAAAAAAAAAGTAGTTAAAACTAGTTATAGTCGTAAAATTTTTCCTTTTTTGTTTTTGTTAGTTGTAAAGTTTCTAATATTTCTATATTTAGAGTTTGTTGTTTAATTATATCCATAGTAGTTTTCTTTTTTCCTTTATTTTTAACAGACCGTAGTATCTTAGATCATATCACGTGCGATGCATTAAGGTACAATTGTTACAATGTGACTTAGCTGACTAATTATAGCTTGCCATCTCAATTAAATATTCAAGTCATAAAAAAAAGAAAAAAATCCAAATCAGCTCCAACCCACCAAATTAAATACTTAAAAGATGATCGAAGAGTTTTGGCTTTTAATTGAGGTGTCAAGTTCTAATTAGGTCAGCTAAGTCACATTGCAACAATTGTACCTTAATAAATAGTAACTTTGTCTAGAACAAGTGCGCTCAATAAATAGTAACTTTTTTTTTTTTTTTTGATAAGTAATAAATAGTAACTTTGTCTAGAACAAGTGCGACAGATCTGTAGTAGTTGTAACTTACTTTTAACTATGCCAAGACAGCTTTTATTAGTTGCCAAAACTTCAATGTAAACCATTAAAAATTAAGTTAGGAAGTTAACTTTAGACTTAGATTAACTAAAATCTTATTAGTTGAAACTAATTATAATATTGAGAATTAGAAGTGGACAAGCAAGAAAGGTACTTAAAAGAGCAAAAAGAAAGATCAATGGAACAATTTTGAGAGAGTTGTGTGTCTTTAAGCTAAGGATTACAATATACTTCTTCTAGTTCACTTAAAGATGTTACAAGAAAATAATGCTCAAAGAGAGGGAAAAAAATATGGAGGCAAGGTCACCCCCCTTGTGTTGGTGATTTGTTTGGTTGCTGCCACAGGTGGTCTCATCTTTGGTTATGATGTCGGAGTTACAGGTTTGATTCACACTTTGTCATCTTGTTCTATTTACCATGCATGAACTCTTTTTTTTTTTTTACATGATTTCAGTTGAAAATAACCACTTTTAAGAAATATGGAATGAATTTCAAAAAACATTGGAGAGTTTAGTAACGATAAAAAATTACAGATTGTCTGATTATTTCAAAAGTTTTAAGTTGTTAGGAAATGGTTTAACACTAGTTTCAACCAAATTACTCTTAATTAGTGGAAAACAACATGTCAGAATTTAGGATCACTTTGAAACCATATTATATTATGAATTTTGATATATATAAAAAAAAAAAAAAATTAAGCTGTTAGAAAATAATGAATTTAATCATATAATCATATCTAACAAGTTGGTGGTTTGCTTTTATATTTTAGCAGCAGGAGCGACTACATCAAACGAGTTTCTAAGGAAGTTCTTCCCATCAATGTATATAAAAATGAAATGTGAAATGGATAAGGAAGATGGGTACTGCAAATTTGATAGCCAGATGCTTACATTGTTCACCTCCTCCATTTATATGGCAGCAATGGTAGCTCCCTTCTTCGCTTCTTCAGTAACGACGGCCTATGGCAGGAGAACCTCAATGATTTTGGGAGGTCTGGTCTTCTTTGTTGGATCACTCCTAGGCAGTGCTGCCATGAACATAGAGATGCTCATCATTGGTCGTTTGTTGCTCGGTGTTGGTGTTGGCTTTGGAAATCAGGTACTAATTGATAAAT
The DNA here is from genome assembly GCA_019022515.1 of Quercus aquifolioides. NCBI lineage: Eukaryota > Viridiplantae > Streptophyta > Magnoliopsida > Fagales > Fagaceae > Quercus > Quercus aquifolioides. Next base: position 15,994,007 of record CM032325.1, on the reverse strand, counting down.
TATTAACTATCCCCAAAAAATTTGCACTCCTTGAGAAAGTACAAATAACTTAAGACCATATGTTTTAATACCATGATATATTATCGATTACGTATCCCAAAAGCTTAAAGATTTGGAAAGTAAATGTACTCATATTGTTATTATTCTAACACTAACCATTGCTCCTGCCTAAACACTCTCAATGTAAAAGGCATAAAGCTAATGTTAATATTGATGCATTGCAGTCTGTTCCAGTTTATCTATCTGAAATGGCACCAACAAAGCTTAGAGGAGCACTCAACATTTTTTTCCAAATGGCCATTACAGTTGGTATTCTAGTTTCTTGCCTTGTTCACTACAGCACATCCAACCTTGGGGGTGACTGGGGCTGGAGATTTCCTTTAGGTTTTGCAGCCATTCTCGGAATAATCATGGCTCTTGGATCTCTACTACTTCCAGACACTCCCAATTCCATTCTTACAAAAGGCCAAAATGGCAAGGCAAAGGAACTGTTACAAAAAATTCGCGGGACGGAGGAAGTGGACGAGGAGTTTCAAGAACTTTTTAAAGCAAGTGAGGCTGCAAAGAAAGTGGAAAACCCTTGGAAGAACATCACAGAAAGAAGACATAGGCCTCAACTTGTGCTTTGCATTCTCATTCCATTCTTCCAGCAGCTCACTGGCATTAATGTTGTGATGTTTTATGCACCTGTTTTGTTTAAGACTTTGGGTTTTGGTGACCGTGCTGCACTGATGTCGGCAGTCCTTACTGGCATTGTTAATGTCCTTGCCACATTGGTTGCCATCCTCTTAGTTGACAAGCTAGGGAGAAGGTTTTTGTTCTTTCAAGGTGCCATACAAATGATTATTTGCCAGGTAATATTTAAAACTAATATGATTAAGGAAAATCCTTCATATATAGAAAACAGTAACACATTAATTAACTAATTCAGAACCATTAATTCCAAGGTTTACAAATTCTTTTGTTTCATTGTAGACTACAGTAGCAGTCATGATAGGCCTGAGGTATGGGCCCACTGGTGAAGGATCCTTTACAACGACAGAAGCCAATATGGCCTTGTTCTTAATCTGTGCTTATGTAGCTGCATTTGCATGGTCCTGGGGTCCATTGGGGTGGTTGGTACCTAGTGAAATTTGCCCACTAGAGATTCGATCAGTAGGACAAGCCATCAATGTCTCCCTTAACATGACGCTGACCTTTGCTATTAATCAAGGCTTCCTCTCTATGCTTTGCTACATGAAGTTTGGTCTCTTCTTCTTCTTTGTATTATTTCAGATCATGATGACTATTTTCATATATTTCTTTGTGCCCGAGACGAAGAGAGTCTCAATTGAGGATATGAAGAGAGTCTGGAAGGCACATTGGTTTTGGCAAGATTTTGTTCCAGATTATTAGAATTTGTTAGAATATTTTAGGATATTGCCATTAATTTGAATAAATATTACCATAAACTTGTAACCCTTTGCTTTGTAGGATATCATGAGCTACCGTAGTTTTGTAATGCCATAAGTGGCTTTAGGGTTATCATAATAAGATATAAGATGACTGTATTCCTAATTTCCTATATATATACCCCACATTGGGTTTATTATAAGACAATTTTTTTTTTTTAAGAGAATTTTAACCTATAGCATCTTTTTTTTTAGAGATAATTTTTAGAGAGAATTTCAATTTATAGCGTCCACTCCTGAGGATAGATTTTACCAGTTGAATTAATTGAAACCCACAATTCAATATAGTAAAAATGTAGTTGTTTAGCATTTTACATTGCATATCGATTGTTAAGTTAAATCAAATATTTTTTTTATTTGCTTTTTCTTTTTGTCATACTTCATTATTTTATTTTCTTCTTTATATTTTAACATAGTATCAGATTATTAATCGTTCTTTCTCTAAGCTTGTGTATTTGTGCACCTTTTTTCGTTGTTGTTGAGAAATGTGTATTTGTGCACCTTATGACAATCGAGTTTTGCTCATAAATCGCATAATTCCACTTTTTTTGCATCACCATGAGCATTGACTTTAGAGCCCACACTTGAGATCTAGATTCATGGGGATTTTGTCTGTATCTAGATTCTTCAAATCCATATTTAGGCCTTTAAGACTTGTCCTCACACCCTCACACATACTTCCTAGTATGAAAACACCTTCCACGTGTCTCACATGTATTTACATTCGATCTTTACAATAGAAAACTTGTTTTGAAGGGAATTGAAATGTTTGTGTTCAAACAAATGAATTTTCTAGTTAAACATGGTGAAACCTCTTTTTTTTTTTTTTTCCTTTCTTATGTGAAAAAACTCTTGTATTTTCTAGTTCTTATCAATTCGAGGTAATTGGACATGTTTCATGCTTTTTGTCGACTTTTTGACTCAAATTAAAGTTTTCTCAATTTTCTTGTCCAATTGAATAAGTGCATTTCAAGGGGCAAATGCATATTGTTGGGAAATTTAGACCCCGGTTGATAGAATTAACAAGTTTTAAATCCAAGTTGTTAATTAGATTTATTATGAATAAAACTTGTTAAAACAAATAAACACCAATATCATGTCAAAATCCTGCAGCGGAAAAATAAATAAGACAAGATATGACGACTCAGGAAAACCAATGAAACAAACTAGTTTCACAGTAAAAAACCTGGGGGAAAACATTCCCGAAAAACAATTCACTGTAGTAAAGAGAAGTTTTCAGATTTAGTACAAAACTTTTGTCCCTAGACCCTACAATCCCCGTAGATGAACTTACAACAGAAACCTTCTACTGCTTCAGAACCTCTGAACTCTTTAATATGTGAACGCCACCATTTTTGCACGGATCTCAGTACGTAACTAACCAAAAATGCACGGGTCCCAGTACGTAACTAATACACCAACTTGAAGAATATTGTTGGCTGCAAAGTTCTTCACTTCATCAACAATGAAGATCAAGAAGTACTTGGTTACAAAACCCTAAGGCGCAAAGACGTAGTAGCTTCTTTCAGAGAGAATAAGGCATCAGTCACTTTTTTTTTTTGCATGTGTTCTCCTTGTATTCTCTTATGTGACAGCCTCTAAAATAAGCCTTATATATGTCTAGGGTTGTGAGAAAAGAAACCCTACACAAATACATAAGTATGGGCCGAAAATCAGATCTGAAAAACTGATTTCCGTAATTCTCGATAGATACCTCGATAGATAGTATCTGTCGAGCCTCATTAAACCTCGATAGATAGTTATTTGTCGAGCAACTGTTGAGCTATCTGTCCAGCTTGAATGAACAACTTCTCTTTACTTGTTTCTTGGTTCAATTTTCATGGCTTTAATACTAGACTTGAACAACATGTTTCTTAAAGTATTAAACCCATCCTAGATCTACCCAATTACAAATAAAATGCGTTTTATCAAAAGATTAACTAATTACATAAAATATGTCCTTAACACATATGTAGTGACACCCATCATACCAAAGAGATTCCAGTATTTAAAAGACATTCCTCATGATTTAAAGTTTAACAAATTAACAAAAAATAATATATATATATATATATATATGTATGTATGTATGTATGTATGTATGTATGTATGAACTCAATAAGTAACCAACAACCCTAATTCACTCTATTAAGCATATATAGAAAAAAAAAAATACAATCATTTTAAATCAAAATTGATAGGACTAAAAGCAACACCTAAATTTATTTAGAACCAAAATTTACCCGGTTAAATGGAAATTTAATTCCTAAACATTTTCACTAAAACCATTAATTACTTCACTAAATTTTTTCACATATTTGATTTAATTTTTTTAAAGAATGTAAAAGCCATAACATGAAATTAATATAATCTAAACTCCATCATTTCAATAATTAAAAAAAAAATTCTATTATTTTCTGTAGGAGCACAATTTGGTTCCTAACCTTAAAAGGTAAAAGGATTTAGGCTCAAAGAGCTCAATACAATGAATTTGTAGAGAGTGGGTTAGAAAACTAGGTTCTACTGAGTTGGATAACAATTATAGTGGATTCAGATGATAAGAAAGCAAAGATAAACTAGTTTTACCCAAAGAAAATCGTCCTCGGCACAATCCGAGGAGATTAGTTCTTGTAAATATTTCTTTTGAATTTGGTTACAAGTCTAGTTCTTATTCCTACAGTGTTTTTTTTTTCCTCTCAATTCTTCGATCCTTCTCATCGTGGGGCTTCTCTCTCTATTATATACCCATCTCTTTTTCATCTCCATCGTCCACATGTAGGTCAAGTTGTTGGCTTTGGTCCTTGTCCTATCAGCACATTTCTGAAGTCTTTGGGAGTAGTTGTAAGGCTGCTTGCCACTGTTTAGGTATCACCTCCACATAAATGCAATCAGAGGGTTAGCTGCAGAGCATTCAATACGGTGATAGCAGCTTTTCCTTAGATATTTCTTAGCTTTCCTTTGCCCTATGTTTCCCTGAAGTTTATCCTTATTAGTAGAACATTTCAAAGTGTCGCCCTTAAGGGCGGACCAATCCTTCTGACCTCTGCTTTGCTTAGCTGAGGAAGCATTTCTTCTCGGACTACCTTCCCAAACCTTCGCAGTCATAGTTTGTTCGTGGCGCTCTGATTCTTACGTCTTCCCTATTGTCTAGCTGTTCTCGGACCATTAATCGTCCTTGGACAATGCCCACAACCCAATACATACTCTTAAGCCTTTTACCCCTACATTTTCTCATTGAAAAACTTAAATAAAATATTACTAAAAAAAATAAGATATACCGGTCTAGTTCGGGTTTATAAGCTCTCAACCCGTTTTATGAGAAAATACTGGTCTGGATTAAAACCACATTTAAAAACACTTCCCTTTTGCCATTTCTCAGCCATACTCTTGGGCCTTTTATTATACCTACATTTTCTCATTGAAAAACTTAAATAAAATATTACTAAAAAAAAAAAAGATATACGGGTCTAGTTCGGGTTTATAAGCTCTCAACCCGTTTTATGAGAAAATACAGGTCTGGATTAAAACCACATTTAAAAACACTTCCCTTTTGCCATTTCTCAGCTTGTTTTGTCCTTACCACCTCGTTTGGTTACTGAGAAAACGAAAAAGAAAAACACAAAATTTTTTTCTCACTCACTCATTCGCTCACTCAGCAAACTGAGATTTGAGGCGAAAAGAGAGAGGGCAATGGCGGAGGTGAAGATGTGCTGCAACGCGAGCAGTACGGAGCTGACGCCAGAGGAAGAGAGGATTACGATCCGTGACATTGCTTTGGCCTCCGAAGCTAATAGCAAAGAGGGCGACACTTTTTTCTTAATCACTCAGAGGTGAATTTCTCAAATTTGTAATTTTGTTTTTGTTTTTTTTTTGTTTTTTTTTTTGTGTTTTTTCGTTATGAATTATTTCAAAATTTCAATCTTTTTGGAAAACACTTTTTTGGTAGAAAATCGAAAGGATTGTAGGAATTTGAGAGTTGTGAAACCGAAATCCTCAATTTCAGTATGGTCTTTATGGAAGAGGAAAAAAAAGAGCGAATTTTCAGTGTTTTTTTTTTTTTTTTTTATAACAGTTTTAGGCTTTTAGCTTGGTTGTGAGGGGTTTTCAGTTGAAATGTTTGTGTGTTTGTAGTACTCTAGGGCTTCTATTCAACATTTGCAAATTGGGTCTGCCTCAAATGCAGCTTTTCTGGTCTCATAAGAGTGGGTGGAGGGTAATTTCATATTCATGGGTCCCAAATCCACTGGGTGTGTGTAAGTTTGTAACTTAGTAATAAAGAAAAAAAAGAAGTTTGGAGTCTGAGGACCATACACGTTTAGTATGGTGAGGGACACTTGCTATATATGTTGGGGGTGTTTTTGCCCTCCTTTGCCCATATAATGGGACGAGGATGCTTCTGGGAATGAGCATAAACTGCATAGCTCGTCAGGGGTGAATACCCCTGAATTACCGGACAATTGGTTCTGGCAAGTGGGGTCAGTTGCCTGTAGGTTTTATTGGCTAGAGGCTAGTCCAATGGGCTCTTCTTTAGAAAGGTTCCCTATGCTATCGAAGAAAAGGGGTGAGGTCACGGGTTCAAGACTCACGGAGTGCGTGTGTAACTTACCACACAAAAGAGAAATGCTACGTTGGGGTGTTTTATCAATGGGTGAGTTCTTGTATTAACAAGATGCGGGTGAGTTTGTGTGTAAAAGTCTCATTGAGTGTGTGTGTAACTTACTACTTAAAAATAACAAACCCACTATGTTGGGGTGTTTTAGAGTTATTTGTGGAGAAATTGGATATAATTGTTGTAGCTTTATACTTGGAACATAGCTTGTTATTCTAGAACTTGGATGTGGCTCCATGGCTTGAATCTTGTTATAGCTGAATTAAAACAAACTGGTTCCTTTTTTTGGGGGGGTGGGGGTTGGGGGGTTCAACACCTGTTCCTTCATTACTTCACATTTCATGTTTTGTTCAGTGTAGGTTAAGTTAAATATATGGTGGGATTCATGGAGGTAACATTGCTCCTTTTTTCCATGAAGCCATCATGTCCAATCTCTCTGAGGTCCATTTTGGAATTTGGTCCTGATGTTACCTTAATGATGTGGAGGAATTTTTGAAATGAAAAGCCTCTCATACAATTAAAGCCCTAACATGCAAAGAGCTTTGTGGCTTAGCAGCACTGCCTGAACTCCCCCAGAGGGAGAACTTGAGTTCAAATCCCCCTCTTCACCACTTGTTGTAAGCCGAAAAAGAAAAAGGAACAATTAAAGCCTTAGCATTAGCTGTTACCTTAATGATGTGGCAGTTTTTTTAATTTTAATTTTTATATTTATTTTCAGCACTCAATAGCTAGTATCTTGTGGTATGTTTTGCTGTCTATAGTCTGAAATTCCTTGTGTGCTGCTCCCAATTTTCTGTCCTTTTAGATTTGGGTTATATTAAATGCGAATATATTTTTATCGTGTTTATAATTGGTTTCTACAGATGGTGGCAGCATTGGATTGAATATGTGAACCAAGACCAGCCAAACAATGCAAATGATGGATCCTCTTTGACTGATCATGGTGATTTTGTTGGTTCAAGTTCTCTAAAGAGGCCTGCTGGTATTGATAATTCTGATTTAATATATGATACAGCATCTGAGAATTCTCGTATGGTTATTGAGATTCACGATACTCTACTAGAAGGCCGTGATTATGTATTGCTTCCACAAGAAGTTTGGCACCAATTATATTTGTGGTAAGTTAAGTGGGAATGTACAAGATTTTGGCCGTGAGAATGTCCTTCCATAATTTGGTTCCATTTTTTCTCTGTAATTCTTAGCATTATGCTATTTCATATTAAATGAAGATGGTTAGCAACATATTTTATGTTAGTTTTCTTATGTTGATTGCTATTACAATAGAATACTAACATCATGAGTAGAAAATATCAGCAGGCTACTTTTTGATCAATCAATGTATGTACTTTTTGTCTTGTTTTATGAAGGAATGTTGGAGAAAATTTGTAGCATTCCTTTCTGGTCTATTAGAAAAACTAGAATGAGAAAATAGTTTCTTGAGCTGTAATACACCACTGATATAGTGTCAATGATCTTCGGAATCAAAATATATTTTTGGTTTAATGATCTTTCCCATACCATTGGGCATGGTATAAACTCCTCCCTTTCCTTGATTGAGGGTAAAGATAAAAAAAAAAATTGATATGTTCTGATATGTTAGAAAAACTGTAAATTGGAATGATTTCTCAGTTGGATCTAGAGTCTAGCCATTTGTTATATGAAAAGAGCTCCAAATTTAACAAGGTCCCTCTTGATGACATTGTGGTGAACATATATGATGTAAAGGTGCTTGATCAATCCATAATCATCTCTATACATTTTTTTTTATTGGTATCTTACATATGCTCTAAGTGGGTTTTGCACCCACAGCCTCACCCTTTATCCCATTATTGTGGGAGGAGGAAGTTCCATTTGATTTAAAACTCATTGGCCATAGTCATCTCTACATAATGCTATAGACTAATTAAAATGATCCTCTATCCTCATAAATATAGAGGTTTCATTTGCAACCTCATGCTTTTATTAAATATATGTTTGCTTGAATACATTTTAGCTCCCTTTGTGTAGTACGCAGTTTCAATTTGATTCCCACAATCTTGATTATTTCAAACAAACCATTTGATATGGTCCAAATTGTGATGGAACCAAACTTATGAAAATCTTATTCAGTGGATTTTTGTATGAAGTGATATACCATCTGGTTAATGTGGCTCTAATGGAGACTGACATGGCACATACATGACATGAAGAACATTCAACAAAATCCTTTGCAACCCCCAATCACTCTGCTTACATCTCACATGCTTTTCTCTCACTTAAATCTCTCCATGTTTGCTTATTTGGTTGAAGTTCAAAGTTTAGTGGATCACTAAAAATTGTTTTCCTCAAACTGATTTATGAAATTCAAATTAAAATCTGCATTGACTTATTTCTCAGATCTGTGTCTCTCCTTTTCATCCTGTTTAAGTGAATGCGATTGAATAGTAAAAGAAAAGATTGCATAGAAGAAGCATCCGTCAAGAACCATTTCCGTTTATTTTACTTCAGATTTCTCTATTGCCTCCATTTCTTGTCATATATATATATATATCAATCCATTGTTTTGCCTCCGTCACCCACTGCTCTCTAATTTTCATCTATTCTCCATTCCCTTTAAATTTAAAACACAAAAAATGGAAAACCAAAAAATATCTTCCTTCCACAACCTTATCTTTTCAATGCCTTATCCATTTGAATTGAAATTTCAGTATAAATTATGTACCTCTTTTAAAAAAAAAAAAACTTATATTTTTATTCAATACATAAGATGAAAATCGTTAAGATTTTTATTATTTCCTGTTGTGGCACATGCCATGTGTCATATCAGCCAAAAGTAGCCACATCAGCAATTTCCATTGGATTTGTAACTTTGTTTGACAGAATGATGGTACACTAATTACTTAAAAATTTTAAGAACTTTATTGCAACTTTTAGATTTGGAGGGACCAGGTTGAAACCATCCTTAAACTTCAAGACTAAATATTTTACCCTTGTTTAATATGAATGGATGAATCTATTAAAACTACTTCTTGTATTTTCTAGTCTATCATTTACATGAAGTATTAAGGAGACAATTATAGCCTTCTGTGTGTCTTAGGTATGGTGGTGGTCCAACACTAGAACGGAAAGTAATCAGTTCTGGTCTTTCTCAGACAGAGTTGGCTGTTGAGGTGTATCCTCTGCGTCTTCAGTTACATGTGATTCCTAAAGGTGACCGTTCTACTATTAGAATAAGCAAGAAGGTATAAAATTGAGACCTCATTTTTTATATGACTTCCTTTTAGTGCCTGTTGCACCTCTCTTGTTACAAGGTATAAGCATATTGAATTGTGTCTTCAAACTTGGTGGGCAGGAAACCATTGGAGAGCTTCATAGGAAAGCCTGTGAAATTTTTGATCTTAACTTGGAACATGTAAAGACTTCATATATCCTACCTACATGTATAACTTGTAGTCTATTTTTGATAAATATTCTTCTTTGGAAATCTTTTCTTTCACTCTCAGGAGTATTACTCTGTTGCAGGTGTGCATTTGGGATTACTATGGTCGTCGAAAACATGCGTTGATGAATGACATGGATAAGACGCTTGATGATGCCAATGTACAGATGGATCAGGATGTAGGTTTACATTGCACACTTGCTATCCTTTTATGACTACTATATTTTCTCTAAAGAAGTCACTTAGAATATGAAATAAGATTTTGCATTTGATGTAATTGCTGTTGAATATCTAAGGTGCAGTTCTTAAAGTTAAAATTGATCCTTGCTTTTGTGAGTGATGAAGGCTAATTTTTTTGTCTTGTCCTTTTAATTGTGCTTAGAAGGCTCTCATATAATTCCAATTTGCTTACTATATATGTTTGTTACGGACAATTTATAATAATCTATTCAATAAGTGAAAAACTATTTATTGTATTCTATGTTAGGCCAAAAAGGGAACAGTGAGCCATGCAGTTGATATCAATTAGGCTGGTCATGTTACTGGAGGTTTGAAATATCCCAGATAATGCGCTTGCTCTTTGAGCAAGTAATGGATGGATGGTTGAAACCTGAGTGCTTGGTTTTTTGAAGGCTTTTTTTTGTATAAGACTGTTTAGTTTGTGGTTTTATGATATTTTTGGAATGATATAAAGTTTTGATAGGTTTAAGATCAATGTTGATGTGGTAGGGAGGTGGTTAGAAAAAAGTCTTGTTGGTTTCCATGCATTCCTTAAGATAGAGGAAACTCTTGATCTAGATGCTCATAGGGCTTGGTCATTTAGGTTGCAATGAAAGATGGTTGTCAAATGATTTTGGTGATTCAAAGTTAAGATTCTTCTTTGCTTTTGTGAGCGTTGAAAGTTTTTTTTTTTTTTTGAATTTATCTTCTCCTTTAAATTGTGCTTAGAAGGCGGTCATACACTTAAGGTTGCTTACTTGATACTCTTGTTGTGTTAGAAATTTCTAATAATATATTCAATAAGTTAACATATATTTATTGCATTCTTTGTAAGGCCAAAAACAGAACAGTGAGCCATGTGGTTCTGCTGCTCGTTACCAGATGTCCCTTGATTGATAGTCATGTTGATGCAGCCCCAGCATAATTGTTATAAGCTTAGTTGCCTCATTTATGTTCTGTCACTCTCTGGTGCTCATTACCTGTGGTATTCAGGACAACTCTCTGTTGATGGTTAGCATGACTCCCAGTGTTGGTAAAAGCACGCTTTATACGCACTTTAGTGTAAAGTGCGAAGCCCCAAGACTCGGCTTCAATGCTTTTTACCTCTAAAGCGAGGCACATTCAAAGAAGTGTGATTTAGGCACAAAAAAATACTTTTTCAAAAAGTTGAAAGTGCTCTTTTTTGAGCTTTTTTATATTTTTCCAAAAAAAAAAAAAAAAAAAAAAAACTGAATTAAAACTATAGGATCTTGACATTATTGATATAAACCATTGATTTGGCATATTTTTAGTGTAACTTATATATATATATATAAATGAGTGTAGCTCGTGCTAAAATCCACAACCCCCTAGTTCTTCTCTATTTTTATTTTCATTTTTTCTTGGTTTTTTCTCCCCGAAACAATAACCCACCCAGCTTCTTCTTCTTCTTCTTATTTTATTTTTTCCCTTTTGAATATCTGCTTGGTACCAATTACCTTACTGATTTGTCCTGATATTCTTAGCTCATTCATGAAAAAAAAAGTATGATATAATATATTTGTGGTAATTGTTTAGTTACTTTAGTAGTTGATGTTGAACATAGTAGACTAATTCTTAAAGACTTGTAATTATTAAGTGATTAAATTATTAACTAATATTAGTAATTAGTCATAGGGAATTATTGCTATCGGAGATTTAAGAAAGGATATTACATGGAAGTACTCAAATCTGATCCAAAAAATTAAAATGACTTGACTTGCAATTTTTGTGTTAAAATTGCAAAAGCAGGGCTTATATAATTTTTTTTTTCAATTAATATGATAATTTGATTGTTGTAGTTCTCATTAATAATTATTTTTAAATTTATTAAATTATTCTTTTAGAATGTATGCTTCCCTTGAATCAGGCGCATGCTTGCGCTTTGTGCCTAGGCTCCAAGAGGCCTTTGTGCTTAAGTGCGCCTTGCGCTTTTACCAACACTGATGCTGCCCGACATTAGCTTGCAACATCTGAACACTTAGTTTCACGAGGTGCAGACTATTTATGAAGCCTTTTTATTAATGTGCATTTGCCATAAAATGATCTATTTCTTGTAATTTGTATTAATCTTGTCATGGCTGGTGTTTTTCCTGCTGAAGACATTATCTGTAGAGTCATCTTTACACATGAGCGCACACACTGTTACAAAAACACCAAAACAGTGACAGTCATGTAGTACATGTATGCATTAAAATTTGAGAAAGTCACATACAGTAGAAGATGAAATAGCCTTCACCCCCTATAATAATCATTTTACTATTTTTCCTTCTGGCTTCTATATATTTGATGATGGCCATCTAGTTAATGCCGTACTTTTTCTGGTTTTTAACAGACATTTTTCTTTTGTTCTTTAATAATTTAAAACAGATTCTGGTGGAGGTCCTTAACCATGTGAATGGTACTGCACTGGCTGGTTTCATAACTTCTATTCAGGACAATGGATCTTCACAGAGGGAAGCTACTTCTTTTCTTATAGAGCCGTCTAAGTCAAGCTTATCAATTGCAGGAGGCTTGTCCGCTAGTAAGGGTGCAACTAGAAGCAACGCGATGGAGCTGCCACAAATTACTAACCTGACTTCTCCAGTAAGAGAGTCGGATAATGCATACGGTACCAGCGGCGTAAGTACAAGGGGTGCTACTGGTGGTTTGACTGGGTTGATGAACCTTGGGAACACTTGTTTTATGAACAGTGCAATACAATGCCTTGTTCATACACCAGAGTTTGCTAGATATTTTCGAGAAGATTATCATCAAGAGATCAACTGGCAGAACCCTTTGGGCATGGTTGTAAGTATTATATGCAATTATAAAATTTATTACTTATAGAAATAAATTAAAACAGTTATAAATGTGAAATAACTGATCTTTTGGCGAGTGAGCTTTAGCTCAAATGGCACTTCCTCCCTTTGTAAGAGCAAGTTGGAGCTTGAGGTCATGGGTTCAATATCCACTAGGTTCATGTGTAACTTACCTATATACAAAAAAGTTAAAGACAAAAGGAAAAATTGATCTTTTTTATCAAAGCCTGATTAATGATTTTAAGGCCTTTTGAGATTTTATGTGAAAGCTAGAGTTTGGTGCCTAAGGCACCGTAGGTTGAATTTATTGGATCAGTTAGTAGGGTTTTTGTTTTGTTTTGTTTTGTTTTTCCCATATATATTTATTCTTTTCCATAGTTTTGTAAATAATTTTTGGTCTTCAAGGTGCCTTTGTTTGATATTTTTTAAATACTACAATTCCATTAAGATCCAGTACCCTTTGTGGCTTTGTTAAATACAAGTCCTGATGCCTCATGTTTTCTCATTCTCGGTGTCCTTTGTGCATGAATTATTATGCTCACCTTTTCTTTTCTCTTTATAAATGAAACACAATGCAGCCATCAGTCATCAGAATATGAATTAATATGTATTTGACTTTCTGTTTGAAAGGGCACTCACGTTTGAGTTTTGGTTTAGATATTTATTGTTGTGTGGATTGCATTACTGTTGAAGTAGGTTGTTTATTTTATTTTTTCAATTGTGTTGATTGCATGGTTCTATACTTTTTACTTTTTTATTGTTTTTATTTTTAATCTATAACTCCTTGCTTTGCATCAGTGAGAAAGAGTGAGTTGATTCAAGTTGAGAGAACAAAAAAGGTAGAGGAAATTCAAAAATAACTAAAATAGAAGTAGATAAAGGTCATGTCAATTAAGGAAGTAATAGAAAGTATGACTTTGGATGAAATAGAATGTAGAAAATAATACATGTGTGAACAACCTTGACTAGTTTGTTAAGGATCCATAGCTGACCCCAAAATTTTGGGACTAAGGCTTAGCTGTTGTCATTGTTGATTCCTTGCTTTGGCTAACATAATATGCTACACTGATTTATCGTGGTACAACTAAATAGTAATAAATTATTTTGAAAGTTTGTTCCAAATAAGCTTATTTGAGTCTAGAATTTTACATAGACTTGTGTGGATTTCTATTGCAGATCAATTTTTGTTCTCTAGTGCTGGTACTTGTGAAACTTTGACTTTGAATTCTATAGATGGATGGTTTTTGAGACTCTTTTATTATTCTTATTATTATAAATTTTTTATAAGTAATGATAAATATTGAAAATGAAGACTACCTCATGGTCAAAGAACATAAAGAAGTCTAAAGAATTACGAAGAATAAGTTGTGATGTAAACATAGCCACTCTTTGAAATGTACAATGTAATTGCTGGTGGTGAAACTCCACACATGGGTATCAAACATAGCTCTAAGCAGCAATGTTTGCAATTGAGTCGTTGAACACTTTGCATCTTCAAAAGTATGTCAATTTTTTTCCTACCACAAGGTCCACATCAATCATGAAGGAAATAGATTCCAAATATGAAGAATGTTTCCCAAATCAATTCCTCCAAGTAAATGGAAGATATATGACTGTCCTTGGTAAAACTCATTTAATCTTGAAAGAGCTAAAAACATAACTTCACAAAGCATGAGCTAGAGAGCAATGCTCCAATAGATGATCTACTACCTACAACACCAACCTGCTAAAGTAAAACCTCTCTTCATGAGATTCTCACATCTAAGGATCTTACCCCAAGATGTTGTCTATACAAAAACTCTCCTTGGAGCCTTAACACACCAAATACTCCTCCAAGGGAAAGAGACTGCACTAGTACCATGTAAGACAGTGTAGAATGAATGAATATCAAACTTACCACTCCCATTCAATGTCCAACTCAATCTATCACAACCTTCTCTCATAGAAGTGTATGCGTAAAGAAGATTTACGAAGGAATGTAACAATTCGAATTCCCAATCATTAAAATCTCTATGAAATCTAACATCCCAACTCTGCACCTTCCCATTTATCTGACCAACAATCAATGATTGAATTGATGGATCACTGTCTGAAGAGCATACAAACAACTTTGGAACAACTCCTTCAAAGGACGATTCCAGCACCAATTGTCATTCCAAAACTGTACTTGAGTGTCATCACCTACATCAAAGGACGCATAATCTATTCGATCCTACTCTGATACATTTCCAAAGGCTACAACCATGGGTCCCTTTAACAGGTTTCAATATCCATCCCCCCATTTCTCGCCATATTTTGTAGCTATTACCAGTCTCAGTAAATGTGTTTCCATCTTAAAGTGCCATAACCATTTCCAGTTTCCAAGAGAAACTCAGGTGGAAAATCTCCACTCAGACCCTTTTCCATCCTCCCTCATTTCCACCACACCAAACAAGAGAAACTCTCATTTTGCATCCTCCCCCTTTTTTATCCAACCTAATGGGACTCTGATGCCAATTTTGATGTAGGATCCTTTGGAATTTAGCACGAAATTAGATTTCTTGACGAGATCATGAAGGGATCTTGAATAAGGTTTGATGTTTAAGGGTTTAGGTAATGAAAAGATTGGATCTTGAACATGTTTGATGGTTGTTTTTCTTGTGTTCTATGATTAGATGGCTGTGATGAGTGGTCATTCTTTCTCTCCTCTTATATAATTTTTAGATCTTTGTACTTTTTGTTGATTCCCATCCATCCTTAGTACACTACCTGTGTACTAAGAAGGCTTGCTTCTTGTTAATTTTTCATCAATAAAGTTCCATAAGACGGGAGTGGTTGACTTTTTCCATAGTGCCGGGTCCATATTGTGTATCTCTAGAAATCCATGTGTATATCTTTGGTTGATTTTTTCCCGGTTTATTCAATTCAATGTAGGTGATGGTACTAGGGTAAAATTTTGGCATGACTTGGGGTGTGGTGATTGTCCTCTTAAAGAAGCCTTCCTGGAGTTATATAGAATTTTTCGTGATAAGGAATCTTCTATAGCCGAGATTATGCATTTCCGTAATGGGATTCTTCATTGGGATGTTTAGTTCTCTAGATCAGTCTAGGATTAGGAGTTGGAGAGCTTGAATGCTTTTATGCATTTAATTCATTCCACCTCAGTGAAGGCTGAGGATCTTGATAACCTTTGTTGGAGGCTAGTCAAGAGTCGGGGTTTTGAGGTGCATGGGTACTACCATTCTCTTTCCCCAACTACTGGCATGTCAATCCCTTGGAAGTTGGTGTGGCAATCATGGAGTGCTGCCTTAGGGGAGATTTTGTCTATAGAAAATTTATGAAAGAGAAGTATTATTTCCTTAGTATGGTGCTATATGTGCAAACAGAGTGGGGTGTTGGTGGATCATTTGCTTCTTCACTATCCCATAGCTTATGAGTTATGGGCAATGGTGTGGATTTTGTTTGGTCTTCTATGGGTTATGCCACAGAGAGAGCCCTTGATTTGTTGGATGCATGGCAAGGTACCTTTGGTAGACATTGAAATAGAGCTTTTTGGAGGGTTGTGCCACATTGCATTATGTGGTGTCTTTGGCATGAACTGAACGCGTGATGTTTTGAGGGAAGTGAATGGACATTCTTGAGATTAAATCTCTCTTTTTTCACACTTTACTGGATTGGAGTGTTGCCTTCAAATCTCCTCCCTGTTATTCTTTATTAGATATGCTTGAGCATTGTAATTTGAAAGTTTGAATGTACTGCTCCCTACGTACACAGCTGGTGTACATGGGATTATATTTTTGGTTCAATAATTTTTCTTTACTTATCAAAAACAAAATGTCACACTTATTTCTGGTAGATATTCTTTCTTTTGAAATAAATTTGTTAATGAAAATTCTATAATGAGTATAACTTGATAATAGTGCTATTATGCAATTATTCTTGTGAATTGATGTAGTCATTATGTAGGGTGAGCTAGCTCTAGCTTTTGGTGAGTTACTTCGAAAGCTGTGGGCACCTGGACGGGCACCAGTTGCTCCTCGATCCTTTAAAGCGAAGCTTGCTCGCTTTGCACCTCAATTTACTGGATACAATCAGCATGATTCTCAGGTTTAGTGCTTGACTTGAAGCTTTTATTCATTCCATGGTTTCCATGCAATTTGCATCAGTAAAATGGTGTGTTATTTTGTCAGGAGCTTTTAGCATTTTTGCTAGATGGTCTTCATGAAGATCTGAATCGTGTCAAACACAAACCTTATATGAAGACCAGGGATGCTGATGGCCGACCTGATGAAGAGGTTGCCGATGAGTATTGGGCAAATCATATTGCTCGTAATGATTCTATAATTGTTGATGTGTGCCAAGTGAGTATAACATTGATACATTTTAAATCTAAATCGTGAGTGTAGTTTATGGTTTTGTACTCTTTTATTGTATGCAAGCACCCTCTTTCTGGAATCAATTATTATTGTATGTCTTGCTGTTTTTGGGGATGGGTTACTTGGACTCCAGGTCAAGCTTTGGGGGCAAATCTCTTGCTTATAGGTTGCAGGCAGAGTTCTTCCACTTATTAAATAATATTTTCACCTTTGACATACTCTGCACTGAATGTATAGGGCAGTCTATCTTCGGTATCCACTGATACTAGTCCATGTTTATTTCTCATGTGAGAAGCTTTGACCTTGAAGAACTTAAAAAAAAAAGGTTGGATCTTGGGCAATGTCCTTGCTTAGATCTTAAGCTTCATTAATAGTGAGACACCATCAAACTTATAATTCTAACCAAAAATTTTCTGGTTCTGCTTAGATTTTCTGCGTCCATTCATTAATGTAGGATAACAATTGTGCTTAAAAGAAAAAAAGAAGAAAAGAATAACACACACGCCAATCTTTTGGATTCCCATAAAATGGCTATGGAAACTAATCAGAATTTAAGGATTTGGTAACTAGTTTGAAAAAAGGCTGTTATGTAACTTATGGTTAGGCTTTTATTAGTATTTGATGGATGGAATACTGGTTGGACGTTTGGAAGCTAAAATACAGAGGTAGAAAGTAAAAAGTTAGAGAGAAGACAGAAAGAATCTGGCATTAAACAGGCATAAAATCTAAGGTCTTTAGGCATCTTAACCTAGATTATATCACACATTTACACATATCAAACCATTCACCAAAGGAACTAAAATTGCTTCTTTGTCATTGCATCCTCAAGATGATTTTGGTTTTTTTTTTTTTTTTGGTTGATAAAAACGAAATTGTATTAATCAAAGATCCAGGTACACTGGTGGTGTACATGGGTAGCAGTACATCAACTCTTAAATTACAAAGATCAAGCATTTTTAAAACTTAGAACATGGAAAAAGATTAAAATCCAAACTCCAATCCCACAAGTTGTGGAGAAGGAAAGATTTAATTTCCGGAATAGACCGTTCCTTCCCCTCAAAACATCTTGAGTTTGGTTCTCACCAAATACACCATAAGACACAATGTGGTACAGCCCTCCACAGATTTATGCTTCGATGTCTACCGAAAGAACCTTGCCAACTTGAAAATAAATCAGTAAGATGTTAATATGGTGACAATATAGACTTGGAACCCAAGTAAACGTGTTCTGGAAGCCAGTAAAACTGTCCTATCAGACCTACTGAAAACCTTAATTGAATTTGTAGGATGATTCTTTAGGGTTTTGCTTTTCTGGATAGTAGTCTTGGTAGTATTGTCAAAGACCTCCATCACATTGTAATTATTTTTTTGGGTCTAGAATCTAGATATGGTTTTAAGCCTCTTAATGCTAGTATTTGAACTTGGTTGACATTGGCATTGACTAACAATATTCTATGAAATCACTTATAAAGAAACAATATTCTATGAAATCTTATGCTGTAAGCAAGTTGAATAAAAACTGTAGCAGTAACTTGTATGTGTTTCCTTCTGGCACCAGTATGTGCCAATTTCTTGGAATGTTTATACCATTTTGTGAGTATTGTTCATTGGAGGAAATTTTCCAGGAATAGAGGTTCCATATGTCTCCCATTGTTTCTAGGATATTCAAGCTTTCTTGTTATAGTAATGTCTCTCAAAATAGAGGAGATGGTGCTGCTTATTCACTCTAGAATATTCAAGCCTGTTGTCCATATGTCATTTGAGGTAATTTTCCAGGAATAGAGGTTCCTTATGTCTTCCATAGTTTCTAAGATATTCAAGCTTACTTGTTATGGTAATGTCTCTCAAAATAGGGGAGAGGGTGCTGCTTATTAGCTCTAGAATATTCAAGCCTGTTGTCCATATGTTTTCCTTCATTTCTTCAATATTAAACCTCACAAGTTTCTCACACACAAAATCAGTATTGTTTTTATTTTATTTTATTTTTTAAAATTATATATAAAAAAAGGTGTTGTTTATCTTTACTATTGGCTGTGGTGATGACCCTTTGAATAATTTTCATCAGAAATCTTTAAGGTTGCCTGGTTTCTTATCTTTTCATCCCTTAAGAAACTGTTTGGACTTCATTTTGGATATGATTCTAACTGTAAATAACTTGATTTAAAGTCAGGTTGTCAGCGGTCCTTGGCCAGATGTTTTCCAAAAATAGTCTGTATCTTTGCACAATATGTACTCTTATAAAACGAAAATTCTGTATATGTTATTTTGTACAGAATACATTTTGAGATGGATTAAGCTTATTATCAGTCATGTTTTTATTAGTTGGGGCAGACTTGTTGGAGTCAGACTTTGAATTCGAGTATTCAAAACCAGTATATCCAAATTTAATCCAAAATCCAATGTGTTTTAGAATTCTACATTTGAGTTTGAATATGACTGAAGATTCGAAATTCAAATAGTCATTATGAGTTTTTATTTTCTTTATGCATTTAATGTAATTTGGGAACTCTATTTAAAGGGCTCAAAGTAAACTATTGTAGATAGTTGATCATGGATTTATAAAATTTGGGTTCGAAGTTTTCTTTTGGTGCTTGGTGGTGACTCCGGGTTTCCTACCTTTCTCATGCTTGGTGGTGATTCCTAGGTCCTATCCTTTTGTTCTTCTTTTGTTTTGTCAAACACCAAGTTCCCTTTGAGAGTTCATTGTCCTGCATTATTGTGTTTTTTATTCTATGGTCACTTCCTGTTATCTTTTGCATGCTTGGTGGTGATTCCCAGGTCCTACTGTTCTTCTTTTGTTTCCTCAAACATCAAGTTACCTTTTGAGATTTATTGTCTTGCATTATTGTGTTTCGTGTTCTGCAGATACTTCCTATCAATAATACCTCCATTAAAATTATAAAAGAATTTAAATCATTATAAATTTTACAAATCAGTTCAGATGAAGCTTGGCTGAGATAAGTTGAAATTACGTTGTCATAAGTGCCCCTTGTCTTCTTCTCAAAGCCTCATAACTTTAGTAGGGTTGATGAATGAAGCTTGGCTGAGGTAAGTTGAAATTACCTTGTTATAAGTGCCCCTTTGAGTCTTCCTCACGAAGCATCATAACTTTAGTGGGTTTGATTGATTCACCCTGTTTAATAGTAAATGAAGCAAGGCATTCTTTATTGCAAATCTAACTTTTCAATGCTTATTCTCAAGTTCTAAAGTTTCAAGAAAATGGCTAATCATCAATTTATTCTTTCTACAAAAATGAAATATTTATAATATACCAGTAATATTTTAGTGGATAAAACTAGAAGTAGAGTGATGCTAAGTTAAGATGGAGAGATTGAAAATGAAGTCAATCAATATAAGAGCAAAAATACATAGGTTGAATAAGAGATCTGGGGTTTAATTTTCGCCTACACTAAAAACCGACTGGTGTCTTGGTCTGATGATAAAGAGGTATCATTAGAAGTGGACGGACACCATAGGATGAAACTATCTCCAAAAAAAAAAAAAAGGATTCCTCTTTAATTTGAAATCTTTTCCTATCAAAAAAAGATAAGAGAAAAAATACATATTAAGTTAAATGGAAAATTGTATAAGACTGCTTTATGACCAGCTATGCTCTATGGTATTGAATGTTGGGCAGGCTATTAATAAGCAACATACTAATATATTGATTGTAGCTGAAAGGAGAATGTTAAGATAGATAAGTGGAAATACATGGAAATATAGGCTTTGAAGTGAGGAAATCTCCTTAAAGATAAGGAGGGTAGCCTTTATTGATGAAAAGATGAGAGAGAGTCGCTTGAGATGGTTTGGTCATGTTTAGAGGAGTGCGATTAATGCATTGGTAAGAAAGAGTGAGTTGATCCAAGTTGAGGGAATGAAAACAGGTAGAAGAAGACCAAAAATAACTTTAGTAGAAGTAATAAAAAATGACATGTCAATTAAAGAAGTAACGGACTTCTATAGCATAGGGTACAACTTCAGATAAAATAGAGTGGAGTAAAATAATACATGTGGCCATTCCTGGCTAATCTATTAAGGATTTATAGCCGGCCTCAAAATTTTGGGACTGAGGCTTTATTGCATAAACATTATCATCTTGTAGAAAATCTAGAAGCTAAAATAATATGATCTTTATATTATTATATGAAAATTTTATATTACAGTATTGTGCTTTAGCCTATATTTTAGTATTATGGTTCAATTATGATCTATTTAGATTTCTTGCCCTAATTAATGTAAAATGCTTTGGGCTCGTTTGGTAGTTGTGTTTAAGTATTGTTGTTCAAATTGATGTAAAAATTGTGGTTTAAAAAGTGTTGTATAAACACTTGTTTAAAGTACTCATAATGCAAAAAATTTGTTTGGTACCGTATTTCAAATAACATATTTAAAATGTGAAAAAATATAATTGTGTGTTTGGTATGTATACATGTCTTCTTTATATTAGTGATGGTTGTAGAGTAAAAGAATACTATTTTATTTAAGGAGAGAGAAAAAGAGAAAAAGAAGAAGAGAGAAGGACAAAGAGGTGGGCCCGTGGGTGAAAAAGAAAAAAAAGGGTTGAAGCGTGAGAGAGAGAGTTTGGTCTTGTCAATGGGCCTTACAATTTTCAACTTATTTACAAAAAGACCATTTAACAACGTTACTTGAAAACTAAAAACTAGTATAGATGAGTTTTCAAAATACATGTTTTAAACACCTTAATTTGAGAATTGTAACTTAAATACCCATAATTAAACATTGCTACCAAACATGTTTGTTTTTTGGGCCCATAATTTTCAATGTTTAAACATTGAAAACTGTTGTTTGAACATCTCTACCAAATAGGCCCTTAGAGTCAATGACCATAAGTTCAAATGGAAATTTCTCCTTGTAATAGCAAGGTGGAGGATCCGGACATGGGTTTAAGATCCACCGGGTGTGTAACTTACCGATAAAATTGTGAAAGGCTTAGATGAGGTTCAACAAATACAATTTATGCCTCACTTTTTCTCACATTAGATAAATCTCTTAATCACATCCTGCCACAGGGCATGCTGTTGATTTTCATTATTGTCATCCCTCACTCCCTCCCCAATTTGTTTCACCTGCCTACTAATGCTTTTGAACTTATACATCTAAATTGTCTCCATTACAGGGCCAATACAAGTCAACATTGGTGTGTCCAGTATGCAATAAAGTCTCCGTCACATTTGATCCATTCATGTACCTCTCCCTACCTCTCCAGCAGACCATCACCCGCACTATGATAGTAACAGTTTTTACTTGTGATGGAAGTGCCCTGCCATCTTCTTGCACTGTGACTGTCCCCAAGCAGGGACGTTGCAGGGACTTAATCCAGGCCCTTAGCAGTGCATGTTCCCTGAAGCACAGTGAGAAGCTTTTGCTTGTTGAGGTTTGCAGCTGTAAACATTCTGAATTTTGTGTGTATGCAGCTTAATTTTTATATGTTTAATTGGATTGAATTATACAAATGTTTTGTTCACAGATACGAAACCATTTGATTCAAAAGTTTCTAGAAGATCCTCTAATAATGTTGTCCACCATCAAAGATGATGACTACCTTGCTGCGTACAAGATGCCAAAGTTGGTGAAGAATACAAAACATCTTCAGTTAATACACCGCCGTAGAGAGCAGTATGTATAATTTCATGACACTTTTAATCAGTGACATAGAAAAATTTGGGCTGCCTTTTCTCTTTCTTTTATCTCTTGTTCCAGAAGGCAGGGCCTCCAGAAAACTGGCAGTAGTTATTGAGTCCAATTTTTTAAAAATTATGCTGGCTGCTTTAATTACTACATTGACTGCTTTATGCTTTTAACACTATAGATATCCTGAAGAAACAAATAGTTCCATAGTTAGTCAAGACTACAGTTTCTCCTTTTCATTTTTTCTGTGACCAAAATTGTCTTTAGTCAAATGGCATCCCAGTCTAATTTCAGTTTTCAAAAATGAAAAAACACGAGAGGAAAAGAAAAATGACATCCTGGACCAAAAGGATGCCAGATGGTGGGTGGAATTGATCCAATGCTAACATGCAATTATCAGTTTAGAAAAATACCAATTTCGAGAAGTTTTAGTCTATATGGTGGTTTCTTGTGTTGAGCCACTTTCTAATTTGTTCTTGTATATTTTTGTGTCTTAGGGAAACAAATGATGCCCAAACCACATCTGGGTGGAAGCCTTATGGAACACCTCTTGTCTCATCAATCTCATGTGATGATGTAATTACAAGAGGTGATATACAGCTACTTGTTCACAAAATGCTTTCTCCAATGGCAACAACTGAAAGCCGAAAAAAAACTGATATTTTTGATACTAGCATCTCTATAGCAGCATCAGACCAGAGTCATGATATCAGTTCTGGTGAAGCATGCACTGATTCCTCTATGTCAAATTCAATAAATAAGGAAAGCACAAATTCTGAAGCAGTAGCATTACTGAAACTACCTCTTCAGTTGGTTGATGAAAGCAATGCTTGCATTGATCTTTCAGTGGGAGAAGATAAACCTGTTAGATTGTCCTCATCCTCAACTTCGATACTAGTTTATGTTGACTGGTCACAGAAGCTTCTAGACAAGTATGATACACATTATTTAGAAAATTTGCCAGAAGTGTTTAATGGGCCTCCTAACAAGAAAGCTCGTACTGAACCTCTCTCCTTGTATACATGCCTGGAAGCTTTTCTGCGTGAAGAACCACTGGTCCCTGAAGATATGTGGTTAGTTTCTTTTTCTTTTTCTTTCTACTTGTTCTTGGTGTCGTCATTGTCAATGTAAATGTTGTTGTGTGCAGGCATGTTGTTCATGATGGACTTTGATTGATATGGTGGTGATCCTACCTATGGGTCAAGAATTTAAGATTGATATATAAACTGGTGATCCAACAAAATTGTATTTCTTCTAGTTGGTGGATTGCATTACTGACCAACATTGCTTAGTTGTTCAAAAGAATGTTACTTTCTATTGCCTTATGCAAATAATGTTTACTGCCTTAAGACAAGATACAAATAGAAATAGGGGTATTGAGACTGAATTGTTGAATATCGATGGTTTCAATCTTTCAACCTTTTGGGGAGCAACTTGCCCTTTTGACTAGTGCCTTATGATTGTGGTGAAATATAAGAAAATGTGGCTATTACATGTTAGTTAACCTTGAAACACCATGTGAATTTGCAAGTCATGCCTTGCAAATTTAATGAATGCAAAATGCTTTCCTTGGTTACTTAATGGAACAGCTCTTAGTTTGTGTTCTCAGATTTTGTTTTTCGCTCAATCAGTTTTTGGTACTGCATAAAGTCTTTGTACTTTATGAAGCATCCTTGAATGAAGAATGTTGGATTCCACTACTTTGCACTTGCTATTGATATTCGTAGTCTAAAATTCTTATATCAATATCTAAACTGTTTGATCAATGCAAAAATCCTTTTGAAAGAATGGCTACCTGTTGAACAACTAAACACTAATCTGATTTGTTTATCTGATGAAGGTTCTGTCCTCAATGCGAAGAGCGACGACAAGCAAGTAAAAAGCTTGATCTATGGAGGCTTCCAGAAGTATTGGTCATCCATCTAAAGAGATTCTCATACAGCAGGTCCATAAAGCATAATAAGTTAGAAACCTTTGTCAACTTCCCCATTCATGACTTTGACTTAACAAATTATGTTGCAAACAAAATCACATCCCGACGGCAACTCTACGAACTGTATGCTTTAACCAATCATTATGGTGGCATGGGTAGTGGGCACTATACTGCACATATCAAGGTCAGTGAAAAAGCTTTGTACCTCTTTCTCAAAGATTTCATCATTTTTCCTCCTCCAAAGATCAGCTGCTCTCTCAGTTGCAAACTATTGTGGTTGACACTGATTTGGGTGTTGCTTTACTGATCATTGTTGATGTCTAGTGTCTTTGTTATAATGAGTACATATAAACCTTTAGTCCTTCACCTTTATGGAACACCATTGTTTTTTGTCCAATTTTAGCCTGCAGATGTGGATAAGCCTTTCTACCAACCAACTATTCAATTTACTTTTTAGTGGACTTTTTCTACTTTTTCCAATATTTCATCCTGATATATACTTTTTTCTATTAAGTGCAGCTTTTAGATGAGAATAGGTGGTACAATTTTGATGACCACCAGGTATCACCCATACACGAGGAAGAAGTAAAGACAGCTCATGCATATGTCCTCTTTTATCGAAGGGTGAAGAATGATGGTACCTCTGCTAGCAATGGGGCACAGTCCTGTGCAGGCGGCAATCACATTAGCTCTCAAAAATGAGTCCATGGACATGTATGATTCTCTTCAAACAAGAGAGCATTCCCCAGGTGTGCATGCATTAATTTTGTAACTTTTCTTTGAATTATGGAACTTTACAAGCCTTTGGTTGAAATGATTTCACACACATATTTAGCTTTGAGTGCTAATGCTTGCAAATTGTCTTACTTGAACTTACATTTTGACATTTTAGTACAATTTTAAAGGCAAGTACCAATCATATTATGAGAATAAGTGGAATGTTCTTATCTGGCCTTGATGTACCAAGCAAACAAAAAGAAAAGAAAAGAGGAAGGGCCAGGATGTAAATTTTATGCAGCTGTTGCTTCTAAAAATACTGAGTTTTAGTTGATGGATTTTCATTGATATTTTAGTAAGATCTGGCTCATGTTTGGCATATTGCAGATCCCTAGGCAGTTTACCGTATTGATGTGGAGTCTGATTCTAGTGATGGTTATGATGGCATGTTAAGTAAGCATGAAAGAACTAGTCCTTTGCGGTTTTGAAGACATTTTATAGTTTCACAGCCGCAAGGCTGCTCAAGGATTGATTGGTCATCACATTACATTTCAAAGAGCCTCCTAGTTCACTCTCGCAGGACAATTTGAGCATGGCATCTAAAAGACCTGAGGATTATACTACTTTATTTTGTAAAAACATACCAGTCTGTTTGTAAGCCCATGTATGACCAATCATCTCTGACTACTTCCTGGAGTTTGAATTGTTTAATACTGCAAAAACTCTCAGGGGGTCATAAAATCAATCACTGGTCAGTTTGGTAATTTTGAAGTTTAGGAAAGCATAAATTCCAAACAAAATGTAATTGTAGAATAGTCCAATTGACAGGATGTGGCTCAAAGAGGTCTATTTTTTTGGTTTAAAGGATGATTCTTCCCTCTCTTACCTTCTATAATTCTCAAATGGATGTGGTTGTGGACCTTGAATTGCAAAGGAACTGAATGAGCAGAGTCGTTTTACTTCTTTGTATAAATTTTTTTTTTTTGTAGTCTTTAGGCTACTTTGTCCATTTTGAGTGCATGTGGTAGAATGTGAGATCATGTGGGGGTAGTGTACGTGCTCATGAATTTTAATTGGAGATCAAAATGAGATGGTGTAAGGGTTGGAAAGTCGGTGTGGAAGCTAATGGCAGGATATATATATATATATATAAACAACTGTGGCATAAAAATAAGTTGTGAATAATTCTTTGCTTTTTGAGCAGGTTTGGCAGCATTCTAGTCTGGCAAATTTGCACTTCATTATTAAGGGAAAAATGGAATGGAAGTTTAGTGAAGTCACTTATCACTGCTGAATGCTGTTCCATTTCTAAAATGATTTTAAAAAGAAAAAGAAAAAGAAAAAAATAGTAAAACTACTTTAGAGCAGTCACTTCCATTGCTGGTAGAATCAATCGTGGGCCTAAGAGGCAGGGGTGTCACACTAATATACTAAAGTGATATATGCTTTAGAACACACACACACACACACACACACACACACACACACAAAGCTTTCAAACCATTGTAGATGAGGTAACTACAATCTTTGATTCCACTTCATTGAATGACAACCCAAAATTCACTTCATAGAGTTATATGTCATCTTATTTCACCTAAAAGATGTGATGAACCTTATCTGTTAAAAAAAAAAAAATCAGTAGGACCTCAAATTCTTTATTTAATAATTTATTCTTTCAGTTTCTAAATAATAAAAACAAAATCTCCTTCATAAAACGAGTAATAAGCAAAATTAGGGATGACAATGGGGCGGAGTGGGGTTGAAGGATGGGGTCTATCCCCGCCCCGCATGGTTTTGTTTTGCCCCATCTCCGCCTTGCCCTGCATGATGGGGAAAACTTTCTTACCCCATCCTCGCCCCTTGGGGTCCAGCGAAGCTCTGCCCTATACTGTAAAACTCTACTTTTTGTTAATTTGCCCTACAACTAGTACAATTTTTTAATGAAACCTATTTCATTAATAAAAATATACTTGAAATTACAACTAAATTTATCCCATTAAATCAGATTAATTTTTAGAAAAAATTGAATAATATATCCAAGTATTTAACAAGAAAATCATAATTAAAAAAAAAAAAATCTCATAGTATAACACATAACAAAATAAAAAGCAGAAAACCACATTGGATAGAATAAAATTAGCTAATATTGATATGTTTGTTTAAATATTAGGGTTTTAGGGTGTGGGAAATTTACAATTATAACCCTTACCAATTCGGGGCGGGGCAGGGCGGGGATGGAAAGGGGCGGGTCTAAAAAGTCTAAACCCATCTCCGCTTCGCCCCGTGGTGCGGGGCTAAAATCTTGCCTCATCCTCGCCCCACCACCTTTGCAGAGTGGGGAAAACCCGCGTGGGGTGAAACGGGGAGGGCCGGGTTAAGCGGGACGGGAAAAAATTGCCATTCCTAAGCAAAATAATTTTTTAGGATAATTACATAAAGGTAAGTTGTACATGGTGTCTATCTAATTATTAAACATCTTTTCATTCATAAGTGGGATTTTGATTTTGAAAAAAAAAAAAAAAAAAATCCTTGAAATAACTTGGGGTTGATGGTAAAGCAACTGTTTTAGATTGGGCAGTTGGAATAAATGGTGATTGAGATTGTTTGAAGAATTGGCTTTGGATGGCTCAACTATTTTCTTTAAATCTTGCAATGGGGTGAGGGATCCTCATAATAAGGGAAATAGAGGGATCAACAAAATTGGGAAGATGGAAAACCCCAAAAATCGACATAAAGGCTTAGAGACATGAACACACAAGTCTTTGGAAAATAAGTATCGGCTAAGGGATCGGGTATGCCTAAGAGACCTTGGTACTCCTCAATGGTTTAGACCAAGTCTACACTGCCAATGGAGAAACATCACAGTGAAGGATTCTAGTAAGAGCATATGGCTTCCAAGAAAACCTTTTTCCAATTGAACTTGTAATAATGAAGACCATTCCCAATGCCATCTCTCACCAATTTCTATTCTTTCTTCAAAGGATGCCCACCACAATCAGCTCTTTGCTATATCTCTAAGATTTTTAAAGAGTTTTTTTTAGTAGTGTAACAAGGAAAAAAGAACTTTTATTGTTAGTTTTGGGATAATAATAATAATAATAATAATAATAATAATTTAGAGATGAAAAACAAACTTTTAAAAGTTTAGAGACAGAAAATGAAATTCATGCAAATTTAGGGACGAAAACAAATCAACCATTCAACATCTCATAACCAGCGTTGCTATTGGAGAAACCTACTTTTTGAAGCACATGAAGATTCAGAACAATCTTCTTTTCTTTTGCCCCTATCATTGTTCTTAGATGAAGCTAGTCTTTATCGACACATTCTAACACCCAAGCAAAGCACATGACAAGCTACCTCTCTTTTCATATTTGTTTATGTGGACATGAAGGTATTGTTGTTATTTTCCTCCAATTTTCTTTTCATTCTTCAAGAAATTATTAAATTGGAAATTATCCTGTACAAAACATTTTGTCCTATTTTTACCTAGATAGTATTTTAGGACAAAATTGGCAAATGCCCTTTTCAAGCAAAATAAGTAGCATTGTGCCCAATTTTCCAAATTAATTAGAGAAATACCCCTCTTTTGAAACTCGATTTTTTCAAAATCAAGTTAAACCCTATAGTGACGTTTTTAAGAAGCTTATAGTGACGTTTTAAGGACCTATAATGGCGTTTTGGAACTGAAGCTCCATGAACTCGAGTTATAGGTAAAAAAAAAAAAAAAAAAAAAACCTATAACTCGATTTCATGGAGCTCGAGTTCCAAAACGCCACTATAGGTCCTTAAAACACTATAGGCTCCTTAAAATGCCACTATAGGACTCCATAAAATTGTTTTTTTTTTTTTAAACTCGATTTTGAGAAAATTGAGTTTTAAAAGAGGGGCATTTTCTTAATTAGTTTGGAAAATGGAGCAAAATGCTACTTATTTTGCCCGAAAAGGGCATGTGCCAATTTTGTCCTAGTATCTTAGGCATCGAATTGAATTAAAAAAGTGCCATATCATAGTTACATATCAATCATGTTTAATGAATCAAATGATATATAAATGCATATTCATGTTTTATGAATAGTATCTATTGAATGATATATGAACATGTACATATCTTGAGTTTTTATTTTTTTTGGGTTAAAATTTGTGCTTTAATTTGAGTCAACATATCACTAGACTTGTTTTTAACACAAAATTATTGAGTGACATGGTTGAGCCAATAAAATGACATGTCCATATTTTTATTCTTGTATAAAATTTGGACCACACACTTGAAATTTCACTTTTGCATTTGCAAATTGCTTTTGTACATTGTGAATAAAGTATTAAATGAAAATATTATTATCTTTTATTTTTGTTATTAACTTGAATTCATTAAGAAATATAAAAGAACAGTTATTGAAAGAGAATAATAAGAATAGGTGGTAAATGTTGAACATGATGAAGAAGATGTCAATGATGAGAAAATTTCGTAATATGATGAAGACGATGATGACGTTGACTTGGACTATAGAGATGAAGTTGATTAGTCAAGATGATGAATATGCTATAATAGAAAATATTATTTTAGCTTAGATATCATGTATCAGTATCATCACTTTGGAATTTCACAGATTTGAATGTGTATATTATAAATATATTTTAAATTGATTTATTTAGTTAGTTTTGTTAAATAATACTTCATAAATGATAATCAAATTGGTCATTATTTGAATATGTTCTAGATTTATAATAAAGATAACATTTACATATGTATATCTATAAATTGTTTTTAAATGTTTGTGTATTTTATGATACGTGATATGATATATGACACAACAAAATAAAAAAGTTAATTCATGACATAAGTTACATTATGACAAATGACAACTACGTAGACAACTATCATTTCATTTAGACAAATTTACCCGTGTTTCCATACCCAATATGGAATTATTGGAACAACATATAAGTAAAGTTTAGGCCAAGTGACTAATTGCTCAAAATGATCAATTAATTAAAATTAAACAATAATTATAAAAAAATAATAAAAATTAAACATACTAGTCATTCCTAGTGATGATAATCTATAGGGCTTAACTTGGAACAATACCAAGCACACTAATAGGAATGTTGAAAATGAGTAATTATTCAGTGTTTTGGGAGCAATGCTGCCTTTTTATTTATTTATATAATAATAGATCTCACTAATAAAATTTATGTTAATACCTACCATTCATGTGAGAGAAATGAGCATTCACTACAAAAAAAAGGGCCTTAGGCCACGTTTGTAAAATGCGGCCTTAGGTCCAAAAAACGTGGCCATAGGCCAATTTGGTCTATGGCCGCGTTTTTTCAGGCCGTGTTTCCAAATGTGGCCCAAACCACGTGACTATAGGCCAGAGGGGGTCTATGGCCGCACTTTCCAAAGGCGGCCTAAGACTAAGACCTATAGCCGCATTTCAAACACGGCCTAAGGTTATAGACTATGGTTCAAAACGCGGCCATAGGTCTTAGTCTTAGGCCGTGTTTGGAAAATGCGGCCATAGACCCACCTATAGCCGCGTTCAAAACGCGGCTACAACCCCTTTAATATTTTTTGAATATGTCTATAGCCGTGTTTTTTTTTTTTTTTTTTTTCCTTTTCCTTTCTACAGTAGATGGTGAATACATTTACAAACACTGCTATAAGTTTTACAAGCGCTACTATTTCAAGTTGGATTATGAAAAGAATATCAAGTTGGAATTTTCTTAAACCTATCACAATTTCAATCAATCTTTAACGAATATAATACAGGCAAATTATCAATCTTTAAAGTTATACCTCAACTACAAACAAGATGCAACAAGCATCGCTCATGATTATGGTTATACCTCAACTACAAAAATTATGCACATGACTGTCTGTAACTTCCTATGGCTATCCCATCTCCAAGCTTTTGTCTACAAGTGGGCCTTTGGTTTTGTACACAGTTTATGTCCATAATGGCACTGCAAACATATAAAGGCAGCAGTCAGCTATTTCATATAAAGTAAACATTTCTTATTTTTTATTTTTATAATGAATTAGTAAACTTCATTTACAAAAACCAAACTATACAAAAAAAAAGTTTCCACAGGCCAACATAGCAACACGATCAAGAATTTATTAATAGACACAAGAATTCAAGAATTCAAGAATTTTAGGCCAAGAAGACTACAATAAATTTAACACTTTCTAAAAGGTAAAAGTATTTGTTTTAAGAAAAACTTTTACTAAAGATTTTCCAACATTCCAAAAGTTTATTTCACTGCAATCGAAGCTTAGTCAAGTTGAACAGTGTTGAGTATTAAATTCCTTTTGTCAACAATCCATTCAAATAGTTATTATAACCACTATATAAGCTCTTTTAAAAAGATTATCTTTCACGCTCTTTTTTTTTTTAATCATATCAAATCATTTAAGTAGTTATTATAACCAAAATCTTCCTAAAACTAAAACATTTCTTCATTCCTAAAATTATTCAGCCAATTAGCCCTCTTTGGAAGAATGAAGCCCCAACCCCTAAAATGAGTTTGATAAAGGATCTATCAACTCAATAGTGGTTTCATATCCTTATTCACTTCCTCTGAGATTGGTACTCACTACCACAAAATATCACCACAAGCACCAATCAAAATGAGAGCTGATCATTAAAAATTAAAGGAATTTCCTTGAGCTGAAAGGTTGTTACCTTTTCAATAAGCTGGAGAAGTATGAAACAAACAAAATATTTACGTGCAGATCTGTAGAAGACACTGCCCTACAATATTACAAGGTATGATTAATAACTTGAGTAGCACCACTAAATTCACAATATGGACATATGAAACTCTCTATAAAACTCTCTATGACATGAGTGATGCAACAAGCAAGAAGAGTCAGACATAGACACTTTACATGGGGGAGGATGAGAAAGAAAAAATAGTTCAAGAAAATGAGTATTTCCTTTCAACAAATAAAAAAGAAATATTTAAATTCTATCTCAATCAATCCATTTGCTTCAACAGAGGTTCATGGCAGGCAAGGTTTCCAATAATTCCAAGCCTAATTTCCTGAAGCACAAAACTGAATCATTTTCACACGAAATAATTCTTCAAAACCTCTAAAAATACAAATGAGTAGGAATTAAGACCTGTGAGTCTTTTGTTTCCACTCTTAAGATTTTTCTTTGGCATAAAAAATTACTTGCTTACTTTCCCCCTGCAGAAAAACTTAAGACATTCACATTTTCGTTGTTTTTCTTTAGTTTTTTGCTAGGACATGCACATAATAAAGTGGTCTCATATGCATAAATCCACTTGATACAGACAGAGTGAATTAATTGGTTAATTGTGTCAAAGATTAAAATAATTCAGACCCAGTCGCTCATAATCTACAATGAAAATAAAAAAAGCAATCCAAACTCACCAACCCTGAAAATTATCCAAATCCACTTCTAGACAAGCGAAGAGAACCACAAAAGCATACCACATTAAGCATGAACTCTCCTTGACCATTCATTGAGCTGAACTCCCAATGCACCTGCAATCACATTGAAAGCATGCAATACACAACCATAAATTCAATTTTGACATAGCATTTCAAAGTCAAGAACAAAAACCACAACAGTTCATAATCTTTCAAGCGAATAACAAAGCATTGACAAAATTCGAGTCTAAAAAAAAAACAATTTGATCATAATTAAGTTTTTAAAATAGCGAATTTGAGAGAAATAGAATAGATACCTGATCCGAGGGAGAATAATAGAAAAATTGAATTCTATCTATAATATCAAAAATAATATTCATGTGTACAATATTCCTTCATGAACATCCAAAAAGTAATACAACCTACAATAACAAAATATCCACAACGAGTCCTCATTGTGATGCAGTGCTACCCTGAATATATTAAACACATCGTATTAGTAGCACATAACAACGCATTGCAATAAACACACAATTTTCATTTAATTAAATGCAACATTTTTATACCACAGAAAGCTGTGACGCATTTGTAAATGGCCTCATTTGCTCGAACATGCTTCTCATGCCCGCCATCATTTCATCAATTTGCACCTGATGCTGCGCATCTAATTGCCGCTTTGCTTCGGCTAGTGCTTCGACGATTTGCTGCTTATTTTGCTCACGTATTTCGGCGATTTCCTCCTTATGCTACGCCTGCATTTCGGCGATTTTCTCCTGATGCGTCTGCTTTGACTGGGCAAGTTCGTCTCTTAAAGTCTGGTGTGAAGTTTCCAATTCAGTTATCTGATGGGCCGTTTCGATGGACGCTAGTGGAGTCGATATATAACATGGCAGGTTGGACCCACTTCTTCCTGATGGGGTTGGTCCAAAACCAACCCCATGTTCACGTCCATGCCGTTCTGCCCCCATCACTTGAGCAAATGCATCATCTTTTGCCCATAGGATTCCTTCGTGACACTCTCCTTGTAGTGAGCCCCTATTGTTTAAAATGGCAGTCATTTTATCCTGTTTTCACACAAGAACCAAATACCATATTACTTGCTATAGTACTATTCACGCACAAAATACAAAAGAAATAAGTTACAATATAGGGCTTACAATCTTATCTCTCACTGCAGTACTAACAGGCTGCCCATCTTTGGTGCTGTATACTTTCGCAAAAACAACAGCACGCTCCACTGCTTGCCCACTTTCTTTTGCCTACGTCATATTCAACAGCCTCATTACAATAGTGAAAATTTATGTTGGTGATATGAAGCGGCAATCGACAACCAAACATAGCAAATGGAATTTGGGACATACCATGCAATATAATGTAAAACAAAATAAAAAATATAGATTATTACGTTCAAAAAGACAAGTGAGTTGTTTTCTTTAGTTGTGACAGTGGCTTAAATAGTCCCTACCAAGCCCCATCCCAAAGTTACTACCCCAACCTATTTTCCATCACTCAACTTCCTTACATTTCCTCTCTCACTTGTCTTTGCTGTCACAGTGTCAATTTTCATTGCAATCATCTTGTCTTTGCTGTCACAGCGTCAAAACTAATACTTGAATCTCACATGTGTTACCCAATTTTAGTTTTGATTGGTCAATCAATATTGGGAGTTATTGAGTGCTTGAATTTTGAAATTTCAAATAATTTTTTTGAAAGAGAGTTAACTACCATGTACGTGTTTATTGGTGAGAAGTCAAGAGACAAATGAGGATTAGAAAGTGATAATGTTTTTTTTTTTTTTTTGTGTGTATTGGAAGTTATAATCTGTAGTAAAAGGGAATTTTTTTTTTCCACTATAATATACACACTTTACCTTTTTCACTAAAAATAAAAAAATAGTTCAACAAAAAACTAAAAACTAAAAATTAAAAAATATCATATTATATTAAAGTATTTGGTGTATGGTATGGGGTTTATTTATATACGGTAAGAAACCATATAAAGCTCAAGAAGCAAAGATTTTTATAAAATTAATTACACCTATCTCAATAAAAATTGCAAGACTTTAAGCATAATTTAATTGGTAAAATGAACCCCAAAAATTATAAACACTGTCCGATTGCTCTTGATCGGAATGTCAATGAAAACAACAATATTAAATAGTTCTTGTGGAGACCCTTTTTGGAGCTAGGCAGATGCTTGGCCTTGCTCCCAGTCCTCGGCAGTCCCACATCGAAAGAAAACCCCCCCAACAACGAAAATCACCATTATCTGCTGATAACCGCAATCTAGGGATTTTATTCCCAATTTGTGTTAATTAAAAGCCATTTTAGTTCTTCTTTTATTAGTTTAGGTCACTTAATAAACAAATCCCAGAAACCCACGCACCCCAATCTCTCAAAGAAAACCAAAAATTAAAAAAAGCTTTGACTTTTGAAATACCCACATCCCCTGTTAGGAATGCTATAAGCATATGGATAATAATTGGTGTATTGAGATTTAGTTAGTTAGTTACAATTCTAAACATGTTAATCACATTTAGCACATGTTGGAATTATTAATGCACATGGGGAATAATAGAACCAATAGGATGAGGCATGTTAATCACATTTAGCACATGTTGAAATTATTAATGCACATGGGGGAATAATAGAACCAATAGGATGAGGCCATGTGGGCCAATGAGATTAGAGCTAGTCTCCTATAAATACATGATTGTAATCCAATATGAGATATGAATGAAGAATAAACCAATTTGTTAGTGCATTAGTGCATCTCTCTCTCTCTCTCTCTCTCTCTCTCTCTTAATCTCTCTATTTCTCTATGGAGGATGACTACCTCGAATTAAGTCATCCATTCCCCTATAATTCCCATCAATCCTCATTAGGAACCACCGGGTTCCAGTGCATCTCTCTCTCTCTCTCTCTCTTAATCTCTCTATTTCTCTATGGAGGGTGACTACCTCGAATTAAGTCAATTTCCCTACAATCTCCATCCATTCCCCTATAATTCCCATCAATCCCCATTAGGAACCACCGGGTTCCTAACAAATGGTATCAGAGCCGTTGATCTTGAGATGAGCAATTGTGATGAAAGAAAACTTTTGAAAAAAATACAAGAAATGTTGAACAAAGCCTTAGAAGAATCCAAGGATATTTCAAAGAAGATGAAGGCCTTGGCTGAATCTAACATGGCCATGAAGGAAGAACTTTCAAGAGTGCAAGAGGATCTTGAAAACATGTCCGAAGAAGAGTTACAATCTCTTGATTCAATGAAAGTCGAAGAACAAATCAAGTTCCAAGAATCTACTACTGTTGTTACAAGCTGGGATGTTGATTTTTGTGTCAAAGTGGATGATGATGTACATGTACATGCTGCCCTTGAAGTTCAGTCGAAGGAACCAACAAAGAAGGTGATGATGATCTTCCAAGAACCCATTCTTGATGCACCAATGGAGGCTTCCATTCAAGAGTCTATGATTCAAGAATTGGCAATCCAAGTGTCGGTGATTCAAGAATCCAAGATACAAACGCCAACAATTTTAATGGTTCTAGAATTGAATGAGGTCTTGAGGATACAAGAACATTTCAAGGTTGAAAGAACCGATGAGACCTTGAAGATTGAAGAACCATTGAAGGCTCAAGAATTCGAGCAAATTTTGAAGATCTACGAAAAAGAAACCTTCATATGCACGGGACCGCTTGTCAAAGAGAAATGCATGAATATGGTGATCAAAATGTCATTACGATATTGGTACATTGGAAGATCTCCTTTGATGAAGATGCTATTTCACAACAATACCTTGTGGGCAAGGTGTTTTCAAGGGGAGAGAAATGTTAGGAATGCTATAAGCATATGGATAATAATTGGTGTATTGAGATTTAGTTAGTTAGTTACAATTCTAAACATGTTAATCACATTTAGCACATGTTGGAATTATTAATGCACATAGGGAATAATAGAACCAATAGGATGAGGCATGTTAATCACATTTAGCACATGTTGAAATTATTAATGCACATGGGGAATAATAGAACCAATAGGATGAGGCCATGTGGGCCAATGAGATTAGAGCTAGTCTCCTATAAATATATGATTGTAATCCAATATGAGATATGAATGAAGAATAAACCAATTTGTTAGTGCATTAGTGCATCTCTCTCTCTCTCTCTCTCTCTCTCTCTCTCTTAATCTCTCTATTTCTCTATGGAGGGTGACTACCTCGAATTAAGTCAATTTCCCTACAATCTCCATCCATTCCCCTATAATTCCCATCAATCCCCATTAGGAACCACCGGGTTCCTAACATCCCCAAATGCAAAGATGATGAACTGAAAAGCCAAAAACACAGACACACACAAAATGAAACCAAATATACTGAGAGAGAGAGAGAGAGAGAGAGAGAGAGACTCACGGTGGCGGTCGATGATTGCGAAGGGATCGAAAGAATGAAAACAACGCCGATGGTTTGGAAGAGAGTGTCGGAGGGAGGGATCTGGTGGAGGTCGACGGAGATGGTGGTGGAGGAGATGAGGGAAGCGAAGGAAGATCTGCTCTGATTGAGGGTGATGCGTTGAGATCGGGCTTCAGATCGATGGAGGTTGTGTGTGATAGGAGAGGCGAGGGTTGAAAAGGTTTTTAGTATATATATTTGATCCTGAAGCCGCGTTTTTAAATTGCGGCTTTAGGGCCATCTGAGGCCGCGTTTAATAAACGGGGCCACTTCCTAAAACTAAAGCCGCGTTTTATACACGCGGCTACAAAAAAAACTTAAAGCCGCGTGTATAAAACGGGGCTTCAGGCAAGCTGGACCTCCATTTTTTAAACACGGGTTTAAAAAAAAAAAAAGAAATAGGCAGGTCCTTGAGGCGCATTTCAAACGCGGCTTTAGACCATTCTATGGCCCCGTTTTTAAAACAGGGCTATTGTTGTTGTATTTAAGCCCCATTTTTGTAAAACGGGGCTGTAGTCCATCTGGGGCTGCGTTTTTACAAACGCGGCCCAAAAAAACGCGGCCTAATGCCCCCGCGTTTTGTAGTGATTGCTCTTAGAGTATCAATTTAACCTTTTCCTTTGATGTCTTGATCTTGGGACTGAACATGGACAAAATCTTTATAAAGCATTTTGTCAATTAGGCACATTTTTTGTAAAGCTTAAGCTGGCATGAATTAAATTCAGTTCTTAAGCATGGCTTGTTTATCGTGGGTGTGCGTCAACATCTTAATAGTCAAGCAAACTAAAAAATAGATGGAGGGACTCGAGTCAAACGTTTTATCCTATTTTTGAAATTTCAGGGATTGAAGTCAAACGTTTTAAAATTGAGGACAAAAATACAATTTATCTTATTTTTGATTTTTTTTTTTTTTTTTTGCTTATATTAGTTAAAACAAATTACAACTCAGTTTTCTATTAAAAGAATAAAACAATCCAATACTAAACAAACTCTAATTATATTACGTTTGGTGCTTTCTAACAAGTTATCCATTTTAAATATTTTATTTTAAATATATATATATATATTTATTTATTTATTTAGCATTTTATTTCTTGATAAATATTTAAAATATGTACCACTATATATATATATATATATTGTGCGCACCAAAAACTGAAACCCGTTGGGCTGGGCCTCACTTGGACTCACAACTTATTTGTATAGTGGGTTTGGATTTCCCACAATGGGTCGTTCAA
Organism: Quercus aquifolioides; assembly: GCA_019022515.1. Lineage (NCBI taxonomy): Eukaryota > Viridiplantae > Streptophyta > Magnoliopsida > Fagales > Fagaceae > Quercus > Quercus aquifolioides. Next base: position 15,955,744 of record CM032325.1, on the reverse strand, counting down.
AACACCAAGGCTCAACTGAAGCGCTTTCCTCTTCTCGGGGACCTGACCCAATTCCTTACTCTGCTCTCTCTGTTTACACTCTTCCTTCCCTCAATTCTCCAACCCTTGTCTTCTCAAGACTTCTTGTATTTATAGCTCACGAAGTAGTGGAGAGGTCATAAATACTCGCCAGTAAGTGCAACCGGCGGTCCAGTGTTATCGATCGTAAGTGGGTGGTTAGGTGGGCATGGGAAGCGGTGAGGGTGGCGTTGGAACTTGGTTCCTGCCTCCACGACAGTTCCCGGCAGCGGTGCCTCTCCGAGGTATGACCGAGTAGGTACAGGGAGGGGTGTTCCGCGAGCTGCGTGTTCATCACTGCTCGGGAAGGGGTCTGCCGAGAAACGATGTAAAAGCAGATCATGGGCCTGCAGCCCGCGGGGCTCGGGGTGGGCCGCTAGGCAGAGGGAGACCGGCCTCATGGGCCTTATACCCAGGCCAGGGCCCAAGGCCCACTACGGGTCATGGTGCGGGGACCGTACAATAGCCCCCCCTTGATTCGCTCCCCATTCCCGGGGGTGAATCAAGGATCACGAGGGGCAAGTGCCTGTTTGGGGGAGTCGAAGGGTCAGTGCCCGACCATTGATGGGCGCATTAATGCGCGTCTCAAAAGACGCGTTTGAAATTGACTGACGGCCTACCTGCCATCATTGCCTGACGGTTCGTGAACCGAGGCGTCGCGCGTGTGGCAGTTGAAGCGGCGGTCCACGTGGTTTCCTTCCAGCGGATCATTAATTGCCTCTCATTCTACTTCCTCATGCCTATAAATAGTCCCTCCTGTTACTAAATCTCACTTTTGCATTCCTCACCTTTCAGTTTCCTCCTCTGCCGAGCATCCCTCCCGTGGTTCATCTACTGGCCCAGAACACACCTACTCCTTAGAGCCCACAGTAAGTTCCTTTCCTTCTTCTTGCTTTTTCAATTCAGCCATTTCAGTATATTCTTTGATACTCGTAGCACTTCTTTTCCCTTTTGTTAAGAAACTGTTTTGAAAAAAGAAAAACATGAGTTACTCTTACCTCCTTACCACCGAGCATGCTTTGGCTAGATTTAGGGAAGCATATAATGTTCCGAGTGACGTAGATATCGCCTACTGCAATATGGGCGATATCGACATTCAGAGGCGCCGTGGGGAGAACACGGTGTTCTTTCCCTTGATGGCCATTTTAGAGGGCGGGCTTAGGTTCCCGGTTGACCCTCTAATTCTCAGCACCCTTAGATTTTATGGCCTTTGTCCCGACCAACTTCCCCCCAACTTTTACCGGGTAGTGAGTTGCGTGAGTACACTGAACCGGTTGTACGGGTTGGAACTTAACCACCACGACAATAACCAGATGTACAGTTTGTGCGGCAAGATTGAGTCCGACTATTACCTAAAGACTAGGGACGCGAGGGTACGGCTTATTTCATGCCTGCCGGACTCGAACCGTAACTCGGCCAAAGATTTCGTTCGGGTGAGCGGCAATTGGTTTGCCGAGGGGTTCCCCTGTGCGTTTTCGCCGCGCGACGTTGGTCGGTGACTAGCCTCCATTTACTTTGATGCATTTCTATTTCGGTCCGGTTATGTAATCTCTAACCATTATTTCCTTTGTGCAGAGAGCAAAAGATTCAAGCCGGACGTCAGAGTGGTACACGTTCGGGACTTGAACTTCGTACTCCGGTCGGAAATCTTCGTGCACACGGACGGACAACTCCGAGCGTCCCACCTCATCCTTGGCGTCAGTCCCGTCTACTCAACTTGGCAGTCGTTCGGCCAAGCTTTGCTAGTCGACAGTCCTCTCATCTCATACATCGACGTCCGGCATGCAAACTTCCTCCCCCCAAGGCTAATAGTAGGCGAGGCGCGTGAGCACGGTCCCCGGTACATTTGTTCAGACGAGCGACCGCCCGTCCGTGACGAATCAGCCGAGCGCGTATCTGCCGAGCGTAGGAGGCGAGCTCACGAGCAAATCCAGCAAGCTCCTGCTCAGCCCGAGAGAATCGTAGAGCCCGGGGCACCTGTTCGGGAAGGGGAGGTTGTAGCCGCAGAACCGACTGACTCTTCGGAAACAGGATCCGATCCGGGTAACGCAATGGTGGCCAGGAGGAAGATGACAATAGACCGCTTCGTCCCGAGTGCCCGGCCAACCGGGCAACAACAACAAGCACCCGCCCGAGATGCTTCCCCTCCCGCTCCCCCACCGACCCGAGTTCGAAAGAGGCCGCGCACCACCGATCAAACACAGACGGGCTCGGGCAATGTGCCCATCCGACCCTCGGCCGGCATCGTCATCCGGGAACCGGTAGCGCAAACCGGGATAGACCTGGCGTCTACTTCCCGGGCTCCGGCAGCATGGCGACCCTCCTTTAAACTTGGCGGCGAGCCTCTCCCGTCGACGGCCAGTGCCCGAGTGTGGGATAAGGGGCATGGAGGCTGCGTGGCGCAGAGTCTGGCGCGCGGCATCCTCTTGCCCGAGGACTTGCACGCCTTCACGGAATCGACGGATGAGTCCCTGGGGAGACGTTTGCAATGGCACACCATAGCGGTAACTGTTTCACTTTTCTCTATGACTCTCGGTTTCCCTTTCGATTGTGTATGTGTTTTTTCCATTTTACCTCACAAAGCGGATATTGTGTGGTCAGGCTGCGCAAATGTCGTACGTGGTGGACGGGAGGATGAAGGAGCTGGCCGAGGACGTTGAGCGGGAAAAGGCTCTGAAGGAAGTTGCCGAGGCCACGGCGAAGGAGCAGTTGAAAATTGCCGAGGAGGCAAAGGATAAGATTGCTACAGCCGTGAAGGCCCAGGCGCTTGCCGAAACGAAGCGCGAGGAACTGGAACTCCAGTTGGGGGGCACCGAGCTTAAGTTGGCCGAGGCTCAGAGCTTGAATACCATGCTGGAGGGGCAGCTGACCGACTCGAAGGCGGCGCTGGAGGCTTGCGAAACCAAGTGGTATAACGAGGGGTTCGCGGATGCCGAGAATTCGGCGGAACCGATCATTCGCCAGGCCCATAAGCTCGGATATGAGGAGGGTTGGTTCGCCGCTCTCCAAGCCCTGGGGGTTCCCGAGGATTCCCCGTTGAGGGATCGCAGCAGGATTCCTTTCCCGAGCATCCCCAACACCGAGAATCCTGCGCCTCTTGTCATCGACGAGGAAGAGACCTCCAGCATGAGGGAACTGGTGAATGCCATTGACTCTCATGCAGTGCTGACCGACATGGAGGGGACCAGCCATCCCCATGCCGGGGACCGAACCGGGGAGGACATCCAGCCGCCAACTCCTCACGCCGACCAACACTCCCAAGAGGACGCATCCTCCGCCCATGCGGCGGACATCTGAAGCCGACAGCCAGCCCTTCTTTACTTTTCCCTTGTTTGAGAATTTTGAATAAACGGAATTGCCTATGTCACCGGGATGTGGTGACGGGATAATTTGTTTACGTTGTCTTTTCTTTATTTTGAGTTGCCGGGTTTTGGCAACAAAACGCTAATTTAAGTTTCACATTGTAATATGAATGCCTTACCGCGTTGCTTGTACGTATTTACCGAGTAATGAACTCTTCTTGGCTGCCTTTTTATTGTGATGTGTCCGACCATGGTAAGGCCTCCAAACGCTAATTTAAGTTTCTCGTGCTCGGTGATAAGATCGAACCGAGGGTCGGGCTCCCGTCCTTAAGAGTTAATCGTCAGGTTTCCACCTGCTCAGCGATTGGGGTCTAGCCGAGAGTCAGGTTTCTGTCCTTAGAATTAATCGTTCAGGTGTCCACCTGCTCGGTGATAGGGTCGGACCGGGGGTCTGGCCTCTGTCCCTGAAACGAAAAGGCTAAGGTTTCCACCTGCTCGGTGATAGGGATCGAACCGAGAGTCAGGTTTCTGTCCTTAAGAGTTAATCGTCAGGTTTCCACCTGCTCGGTGATAGGGATCGAACCGAGAGTCAGGTTTCTGTCCTTATAGTGAGTCGTTCAGGTTTCCACCTGCTCGGTGATAGGGATCGAACCGAGAGTCAGGTTTCTGTCCTTGAGACGAGAAGGCTAAGGTTTCCACCTGCTCGGTGATAGGGGTCGAACCGAGAGTCAGGTTTCTGTCCTTATAGTGGGTCGTTCAGGTTTCCACCTGCTCGGCGATTAGGGTCTAGCCGAGAGTCAGGTTTCTGTCCTGGAGACGAGAAGGCTAAGGTTTCCACCTGCTCGGCGATAGGGATCGAACCGAGAGTCAGGTTTCTGTCCTTATAGTGGGTCGTTCAGGTTTCCACCTGCTTGGCGATTAGGGTCTAGCCGAGAGTCAGGTTTCTGTCCTTAGAACGGGCAGATAAGGTTTCTGCGTGCTCGGCGATAAATCGAACCGAGGATCAGGCTTCTGTTTTTAGAACGCATCGGCTAAGAATGAACATTGCTCGGTGAATGGGATCGAACCGAGAATTTTGGTTAGAACTGTGCGATTCTGCATGAAAGACATCATTAGTACAACTAGCAAAACGTATGCAACATTACTAACAAAACATATACAACATGTTGCGGTTAACTCTATGCTCGGAGAACCGCCCATCAATGATAGTACTTCTTCAGGTTATGGACGTTCCATGGTCGGGGAAGTTGTCTCTCATCCAGGTCTTCCAAGAAATAAGCCCCGGTGCCGGCCACTGCCGTGACCCTATAAGGTCCCTCCCATGTCTGTGCCAATTTCCCGGCACCAGTGTCTCGCATGTTGCCCACGGCTCTCCTGAGAACCAAATCCCCGGAGACAAACTCCCTCGTTCTCACACCTCGGTTGTATCTCCGGGCGAGCTTCTGCTGATACTCCGCGAGCCGTATTGTTGCCAACTCGCGGTACTCCTCCACCTTGTCCAAATACCCTACCATCATTTCGTCGTTTTGGGCCCGATCGAAACCCGCTACTCTTGCACTGCACAGATTCACCTCGGTGGGGATCACGGCTTCCGCTCCGTACGTGAGAGAGAATGGGGTCTCCCCGGTGGACCGTCTAGGAGTGGTGCGGTATGCCCACAAGACTTTGGGAAGCTCCTCGGCCCAGTTTCCCTTTGCTCCCTCCAGCCTTTTCTTCAGCCCACTCACAATCACCTTATTCACGGCCTCGGCCTGGCCGTTGCCCTGTGGGTAAGCAGGAGTTGAGTACCTGTTCTTGATGCCGAGGCCACTGCAAAATTCTCGGAAGGCCCGGCTGTCAAACTGTAGCCCGTTGTCAGATATGATAGTGTTCGGCACCCCGAACCTGGTGATGACATTTTTCCATATGAACTTCTTCACTTCCACATCCCGTATGTTGGCCAACGCTTCCGCCTCCGCCCACTTGGTAAAATAGTCGACGGCCACCAAAACGAACTTTCGGCCGCCAGTCGCCTTCGGGAACGGGCCGATGATGTCCAGCCCCCACTGCGCAAAAGGCCAAGGACTGCTGATCGGGTTCAGGTGGCCCGCGGGCTGATGGATCAGAGGGACGTGCTTTTGACACTGCTCACACTTAAGCACATACTCGGCGGCATCCTTCTGCATCTGAGGCCACCAGAATCCCTGAGTCATGGATCGGTGCGCCAATGAGCGTCCCCCGACATGGCCGCCGCACACCCCAGAGTGGAGCTCCGCCAAGAGCTCGCCCACCTTCTCCGGGCGTAAGCACAAGAGGTACGGCCCTCCGAAAGACCTTCGATACAAAGTCCGGTCTTCTGCCAACCAATACCGAAGAGCCATCCTACTGATCCTGACGCCCTCCTTCTCGTCACTCGGCAGTCGGTCGTCGGCCAGAAAGTCGACAATGGGTCGATCCAGCACGTGGCAGGGGCTGCGATTGCCGTGACGTTGATCCCTGTAGTTCCCGAGTTGCTCGTTACACTGATGCTCGGCTCCGAAATAAGCTCGACTTTGATCTGCCGTGGTATCTCCTCGGCCACTGAGGACGCCAGCGTGGCTAGGGAGTCAGCGTGTCTGTTCTGGGTTCGGGCTACGTGGAAAACTTTCACCGTGTTGAAGCTGGTCATAACTAGCCTTGCTTGTTCTAGGTATGCTTTCATCCGGGGATCTCGGGCCTCAAAACTGCCCTGCACCTGATTAACTACCAGACGCGAATCCGAGTATAGCTCAATATCCCGAGCCCCCAGGTTCGAAGCTACCCTCAGTCCGGCCAAGAAAGCCTCGTATTCCGCCTCGTTGTTGGATGCCCTGAAACTCAATCTAAACGAGTGTTCCAGCCGTATTCCTTCGGGGGTAATCATGACTACTCCTGAACCGGTCCCCGTGGAGCTCGAAGCGCCGTCCACAAATATCTTCCACGGTCGAACCTCCAGTCGGCAAACCATCTCTCCCTTCTCTCTGGGCGAAAATTCAGCGATAAAGTCCGCAAGGACCTGGCCTTTCACCGAGCTTCGAGGCCTGTACCGTATGTCGAAGGAACCGAGTCGAGTCCCCCATTTGGCTATGCGGCCCGTGAAATCAGACCTCTTCAATAACGACTGTAATGGGTACTCGGTCAAGACGTGTACGGTGTGAGCTTGGAAATAGTGCGGCAACTTCCTTGTGGCGTGTATCAGGGCCAGTACGAGCTTCTCCAAGGGCAAGTACCTCGTCTCGGCGTCGACGAGAGTTTTGCTGATGTAGTATACGGGTTGCTGGATCCCTTTGTCCCTCAGCAGCACGGCACTCACGGTGTGCTCGGATACCGCCAGATACATGAATAAGTCCTCACCTGCCTCCGGTGCCGCGAGCATGGGCGCTCGCGCTAAATAAATCTTCAGATCCACAAAGGCCTGTTCGCACTCCTCGGTCCACCGAAATCCCGTCCATTTCTTCAGCAGTTGGTAGAATGGTCGGCATCGGTCTGCGAATTTTGAGATGAACCGGTTAAGGGCGGCCAGCATCCCGGTTAGAATTTGCACTTCCTTCGGGTTGCTCGGTGGTTTTAGTCTTCTCACAGCCTCTATCTGGTCCGGGTTGACTTCAATCCCCCGTGTACTGATCAGGTACCCCAAGAACTTCCCGGCCCCTACGCCAAACGCGCACTTCTCCGCATTAAGGCGCAACTTGTGTCGTCGGAGAACCTCGAAAACCTCCAGGAGGTCCCCCATATGCAAGGCTTCCCGTTTGCTTTTAACCACCATGTCGTCGATGTATACCTCGACCGTGCGCCCTATCTTGTCTCGGAACATTCTTGTCATCATTCGTTGGTAAGTGGCCCCGGCGTTCTTCAGTCCGAAGGGCATCCTTGTGTAGTGGTAATTTGCCTCCGGGGAAATGAACGCCGTTTTCTCTTGATCCTCGGGTGCTAGGGCGATCTGGTGATACCCTTGGAAAGCGTCCAGAAAGCTCATCCTCGGGTGCCCACACGTGGCGTCCACCAGCTGATCAATCTTCGGCACGGGAAAAGGGTCTTTCGGGCAGGCTCTGTTCAGATCGGTAAAATCGACGCAGACCCTCCACTTGCCGTTCTTCTTCTTCACTACCACGGTGTTCGCCAACCAATCCGGGAAGATGATCTCCCGAATCACCCCCGCCTCCTTCAATCTCTGAACTTCCACTTTTACTGCCTCGGAGTGCTCCCACGCTGATCTCCTCGGCCTCTGCTTTTTAGGGGTGAATGAGGGGTCAACTCCAAGTCTATGCATGATGAATTCGGGATCCACCCCGGGTACCTCGTACGGACTCCAAGCAAATACGTCCACATTCTGTATTAGGAGCAGCAACATCTCTACTTTTTCCCGGTCCTCCATGCTCTCCCCTATTTGGAAGTACTTGTCCATGTCCGGCAACACCTTCACCCTCAGCATGTTCTCGGCACGCGCGACCTCCTTCTCTGGCGGGCGCTGTAACTGCTATAAAGGCGTCCCTGACGACAAACATTTGGGATCGGCCTGACCCTCCCGGTTGGTTTGCTCCTTCTTCCAATCGACCATGGCGATCAAACATTGCCTGGCCGCCTGCTGACTCCCTTGTATCACCGTGACACCATAATCAGTATGAAACTTGACCCTCATGTGCAGAGTGGACAGGACAGCCCCCATTGCATGTATCCATGGCCTCCCTAGAATCGCCGTGTAGGGGGAGTATGATGTAACTGCGAAGAAGCTTACCATCACCTCCTTGCCCCCCATGTTCACGGGCAGAGAGATTTGCCCCTCGGGCGCCACCATCTTCCCATCGAACCCAACCAGGGGAGTGTTGTTCTTCGACAGGTCCTCATCCCTCAACCCGAGCCCCCTGAATAGGTCCGGGTACATAACATCCGCTCCGCTTCCCTGGTCTATCATTATCCTCTTCACAACGAAGCCGCCAACCCTTGCTGTTACTATCAATGCGTCGTCGTGCGGCTGAATGGTTCCTTCTAGATCACTGTCGTCGAAAGAGATCGGCTCCTGGGTAGGTCTGATCCTCTTCGCGGCAGGCGGCACGCCCGTGCTCCCCTCTACCGATATCATCGTCAGCACCTCCTTCCCCTTTGCCGTTGAAATGCCCCTCGGGGCGACGTGGATAACATCAATTATCCCAAGAGGGGGCGGAAGGGGATTCCCTCTGTGTGGGGCGCCATGCCCCGTTCCTCTATCCCCGGCGTCCGTCACAAAATCCTTGAGGTGTCCTGCTTTAGCCAACTGCCCGAGATGGTCCTTTAGCACTCGGCACTGCTCGGTAGTATGCCCCCGGTCTTTGTGGTAGGTGCAGTACAGGTTCTGATTTCTCCTAGAGGGGTCGCCAGCCATCCGGTTCGGCCATCTGAAGTACGGCTCGTGCTTGATCTTATCCACGATTTTATGCACGGGCTCCTTGAACGTCACGTTCACCTCCCCTGCTGGTGCTGCTGGCTCTTGAATCCTCAAATTTCCCCGTGCCCTCTGTTGAAAACTGCTCAGCCGAGGACGATCAGCTACCTGTGCTTTGCCTTTGCTCTGTATCTTATCGTCTTCCAACCGTTTGTACTCCTCGATGCGCCTCATCAGCTGCCTCATGTCCTCGGGAGGCTTCTTAGTTAACGACTCTCTCAACCCCGAGTCGTCAGGCAATCCCAATCTGAAGGTGCTCGCCGCAATCTTCTCGTTCCCTCCGCCAATCTCGTTGTAGAGCTCCCAGTATCGGTTAGCGTAATCCCGGAGGGTTTCCCCTGCCCTCATCTTCATAGATAGCAGCGCGTCCACCGGTTGTTGCTCCCGGCTGCACGTCACGAAACGGGAACCGAACTCCTGTATCAGCTCGGCGAAATTGTGAATGGAGCCCTTGCGCAACCCGTTGAACCACCTTAAGGCCGTGGGACCAAGGCTGGAGGGAAAAACCTTGCACATCAGAGCGTCATTGCGGGTATGCAAAGACATCATCTGGATATAGTGGCTGACATGCTCTACGGGGTCTGTTTTCCCACCATACGAATTGAAAGGCGGGCGCGTAAACCTGTCCGGCATCGGTGCACGCTCAATATCTGCTGAGAATGGTGACCGAGCAGCCCTACGCAATGCACGGCTCATAGCATCCATGGCCGCATTCCCGTACTCCCGCGACCGAGAGCGATTTCGCCGCCGGTGAGACTCTGCTGAATGGGAGCGGTCTCGGCGGCGACGGGACTCCCTCGAGTGCGAGCGCTCCCTGTGGTGGCGGGATCTTGATTGATTCGATCCCACCCCGCGTCTTTCTCCCTCGGCGCCTGGCCCTCTCTCTCGGTCGTCTTGACCGGCTCGGCGGCGCTCGTTTCGGGCTTCCAACTCCAGGTCTTGTACTAACCTCCGCAGCCGCTCAAGCTCTTCATCCCTGACGTCGTGCTGCCTATCCCGGGAAGCATGGGATGCCGTTCTCCCCGTTTGGTACGACCCTTCTCCAAGGCCGGACCGCTCTTCCAGTTGATCGTGAAACGGATCCTCGCGTCTCTTCTGCCTCTGTTCTCGCCAGGTGGAGCCCCTGGAAGACCCTGCCGAGCCACTCTCGGCGTTACCTCCTGACATCTTTCCTGTATACGAGCCTTGGCAGAACCACTGCTTAGTAGGATTCCCCACAGACGGCGCCAATTGTGCGCACCAAAAACTGAAACCCGTTGGGCTGGGCCTCACTTGGACTCACAACTTATTTGTATAGTGGGTTTGGATTTCCCACAATGGGTCGTTCAAAACACCAAGGCTCAACTGAAGCGCTTTCCTCTTCTCGGGGACCTGACCCAATTCCTTACTCTGCTCTCTCTGTTTACACTCTTCCTTCCCTCAATTCTCCAACCCTTGTCTTCTCAAGACTTCTTGTATTTATAGCTCACGAAGTAGTGGAGAGGTCATAAATACTCGCCAGTAAGTGCAACCGGCGGTCCAGTGTTATCGATCGTAAGTGGGTGGTTAGGTGGGCATGGGAAGCGGTGAGGGTGGCGTTGGAACTTGGTTCCTGCCTCCACGACAGTTCCCGGCAGCGGTGCCTCTCCGAGGTATGACCGAGTAGGTACAGGGCGGGGTGTTCCGCGAGCTGCGTGTTCATCACTGCTCGGGAAGGGGTCTGCCGAGAAACGATGTAAAAGCAGATCGTGGGCCTGCAGCCCGCGGGGCTCGGGGTGGGCCGCTAGGCAGAGGGAGACCGGCCTCATGGGCCTTATACCCAGGCCAGGGCCCAAGGCCCACTACGGGTCATGGTGCGGGGACCGTACATATATATATACTAGTCACTAACCCGTGCTATGCACGGGACCTACCTATTTGTGAGGTAGACTAAAATAATTTTATAAAATCTTAAATTGATTAAGAAACTACACCAATGCATGATTTGCTCTTGTATAACTTCAATTTGTGTTACAAATTTATGAAGAAGCCATTGCTTGGATGTGCAATGGCATACAAAAAATTTGTCTGACGATTCCAGATACTGCAAAAAAATAACTCAAAAATTAAGATATTAAAACTTCTGAAAGACCAAAAAATATTAAAGAAAAATTATCAACGTTTGAGTTTGAGTTTAAGTTGGACTTGTTAGAAAGATAGAATTTCACTCATTGTTAAATTTGGATTAAACAAAAATAATTTTGTTTAACAAAAATGATGAGTTTGAGTTTAAGTTGGACTTGTTAGAGAGATAGAGTTTCATTCTTTGTTAAGTTTGAACTAAACGAAAATAATTTTATTTAAATAAAATGATAATTTTATTTAAATATTGTACTGACGTGAAAAATTATGAGAGTTTTAGAAACTTCGGTTATATATATATATATTATATATATACAATGGGTCTTTTTTTTTTTTTTGTGTCTTCTTTTGTTTGGTTGAATAAAGGGCTTAAAGTAAAAAAAAAAAAAAAAAAAAGATAAGAAAAAGTAAAGGAGTTAGTGGTTTAGGAGATGGAGATCAATATCCCATCCAAATTCCAATGGCTTATAAGAAGTATTAACAAGTTAAGTTTTGTCATCAGTAATTGGATTATATACAAAAGGTTAAAAAAAAAAAAAAAAAAACCAAAACAACAAAAACTTTGTTCCCTAAATTTTCAAAATTTTGAAGCCAATGATATTGCATTGGATCTCAATTTGGTTTTAGAGATTCGACCCTACATGTTTTAGACATGAGTAGATGTGCCAATTAGCTTGTAGGCTACCAGAAGAATTTAAGGCTAATTAAGCTACAAAATTTTGTTCAATGTACACCTTACTCCAATAAATAAAAGGAAAATTCTTAATTCACATCGTACTAGTAATATAAGATTACATTATAGACTAAACAATATGTACAATGTTGTACACATTAGTAAAAAATTTTAAAAAAATGAGAGAAAAAGAAAAAGTTCTCCTTCACAGCTAGTTGTGATTAAAAAGAAAAAGAGAAGCCATACAAATTCTCTTTATATTAATAATTGATTCACTAGCTATAAAAAATTAGTAATTAGAATTGAATTAATGCATGTACCTTTTTAAAAATATGACAATAAACTAATATCTTGTCACAAAAGTTAAAATTATTTTTGGGAAAAAAATAATACTAAAAATAATTAAGTAAATGATTAAAAGTTCATGGGATAATAACATATACTATACACCTTTTATTTTGAAGATTTATTGGCTAACATGCTTGTGGGGGGTAAAAGCCCAACCCTACATATTGGGCCTGGGGCCCTGTTTGAAGACTACTATGTGTCCGAAGAGAGAGAACTGGTTGAGATAGAGTCCATCTGAAAGAAAGAAGCCCGGAAATGGAGGAAGAGTGCAATCCGAAGAGGTTACCAGTGGTCCGAAGAGGTCTTACTCCTCGGATACGAATAGTCTTGATCAGACAAGCGTGCGGAAGGTCAGAATGACCTTCCTAGCAACCCCGGTGATAAAGATAAGCTCCGAGCATGTCTGGGGATGATAAGAACGAAGAAATATCTCAAGGAAAAGCTGCCACCACTGTATTTAATGCACTGTAGCAACTTTTCTGGCCGCATTTATGTGGAGAAGACCCCTGAACAGTGTAACCTGAGCTACCGCCACTCACAAAGAGCTAAAGAAGATACTTGACGTGACATATACTCAAGTAGGTACGCAGATGAAGAACAAGTGGACGATGGAGATGATGGAAAAGGATGCTATATAAAGGAAAAGAACTGCTGATAATGGGGATCGAAAAAAGAGAGAGAAGGAGAGACAGAGACAAGCTTTACTATAGCTCTAAGAACTGTAATCATTGTTCAATTAATCATAAACCTCTTCGGACTTTCATTTCTTCAACTGATCAAGCATGATCTCATGTTAATTCATTCCTAAAGACCATAGCTGACAGTGGTTTAAGTCACAACCAGCCCAGCTCTTTCACCCACTCTCTACAAATTCATTGTATCGGGTTTATTGGGCTCACAATACAAATCCTTTGGGCTTGGGCTACAAAAACTGACCCTACAATGCTAATTTATGTATTTGGCACTTACATGTTGGCAAGCCACCTATGGTGCATAATACAATTATTTAGTTTTTGGATTTTATTTCTACAATATATATATATATATATATATATATCTAAGTGGTTGCCAAAAAATTTAATTAAAATTTAAACACTAAGAAATAAATGATTTATTGTTGAATATAACTAAATAATAAATAAGAAATAAAGTATTTAATTATTATAATTCATTAAAATATTTCCTTTGGTGGAAGGTTAAATGAATGAATTAATCAAAAATGATTTATAGTTGAATATAAATAAATTATAATAATTAAATACTTATTCATTTAGATAATGCACAGGTGGAAGATTAAATGAATGATATCTATTTTCATTTTAAAGAAGAGTAATACATTAAGAGATGATTAAGGTGGAAGCTAATAAAATAATAGAATTCTCAAATAATGTGCAAATCGCCTCTGATTTTGGCGAAACCCTTTCCAAGTTTATGAACTATATTAGAAATACAAATTATCTGTCTTACTTTTTGTATTCTATTTTAAACGTTGCTTATATCTTATAAAACTGAAGTAGGAACTATATTAGGAATATAAATTCTTTATCCTCTTTTTGTGTTTCATTTTAAACGTTGCTTAGAGCATCCTCTGTCTCAATCTTCCTATCCCAATTCATGTACTACCGGTGAGCTAATGACACGCATCTTTTTTTTTTTTTTTTCCTAAGCTGCCTCACGTCACTTCTCTTTCGTTCACTAACCTTCCTTCAAATGTTAACATTACATTTTAGTTTGCACATGGCTCATCTTTTCACTCATTTTTTTTTATAGTTCAACTTGGTGAACGGGCAGGTTGGGTTCGAGTCAACCAAGTTGTGAGTCCGAAACTGGTTTGGGTAAAAAAAGAGAGGTCATTTTAAGCGGATTAGAAACAAGTCAGGTTAATTAGGTTGCAGGGTCGGATCAGGTCGGGTCCACCCGTATTTTTTCACACGATTTTTTTCTTTTAAGAAAAAAAAAATGCATTTGTCATCATTTGGAAAGTCATGTAGAAAATTACTTGATATAAAATGTATTACTTTGAATTCAACATTCATATCAAGAATGAGCTCAGCTAAACAAATTAATATTTGTTCAACAATTTTAAAATTATACAAATCCCGACATTACTAACCAAAACAAAATAACACAAAGAATAATTAAAACAACTACACAAGTTTTATTTTTACACAATATCAACATTGAAAATATAAAAGAAAATTACAAGCCTTAATGGATAACTAATTTGACAAAGAATTAAAACATATATGAAATTTAAAATTTTGAAAAGTAATTTTATAATTTAATATCAACTGTGGTTGGAACTCTATTACAATTTGAGAATATACATTAAAGTCTAATTGTTTACTTATTTACACATGATGTCTTTTTATGAATATAATGTTATTGTTAAAAGACACTCCAAAAAATATCATATTTTATTTTGAAAAACCGTTTATTTTGGACATGAATTGTTAAAAAATAGGTCCAAGCATCCAGAATTTATGCTAATTTGATTGATATACTTTGCTTCACTCTTTTGACACTTATGTTTCTCATACATATATATAATTGTAAATATATGTTTTTTTTTATTCTATTGTAACCAGATAATCTTGGTATGTAGTTTGTTATTTGATATCTAAAAATCTTGACTCATTATAGAATGCCTCAACCATTCATCTTTTAATTCATATAAATGTAATTATGTAAGGGTCTTAGTTGTTTCCTTAAAGCCATTGTATTTAAATAATGTTAAATATATATATTTGAATGGTGTTATCCAAAAAATATTAAAAAATTAATGTTTTTTTAATATATATAAAAACTAATAATAATAATAATAATTTCTATTATATATTGCCAATTGAGTTTGACGTGTGTATCGTAAAGCTCACAACATACAATTAAACCAATAATTTCTTACTTTTATTATTATTTTTACCAAAAAAAAAAGTTTTAAAAAACGGGTTGGGTCACGAGTTAGTTGGGTTAGATTGAGTAAAAAGCGAGAAGAGTCACGGGACAACTTGTTTTTGCTTCAGGTAAAATTTTTTGACCCATTTTGTGATATCCCGTAGATCCCTCTAGGCTTTTACTGCTTCGCAAAGTTTTTTTTTTTTTTTTTTTTTTTTTTTTTTTTTTGATTTTGTTTTTTTTGTTTTGATTTTGTTTTTTTTTGTTTTTGGTTTTCTCTCCTCTCTACAGCCGCAAGGGCAGTTTATTTATTTATTTTGGGTTTAGTTGCAGTCGCATTGTCAGTGCGTTTGCAAAAGAAATTTAAGTAAACAACAAATTAAAAAGGAGGAAATACGAAGAAATTTAAGTAAAGAACAAATTAAAAACTAAGGAAAGACGGTGTTGTGGATGTGCAAGCACTTTGATAATTTTGATGATAACTTTGACAAGTCGAGTATTAATCAGCCGTGTAAAAGATTTTGGAAATTTGTTTTATATTTTATATATCCTTAATAGTTGATCCAAAATGGTTGCTACTAGATAGAAGACCATTTGTTATTTTTAACAAGTAGTTTGGAGTTCAAGTAGAACTTATATTGAATTGCTTTTGTGAAAATGAAATAAAAATGAAGTTTGAAACAAAAACATGATTCTGATGTTCTTTATATACCAATAATTTATATGCAGTTACTTTACAGATAATCTTTCATCTACAACCAACTCAAGGAAGATGAAAAACAATATGACAAACACTTTACAAGCAAAAGAACTACATGTAATTCTATACAGAATTCATAAGGGCCTAGTGTTCATAAAAAAACAAATGACTACTAAAGGTTCCAATTCCATAGCCTTTTTAATGGTATGGCAGAGTAAATGAACAATTGATTGGTACGAAAATTAGCCCATTCCTTTACAACTCCAGATAAGAAAAGATTATCACTTAATGTAAGAAGAGAAATCAAGCAAATTGTTGAAAAAAAAAAAATAGTGAGATAGTTATCTAATTGGAAATAGTCAAAAGAAATTGAGCGAGAATGCTGCCATTGTAATTTGTAATTGACAAGTGGTAGTATTAGATGTCGAAAATTAAGGCAATCGAAGAAGAGTTGTCAACATTTCAGCCAAGGTGAAGAAGAGCCGGCAACAAAGGAGGAATTGTAAGAATGAAGCTGCCACTACAAGCCATTAACCATTGACACCCCACGGGACTTGTGTGAAGAGGATAAACTGATTTGACCTTCTAGAGCTGTTCAAGCATTCTAGAATTCTATTTTCATTTTGTGTGACGTGAGGTGAGGCAGCTTAGAAAAAAAGGGCTTAAATGCACCGTTGGTTCTTATATTCTAATCCTATTTTTATTTTGGTTCTTACTTTTTTACTTTATCATTTTATTGCCATTAGTTTTCAAAATGAAAAATGTATTCTATTTTAGTCTTTATCATCATCTTACTAACGGAAAATAGTCTATGTGGTAGACGAAATGCACAGTTGGCACACAGAATGTCTACAAAGTTATTAAAATAATGATAAAATTTTTATTTAACATTTAAATAATGCTACATATTAAAAAAAGCCATTTCAGAAAAAAAATTAAAACAAAATTCTAAACTTATGATTTTTTAAATAAAATAAAATAAAATAAATAAATTTTCCTTTTCTTTTCATTATTATTATTTTTTGGAAGAACATGCACTAGAACATGACAGTTCATGTTCTTCCTTGAATATCATGTTTAGTTGCCCAGAAAATTTAATTTTTCAGTTTTAAAGATTGAGAAAAATTTTTGTAGTAAATTTCTCAACTTTTACTAAACATTTTTAGCAACCAAACACAACAGTAGTTGAAAACCCATCTTCATTGTTATTTTCCTATATCTCCCTCTCTCTTTTAGCTAAAAACCAAAATTCTTCCCCAAACTCTCTCATCTCGAACTCTCTCAGGCTCTCAACTAAAAACTTGAAATTTTCTCCCTCTCTCTTAGATCAGTGGGTCTCTCTCTCACTCTCAGATTGGTGGGTGGGTCTCTCACTCTCTCTCTCAACTTGGTGTTGGAGATTGCAGTGAAAGTAGGTGGTAGAACCAAGATAAGCACCCATTTCACTCTCTCAGGCTCTCAACTAAAAACTTGAAATCCTTTCTCTCTCTTAGATCAATGGGTCTCTCTCTCTCTTAGATTGGTGGGTGGGTCTCTCTCTCTCTCTCTCTCAACTTGGTGGTGGAGATTGCGGTGAAAGTAGGTGGTAGGACTGAGATAAGCACCCATTTTCATATAAACCTCGATCAAGATTCTCAAGGTCCTTGCTTTTGAAGAAGCTAGAGCTCCTCCAATGGATTTTTTTTTTTTGGTATTGAGAAAGTGAAAGAATCAGCAGAGTAACTTGTTGGAGGCCTTTGTGTTTGCAATCTTAGATCTTTGGTTTTGGTTTTAGTTTCATTTGGGTTTGAGTTTCCAGTTTTATGTGGGTTTGTTTGTACTAGGAAATTTTAACAATCAGTTGGGTTTGAAGTGATTTGGATCTAATGGTCTTTGTTTTTTTCAAATTGTTGGGTTTAATATATATGGAGGGTTTGATTTTTCATTTTTTTGGGTTCATGTGACGTTATGGGTTTGGTGGAGATTGATTGTTGGGTTTGGTTTTGTGTTCTTTGTTGGGTTTGGTTTTGTGTTCTTTGTGCTTTGAATCTTTAAAGGTCTTTTTATTTTGTAGATCTATGCCCTTTGATTTTACGTGTTCCATGTTGGGTCTGTTCTTGATTTTTTTTTAAAAAACTTTCTTAGGCATGCAAACGTATTATTTGAGGAAGAACATGAATACATGTTCTTCATGATGACTGGGAAGAATATAATGTAAAGAAAAAAGGTTTAATTTAATTATTTATTTTTATTTTTTAAAAATAATAAGAAGTTTAAAACTTTATGTTTTTATTGTTTTATTTGATGTGGATTTTATTAATGAAAATGCTGACACTGAATTATTTTTAATATTATTATAGAGGCCATGTTAGTAATTAGTGTGCTTGTAGCGTAGTCTATTTGTCACATAAGCATTTTCCATTAGTAAGATGACGGTAGAGACCAAAATAGAACGCATCTTTCATTTCCATTTTGGTTCCATTTTGTGTACTAAAGGTGGTAAAATAAAAAAGTAGGGATCAAAATGAAAATAGGATCAAAATGTAGGGACTAAAAGTGCATTTAAACCAAAAAAAATAAAAAATAAAAAAAGAAAAAAGAAGACTTGTGTCATTACTTCACTGCTTGTACATAAATTGAGACAGGAATAGTGAGTTAGAGGTTGCATGTAGTGTTGCTTATATTATTACCTAAATTTATAAAACCCAAGTAGGACTATATTAGGAATATAAATTCCTTATCCCACTTTTTATGTTCCTTTGTTAAACGTTGCTTATATTAGCATGTAACCTTATAAAACCCAAGTCCTCCTTATATACTCCATGCATTTCTATCATTTTAAATCTTATCTCTTTTTCTCTTCCAATGTCTATGGAGCTCTTCTCTATCCAAACGTTCCTCTTCTTCTTTGTTCTTTCTATATATCTCTACTTTCGCTTTAACACTTCCACAAAAAAACCCATAAAAAAACCAGGACCCAAAATTTACCCTCTTGTTGGAATTTTACCTGAGTTCTTGAAAAATAGGCACCGTTCCCTTGATTGGTTCACTGAAAATTTGAGAGATTGCCCAACAAATAATGATGTATATTGGAGACCAGGCAAGGGTTATACCTTCATGACGGCCAATCCATCCGACCTTGAACATGTGCTAAAGACCAACTTTGGAAACTACCCAAAAGGCAATCATTTCACACCTATTCTCAAAGACTTTCTTGGCCATGGAATCTTTAACTCCGATGGTGAACTTTGGAAGCTCCAAAGAAAAAAAGCTAGCCATGAATTCAACACCAAATCTCTCTGAAACTTTGTCATGGAAAACGTCACCATTGAGGTCAATACCAGATTGCTTCCCATTTTAACACAGGCCTCAAAAACACAAGTCTTGGACTTACAAGACATATTGGAGGGTTTTGCTTTTGATAATATATGTAAATTAGCTTTCAACGTTGACCCTAGTTGTCTCAGCGTTGATGGAACTGGTGCTTTTGAGTTCATGCGGACTTTTGAAGAAGCTACAAAAATTTCATCTTACAGATTCATGTATGCATTTCCATTTATGGTAAAAGTCAAAAGTTTCTAAATATTGGATCAAAGCGAAGGCTAAAAGAATCAATCAAAATCGTCCATGAATTTGCAGACAATGTTATACGATCTAGAATGGGCCAAAAAGTTGATAAGGAAAAAGACCTATTATCTCGTTCTATGTCAAACGAAGAAAATTCACTCGAATTTCTTAGAGATATTGTCATAAGCTTTATTCTAGTAGGACGTGACACAACCTCTTCCTCTTTGAGTTGGTTCTTTTGGCTCTTATCTTCGCATCCAAATGTGGAACAAAACATATTGAAAGAGCTTGAAACAATTCGAGTTCGTTATGGAAAAAAAATAGGTGAAACATATAATTACGACGAGCTTCATGACATGCATTATCTACATGCAGCAATCTCAGAAGCACTACGACTTTACCCACCTGTACCGGCCAATAAGAAAACATGTTTAAACGATGATATAATGCCAGACGGAACTTTTGTTGGGAAGGGTTGGGAAGTGAGTTTTGACTTGTATGGAATGGGCAGGATGGAGAACATTTGGGGGAAGAACTGTTTTGAGTTTTTACCTGAAAGATGGATTGAGAATGGAGTGTGTAAGCAAGAGAGCCCGTTTAGGTTTCCAACATTTCAAGCCGGGCCGAGAATCTATCTTGGGAAAGATATGGCTTATAATCAAATGAAGTCCATTGCTGCGTCAGTGATGGAAAGTTTTGAGATGGAAGTGGAAAGTAAGGATAAGGTTCCTGAATTTGTGTTGGCTTTGACTCTAAGGATGAAAAATGGATTACCTGTGAGGGTGAGGAAAAGATGTGTGGATGAGAATAATTGATGATGCTCATATCTTATGTCGCACTTTTTATCTTCTACTTTAATTTCCGTCAATCACAACTTGCTTCGTATTTATTTTGTATTTCGTCAATCACAACCTACTTTGTATTCATTTGACATTCCTTATAAAATAAGCTGGTTATATAGCAATGTTCGTGGAATTATATAATATTATACATGAGAAGTTTTACGTTCACAACATTTTCATAATACTTTCGCAACAAATACTAGGTGGCAAATTATTACTGTTTCAATTTGAACCTAACTTTGAAATTACTTTTTTATCTACTAGTAACAACCTATCACTTAAGATTTGTATAAATGTGTTGTGAAAATATTGTAAATATAACATTTATCTGTTATACATGTAAATACAAATACGTTTTAATAGAGATTTTTGTATATATTTGTGTTTACTATTTTATGTAATGCTCTGGGTTTCAGTTAGTTCAATTAATCGGTAAAGTTTTTGTTATAAACACAAGATTTATATTAGAATACTTTCTACATAAAAAAATCAATAACTTTGTTATTTTAATTGTAAAATGCCCCAAAATGTTTGTTTAATAATTAGTTAGATCGAAAAAATAATTAAAACAGTAATATAGTTGGACTATTTGTTACCTTTCTCATGATAAGGCCTCCAAAATCGTATGCTAGGAGGAATCCAAACTAATTAAAATCCAAAATTGTTTTAAAAAATGTTGCTGTAAGTGATTTGAATCATTATTAGTGATCAATTTTCATGGTAACTTAAGGCTTCAACTTTTGTAAATATATCTTTTGCATGCTAGTTTGTCACCTTTAACCATCCAATCTCTAATACCATCACACTAAAAATTCTCTCTCTCTCTCTCTCTCTTTCTCTCTCTCTCTCTATATATATATACATTAAAATAAAACATGAAAATTCAGATTTTAACCTTCCTTTATTATACTTCATCATACATTGCTTTACCCAAGATAAACACAAACTCTTTTTACATGTTATTTGTACATGAGGAAAAAAAAAAAAAATTCTTTATTATGATAGTTTACTGTGGCCATGTTTGTAAAAAGCAGCCTTAGGTCAGAAAAACGTGGCCATAGGACGATTTGGCCTATGGCCGCGTTTTTAAATGTGGCCTAAACCCCGTGACTATAGGCCTGAGGGGTTCTATGGCCGTACTTTTCAAACGCGGCCTAAGACCAGGACCTATGGCCGCGTTTAAAACGTGGCTATAGGTGAAAGCTATAGTTGTGTTTAAAACGTGGCCATAGGATCGGATCAATGGCCATGTTTAAAACGTGGCTATAGGTCCTCAATCTACAGCCGCATTTAAAAAACGCGGCTACACACCCTTAAATTTAAAAAAAAAAAAAAAAAAAAAACTTTGATTACCAAAAATTAATTTTCGGTAATCAAAAGTTTTTTTTTTAAAATTAAAATTTTAATTTTTAAAATTAATACTTTCAAACTTTAAAATTTCAATTTTAATTAAATTAAGAAATTCAAAACAAAAATACAAACCCAACAAATTCAAATTCAAACAAAAACCCAGAAAATTTCAAAATTAATCAAACACAACATGCTCACAATACAAACACAACATGCTCTAAAATACAAGAAAACAATACAAGAACACAAATAGAACATCTCCTTCAACAAAATCAACCCAAATTGAACACACAAACTATTCAAGGAAAACAAAAGCACAAGCTCAAAAATACAAAAATCCCCATAACAGAAACACAACCAAAAAGAGTCCATATGCTCAAACCCAAAATTAATCAAAACACAATCAAACAAAAGAAAATAATTTTCTGCCATGGGTCAGAGAAAAATAAAGCAAAGAGAGATAATTTTTTGAGAAACTCTAGCTTCATTGATTCAAAATGTTCAAATCTAAAGCAAAGAGAGACAGCATCAACAAGAAAGAGAGAGCTTTTGAATTTTGAGATTAATATGAGAGAGCTTGAAAGAGAGAGATTGAGAGATTTTTGATTTTTTTTTTTTTTTGAATGACTGTGAGAGAGCACTTCCCCCCCCCCCCCCCCCCCCCTTTGTGAGATTTCATATTTTGAAATCTCAGATTTGTGATTTTTTTTTTATGGAATATTTTGGAATATGCCATAGAATATTCTAGGAATATTCTATGGCATATTCCATATTTTTGTTTACGGAAGCGCTGAAACCATCCCTTTTTTTATTTTATTTTTATTTTTATTTTTTTATGTAAGTCTATAGCCACGTTTAAAATGCGGCTACAGACTTAACCTATGGCTGCGTTTTAAACGTGGCTATAGGTCCTCATTTAAAAAGAAAAAAAGTTTTGAACCCATTCAGTGGTGGTTTTTTTTTTTTATGTAAGTCTATAGCCACATTTAAAATGCGGCTATAGACTTAACCTATGGCCACGTTTTAAACGTGGCTATTGGTCCTCATTTAAAAAGAAAAAAAGTGCTGAACCCATTCAGTGGTTTTTTATTTTTATTTTTATTTTTTTTATTTTATGTAAGTTTATAGCCACATGTAAAACATAGCTATAGACTTAACCTATGGCCGCATTTTAAGCATGGCTATAGGCCCTCCTTTAAAAAGAAAAAAAGTGTTGAACCCATTCGGTGGTTTTTTTATTTTTTTATTATTTTTTTATGTAAGTCTATAGCCACGTTTAAAACGCGGCTATAGACTTAACCTATGGCCATGTTTTAAACGTGGCTATAGGTCCTCATTTAAAAAGAAAAAAAAGAGCTGAACCCATTCGGTGGTTTTTATTTTATTTTTATTTTTTATGTAAGTCTATAGCCACGTTTAAAACGCGGCTATAGACTTAACGTATGGCCGCGTTTTAAACGTGGCTATAGGTCCTCATTTAAAAAGAAAAAAAAAAGTGCTGAACCCATTTGGTGTTTTTTATTTATTTTATTATTATTATTATTTTTTATGTAAGTCTATAGCCATGTTTAAAATGCAGCTATAGACTTAACCTATAGCCACGTTTTAAACGTGGCTATAGGTCCTCCTTTAAAAATATGTATATATATATATATATATATTTGGCTAGACCTATAGCCACGTTTACCTATAGCTGAGTTTTAAAAACGCGGCTATAGGTTAAGTCTATAGCCGCATTTTTCAGGAATGCGGCTACAGGTTAGCTATAGCCGCATTTTTTGTAAACGCGGCTAAAAAAAACGCGGCCATAGACCTGCATGTTTTGTAGTGTAATTCGCGCGCGGGACAAATTAAGTGTGACATCTAAAAGACCTGAGGATTATACTACTTTGTTTTGTAAAAACATACCAGTCTTTTTGTCAGGCCATGTATGAACAATCATCTCTGATTACTTCCTAGAGTTTGAATTGTTTAATACCGCAAAAACTCATAGGGGGTCATAAAATCAATCTCTGTGGTCAGTTTTGTAATTTTGAAGTTTAGGAAGCATAAATTCCAAACAAAATGTAATTGTAGAATAGTCCGATTTTTTGCAAATGATAGTCTGTTTTGCCAAGCTTCAGTGCGAGAGTGTCAGTTCATCCATAGTATTCTTACAATCTATGAGGAAGATTCAGGGCAACAACTGAACAAGAAAAAAAAAACTTTGTTCTTTTGCAAAGCTACCCCTTTAGAGATTCAAGATAGCATTAAAGACTAGCTGGGGTGCCGGAGATCAAGCAATATAAGAAGTATTTGGGCCTTCCTTCCTTTGTGAGATGCAACAAAAAAGCTAGTTTGGTTTACATTAAGGAGAGGATATGGTCCAAATTTCAAGGTTGGAAGGAAAAGCTTATTTCTCAAGCAGGTAGAGAGGTTCTCTTGAAAGCAGTGGTACAAGCTATTCCAACATAATCCATGAACTGTTTCAAACTACTCATAATTCTTTGTCATGAGATAGACGCTATGATTGGAAAATTTTGGTGGGGACAAAGGGGTAATCGACAAAAGATTCACTGGGTTAAATGAAGCAAGTTGTGTAGACCGAAGCATGAAGGAGGGATGGGTTTCCAAGAGCTCCAAAACTTCAATGATGCTTTATTAGCTAAACAAGTGTGGTGATTGATGAGTAATCGAGACTCAATGTTCTATAGATTTTTTAAAGCAAAATTTTTTCCTCACGGTACCATCTTCAATTCCAAGGAAAATACAGGGTCTTTAGCTTGGAAGAGTATATTGAAGGGGCACGATGTAGTTAGAAAGGGAATGAAATTGAGGATAGGGAATGCCTCATCTGTGAGGATTTACCCAGACTGTTGGCTACTAGACTCACTGCATAGGGGAGTTCTATCTCCTCTTGGAGACTACAACCCGGAGGCTATGGTTTCAAACCTAAATGATTAGGAGTCTCACTGTTGGAGGGATTCGACTATTGATAGATTCTTCCAACCTCACGTAACCAATGCCATCAAAGCCATTATGTTGACCCCTTCCAATCTGTTAAGGACATATTTTATGTAATTTGCTAATTTTTTGACAAAACGCACTTTACTTGTAATTTGGTAGATCTAGAATATGTTTAATACTTCAAGAAACATGTTGTTCAAGCCAAGTATTAAAGCCATGAAGATTGGACCAAGAAACAAGTGAAGAATGGCTGTTCATTAAAGCTGGACAGATTCCCGACAGCTCTTGACAGATAGCTATCTATCGAGATTTAATGAGTCTCGACAGCTCTTGATAGATTCTATCTATTGAGGTCTCCATAGCTTCTCGACAGCTATATCAATTGAGAATTACGAAAATCAGTTTT
The DNA here is from genome assembly GCA_019022515.1 of Quercus aquifolioides. Classification (NCBI taxonomy): domain Eukaryota; kingdom Viridiplantae; phylum Streptophyta; class Magnoliopsida; order Fagales; family Fagaceae; genus Quercus; species Quercus aquifolioides. The sequence continues at coordinate 15,931,163 of CM032325.1, read as the reverse complement.
TCAGATCTGATTTCCGGCCCATACTTATGTATTTGTGTAGGTTTTTTTTTTTTTTTTTTTTTTCTCATAACCCTAGACATATACAAGGCTTATTTTAAAGGTCTTCACATAAGAGAATACAAGGATAACACATGCAAAAGGTGACCGATACCTTATTCTCTCTGTAGGAAGCTACTGCGTCTTTGTGCCTTAGGGTTTTGTAACCAAGTGTTTCTTGATCTTCATTGTTGATGAAGTGAAGAACTTTGCAGCCAACAATCTTCTTCAAGTTGGTGCGTTAGTCACGTACTGGGAGCCATGCATCATTGGTTAGTCACGTACTAGGATTCGTGCAAAAATGGTGGCGTTCATAAATTGAAGAGTTCAGAGATTCTGAAGCAGTAGAAGGTTTCTGCTGTAAGTTCATCTATGGCGATTGTAGAGTCTAGGGACAAAGGTTTTGTACTAGATCTAAAACTTCTCTTTATTATAGTGGATTGATTTTCGGGAAGGTTTCCCCCCAGGTTTTTTTACTGTGAAACTAGTTTGTTTCATTGGTTTTCCTAGGTCATCTTATCTTATCTTATTTAATTTTCCGCTTTGCATGATATTGACATGATATTGATGTTAGTTTAATTTAACAAGGTTTATTAATAATAAATCTAATTAACAACTTAGGTTTAAAACTTGTTAATTCTATCAACCGGGGTCTAGATTTTCCATCAAGTGGTATCAGAGCGGGTACATTCTGATTGGATTAATTTCCTGAGTGTGATCCTTGACCTCCGTTGTCATGGATCGTGGACAATCTCTTTTGATTCCTCCTTTATTTGATGACACTAATTATACGTACTGGAAAGTTCGTATGAAAGTTTTTTTACAGGCTCTAGGTGAACAGATATGGCAAGCTGTTGAAGTTGGCTAGATTAAGCCAAAGGAAGTGCCGGTGGATTGGGATGAAGCAACAATTATAGCGGCAAATTTCAACAGTAGGGCCTTGAAAGCTTTGTTTTGTAGGGTAACCAATGAGGAATTCAAGAAAATATCATCCATGGAAGTTGCCAAGGAAGCATGGACCATTCTTGAGACCACCTATGAAGGTACCAAGGCAGTAAAGACTGTGAAGTTTCAATGACTCACTAGTAGTTTTGAAGAAATAAGGATGGAGGAGGATGAGACCTTTGATGAGTTCTATGCTAAACTCAAGGATATTGTGAATTCTGCCTTTAACCTTGGAGAATCTATAGCAGAATCCAAAATTGTTAGGAAAATCCTTAGGTCCTTACTTGAAAGATTCCATGCCAAGATCACTGTCATTAAAGAAGTGAAGGACATTAATCAAATTCCTTTGACTGAGCTTGTAGGGAACCTTCAAACCTATAAGATGAGATTAGGTTTAATGGGAAAAAGTGGAAAGAATAGAAACTTGGCTCTTACAGGTATAGAGGAAGAGATTGATGACTTTGAAGATGAAGATGAAAGCAAAAATGAAGAAGATGATGATGATGAGGACGAAGATCTAACCTTCATAATTGATGAGATTATCAAGTTTCTTCAATTTAGGAAAAAGGACAAGGGAAAACCTCATAGGAAATCTAAATCCTTTAGGAAGGGTAAGAGTGAGAAACCCCTCATCCAATGCCATGAGTGCAAAGGTTTTGGTCATATGAGGATAGAGTGCCCAAACTACCTTATGAAGGTAAAGACCAAGAAGTCAAAAGATAAAGTGTTGGTTGCTACCTGAAGTGATACTGAGAATGACTCTTCTGATGAGTATGTGAATGAATGTGGTCACTTTATAGGTTTTGCTACCACAACCGATAAGGTGATTGTGGAGAGTGCTAGTGACAGTAAGGATTTTTCTGATAATGAAATACCCAAGAAGATGATCCTTCAGCAAGCCTATGATAAGCTATGCACTGAGTTTATAAAATCTGAAAAGACTTCTCATCATTGTAGAAAAGAGCTTAATGAGGTAAAAACTGAAAAAGCTGATTTATTAGTCAAATTAGATGAGACTACAAGATTGGTTGAGACTCTTGTTGTGGAGAACACCTCATTAGAAGAGAAAGTCAAGAATCTTGAGGTTGAGCTTAGTCAAGCTAGAACTCAAATAGAGAGGATGTCTAGTGCAAAGCTTGATGAGGTATTGAGTGCTCAAAAGCCTAGTTTTGATAAAACTGGCTTAGGATATGCTGTTTCTTCTGGCCCCTCCTCTTCCACGGCTTCTGGATCAAGGACTGTCTTTGTACCCCAATTTGAGAAAGGTGATAAAGGTATGAAATCCAAAACTAATTTTGGCTAATTCTAAATCCTTTGTTAGACCTCATGTTTGTCACCATTGTGGTGTTTCTGGACACATTCGTCGTAATTGCTTTAAGTTGTATCCTCAAAAGCAAGTGTCCAAACGGTCATAGGTTTCCTCTCAAGGACCTATTCCTTTGTTTGGAGAGTTATTAAAAGTTTTGAACTTTTTAACTCAATTTCAAGAGAATTTTAATTCTTCTATGTCTTTTAGTAGACATACTAGGACACGTGCCTTTTCATCTTCACAGCCAAAGACTCGGGCTGTATGAGAGCAAGGAGCCTAAGACTTAATTGTCTTTTCTATCTGTCATTTGCTTTAATTCTTTCTATCTAAAGTAGGACTCTCTTTGCTTGATTTCTTATTTGCTTTTGGAATCATGCTTTCATGCATTTGCATCTTTCTTTCATGCTTTCATATTGTTTGTCTGTTTTTGTCTAGTTGTTTAGTAGGATTGAGCAAGGACTCGGCCCACCTGAAAACCCGGCCCGACCCGACCTAGCCCAACAGGTTTTGGGCGGGTCTGAGAATATTCGGGTCGGGTTTCGGGTCGAAATTTAGGGTTAATTTCGAGTTCGGGTCGGTGTCAGGTCGGCATTGGGTTATGTAAATACACTACTTCAACCCGATTGGTTTTTTTGGAAAAAAACCCTACTCTGTTATTGTTCTCTCTTCGCCTCCCTCAGCTCTCCGCCTCTGTTCTCTGTGTAAGTCTTCATCTTTGTGGCTAAAGCCTTCAAGTTTCAAAATTTTGTTTTGTTTATTTGCTTTCTGGGTTTACTCTCTCTTCACTCATTTTTTTTTTTCCATATATTCTATCCATTTTATCGTGTTTGTTGTGTTGTGCTGTGGGTCTGAATTTGATTTGAAATTGTTGATTTACAAAGTGTGGAGGATCTGAAACAGAGGTGACTTGGGAGGACCAGCAGAACATTAACAAGTTTGGAAGATTAAACAACCGCTTTCACAAGCTTGAGGTTGAAATCAAAGTAGCCAAGGTATTGTTATGATATGGGTTTTGCTCCATTTTCTTATTTATTTATGATTTTAGCATATGAGGTTGTTAAAATAGGTTTGGATTAAACTTGATGTGCTTTCATTTTGTGTTTTTTTTTATATGGTTTGGACTGTCTTTATTTTTACTTTTTTGGGAATAGAACATTGTCACTTTCTATTTGGAAATGTTAGTCACCGACTTTGTTGCATAATTTGAGGTGGGTTTCGAGAAATATTTAAAACCCAACTCTAAATTTTGGTTTAATCTTGATGGGTACTGGTTTTACTTTTTATTATGATCTGGGATTTTTGTGTCATTTTAGCTAGGTTTTGGATTGATTGTGTTTGAAACTTAAAATTTTGTTATTTTAAAGTTGTTGCTTTGATTTGATATCAGAATGAAAGTTAAGAGGATTTGAGATCAGATTGTGATTGATGGCTTTGTGGAAATCACCCTGCTTTTTATAGCAGAAACTAGAATAATTTATGGTGCCTAATATCATGCCAATATTGAAAATTTATCCTTTCTTCTTTTGTCACAAATAATGTGTTGCATTCTGTTATTTTCGAACCCTGTAATTAAATGGACATGCAAAGTTGTTCTTGTATTTGCTTTCATGTTTATTGATTATGCAATTGTATTTGAATGATAATATGATTGCTCTTGTCCTCGTAAGAAGAAATTCAACCAAAATATTGCCTTTTTCCTTTTCCTGTTACATAATGTAGATAGACTAAAACTAATACACTTTATGGATGGTTTCTACCTGCTAGAACTTTCCTCTGTTGATGTAAGTTTAGGCAAGCTTAAATAGCTGCTATACCATCTGATTTGTTTTGAACAGGGAGCAAAAGATTTGTATATGAGCCATCTTCGTCCATTCCTACTTAAGCACCAAGCTATACTTGATCAAATTGTGGATTTTATATACAGTCAATTGGTTAGAATTCATACCATTCAATGTTATTAACGTTGGAAGTGGATTGTTGTAATTATTGAGACTGGTTTATTATGCCCCTCGTTTAAAGTAATGGTAAATTGGAAATGGAGAATCTTGAATTCTTGAATAGTAATAATTTTTAATGATTGATTTATTTTGTGTGGTAATAGGTCATGGATTCAATGGAGCCTACACAACCTGATCTTGCCACTGTAAGACCAACTATGAGACCTCCTTGTCCACCGCAGGTGATATCTTCTTCTAATCCTAATAAGAGAAAATCACCATCAACGGCTTGGGACCACTTTGAGAAGTTTATAGATGAGGAAGGTAGAACTAAGACAAGATGTATATATTGTAGCAAGGAGTACATGGCTGATAGCAAAATTTATGGGACATCTAATTTAAAAAACCATACACCCATTTGTCCTGAATATCTTTTTAATGAACTGCAAGATGGACAAGACCCATTGATCAAAAATGTAGAGGAGGAAAATCTAGTGCCTAGGACTTTAACAAATATTGTGGGTAGAAAAGTTCTTGCTGAGATGATCATATTGGATGAGCTTCCATTTAGGTTTGTAGAGAATCAAGGATTTAGAAGGTTTTGTAATGTCTTCCAACCTAATTTTAACATCCCATCTCGCTTCACGGTAGCTAAAGATGTGAGTCGAATTTATTTTGAAGAGAAGGATAAGTTGAGAAATGCCTTGAGAGGCCGTAGGCTTTGCCTTACCACTGACACATGGACTTCAATACAAAATTTTAATTATATGTGTCTTACTTGTCATTTTATAGATGATTGGAAGTTACATAAAAGAATTTTGAATTTTTGTATTGTTGATAACCATAAGGGAAAAACCATTGGCAAAATGGTTGAATTTTGTTTAGAAGAGTGGAATATTAAGGGGATTTTCACCTTGACGATGGATAATGCTTCCTCAAATGACGTAGCCATTAGTTACTTGAAAGAAGCTACTAATATGTGGAAAGGTACTGTTTTAGGGAATGAATTTATTCACGTGAGGTGTTGTGCTCACATCCTGAATCTTATTGTGAGCGATGGCTTAAAACATCATAATAAGTCAATTGATAGGGTGCGTCATGCAGTTAGATATGTGAAAGCTTCTCCAAATAGGTTACAACCCTTCAAGAGGTGTGTGGAGAAAATGAAAATAGAGTCAAAGGCTATTCTATGTTTGGATGTGGCCACTAGATGGAACTCTACTTATAAAATGTTGGAAAATGCTGAAAAGTTTGAAAATGCATTCGAGCAGATGGAATATGAAGATCTTGATTATATTCTAAACTTTGGGGATGGGAACTATGATAGGAGACCTCCAAATGAGGATGATTGGGAGACTTGTAGAAAATTTGTTAAGTTTTTGAAACTTTTTTATAATGCCACAAAGAGGTTTTTGGGTTCCTTGTATGTGACATCAAATGCTTTCTTTGATGAGATATATATGATTAAAAGAAAGATAGATCTCTTTTCTAGGAGTGAGGACCATTTTTTGTACTCAATGGCAAAAACAATGAAAGAGAAGTTTGACAAGTATTGGGGGAGCGGGGAGGATTCATCAAAGAAGGGAAATGTACTTTTGTATGTTGCTATGGTGCTTGATCCTCGAAAGAAGTTGGATTATTTGAATTATTGTTTATCAAATTTGTATGGGGAGAATGTTGCTAAGGTTATTACTGATCGTGTGCAACATATATTGGAACGCTTGTATGGGCATTATAATTCAACTCATTCATCATATGTGTCTATACAAAGTGCGAGTGAGATATCAAGGATGGAAGGTGTTGGTGTTGATGTTGATGATGATCCAGACAGATTTATTGCCTCTCAATACAAGGCTTTTAGGCAAGGAAAACAACCTACTGGGTGTGTAGATGAGTTTGTAAAATACTTGATGGAGAATAGTGAAGGGGAAAATGACAAAACTTTTAATATACTGGCTTAGTGGAAGCATAATACTAATAAGTATAGTATACTATCTCGACTGGCACGAGATGTGTTGGCTGTACCTGTTTTTACTATGGCTTCTGAGTCGGCATTTAGTACGGGAGGACGTATACTAGACCCATTCCGTAGTTCACTTGCCCCTGAGATGGTACAATCTCTCATATGTACTCAAAATTGGCTTCAATCTTCAGTGCAAATTTCGCTTCGACAAGCCATGGATGATGTTGAGCTATTTGAAGATTATGGAAAATGTAATGTTCTTAAAATTTATTAACTTGTGCTTTAACTGAAATTTAATATATCTTGTTAGTGCATTAAATGAAATTTAATATACATTGTTGTTCTAAAATGTTTTGAAGCTTTTTTGGAAGCGAAGTTAGCTTCACCTTCAGTAGCGTCACCTTCACCATCAAGCACTGTTACAAATCTTGACTGATCTGCCTACATACATTGGTGAGTTTTGCTAGTTACCGTTTGATGATCATTGGTCTCTTGAATCTCTATTCTCATTTTCTTCTCTGGTTTGTAACCTGTGACTTGTGTTCATGATTCTTTATTATGTGTGAAAATTAGTGTGACATACATGAATTAACTAGGTCCATAACCACACGCACAAAAATCCCTTTTTTTGTTCATAACATAACATGTATGAGGAAACTGAGTGGGAATCTAACCAACTTGAATGAATTATGCCCATGTAGATAATTTATAGGTTAAGGGATTTTGATAATCCATGATACTATAGCTCACCAGGTTTGGTTTCTGTTGAAGCTCTAGTACCTGCACTCAGTTTCTAGTGCTATAGAAAGCATTGAAATAGCCTGTGATTGATGTTGATGATCAAAATTTATTTCATGGGAGTCTTTGATCATACTGTAAATGTGGATGCAGTTGACAACTGTTGGGTCTTTACGTTGACCCAATTTTGCAATTAGTTAATGCCCTGCCCCAGATTTTATGCACAGAAAAGTTTTAGCAAGCCTGGCTGTTGCTGAATTGTATTTGTTCCCTGGTGAAGCTGTCTACAATGAGAAAAGGATGTCACTGCAGGTTAATTTAGTGCAACACTTACCTTTTCATGTGCTTTTGATTAATTAATTATTCTTGTGATCATCAAATGTTTGACTTGCTACAATTATATTGTAAGTTTGCTTGTTTTTCAAAGCATAAAGCGTTTTCTTAATAGGTTTGCAGTTACATCAATGTAGTGCAGAATTTCTTGAATATGCGTTCCGAGATTATCAAGTGCTTAGTAATAATTAAGTTTTGTGTAAGTAATGGGGCTAGTGTTTACTGAGTATAACTCTTAGTTTTAACTAACCTTTTCTAGGAAATAATTAAGTTTTGTGTAAGAATATGCAGAAAGCACTATATTTGCACAGAAAGAGAGAAAATAAGTGGTTCAATGTCAACCCCTGGCTGTGTGAAAGGAAATTTATATAATGCACTTGAAAAAGTGTCTTGTCTGTAATTACTCCTGACCTGTTAAAAATTGGAAACATTTATCATATTAATCTCCCTTCAGTAATTTATATCAAAGCATATGTATTGATGGATCTTGGGATCTTAGGAATTATTTGGTATCTAGCTTTTGAGCTCTGCTCTGCTCTGTTGAAGTTCTTGAAAGATGTAACATGCTCCTTTAATACCCATTTCATTTCTACAGGAACAAAAATGACAGAACAAATTGGAACAGCAAAGCCAACAGTCTTTTTTGAGTATGAAATCTTTGAAGGAGACCTTGTCTGTAATTACTCCTGACCTGTTAAAAATTGGAAACATTTATCATATTAATCTCCCTTCAGTAATTTATATCAAAGCATATGTATTGATCGATCTTGGGATCTTAGGAATTATTTGGTATCTAGCTTTTGAGCTCTGCTCTGCTCTGTTGAAGTTCTTGAAAGATGTAACATGCTCCTTTAATACCCATTTCATTTCTGTAGGAACAAAAATGACAGAACAAATTGGAACAGCAAAGCCAACAGTCTTTTTTGAGTATGAAATCTTTGAAGGAGACCTTGGCCACCTCAGAATTGCTAAAGCTACACCAACTTAGATTGATCCATGGATTGGCCTTTTGAAAAACAATGAATGCAGTTTGTGCAGTTTTTTATTTCCTTTATGATTTCATTGAGAATGATTTAAATTTTTATTATTATTATTATTTTAATTCGAAGCTTTGGTTATTGGAGGGTGAGGTTTATGTGAAATTGTGTGATTATGGAGTGAAAGTTTGGTAATTTGTTCTCAAAGGTTTGGTTTTGATGCATGAAATTGTGAAAGTTTCTGTATCCTAGATATTTTTTAGTACTTATTCAAATTTGGTTCCTTTACATTGTTGCTTTTTTGAATCTTTGTAATTATTTAATTGGTACATTTATAGCATTAAATTGCTTTCCAAATAATGCAAATTTTTAATCCTTTTACACTTAGAAAAACTTTCATTTACACACTAAAAGTTTAGCATATATTCAATACAGCTTTGATTTAAAAAAAAAAAAAAAAAAAAAAGTCCAACCCGAGACTCGAAAAACCGACCCGATTACAAACTCGATTTTTCGGGTCGGGTCGGGTTTAATTCAGCCAAAAATGATTTCTATCGGGTTGGGTTTCGGGTCACAGTAAACCCGACCCAATCTCAGTCCTATTGTTTAGTCTTTATTTTATTTTGTTTGTTTTTCAAAAAAAAAAAAAAAAAAAAAAAAAAAAGAGAAAAATTAGAAAAATACAAAAATAGTGTGTTTGTGTACATTGGTACTTGTGTACCTTGGATGGTCATTGAAATAAAGTTTTATAAACTTTGTATCTTTTGTAGCTTAGATGAGTATCTCTATGCACAAGTAAGCAAGTGAGTTTTGTGGCTTGTGTTTGTGATGAGTAAGATTAAGTAATCTCTTGTACTTAAAACTCGTATCACTCTTTTTGATGGGAAGGACTAGAAAATCCTAAGAGAAAGACATAAATAATCATCTCACCACTGTTGCCTGCCAATCATGGAAAGACATCTGTATGCTTCGACATAGCAAAAGTGCAATGTCAAAAGCTTAACATAATTGGGTATTTTTTTTTTCTCTCTCTCTCTCTTATATGCCCATGCATGGTTTGCTTAAAAAGAAAAATATGCAAAGAAAAATAAAAGAAAAAAGAATCAAAATGCTTTTAAATATGGTTGCAAGCATGTTTCTAAGAGATGTGAGAGTTATAGGATGTACCTCGAAGGTGATAGTCCCCATCAAATAGTTATGATTGTGTGTGAGTTAAAGTGATTTTCTCATATCTCAAATCGTCATAACATGTACACACTTATGCAATCTTGCGATGTTTTTCACACACAACACGCAATATTCTTTGCTACTTTTGATACATGTGTAGGTATAATGTGATTTGGCCATCACAAGGAATACATGTGTTAATGTATGCTCACTAAACTGTCTTAACTTGTTTTTGAAATATAAAATTGGTTAGACTTGTTTAGTATGTGCGTGTGTTTTGGATCTAAGTGCTTAACATTTTTTTGTTGAGAGATGATTTTGAGAGCTTAAAATGTCTTTGGTTGAGTAGCATGCTTGATTGCATTCATGTTTATGTTTTTCTCTTCTTTGAAAAACTGTTTTTAAGTAATATCGACAGCTTCTCTATACCTCTCGACAGCTAGGCTATCTATCGAGCTCTTCAGCTTTTTTTTTATCGCATTCTCGATAGCTTCTCGATAGATTCTTGGTCCATTGAGGAAGTTTCTATATGCGCGATAGATGCTCGATAGCTTCTCGATCCATCAAGGTTGGCTTCTGCTCGATAGCTAATCGACAGTTTCTCGATCTGTAGAGATCCTTTTGCATGCATTAATTTTCACATGTTTTGCATCTTTCTATTATCTTGTCATCCATAGCATCTTGTTTCATTACATTCATGCACTTATATGGATTTCTTTTGCCCTCTTGATCATCCTTGATCATCTTATGTTTCTCGAGTGAAGCTTTCTAGATTCTTGTACCCTTTGTCAATCATGACAAAAAGGGGGAGAAAATGTGGTTTTTTTTTTTTTTAAGATTCTACATGTTAGGGGGAGAAATACATGCCCTTGTAAGGGGGAGATGTGTTTCATCTTGTTAGGGGGAGTGCTTACACCCTTCTTCTTGTACACTGGTCTTGTGACCATGTTTACATACATTGTGCTTATCTTTGAGATATATATATATATATATATATATGATGTATGTCTTCTTCACCTACCTCTACATGTGTTGTTTCTTTTCTTTCTTTATACACATGTTTCTTTATTGTATGCAATCTTTTATTTCTGTTTCACATTAAGATGTCATGATGAGTTTTGTTTTAAGTGTTTCAGAAATACAGGTTGTCAAAGTCTTCCATGCCATGAACTCTCTTCTTGCAAAGTTTTTCAAGAGTTTGTGTTAGGGTAGATTTTATTGTATTCAACAATTGATTATGAGTTGAGTGATTTATGGATTCTCTCATACTTTATTTGTTTGTTGTGGTTTTGTCACGGATTGCCAAAGGGGGAGATTGTTAAGCACATATTTTATGTAATTGGCTAATCCTTTGACAAAATGCATTTTACATGTAATTGGATAGATCTAGAATGTGTTTAATACTTCAAGAAACATATTGTTCAAGCCAAGTATTAAAGTCATGAAGATTGGACCAAGAAACAAGTGAAGAAGGACTGTTCATTAAAGCTGGACAGATCCTTGACAGCTCTCGACAGATTCTATCTATCGAGGTCTTGACAGCTTCTCGACAGTTGTATCTATCGGGAATTACGAAAATCAGTTTTTCAGATATGATTTTCGACCCATGCTTATGTATTTGTGTAGGGTTTATTTTCCCACAACCCTAGACATATATAAGGTTTATTTTAAAGGCCGTCACATAAGAGAATACAAGGAGAACACATGCAAAAGGTGACTGATGCCTTATTCTCTCCGTAGGAAGCTACTACGTCTTTGCGCCTTAGGGTTTTATAACCAAATGCTTCTTGATCTTCAATGTTGATGAAGTGAAGAACTTTGCAGCCAACAATTTTCTTCAAGTTGGTATCTTAGTCACGTATTGGGAGCCGTGCATCATTGGTTAGTCACGCACTAGGATTTGTGCAAAAAGGGTGGCGTTCATATATTGAAGAGTTCAGAGGTTCTGAAGCGGTAGAAGGTTTTTGCTGTAAGTTTATCTACGGAGATTGTAGAGTCTAGGGACAAAGGTTTTGTACTAGATCTAAAACTTCTCTTTATTATAGTGGATTGCTTTTCAGGAAGGTTTCTCCCTAGGTTTTTTCTGTGAAACTAGTTTGTTTCATTGGTTTTCCTGGGACATCATATCTTATCTTATTTAATTTTCCGTTGTGCATGATATTAATGTTAGTTTGATTTAACAAGGTTTATTCATAATAAATCTAATTAACAATGTAGGTTTAAAACTTGTTAATTCTATCAACCGGGGTCTAGATTTCCCATCACAATTAAAAGGATACAACTTTATGGACTAGGAACCATAATGGGGTATTCTTGGTTAAATCTAGGTATCATCTATTATTGGAAGAGGATAGTGTCAATACCCCAAGCTCATCCGACAATAGCGTGATGAAGGTGTGGGCGCAAGTGCCCGCAATGAGTGTTTTCCTCGTGCGAAGTACGCCTTGGCCTAGGGTTAACCAAGTGGAAGGTATAAATGGAGTAACCACCTAGATTAGGTCTAGAAATCATATGTATAGCGCCTTTGTGAAAGGACTAATCTTTACCAAAGCATGTGTCCGAAGTTTAGGTATAGGATGGGAAGGTGTTAGGCACCTAACCTCACCCGACTCGTAGGCCGACCTCTACTCGTTGTGTTCCAAATCTTAGTCCTATAAAAGGGTCTTCTAATGTGTTATTCTAGATGTGAACACATTCTAACATGCATCTAAAGCAATCAATATGGCATAACATCCTAAAACCCTAACATTCATCTATCATGTCATTCATTCACATTATCCAAGAGCGGCAAAAAGTACATGCAAATAATCTTCATAAGGTAGTAGCATCAAACATCAACACATGCATATTTGAGCAAAATAAGACATCAAAGCATCATGGCATCAACCAAGCATATTCATCATGAACAATCAATTCGCAAATATCAGCCAAAACCATGTTCATGTGGCCATGCATGCCTTATCTCACTTATCTCTTTGCAACACAGTACCTATGCATTAATGCATGTTCATGTTATTCGTCCAAGCACAAACCCTAATCATTCATCTAATAATTAAATAAAGCAAAACATGTTATTCTACTGACTATAAAGCTAAACGTGTGAAACTAAACTACATAGAAGCTAAATATATTAAAGAAAACAAATAGAATTCAAAGAAACTTGAATCTGAACTTTTGGGTATAAGTATGTATGCATACATGGGGAGTGCATGTACATCCCTTGTGTATGTGTATGTATGTATAATGCATGTGCACGCATACACACTTAAAAACACAAACCTAAAAATACAAACATTAAACTACCTAAACTAAAGACAAAGGTAATAAAGCAATAAAGCTCAAAAGAAAATAAACAAACAACAAGAAAATGAAGAGACAAAGTTTGAACCTTTACCTAAACACTAGAACTCTTTACAGCTTTGATTTGACCTTTCCCCTCAGTCAATCTAATCAAGAACAAAACCAAGAAGGTTAGTAAACTTTAAAACTTGAAGGCCAAGACCAAAATAGGTCCTAATATCAAAGATTAATTCCATGGTCTGGGATTTGATCTAGGAATTTCAGCAACTCCAGCCTACTCATATTAAGATCCCTCAAATAGTAAGATCAATTAGATGGAGGCCTCCTCCAACGGGATAGGTTAAGGTGAATTTTGATGGTGCTCTCTTCTTAAAAGATTGTATTGTTGGTCTCGACATTATAATACATAATGATCATGGATTACTTATGGTTACTCTATCACAACAAATTCCACTGCCTACTTCAATAGAGATGGTGGAAGAGTTAGTAGAATGTTAAGCACTTTGTTTCGCACAAGAGCTGGGCTTCGACAAGTTGGTGTTGGAAGGTGATTGGAATCTGTTATACACTCTATCGTTGGAGACAATATGGGTTCTTTGTCCTTTGGTCACATTCTTCTAGATATTAAGCTTATTTTTTTTTCCTTTTTTGTTTTCAATAATGTTTTTGTTTGCTATGTTAGACGGTTAGGGAATTGTGTTGCTCATAGGCTTGCTAGAAGAGCTATTAGTAATTATTTTCTGTTTGGATGAAGTCTGTTCCTCCTGATATGTGTGATGTTTACAATAACGATCTCTACTTGAATAATGAACAATACTTCCCCGTTTGGGGCTTTCTCTAAAAAAAGAAAAAAAAGAAATACAAAGGAACAATTATTGAAAGAGAATAAAAAGAAAAGATGTTAAATGTTGAAGATGATGAAGATGATGTCAATGATGAGATGATTTTGTAACATGATGAAGATGATGATAACATTGACTTGGACTATATCTGACTATTTGAGAATAGCTTATTTAGCTTTTTGCTGATTTTGTTTTGCTAAAAGTGTGTGTAAAAGTATACTTGTACTTTGAAAAAATAAAAAAAGTTAGAAAAAATGAGGTTTTAAAAAACTATACATAAAAGCTAAAAAGCAAAAAAAGCTAGCTCATAATCTGTTTCCAAACACACTATATGGAGATGAAATTGATTAGGTAAGATGATGAATATATTACGATAGATATTATTTTAGCATATGTTGAGTCAGTGGCATGTATTTGGTCAAATTAGGTTTGCATAATCCTAGTAGTAATACGACTCTACTTTGGCCGTGTATGACATGCACTAGAAAACCAAATCCTACTTGGTTTAGGACTTGTAGTAGCTGACCTATGCTAGTATATATATGCATAGATTCTTTTGTGTTTTAGTAAATTATGTGTGAGAAAGTGTAGTGCTACAAGACTAGTGAAAATACAATAGGGTGCTCTATTCTTTATGTGAGAGAGCCAAGGGTATATTTGTGAGGGTACTATTGTGCTACTATTTTAATCTCCTTATTTTATAGTGGAACCTTCTCTGTCATCACCAGTGGACATAAGCATATTGCCAAATCGCGAAAATTCCTTATGTCTAATTTTCTTCTCTCTTCTTTAATCTTGCATAAGTGGGTTTATTTTCACAATAATTGGTATTAGAGCTCCAGGTTGGTAGATCCAATGGAGGTTAATGCTTCTATTGCCAAGGTAAATGTTGTTAAGTTCAATGAGATAGGTAACTTCGGGTTATAGAAGAGAAAGGTGAAAGATATGTTGCTATAGCAAGGTTTGGTGAATGCTTTGTATGGGAAAACAAAGAAACAAGAGAAGATGACTGATAACGAGTAGGAAGAACTTGAGATGAAGGCAGTGAGTACAATTTGGATATGTCTGGCAGACGAGCTTATGAATGATGTCATGGATGAGCTCACTGCTGCTATATGGTTAAAGTTAAAGAGTCAGTATATGTCCAAGTCCCTCACAAATAAATTGAATCTTAAATGGAACTTTATGAGCTTAAGATGGTAGATGTTGCAGATTTGACTCAACACATCAACACATTCAACTTGGTTTCTAGTGACATGTTAAGGCTCGATATAAAACTCGATGATGAAGATAAAGCAATGATGCTTTTGACCTCACTTCTGGCTTCCTACAAACACTTGGTTACAACCTTATGTTGGGGAAGGAGACTCTGGAATTTAAAGAGATCTTAGGAGCCTTGATGGATCACTACCATTGGAAACAGAACTTGGGTGAGAGTTCTGGTGAAGGGCTCATGGTAAAAGGTAATCAAGATCATGGAAGAAAAAAAGACAAGGATAATAGTTCTACTAGGGAAAACAGTAGATCCAAATCCAAGAGTAAAACAATGAAATGTTATAAGTTCCAAAAGAAGGGGCATATGTTGTGAGTCTGTCTATAGTGGAAAATATACAAGGATAATGATAAGGAAGGGTCCTCAAAATTTGTAAAGGTAGTGGTAGTGGATACAGATTCAAATTGAGATTTGTGTTCTGTTTCATCAAGTGTACAAGTTGATCGATTCTTGGGTTTTGGGGATTCAACATGTTCGTTCTACGTGATTCCTTATAGGGACTGGTTTGACACTTACAGGTTAGTTAATTGTGGTTTGGTTCTAATGGGAAACAAAGTTGTTTGCAAAGTTGTTGGAATAGGAACAATTAAAGTTAAGATGTTCAATGATGTTGTGAGGAGATTAAAGGATGTAAGACATGTTCTAGATTTGAAAAAAAAAATCTTATTTCATTGGGAACCCTAAGTTCTAATGGTTTTAGATATAAATATGAAAATGAGATAATAAAGGTATCGAAGGGTGCTATGGTTATGATGAAGGGACAGAAAGTCGATGGTAATATCTACAGATTGCTTGGTAGCACCATATATAGGTGGAGTTGCTATAGTTATTAAATCTAAGCAGGATGATACACTCTTGTTGCATATGCGATTAGGGCATATAGGTGAGTGAGGTATGGGGGAATTGTAGAAAAGAAATCTGTTGGTTGGAGTTAAGTCATGCAAATTAGATTTCTGTAAATACTGCATTATGGGAAAGAATTGTACAGTGCAATTCAAAACTTCCACACACAAGATAGAGGGTATTATGGATTATTTTCATTATGATATTTGGGGATTGGCGAAGGTTATCTCTAAAGGTGGTTCTCAATATTATATGAGTTTCATTGATGACTATTCTAGGTAGGGGTGTGCAGAAAACCCACCGACCCGCCAAACCCGACCCGACCCGCAGGGTTGGGTCGGTTTTTAAGGCTTGGTGGGTTGGGTTGGGTCACAAATTTTTTTTTTTTATAGTGGGTCGGGTTGGGTGTGGGTCATAAAATTACAAACTCGCCAAACCCGACCCGACCCACCCATATTTAATATATATTTAAAATATATTATATGTTTAATAATTTTTTTTAAAATCAGCTGTAAATTTAATATATACTAATAATAATATATTTAATATATACTAATAATAACATTATATACTATAAGTGCTTATATATAATATAATATATACTAATAATAATATATTTAATAAATTTAATAATAATAATAATAAAAATTTGTCAAACCCATGGGTTCAACCCGACCCAACCCGGCCCATGTGGGTTGGGTTGGGTTGGGTTGGACTTATGTGATGGGTTGGGTTGAATTTTTTTTAACCCACCATGGTGGGTTGGGTCAAAAAATCCCCTCAACCCGACTCATGCACACCCCTAATTCTAGGAAAGTTTGGATTTACTTATTTAAGAACAAATCTGATGCCCTTACAAAGTTCAAGAAGTGGAAAACTAAACTGGAAGGAAAGTCAAGTGCCTTAGAACTGATAATGGCACTGAATATATGAATAAAGAGTTCTTGAGGTTTTGTGAAGAGTATGGCATCAGGTGGCACTTTTCGGTACCAAGAACACCACAACAAAATGGAAAAGCTAAGAGGCTTAATAGAACACTTGGTGAAATATCTAGATGCATAAGACTGAATGTTGGGCTTTCTAAGGTCTTATGGGTTGAAACTGTGAATATGTCTTGTTACATCATGAATTGATCACCTAGGTTTTCACTTGATGGGAACATTGCTGAAGAGGTTTGAACTAGGAAAGAAGTTGATTATTTTTCAATAAGGATCTTCATGTATCCTGATTATGGGCATATTCCTAGTGAAGAGAGTTCATTCAAAATCAAAGAAGTGCATCTTTCTTGGGTTAAAGAAAGGTGTAAAGAGATACATGCTTTGGGATCTGGTTGTAGAAAAAGTGGTGATAAGTAGAGATGTGATCTTTGACGAAAGGAAGAGGAGTCTCAAGTAGTGGAAGTTGTAGTGACAGTGGTAAATCGGTTGTGCAAGTAGAGCTAGATGAATTGAAGTCTCAGCTTGATAAGGAATCTCACAATTGTGATCAGGAAAATCACAATACAATATCAGATAGACCTAAACGCAACAAAAGACCAACAATTAGGTATAGTTTTGAGAATCTTGCTTCTTATTATTTACTAATTAGTAGTGGAGATCCTTCCACATTTCAGGCAGCAATGGATTGCTTTGAAGGGACAAGTGGATGGAAGCTACAATGGAGGAGATGGAATCTTGATTAAGAACAAGACTTAGGAGTTGTTAGAACTTCCAATAGGAAAGAAACCAATGGGTTTCAAGTGGGTGTCTAGAAAGAAGGATGCTATGTTAATTGCTACTAGGAGCAGGTGTGAGGTTGACAGACGAAAGTCTATGTTGCGCAAGGAGTTGAAAATGGAAGCTGAAGACATGTCAAAGGTCTTAGATGCAAGTGCTATTGGGTGTTTGATGTATGAGATGGTTTGCACTAAGCTGGATTTGGCTCATGTAGTGAGCACTATTAGCAGGTACATGACGAACCTTGGTAAAGAGCATTGGAGTGTAGTGAGTGGATATTCATATACTTGGAAGGTACTTCAGAACATGGGATTTTGTTTGCGGGGCAATAGGGTGATAATTCATTGGTAGGATATGTGGAATCGGATTGTGTAGGCAATGTGGATGGTTATATTTTCACATTGTCAGGTGGGCCTATCTATTGCATATCCACATTACAATCCATAATAGCCATGTCTACAATTGAAGCTGAATACATGGATGCAGGTGAAGCTGCAAAGGAAGTGATATAGTTGAAATGGCTAGTTGAAGAGCTTGGTTTAAACCAATGAGGAATTCAGTTGCATTGTGACAGTTAGAGTGCCATTTATTTGGCAAAGAATTAGGTTTATCATGCGATGAAAAAGCATACTGCTGTGAGGTTTCACAAGATAAGGGAGTTGATTGTTACAAAAGAAATTTTTCTTGAGAAGGTTCACATTTCGGAGAATGTAGCTGAAATGTTGACGAAGCCGGTTCCAAAGGACAAGTTCAAGCATTACTTGGACTTGATCGGTGTTTGTAACTTGTGATAGCCCTAAAGGACTATGAGGTGGTGGCAGAGATGTTAGTTAATGGGACTTGACCAAATTCAAGCCAATACATGGCATGCATTTACATGTTGGTAAGCCATCTAT
This sequence comes from Quercus aquifolioides, assembly GCA_019022515.1. Taxonomy (NCBI): domain Eukaryota; kingdom Viridiplantae; phylum Streptophyta; class Magnoliopsida; order Fagales; family Fagaceae; genus Quercus; species Quercus aquifolioides. The sequence goes on along the minus strand of CM032325.1, from coordinate 15,912,889 downwards.
GGTGTATAATGCCATTATATATTTTATTAATTTTATTAATTTTTTTTTCTATGAGATACATACATGCATGCTGCTAAGTGGTTGCCCAACAATTTAAATAATAAAAATATAATTAGTAATTCATTAAAATATTTCCTTTGCTAGAAGGTTAAATGAGTCAATTCATTAAAAATATTTATAGTTGAATATAAATAAATAATAATTATTAAATACTAATTCAATAAAATTTATGCTTAATTGGAAGGTTAAATAAATCAATTCAATAAAAATTATTTATTCTTGAACATAAATGACTAAAAATTAAATACTAATTCATTGAAATCATTACTTACGTGAAAGGTTAAACGAATCAATTCATTAAAATATTTACCTATAGGTGGAAAATTAAATGAGTAATATTTATTTCACTTTCGGAAAAACAAAATACATAACACTAATTAAACTACTAAATAAAAGAATTCTGCGAGACAACCCCTAACTTTATAAAACCCAAGCCCTCCCCATATACTTCATCCATGTCTAGCAGTTTAAATCTTATCACTTTGTTATATGAAAAAAAAAATCTTATCTCTTTGTCTCATCCTATATTTGTCTATGGAGCTCTTCTCTGTAGAAAGTTTTCTCTTCTTCTTAGTTCTCTCTCTATATCTCTACTTTAACACTTCCAAGAAAAAACCCATGAAAAAACAAGGCCCCAAAATATACCCTATTGTTGGAGTTTTACCCGAATTCTTGAAGAATAGGCATCGTTTCCTTGACTGGACATTCGAAATTCTAAGCTTTTTTCGCACGAACACTGTTGTATATTGGATTCCAGGCAAGGGCCATGGCATCATCACAGCCAATCCTTCCAACGTTGAACACATGCTCAAGACCAACTTTGAAAACTACCCAAAAGGCAATCGTTTTATAACCCTTCTCGAAGACTTTCTAGGCCATGGAATTTTCAACTCTGATGGTGAACTCTGGAAGCTCCAAAGAAAAACAGCAAGCTATGAATTCAACACCAAATCTCTCCGCTACTTTGTCATGGAAAATGTCACTGTTGAGATCAATACCAGATTGCTTCCTATTTTAATCAAAGCCTCGGAAACACAAGAAGTTTTGGACTTTCAAGACATCTTGGAGCGTTTTGCGTTTGACAAATGACAATATTTGTAAATTGGCTTTTAATGTCGACCCAACTTGTCTCAGCGTTGATGGAACAACCACTAGTGCTGCTGAGTTCATGCGGGCTTTTGAAGATGCCACTATGCTTAGCTCTGGGAGATTCCTGTATGCGTTACCATTTCTTTCAAAAGTCAAAAAGTTTCTAAACATTGGATCAGAGCGAAGGCTAAAAGAATCAATTAAAATTGTCCATGAATTTGCAGACAATATTATACGATCTAGAACAGACCAAAACATTGGTAAGGAAGAAGACTTATTGTCACGCTTTAGCTTAAACAAAGAAAACTCACCAGAATTTCTCAGAGATATCGTCATAAGCTTTATTCTAGCAGGACGTGACACAACCTCTTCAGCTTTGAGTTGGTTCTTTTGGCTATTATCTTCGAAACCAAATGTAAAACAAAACATATTGAAAAAGCTCGAAAAAATTCGGGTTCGTAATAGTAAAAACATAGGTGAAACATATAGTTATGACGAGCTCCGAGACATGCATTATCTACATGCTGCAATCTCAGAAGCACTAAGACTTTACCCACCTGTTCCGGTCGATACCAAAGCATGTCTAAACAATGATATAATGCCGGATGGAACTTTTGTTGGGAAGGGTTGGGAAGTGACTTATCACATGTATGGAATGGCGAGGATGGAGAGCATTTGGGGGAAGAATTGTTTTGAGTTTTTGCCTGAAAGATGGATTGAGAATGGAGTGTGTAAGCAAGAGAGCCCGTTTCGGTTTCCAGTATTTCAAGCCGGGCCGAGAATTTGTCTTGGGAAAGATATGACTTATATTCAGATGAAGTCCATTGCTGCCTCCGTGATAGAGAGGTTTGAGATGGAGGTGGAGAGTAAGGACAAGGCTCATGAGCATTTGTTGGCTTTGACACTGAGAATGAAAGGTGGGTTACCTGTGAGGTTGAGGAAAAGATATGTGGATAAGATTAATGAATGTGGAATTATATAATAATAGTCTATAATCCTTGCAATGTACGACAATGATTAACATAATGAGATTTTTTTTCTCTCTTATTAGAATTTTTTTTCTAAATATGAAAATTGTTAACTATAGTAGCTATTGATTATGGTTTACTTTTGTGTTATTAATTATAGTAATTTATTATGATTATGTTTGTATATAAAAATAAGTATTCTACTATTTTTAAAAATATATAATATGTCAAAATTTTAATGCTTAGTTTAAATATAGAATGAAATTCAATTTTAATTAGAAAAATATGTTAGAATAATGATATATGAACGGTATGGTCTCAAATACTTGTGTGGTACAATATTATGAATTAATCAACCAAAATCTGAACAGTAAAGAGTAATTTAATTTATCTTAATCTAATGATAAAGAGTAATCATCATGAATAGGGCCGACTATTTGGCTTGGCCATTGTCTAAAGCCATCTATTAGCAAAATACTCCAAAATATTTTGTTTAATAATCTGTTATATAGAAAAAAAAAAATAGTTGGATTATATGTTCACTTTCTCACCTTAACAAAGGCCTCAAAAATTGTGTGTCAATAGGAATCCAAACTAATTAAAATCCTAAATTTTTTTAAAAACAATACTGCTATGAGTGTTTTGAATCGTCATTAGTGATAAATTTCTTATGACAACTCAAGGCTTCAATAGTGATCTCTCTCTCTCTCTCTCTCTCCCAATATATATATATATATATATATATATGTATATATATAAATGAAAAATAAAAATTAGATTTTAACTTTCCATCACCGTACATTTATTTAATTGAGATAAATTAAAATTCTTGTTCAAAGAGAATAATAATTTTTCATAATATTTATTTATATAAAATTAATTTTTTTTTGGTTAGTATTAATTCATTTAGTTTTGTGTTAAAGTTTTCTTTGTTTGGACGTGTGGACGTTGTTGGGTGTTTTTATTATTAAGTGAAGTCCTAATAGCGACTTATATAAATTAGATTCTATTGTTCTGTGCAAATAAAAATTGTTAAACAAAAAGTTAATAATGAAAATATCCTAATTGTAAAGCTAACTTTCTGTTGTACTAACACACAAAAAGATTTAGAAAATAATGAGATAATACAACAAAAAGATAATAATGAAAAGAAATAAATAATCCAAATAATTCTCTAAAATATGTAATTTAAGAAATCCTGAGTATATAAAAAGACTAAATTATTCTCCAAATGCATATATTTCCTACATAATTTTATTAAGCAATACTTGTTATAAAATGCATTTTCCAAAATCATAATTGATAAAATCCTTCATAAAATCGATTATGTCATAACAATATTAAGTGGATTACTCATGGTATCGGTTGAAAAGTAAATGTTTGTAAACTTAAATACAAATACTTAACTAGTAATTTTGAATGTAAATTATAATAAATTTTAAATATAAAAATGTCTCACAAAAATTATTGTCTTAGGCCTCAAGTTAAAATGGGTCAAAGTTGAATATGGATCGGGCACTACAAATCGAAAAAAGTCTTATTTATATATATGAAAGAAAAAATATGGTTGAATGCAATATTATATATATATATATATATATTCACAAATACTTATCTGGATCCATAACTGTATCCACCTCTATCATGTTTATTAAAAAAAAATAATAAATCTGATACTTTATTGGATAATTTCATCTCAGTCGGCTATTAAAATTTTAGGAAGATTTAAATAAAAAAAATTCTGATAAACCACAAAGCTGATGGACTCCTAAGAAACCATTTTGACACCGCATCAGCAGGAAAAGCAAGAAAAGAACAAACCCTTCAATGTCTAAGTGTGAGGATCACCGTGTTGTAGTAACACCATATCTTAATCTTATCAAATTTATGTATGTATAAAAAATAATTGCTAGTTATATAAGGTCGCTTATAATTATTGATTATATACGTAGGAAGGAACACTGGCATTATTTCCTATATGTGTTGTGTCAACTAGATTGCGTATGTACAAAACACCATAAAAAATGAAATTCGTAGTGCTGTTCTTGATTGTGAGCTCTTCTTGGGCCATGTAAGCAATTCTATATTGAATCAAGATATGAGGCAACATGATGTCCTAGCCAAGCTAAAATACTTGCTCTTGTTTTTGCAAAAGTAAAACAGTTGGACAACCACGGCTCCCTTTAACAGGTTTCGATATCCATTGTCCCATTCGTTACCATACTTTGAAGCTATTATCAGTCTCCATATGTGTTTTCTATCTCAAAGCACCATTGCCATTTTCCAAATAAGTCTTGATTGAAGGCTCCAAACCTACTGCACCCTAACCGAGAATAATACCACTGGATGAATGGTTTTTGAGACTTCATTTTAACTGGTCATATATGCACACCTTTTTTGTCAATTTACATTTTTATAACAATATTTTGAGTTGTTATTTGATCTTGCAGTTTAACCTTTAGCTAGTGGTCCACTAGTTGAAATAGTGATCTATCTCCTTGATGCCGTACAAAAATTTAAGGTTCTTCTCATTAGGAAGATAGAAAAGTGAAAGGATAGAAAATGTTGAAATAATATAAATAAAAAAATGTTATAATTTTTCTCGAGAGGATGGTGATAGGCCAAGAATGTATTGACCCCTTGTGATGAATTAACCAATTAATTAGCCAAGTTAATTAATTAATTAAATTAGCATGCAATAAGCGTGGTAGTACAAACAAATCACCAACTAACTTAAAAGTAGCGGAAAATAAATTAACACGATGATCTGTTTACGAATGGAGAAAACCTATAGAGCAAAAACTCCACCAGGTGATTTTAAGGTCACTAATCCTGAGAATTCACTATTATCACAACAAGCGGTTACAAGTAAAGGAATCCTAGTACTTTATACCAACCTACAATTGAACTCTTATCCCAATACCCAATTGGACTTGTTCTGTAGTGACAATCTCTCCTTTCAATGCACGACTCCCAGAACGTGACTAACCAATTCGATGCGCAGATCCCAGTACGCGGCTTACTCACACACTTGAGAAGGATGTTTGTTGCAAAATTCTTCAGTTCATCACACGATGAAGATCTCAAAACTACAAAACCCTATAGTGTACAAACACAGTAGCTTCTTGAATAGAAAGATGAATTGGGGCATATGTCTCCGATTCACAATATGCTTGTGAAAAACTTTTGCATTGAGTTGCATTAACTTTGACGGCCCTTAAAACAATCCTTATATATATTTAGGGTTGTGAGAAAAGAAAGCCCAAATATCTAATCACAGGTTGGAGTGAAATTAGATCTGAAAATTTGATTTTCATAAATCTTGATGAATACCCTATCTATTGAGCAACTGCTGAGCATTGGGCTTAAGTAGCCTTTTAAACCTCAATAGATACTAGCTGTCGAGTTTTAAAATCCATCACTTCTTCACTTGATTCTTGGACAGACTTGCATGGCCTTAACACTTGAACTTGAGACCTTGTTCCTTGAAGCATTAAACACATCCTAAATTTACCCAATTACCAGTAAAGTGCGTTTTGTCAAAGGATTAGTCAATTCTATATTGACATATGTTCCTAACATGATTCACATATGTCCTAACAGATGGAATGAGAAAATAGAAATTATAACATCTTTCTAGTTCATGCATTATCCTTTATATATATATATATATATATATATATATATTTGGCTACAATGTACACCCATTTAATTGTATGTCTCTTTATTGCTTTCTAGTATGTTTTATTGCTTTTCTAGCATATTTTATTGCTTTGATGTTATTGACCTAGCCTTCTTTGGTTAGGATATGTCTAAATTTCTTGTTTGTGCTTTCACCATGTTTATGTGCTTAAAACTTTGTTTGGATGCTATGCCTAGTGCTTTTATAGCTTTATACATCTTGTTTATATCTCTTTCTTGTGTCTTGTGTCATGGATAGGGTGTAGATCTAGATCTAGTGGTCTAGGACTATATCCATACACCTAAGTTCTATAAAGGGTTTGGATTAGTTCCTATTTGCATGTTTATGCTTTGTTTGCCCTTTTCCCATGCTTTTATGTTTAGATCCATGCTTGTATGCTTAGATCTCATTTCTTGCATTCTTGCCATGCTTTGCATGTTTTGTTTCTCTTTGTGGGTGTGTGCTTGCACCTTTGGTGCCTTTTGTTTGTTTGGTTGCATCATTTCCCCTTTTGTGGCTTGTTTGGATGTAATTGTATGGTGAGTACATATTTTTCATGTTGGCTTGCTTGTAGCTTGTCTTTCTCTCTTTGTTTAGCTTTGCGTGTTAGAGTTTATCATGTTAGCCTTGTATGTGCCTTATAACATGATTAGTTTCCCCTTTGTGTGATAACATGTTCAGCCTCTTTTGTGCTTACTTTGTGCCTTCTTGTTTGGTTTCCTTATTTTGTTTGCATCTTTATACCTTTGCCTATATTTTCATGCATGTTTCTTTGCTTGCTTTTCCGTGTCATCAAGTATAGCTCCTGCTTATGATTGCGTGAAGGTTCACACCTATCTTTGTACATGAAATCCCGAGTCCCTTTTAGGAGCTTTGCTTGATGGCACATGCGTTGTCCGTATTAGAATATGATGGAAATACAGACACCAAATCCAAACCTACATTTGTCTTAGGAGACCCTTTCTTGTTTGTTCATTCAATAATATACTTGTTTGCCCGTTCGCATGCTTTCTTTTTTTTTGTTTGCTTGTCTTGCTTCTTTGCTCGGTGTTTCTTTGTTTCTTTGCTATCTATTTTGCTTGTCTGTTGGCTTTGTGTTCCTTGTTTATTTGCATGTACACGCTTGGAATGCGGACATAACCTCTAAAATGCAAGCAAAAAGGGAAAAAATGCAAGCAAAAGGAGCAAGCCCAAATAAACAATAGATTAGGAGGTTTAACCTCTTCGTGTGGTTCTCTCTCTCTTAGTGTTTTCTTTTAAAACCATGTCTATAGCTTTCTAGATTAGAGCTTTCTTTTTTCTGTACCTTGCTTGGGTCATGTTCCTTGGGTATGGCAATGTCTGATTCTTTCATTTTCTTGTACCTTGCTTGGGCAATACCCTTTGGGATGTTGGTAATGTCTTGTTTATCTTTCTGCTATGCTTGTTTACATTGTGCATGTATCTCTCTCTCTCTCGCTTGCTAAAGATACTCATGCACTTTGTATGATGAACTCACATGGTCAAGAGGGTACCCCCCCCCCCCAATGATCACAGGTGTTAACCTTGGAGTGTGGGTATGCATTCAAGGCAATTGTTGTAGATGCATATTCACGCTACATTGTGTGCATGATTGTCACGATGTGATTGTCTCGATCCATGTTAGCTAGTGACATTGGTTTTCCCGTGTATGTGTGTGGGTGCAAATGCCCGCGATAGGCTCTAGGTTTCCCCAAATTCGTGGGAAGTACGCCTTGGTCTAGTGTGAACCATGGCGGAGGGTGTAAATGTTGTCGCTACCTAGATTAGGTCTAAGAACCATAAATGTAGTGCCCTTGTGAATGGATAGATCTTTGCTAGAGCATGTGTCTAGAGTTTAAGTATTGGGATTGTAGACACAATGGATGGAGTTGCCACCTAGTTTTTGTGATGGTCTAAGAGCCATATATATAGCATTCTCTTGAGGAAGAACCTTCTTTGATCTTACTACCAAAGATATGGGGTTCAGAGTTAAGGTATGGTCTTGGGAAGGTGTTAGGCACCCAAAACCGCCCAACCCTAAGGTTGGCTTCCTCTCATTGTGTCTTATGTCTTAATCCTATTAAAGGCATACTCAATATTGTTATTCTAACTCACACACACTCTAGCATACATCTAAACACACAACATGGCATCAAACATCCCTAACCATACATCTATCATGCTTGTCATCCATCACAAATCCTAGTATACATCTAATCATGTATATCATCACACCATAAACCCTAACATAGATCTAGCATACATGTCAAACCAACCTAGCATTCATCTAGCATACATGTCACATCATATCTCATCCAAAGCAGAAGCATGTATCATTAAATGATTCAAGCAAACACGTGATTAAGCATAACTCTTCCAAACAAACATGTTTAAGTCTATCACTAAACAAAAACATATTCAAAGATGCATGTTCATGTGAATGCATGATTTACCTCACTTACCTTGCAGCAACTCAGCACCTATGGCATTTATGCATGAACATGTAAATGCATGTTCATGACATTAAAACAAAACAACACAAGATAAACTCTAATTCTAACATGTGAAACAGAAGCTTAAAAGCATAAATACATGAAAAAGGGTCTAAACAGAAGTATTACATGTGAAAACAGAAGCAAAAACAGATAAAATAAAATTAGGGTTTCTAGGCAAGATCAAGCGCACACATGAACAAGCCTATGTGCACATAATCAAGCATATGCATGCAACCAAGATTATGCGCATGTGGGTTTCAGCGCAGTAACCCTAGAAACACAGCAGAATTTTAAAACACTAAATCTTACATCCTAACATGCTTAAAACATACAACTACATAATACATAAACATATTAAAGCATATTACAACAAAGAAACTAAGGCAAACAAAAAGATTAAAGCATAAAAAAAGAAAAGAAAGGAAAAAGAAAGTTTAGACTAATACCTAAAACAAAAAGCTCTTCAAGCTTGATTTTGACCATTCCCCTTAGTCAAATCTATTCACAATTAAAAACAAAAGTGATTAGTAATCTTAAACTCAAAGATCAAGGCCAAAAAAGGCTCTAATCAAAAGAAAATTGACTTGAGGATGTTTTATGAAAAACTCCCTCTTTAATTAACTATTTCTAGTAAATCTTAGTGTTTTCCCATGAGATTTCTGTGTGTTTTTGAAAAGGTACCATGTATGGCTTTATATTGAGAAAATAGGGGTTTGGAACGACTCCCAGACGATGTGGGAGTCGTTCCAAACCTCAGCATTAATGCAGAAAATTTGTATTTTTTATATTTCTGGAATCCACCATGCTGCGCAAGATTGTGCCTGCGTGTGCATGATTATGGCTTTGCGCACAGCCGCGTAGGTTGAATCCTACGTGCGCATGCCAAGGGTTCCTTTGGTTTTACTTTTCCAAAAATAAATGTATTTGCTCATTAAAAGTTATATTTTTCATTTTAACGTTTTTCAAGTCAATTTAACAATTTATTGGGCCCTAAGCCAACCTTGGGTCTTAGAATTCAGCATCATTGAGGAATGGGGGGATGGGTACAAAATGCGGTATCTAGAAGGATGGGAAGGTGTTAGGCACCCAACCCCACCCAACCCCACCCAACCTGTAGGTCGGCCTCCACTCATTGTGTTCCAAATCCTAATCTCATCAAAGGATCTTCTAATATGTTATTCTATAGTCATACACACTAACATGCATCTAACATCCAAACATGGCATATGTCCCACACTCATCCATAGCATAAAACCCTACCATTCATCTAGCAAAATATATCCAAGGGCAGAAGTATATCACAAGGCGAAAATATCAACAAGGCATTATTCAAGCATATTCATCATGTTCATTAATAAAAAAAAGTCCACCATGTTCATCAACCAAATCAAATGCATTTTCTTGTAATTATGCATGACTTACCTTACTTACCTCGCTACACCATAACACCTTAGCACCTATGCATCAATGAATGTTCAAGTTCTCATGAATATTCACATGGTTCATCAAAGCATAAACCCTAATCATCAATCTATCAATCCAAGCTTGTGAAACATGTTATCCTACAAACCCTAATGCTAAACATGTGAAAACTAGACTCAACAAGACCTAAACATATGATTAAAACTAAACAAAATAGATGAAATCAAGGACCCTAAATCTGCGTTTTTGGGCATGAATATGCGTGCACATACACGAAGTATGCGTACGCATGCCTCGAGTATGCGTGCATGAAGCACGCGCACGCATACATGCCCAAAAAAACGATTTCAGAACAACAAACAAAACAACAATTTAACAAACCCTAGCATACTTCTAATACAAAACAAAACAACCTAAACTAACAACAAAGATATCAAAGATAAAAAAAAAAAAAAAAAAAAAAAAAAAAAAAAAAAAAAAAAAAAAAAAAAAAATTTTATTCCTAAACATGTATTGGATCTAACAACAAACAAGAGTAACACTTAACACATCAAAACATGTTCATCAATATATCCAATCATTCAACTCTCCAATCAAAATATGGCGAAACATAACAAATCAAAACCAAACAAATCAAATCATATTTCTAAGCATGTATAACATATAAATCAAATAAGAGCAACAAGTTTATAAAAATCCAAATTAAGGAAGAGCCATGAAGAGGGACTCACCTAACTTATGGAATACAGCTTGGTTGATATTTAACCGGCCCCCTAGTGCCTACACAACAGGATTAAAAGATAATTAAGGGAATCAAAGGATTCAATAGTTCACAAGTAATCACAACTCAAAATAAAAAGAAGTTCTTGAAAAGATTGTTTGGAAAAGGTTTTTGATTTATATTAGAAAGTAGTTTCTGCCCTAATGAGTAGTAGAGAGAGTTTTTGAAGAACCAAAAAACGTGCTCAATGCTCGATGTGCAGAAAATTTTGAGAAAGAAAGAGTTTCGGAAGGGTTCTAGTGAAAAAGAGCCTCTCTTTAGCACGAGTTTGAGTTTGGAGGCATAAGGTTGTATTTGTATGTTTAACTCATTTAGAGGGTTTTGGACGTTCCAAATGGTATAGGGGCCGGGGCCCATCAAAGTGGGAGGCTTTGGGCTAGGGACGGACCTACAGTAAGGCAGCCCCCCCCCCCCCCCCAAAAGCTAGTATATATATATATATATGTGTGTGTGTGTTGAAATTTTAAATTTTCGTCCTAATACCCCCCCCCCCCCCCAATTAAAAAAAAAATTGGTATACGAATGCAATCTAAAAAAATAACCAACAAACTCATCCAAAATAATAATAATAATAATAATAATAATAACCGACATACTAAAAACTACAAAATAAAAAATAAATATGGACTGAAAACCAAAATTACAATTCCCAAATTTTTACCCCAATCTCACTCTTCCTCCACTTAACCTCATCAACGCCTCCATCATTGTTGTTGCCTGCTGCTGTTCTTTTCCTCAGATTAGATCCAGTGTTGCTGCTGCTCCTCCTCAGATCCTTGATCATAGTCACACACGAGTCTGGTAAATCTAAGAAATTTCTCTCCTCTCTCAAGTTCATATTTTTGTTTTTTTGTGTTTGCTATATTGCTCTACCTTAGTTGGTTAGCCCTCTGCCTTCTGCGTTTTTTTATGAACTGTGGTGTGTTGACTGTTGTGTTTGTGAGTTGTGGCTTTTTATGGACTGGTGTGTTGTGTGGACTGTAAACTAGTTTGTGGCTTTGTATTGACTACTGTGTAATTATGGCTTTTTGTGTGGACTACTATAATCCATATTTAAAGCAACACAGTAATAAAAATGAAATAAACAAGAGTAGGGAAGAGAGATGCAAACACAGATAACACTGAGACGTGTTATCGAAGAGGAAACCGAAGAATTCGGCGAAAAACCTCTCCGCCGCCCTCCAAGCGGAAATCGATCCACTAGACAATCAGTTGGGATACATGGGTTAGCAAGAGACCCTTCAAGCCTAATCTACCCGATGTACCTAAGCCCTTCAAGCTCCTACTCCAACAAGGCTTCTCAAAACCGTGTCTTGTCTTAGTTCTCCAGATCCCGCAACAAGCTCCATGTTACATCTGCCATCATCGGTTTCTTCCAATGCTTTCCAATAGTACCAAAACGTCACTTCATACTCTGAAAGGGTATGGTAAGTGTCTAGGCTATCAACTTCTCAATGGTATGAAAATGGAGAGGTAGGAGATGAGGAAATTCCCAAAACAAATGTGTAGAGGATTGTGGGTATAACAATCTCTAACTCTCAAGGTGTTTGGCTAGGGTTTTCTCTCAAAGGCTCACCTTTCAATTGTGGGTAATGAGGGTATAAATAGTGTGGGTACAAAAAGTGTGAATCAGACTGGACAGGCTGGCAGAACAGAATGCCTCGCGGGTGTCTCGCGGGAAGGCCTTACCCACGAGATACTCGCGAGACACAGCTGTCTCCACTTGGCCTGACTCTTCGCATTCCAGCATGTGCAGGGCACATGTATCACTTCGCGGGAAGCTAAGTCGCGAGATACCCTCGAGAAATCTTCAATCTTCAAATGCTTGAGTCTTCACACTCTCTCTCTAACACACAACCCTTACAATGAAATCCCACAACAAATACAAGGTACAACAGATTGAATATAATTACAATCAAATTTGGCACGGAAAATAAGCAAACAAAACATATAGTTGTAAATAATAACTTTACAATAAATAACGCACACAATCACACAAATAATATATAAATTTATAATAAAAGAGATATACTTACATCTTACAAACACTCACTATTTACTCTTAAAGTCGGAGTTACCAATAGTCCGATAGAGAAAAGAGATTCATGAGAGAGAGAGAGAGAGAGAGAGAGATCTGTGATTTATGTTGTTGGTTGGTTTTGAGATTGACTGATTTATGTTGTTTAGTTTGGGTTGATTTGATCTATGTCAGAGTGTGCAAAAATATTTTAAAAGGTAAATTAAACTAATAAAATAATATTTTATACATATAAAATTTTTTATCAAGTCCTTGACGCCCTTGACGCCACAAACCAACCCTTCCCAACAAAAGTGCAGTCTGGCAATATATTATTGTTTAAAGATGCTCTCGTATTGACCAGTGCCAGAGCATTTGTAAGATTGTCTTGCTGTTGTTTTGGCAATTTGTGATGTAAATTTGTATATAGACACTGTGCTATTTGTTAGGGGAAGAGAAAGCTCTTTAGCTGTTATAGTCTTAGCATTGTTGGTCTAAGATGCTGTCTTGCTATTGTACAGACTTGTTCCTTTTTTTGAATAAAATTCTGCTGTTTTTTCAATTAAAAAAAAGAAAAAAAAAAAAAGAAAGATACTCTGGTATCCACCGCAATAGATGGGTAAAGTCTTAATGCTTTTAAGATTGTTGTATGTAGATAATGCATGTCACGGAGCTCATCAAAACTATATGTTTCACCTTTTTTTTATTTATTTATATATATATATATATATATATTACAAAACCGGATTGTTTCAAGCTCGTTCAATATGTTTTGTTCTACATTTGGATTTGATGAAAGACTATGGAGGAAGGAATGAGGTTTGCTTGGGAGATGGGAATTAGGAATGCGATCTTTTAGGGAGATTCACAGGTGGTTAACTCTGTTAAGCATGATCACTCCTCCACTAAGCATATCTAATAACATTTCAGGATCTTTACTTCAAACTCAGTAGTTCAAAAGATATCAATTCTCTTTTATTACACAAGATTGTAACAAGGCTGTGCATGGACTAGCTCAACATGCCAAAGGTTTTTCGGATTTTAGTGCTTGGATAGAAGAAATACAATGTATTTTTGAGAATTTCGTTTCTCAAGATTTACTATTTTTACCGTCGTCAGAATAAAATGCACTAGATTCATATAAAAATAAAATAAAAAAGCCTTATACAAAATTTCATAACTATGACACCTTAAGAACGACACAAGGCAGTCAAATTCATAATTAATTCACTAAACCAAAAGTTTAGCAAATAACATGTTTCTGCATATTACTTCTAATATGAATTTCTTTCCCTCACAACACCTCAATTGAGAAAGTAGGAGAATTTTGGCATTAAAATTTAGTCTTCAATCTTCTCCTTTTTATAATACTGGAGAAAATATTTCCCAATAATCTCTTGTGAATATACGTCACTAACCTAATTAATACACTAAAAAAATAGGAAAATGTGATTTATTATTTACTAATTCACCCAATTTCTCTTCAAAAAAAAAAAAAAATCACACAATTTGATTATTTATTTATTTTTTATTTACGTTCTAAAATCTTAAAATTTTCATATATCACATATATCAAAGAATATTTAGGCACAATTATTTAAATACAGTACATTTAGCTTTCCAATTAAATTTTACAAACATGATTGGGTGGTCTTGGATTCTTTTGTGCCCCTTAAAAATTTATTTAGTGTGCGTTTGCGTAGTTGATTTTTTGCGTGCATTTGTGATTGCATTTCACTTGGCTGGTCCCATGGCATTGTTCATGGGCCAGCCAAGTGATGAAAAACGTGTGACACTGTTCTCATGGCATTGTTCCACAATAAAAAATATTTTATTACAGTATTTTTAATAATAAATTTTTAATTTTTAACAAATAAATAATATCTAAACACACCCTTAATCACGTAGAATGGTCTTAATCACGTAGAGTCGTCTCAATCTCAATTAAGCCTGTAATACCGACAGGGTGGGCATGGCCCAATATCCTATCTCCCTTGGGGATAGAGATGGGATCATTGCACAAATTTCCACAGTTTTTAATTTTGAGTGGCCCGCATCAAAGGAAATGAGTGACAATTTGAGTGCGGCCCTAGAAGTTCCCCTTCCCCAGGTCTATCCAAAGCAAAGTGGGGCTGATGCAGGAAAATAATTACTTTTAAAAAGAAAATACTAACGAATGCTTTTAAAATTTAAAAATTCAACCGAAATAAAATTATATGATGGTTTTACTAATACATGATAGTAAATTATTTTAGAAAACTAACACTATCACCGTCATTTACTTATTTTATACTATAATACAATAGAGGTATACTGAAATATTACAATTACGCATTAATGAAATTCAGAAAACTGTTTGTAAATTAAAAAATAGAAAAAATTGCAAGATGTTTGCTCTATATTATTAGACTAAAAAACACCAATTTATTCTTCAGGTAGAAGAGATTTGAATTTAAATAAAAAATACCAATAGTCTTTTTTTTTAATTTTTTTATAGGAAAATATACCACCAGGCTTCTTTTAACATTATTGACCCTTAAATATTGGGTAACACAAAAAACTTTATTAATGTAAGAGCTAACTGAAACCATCCAATTACAATATATATTCATTTTGGCAATAGATATAAGTATATACAAAAACTCCAGTACCACTTTAGTATACAAAGGTGAAAAAATAAAAAAGAATAAGAAAAAGAAGAAAAGTACATATCTCCACCCACAAGTAGAATATTATATGATTGCAGATCTCTTAATCTCATCAACACATCTTTGCCTCACCTTCACGGGCAGCCCACCTTTCATCCTCAACGTCAAAGACAACAAGTGCTCGGGAACCTTGTCCCTACTCTCCACCTCCATCCCAAACCTCTCTATCACTGACGCAGCAATGGACTTCATCTGAATATACGCCAAATCTTTCCCAAGACACATTCTCGGCCCAGCATGAAATACAGGAAACCGAAACGGGGTCTCTTGCTTACACACTCCATCCTCAATCCATCTTTCAGGCAAAAACTCATAACAATTCTTCCCCCAAATGCTTTCCATCCTCCCCATACCATAAGTATTGTAAGACACAAACCAATCCTTCGCAACAAAAGTGCCGTCTGGCAATATATCATCTTTTAAACATGCTTTGGTATCGATTGGTACAGGTGGGTAAAGTCTTAGTGCTTCTGAGATTGCTGCATGTAGATAATGCATGTCACGGAGCTCGTCAAAACTATATGTTTCGCCTATGTTTTTTTTGTTATGAACCCGGATTGTTTGAAGCTCTTTCAATATGTTTTGTTCCACGTTTGGATTTGATGATAAGAGCCAAAAGAACCAGGTCAAAGCAGAAGAGGTTGTGTCACGTCCTGCTAGAATAAGGCTTATGACAATATCTCTGAGAAATTCTGGTGAATTTTCTTCGTTTGAGATAAAGCGTGACAATAAGTCTTCTTCTCTTTCAACGTTTTGATCCATTCTTGACCTTATAATACTGTCTGCAAATTCGTGGACGATTTTGATTGATTCTTTTAGCCTTCGCTCTGATCCCACATTGAGAAACTTTTTGACTTTTCCAAGGAATGGTATGGCATACATGAACCTCCCAGAGCTAAGCATAGTAGCATCCTCAAAAGCCCGCATGAACTCAGCAGCACTAGCGGTTGTTTTATCAACACTGAGACAACTTGGATCGACGTTGAAAGCCAATTTACATATATTGTCAAACGCAAATCGTTCCAAAATATCTTGTAAGTCCAAGACTTGTTGTGTTTCCGAGGCTTTTGTTAAAATAGGAACTAGTCTTGTATTGATCTCAACGGTGACGTTTTCCATGACAAAGTTGCGGAGAGATTTGGTGTTGAATTCGTAGCTTGCTGTTTTTCTTTGGAGCTTCCAGAGTTCACCATCAGAGTTGAAGATTCCACGGCCAAGAAAGTCTTCAAGAAGGGTTATGAAACGATTGCCTTTTGGGTAGTTTTCGAAGTTGGTCTTGAGCATGTGTTCAACGTTGGATGGATTGGCTGTGATGATGCCATGGACCTTGCCTGGACGCCAAAATACAGCAGTGTTTGTGGGGCAATTGCTTAGAGTTTCTGTCGTCCAGTCAAGGAAACGGTGCCTATTCTTCAAGAATTCAGGCAAAGTTCCAACGATAGGGTAGATTTTGAAGCCTGATTTTTTTATGGGTTTTTTCTTGGAAGAGTTAAAGTGAAAGTAAAGATACAGAGAAAGAAGAAAGAAGAAGATGAAAGTTTGGACAGAGAAGAACTCCATAGAGTTTGGAAGAGACAAACAGATAAGAATTCAATTGATAAGAAATGAATGAAGTACAATCGCTATATATGGTTTTATAGCTGTAGATAACTGTGGAGTTATTAATTAGTATAATATAATGTAGTGTATGTGTCTTAATAAAAAAGGATAAGCCTTGTGCCACAAAAAGTGGCACAACAAATGCCACAACTTGCCGCGAGTTGTGGCTTTTTCTGTGCCACTGGCACCAGAAGGACTCAATAAAAAATGATGAGGTTACGTGGAAAAGGTTATACCAAGTTTCGTGGCAAATTGGCAATATATGGTTGACAAGATAGCAGTTACGCTTAACCACACAATGAGACAGGAAAATAAACCAAAGCTGGTGAGGCGGGGCAATTGACTTTGAAATTTTGAACATGAAATTGGAGCTTTATGATCCGAATAATGTGGGTTTCAGGTCCACCCACACATTTTTTTAGTTTTTCTTTTTGGTTTTTTAATGATGCCTCCAATAATTAATCCGATATTACATTTACTGTCATATTGGATAGTAACAAGATTTTGATGGTAAGTAAATCATATTTGTTGGTAATTTAATCCTTTTTTTTTTTTTTTTTTGAGAATCTTCGTAATTTAATCTTGTATAGTCACATTTGATAATAACGTCATATTGAATATTAACGATGTAATGGCCCGGGGAGAATGCTAATCATTTTATTTTTACGACCCGAAAGATTTAATCAAGTGATATTGAGACTCTCTTCGTAATATATGTACGCAGTAACATTATGCGTAATATTATGAGGTTTTTTTTATGTATCGCATTACTTGTTATTTCTTTGCTTTTTTTTTTTCTTTTTTTTAGCTCACTTGTTATTTCATTTAATATTCTATCTCATTTTTTTTATTAGTACCACATATGACTCTTGTTTTTTTTAGAAGAATATATATGACTCTTCTTTGAAAAGGAAATATATACAATTCATTTAATCTACCATTTAAGAAAAGATTTTAATGAATATTTATGTTTTTCCAACATGGAAATAGCCAGTATGTAAACTAGCATGCTAGCTAAAAATTTTCACACTAAAAGTTGTCCGGTATACTATTTATTTGAGCCTTCCAACTAAGCAAAACTTTTAATGAAATTATTCATTTAACCTCCCAACTCAACAAAATTTTAATGCATAAATATTTAATTCTTATTATTTACTTACATTCAACAATAAATAACTTTTTCCTCAAAATATATATATATATATATATATATAAATAACTTCTAATAAATTGATTCATTTAACATTCAAGTTTTTTTTTTTTTTTTAGGTAGATTCAACATTCAAGTTAAGCAAAGATTTTAATGAATTAATATTTAATTTCTATTATTTATTTATATTCAACAATAAATACTTTTATTTCCTTAGTATTTAAATTTAAAAAGAAATTGAGCAACCAATTAGTATGTGTGTGTCTATATATATATATATATTGTAGTAAAAAGAAAAATCCAAAAATAGATAATGGAATTGTGCACCATAGATGACTTACCAATGCATAATGTTTTCTATGATGTTTGATACAAAATATGTTTAAGGGTTGGCAAAAATTGTGTTTTTGATGAATAAAAACCTTGTTTTGAAGTTCTAGGTTGAAAACTCATGTTTTTGAAAAACATTTAAACTCATTCTCATGCATTTCATTTATGAAATTACTTGGGTTGAGTTGTTTTCTACATAATCTTCTGCAATTTTTCAAAAATTAAAATTTCCAAAATTTCGAACGATCAAATGTGTTTTTTGACCAATCGAAAATCCCTTGATTTTTAATCATTGCTCTCTACCTGACTTAATTGGCATTCGATCAATGCTCAACTGATCGAAACTGAAAAATTTTCAGTTTCTAAATTTTTGACCAAATTTTTTTTTTCATACATCATTTATGTTTAGGATTCACATGCATTGCATTGTTTTCTGTATCCATCTTGTCGTTTTGTAGTCATATCTCTCATTGTTTTCACACATAACATGCATACATTTTGCAAAATTGGGTACTCAACTTGATTTAAAAACTGATTGATTAATTTTTGAGTTATGTACTTTTCAGTATATGTTATTTTATGTGAGAACTGCATAAAATATTTTTCTTAAAATATATGATGGATAATAATGTGCAAATATTTTCTCTACTTGATTTGAGTTCAAACACCATCTGTTTATGAGTCACATAGTGTCAAGTTTGCATTTATTGAAAGAGAGAATATTTTTGTTCATGTGTATCCTTAGCTTATATTTTTTTTGGTTAGGTTTGTGTCTTTTTACTTTTCCCCACCTCTTAAATTTTCCCCAAAACTATTTTTTGCCAAAACTTGTTTTGTTTTTCCTATTTTTATAGGGGGAGAAGCTTGTTTTTAACCCTTGTTGTTCATAAGGGTAGTTGTTGCTCTTCATAGGAGGAGTTGTCTTTATTTTCTATAGAGTTGAATTGTTTTGTGTTCCCTTAATCCTCTATTTTCTCTTATTCTCTGTTGCATATGTTTTCTATCTACCTTCTAATTGGATTGTCTTTGTCAATACATGACAAAAAGCGGGAGAAATAGATGAAATGTAGGAATCCTGTTTAAAAAGGCTTTTAAAATGTTTTGTTTAGGGAGAGATAAAATTGTTTTTGAAAGGGGGAGAATATAAAAACTTTTTGATGTATCTAACTCTTAGAGTTAGAATTTATTTTTGTTTTTATTTGTGTTTCATATTGTTTATATGTCTTTCTTTCCACACATGAGGTGATGGGTTTTTTGGAGTGTTTTCAGGAAAGACAGGTACATTTTGATCAAGACCTTCTACCTCTTCTTGCAACTTCTAGGTTAGGAGTCTTAGATTGTGATTTGTGATGTAATAGGGCATTTTATTGTATTGGGTTGTTCTTGTATTTGAGCATTTCATTTTGTATGTAAGTTTTGTCACGAATTACCAAAAGGGGAGATTGTTAGGTTCTAAAAGTTAAGAACAATTGGCAAATCGTGAACACAAAACTGTCTAGATATAGATCCTAGAGTTTATAGGTATTATTGGACAATGCTCAAGGTGATTCAAGTCAAGATTCTAGAACATACAAGCTGTAGAAAGAAGAGTTCAGAAACTGCCTGGTTCGACTGGTCGAAAGACAAGCTCGACCAATCGAAACGCGTTTCTACAAAATTTTATTTCAACCCAAACTCTACTTAAACGTATTGGGTTTCAAGTAAAACACTACTAGTATATAAAGGAAACCTTAAGCACGTTTTTATAAGGCTTTTTAGAGAGAAATTAGAGTGCATTGTGTGCCTCTTTTGTAGATCTAGAGTTTTGTACCCAAAAGCTCTCTCATGTCTTCTACCGATGTTATTCCTTAAAGGATCTCAAGATCCAGTGTTGTAGAAGTTGCTGCCTTCTCTAGTCATCAAAGGTGCTGATGATCTAAACTTTCAAGGGTGGTCTTGGAGTCACAAACAGGAGAGTTCATGTTTTTTATTACGAGTGTAGGTGCTTGTGTTGCAAAGGCCGAATAGAGAAAGAGTTTGTGGATTTAGAGCTTGCACGTGGTCGTGTTAATAAGTTCTACATGTGGTAACAATAGGATGTTAGTGGTCTAAGTCTTATTGTAAACTTCGATTCTCTATAGTGGATTTGCTTTTTACCTTGAGGATAGCTAGGTTAAATCCGCTTCAGGTTTTTTACTGGTTTGACTTTCCTGGGTCATCATATCGTTATGTTATTTAATTTTTCGCTGCTTTACATGATATGACTTTATTGTTTTAACCTAGATCTAAATAATAAACCTAAGTATTCACTAAGTTAATTAATTAGGTTAAACAATCTAATTTACAGGAATTCAAAAACGTACATTATGAACAAACATTACCGCCACCATAGAAGCTTCTGTCAAGATTCTTTAACATAATATATAAATTATAACTATTGTATCATCCCATGTCAATTGTTCATTTTCAACTAATTCCACTGTTCTTAGTATACTTAAAATTGATTCTCAAAACAAAAAAAAAAAAAAAAGACACTTATGTAAAATCACATGTGAACATAGAAATTATTAGGATAGATTATGAGTTTTGTCCCTAACCTTTAAGATGTGTGTAAATTTGGCTCCTTAGGTTTGAAATGTGTCAATTTAGTCCTTAGCCTTTTGTTATTGTGTTAAAATAGTCCTTACTATTAAGTAGTGGATGGAAAATGTTGGCGTAACTAACAGTAGATTTAAATATTAGTTTTTATACCACCTAAGCTACCGCATGTCCTTAATATAAGAAATAAAATAAAATAGTTGGAATTACTTTATTTTGGAAATTTTCTTTTGTTTTCTTTTGCTATCTCGCAAGGGAAGCAAACTAGGATACCTCACTCACTTGTAGATTCATCAATTTGAATATGATGTTATATAGTTTTATGTGAAAATTAATTCTCTACTTTTCTTACTGATTGATTGTAGCTTAGTTGCTATTATAGTGGCTCAACAAAAGCTAGCGTAGAGATTACAGACTAGAGAGCGCATGTGTTAAATCAGTGTGCAAAAGATAAGGGTAGATGGGGAATATATGGGATCGGCGTCATAACGATTAGAGTATTAGACCCCAACTGAGTTGTTTTCCTTATTTCCTTCCTTAGTTTTTCCCTTATTGGTAGTTGAAAAATGTGGAAAAAGTAAGAAAATTGAGTTTTGAATAAATGAATTCTGGCTTTCTAATCCCAGTTCGCTTCCAAAGAATGCATGGAAAAGGAGGGAAGCAGCTACTTGCGCGGCTTCTTCAGCCTCACCAAAGGCATAGGAGGAGAAGGCGGCGGCATGACTTGCCAAGTCCTGGTACCACAAGCTTATGGGAAGAAGTGCTTTTCATCACAAGGATGGCTTATTACTATAGGAAAAAACCTCAGGATTAATCTTTTGCACCCCTTTTTGCGGCTTCAAATAAAGCTTCCAAACATGAGAACTCTCTTTCATCAAGAGATCAAATACCTTGATGAACCTAATGCCTCTATTTTTTTTATTATCAAGATTGTGTTATCAGCGAGCCCGTCTGAGACATCAGACTATGTTGTCATAGCCAATATGAGGATTTTGAAAAGTTTGCCTTTTGCCGATAGGGAGATAAGTCTTGGACCAAAATTAGAACAAAATTTCTATCCTGCAAGCATTTTTTCAATGGTGTTTACTATAACAACAACAACAAATTTTATTGTGTTGATAAGAGGGGAAGAGTTTTTGCATGTGACATTAGAAGCCCGGATCCTAGTTTAATAGATCCCCCAGTGACAACTCTTCCTGAGGAACTAGCTCACCGAATTAGTAATGCTGCAATGTTTTACTTGGTAGAATCGTCAGGAACTTTGTTGCTAGTTTCACAACAACAGGATCTATTAGTACCCCATTGTGGGGGGGGGGGGGGGTAGGGATTAACGAATACTGGGAGTAGAAAAGAAAATTCTCAAAATAAGCTAATTACAAATATTTATTTTTAGTAATGCTACTGGTACTACAAATATTTTATTTTGAATTGACTTGACAATTCAAAATATATACAGTTATGAGGTTGTTGAAACCTATCAATCACTTTCATTGTCATATTAATTTGTAAATTTTGTATAATAAAACTTATAGTACATTTATCATTCTTGTTATTTTATGTTATTTTTTTAAATTAAAGACATGTTGTAGAGAGGAAAAATTCCCGACCTATCACAAGCTGATACGTCACATTACCAAGTCCACAAAATACAACCAATTACAAAGCTCCACGTATTGCTGCTAGGTTTTGCTATCACTACTCAGAAACCAACAAAAATTTGCCAAGTGTCATGCAAAAACTAATCACATATCAGCACGTGTAAGCAATGACATAAGCAGCCTCGTACGTGTAAACGATGACATAAGCAGCCTCGCACGTGTAAGTGATGACATAATCAGTCTCGCACGTGTAAGCGATGACTTAAGCGGACCAATCAGGTTGTGACATGTGTCACCAACCAAACTCCGCCACGTGTCGCTCACCCACCCCCAAACTCCTATAAATAGAAGCCTTCCTAAGACATTTAGAGGACAACAAGACATCTTAGGAGAAGAAATCTTGAGTTCAGAAGTCCAGAAGCTCTGCTGGAACCAAGCCCTGAAGCCTCCATGAACTTCAAGAACTTCAACTTCGAATACGAAGAACATTCGAAGAGAAATCATCCAAATCATCTATCTAGAACTTAAAGTTCACTGGAATCAAGCTCAAAAGCCTCCAGAAACTTCAACAAACCACAAATCAGTGAAGCTCTACGGATTCAAGCCTCTTAAGCCCCGAAGAACTTCCGTCACAAACCTTCGAACACAAAGAACATTCGAAGAGGAATCATTCAAATCATATTCCTAAATCTTAAAGTTCACTGGAATCAAGCTCAAAAGCCTCCAGAAACCTCAATAAAACACAAATCAGTGAAGCTCAACGGATTCAAGCCTCTAAAACTTCGAAGAACTTTCACCACAAATCTTCAAAGACAAAGAACACACGAAAAACACAAAAAACGTGAAGAACAAAGGATTTCCAACAAGCTCATAGCTAGAGATTCATTGTAATTCTGTTCCAAAGATCTTCGATCCATTATTCAGCTAAAGTGAAGTATATTTGGTGTTCGAATCAAAATCATATTACCATAACTCCAATCAACAAATTTTTCAAGGAGATCGAATCAGAGGATCACTCTTTTGTAATCACAGAGAATTGTACCACACATTCATCAATACAAATTTGCATTTGTGAAACTATTTTACTTGTTTGACTTTATTTCGAACCGAGAAATTTAATCGTCCACAAATTCTGGCATGCCTGGTGGGACATCTCTGCCTCTCATCTCACTCTCCTTTGAAGAAAGAAATCTACATCATCTTGCTACCAACTTCAATGGCCACTAAGAAGGACATTCAAGCTTCAACGAAAGCTACTTCAACTAAACTTAGTACGGCTACCACCAACAACCGCATTAGTGTAATCAATTATAGCCAACCCAAAGCAAACAATCAACTTTACTATCAATCAACCAAGGAAGCCAAGGTCCAGACAATCATCTCCTTAGACCCTCTTACAAGAAACAAGGTCATCAACAAGGACACCTCCACCTTGGAACACCTTAAGTATGAGGGCAAATCTCCTTCTTCCTTCACCAAAAGTTGGTCGCACAATTTTTCTCCCATCAAAGGGAACCCAAAAGATGAGATTTCATGTGCTTACTTCAAATCACTTTGCTCTCCATCATCTTGGGAAGTTGTGTCAGTCATGATGACTAACACCTCTACCATGGAAGAAAAGATGGTTGAAATGGAGCAAATGGTCGTCCTTCTCACAAAAACACTTGAAGATAAGGACCTCTAAATTGCAACTTTAATGAACAAACTCGAAGTACAAGATCCTGGTGAATCAAGCCATGGTCATAAATTCACATCTGGGAAGGATGACGAAGGGAGAGAAATTGAAAACACTCCCCGATGAGAACAATCTACTTCGGTTGCTTCGTTGTCAGTCCAACAATTACAAGACATGATAACAAATACCATCCGAGCATAATATGGAGGTTCTTCTACAAGTTCTCTCACATATTCAAAACTCTACACAAAGCACATCGACAACATGAGGATGCCAAATGGGTATCAACCCCCCCCCCCCAAGTTCTTGCAGTTTGACGGCAATGTAAATCCTAAGCAACACATTGCTCATTTTATAGAAACTTGTGAGAACACAGGGACTCAAGGAAGCCTCCTTGTAAAGCAATTTGTTTATTCACTCAAAGGGAATGCGTTTGACTGGTATACAGACTTAGAACTCGAGTCAATCAACAGTTGGCAACAACTCGAAAGAGAGTTTCTTGACCAATTCTATAGCACACGTCGCACAGTGAGCATGATGGAGCTTACTAATACTAAGCAATGGGAAAATGAGCTGGTGGTCGATTATATCAATCGATGGCGTTCTTTGAGCTTGGATTGCAAGGATAGACTTTCTGAAATATCTGCTGTAGAGATGTTCATCCAAGGCATGCATTGGGGACTTCTATACATCCTCCAAGGGATAAAGCCCCAAACATTTGAAGAGCTAGCAACTCGTGCACATGACATGGAGCTGAGCATTGCTAGCCGCGGAAATACAAAACCTCCCATACCTGAGGAAAGCAGAAATGAAGTAAGGAGGAATGCAAAAAGCAATCTCGAAGACTTAATGGTTGTTAACACTATCGTAGTTAAGGTCCCAAGAAGAGGAGCAAAGGTAAATGAAAAACAGCTTGAAGGATGGCAAAAGAACGAAGTATGTCGCCTGACTTTTAAGGAACGTGAGCAAAAAGCATATCTGTTCCCTGATGAAGATGTGTCAAACATCTTAGAATAACTACTGCAATTGAAACTGATTGAATTGCTAGAATGTAGGCGGCCAGAAGACATGGGAAAAGTTGATGATCCTAACTACTGCAAATATCATCACATCATTGGCCACCCAATCCAAAAATGCTTCGTCTTCAAAGAACAAATCATGAAGCTTGCCAAAGAAAACAAAATTGATTTAGACTTTGATGAAGTTGTCGGGTCAAACCATGTGACCGTTGCTTGTAATGTACTTCCAACTCTCAAATAGGGGGCAAACACCAACCAAGCTCACAAGTTGATCAACAATGATGATGCAAGGATCGGCCCTATCAATGGGAAGTTCCTTAAACACTTCTGTGCTTGAACATCGAGGATTGCTCCTTGGCAAGAGCTCAAACTACCCACTGTAATGCTGCAAGGGTACATGATGTCTTCCCATTACCTTTGAAAGTGTACCAATAAAGAGAAATTAATCCCCCTCTATGTCACCAATGGCTAGTGTGGCGTAGTGGTTGGATGTCCTTTGTCGCCCTTGAGGCCGAAGTCTCGGGTTCGATCAGTGGTGATACCCACTATTACACACTTGAGCCCTCCTTTTTGCAAAAACAACAAAAAAAAAAAAAAACAAAAAAAAAACAAAAAACAAAACAAAACAAAACAAAAAGATCACCAAAAAAATCATTAGGAAAAAAAATCATCAAAAAAAATTTAAAAAAAAAAAAAATCTGTTGAACTACGTGATGATTTGATCCTTCTCCAGGATACGTAGGCAGCTTAGTACTTGTCACTAAGTTCAGTCACATGAAAAGAAGAAGGATTGCCAGTCTAACTTGAAGAGTTTTTCAAAGGTCATCAATATGCTTTTGAGATCCCTTTGATTGGCGGGCGTTGCTTAAGATCAGTCAATTGCTCACTACATGATGCTCGAAGACCATTGTGGTAGAAAATGATAGCTGCAAAGAATTGGGGATGAAGTTTGCATGGCATTGCCCATCTTATGTGGACATCCTCCCACGTCTCTAAAGTATGCTTTGCATTACTTATCTCTTAAGGGCATCTTCTTGTACCTTGCAAGTCTAAGCTACATCGTCTCTCTTCTAGGTTGCGCCACTTCACAACTCTGAAATTTAAACCACATCATCTCCCTTCTGAGTGATGCCGTTTCACATCATGTCTCTGAAATCTGGACAACGACACCTTCCTCCAACATCTGAAGTTGGTGTTGCATCATCTCTCCTCTAAGGGCATGTTCGTGCAGTGTCAAAGTCTTGGCAGCATTCTCCTCACATCTTCAAGGTTTTGTCAGCATCTCTTTGCATCCTCAAAGTCTTGATGGGAGCTTCTTGAAACTTTAAGGTTTTGTTGGCATTTCCTTGCATCTTCAAAGTCTTGATAGGATCTCCTTGCATCTTCAAAAGTCTTGTTGGCATCTTTAAAATCTTGATGTTTGGCTATAGTGCTATGTACCCTCGATGTTTGAACTTTATTGCCTTTGAAAATTGGTGCTAATGTAGCTCCATTATAAAGGCCAATGTTGGTGCGACTTCAGTGCAGATGAAGTGTTGACGCGATGTCATGGCAAAGATGAATATTGGCACGGCTTCAATGCAAATAAAGTGTTGACGTGGCTCCATGGCAAAGATGAATGTTGGCGCGGCTTAGGTGTAAATGAAGTGTTGACGTGGCTTTATGTTGAAAAGGCTTCTTTAAAAAAGACAAGTGCAAATATTTCTTTAGTAGTCAAAGTAATGGTGATGCTTTAATGCAAATGCAAGGATTGGCGCAACTTCATGATAAGAACAATTGGCACGGTTGCACTGCAAAGACAAGTGTGGAACACGTTCATGCAAAAAAAAAAAAAAAAGTGCTAGCATAGTTCCATTAACAACCAGCACTAGTATTGCTTCATTGCCAACACCAGAGCCAATATGACTTCAAAGACAAGTACCGGCGATAGCATTGTTGCCTAGCTGAATATCCTCATGGAAACGTTGTTGCAAAGACGAATATCACTAAAAAATTGTTGTTGGAGGAAAATAATGTAACAACATGAAGGCATACGTCACTGCAAGAACGTTGCTATCAATGAAATACAAAGCCACCAAATGAAGGCAAACACTTCTATGAGAACATCAGCGTAAAGTTTGATGTCAAAACCCAAAGATCAAGGAAACTGTGCTGCAAAACAAAAACAAGCAACAAAAAAATTTGTCAAGGAAAAGGTCTCATAGCGCGTATATATATATATATAAAAAAAAAAAAAAAGATCTTGAAAGCAAGAGAAGAAAGCTGAACATTGAGCATGTGCCTCAGTGATGAAGGAAGGTAATAACATGCCTTTATATAGAAAACTTCTAAGATAATAGGCAAGAAAAATGAAGAAAGTCAACAAACCATTAAATGGTTCCACCAACTGGCCAGTGGAAAAAATGGTGTTCGCGTGAAAATAGCATAAGCTCAAAGTCATTTTTGCAAACTCACATGCACTTAAAGTCAAGAAAGTTTGCACCGAATTGATGAGACGAAAAACGGTAGCTCACCACCAACCTCTTCACCTTCAAGTCTAAACACAGGTGCCGCCTTGTCAAAGCTGCAGAAAAGCCACATCAATCCAATATAAGACAAATTCACACACGACCTTCTCTTCCAAATTTGTGAAAATCCAAAGATCATTTCACGAAACTGACCCCACAGGGATCTTAAACGGACAAAGATCTCCAAAACCCAGAAAATTCAGTTTCAAAGGAGAAACCACGCGCCTTCACGAGCCGCAAAAAGCTTCAGAGGGTCGTGGCCTGCTCCATCATATTTGTACAAACCTAGAATTCATTTCAAGGAAATGGCATTACCAGTCGATCCAGAAGGCTCCGATTTACAAAACCCAGAAAATTCGGCCCTAAAAGCCTAGCCACGCACCCCACGCGCCACCATAGGCTTCGAAGATCGTGGCCTCCTCCTTTACTTCTGTGTAAATTGGGCCACCAATTTAGAAAACAGAAACTACCGCTCGATCCAGCGGCCCTAGATCTACAAAACCCAGGAAAATCAACTCCAGAAGCCCAGTCATGCGCCTCCATGCGCCACCAGAACTTTGACTTTGACCAAAATGTCAAAACTTTCAAAAGGGGCCTGTCCCACTCAGTTTTTTGAGTACATTCTGATTTTGGGATTCGTTTCTTCATTCGAAACTCAGAAATTGCACAAACGTCCAATTTCCAGAAAGTTGACTTTTGCGTAAATGTTGACCAAAAGTCAAAATTTTTAAGATGGACCTATCTTGCTCAATTTTTCGCGCACATTCCAATTTTGGAGTCCGTTCCGTCATTTGAGACTCGGAAATTGCACAAATAAACTCAATTCCAAGATAGTTGTCTTTTGTGTTGAAATCAACCTAAAGTCAAGATTTTCAAGCCAGACTTGTCTTGCATAGTTTTTTTTTTTGCGACTTGGAAATCACCAATCTAACCCACATCTCCGAAGTACTGACAGTGTCCA
Organism: Quercus aquifolioides; assembly: GCA_019022515.1. Lineage (NCBI taxonomy): Eukaryota > Viridiplantae > Streptophyta > Magnoliopsida > Fagales > Fagaceae > Quercus > Quercus aquifolioides. The sequence continues at coordinate 15,884,251 of CM032325.1, read as the reverse complement.
AAACTAAAGCTCTCAATATCAAAATTTGAGATTCATCCATTTAGTTTGGATCCCCTCAGGGTTATTCTCCAAACTTCATCAAGGCTTTCCTTCTAAAGTACAAATGAACTCTCACAAGTGTGTCTTGAACTTGAAATTACATTGGGTCACTAGTTCAACCTACCATTCCTGTTCGGTGCCTACCAATCTTCATCCTACCATTCCCCTTTCAGTGCCAAACATTCTCACCTACTATTCAGTGCCTACCAGTCGGGAATATACCATTCTCACCAAAAATCCTCATTCGCCATTCTCAACTACCCATCTACCGTTCTTCATCTCTTCGCTATAAATAGAAGGGTCTGGTTCGTTAAAGACTCATCAAGAAAAACACACTGAGTCATGAAATGAAGATTTGTTCTTTCAAATTTTCAAGTCCTCCTTCTCACAACCATTTCTCACTCTGGCCTCATCATTCTCAACACCTAGCAACCAGTATTGCCTCATAATCAGTTTGAGATCAACCCTCTCATGGTTCAGTAGAAACCCTCCTCACAGCATCATTGTAGTTTTGAGATCCAAACAAATTTTGTTTCTCCACTTAACGACCACAGTTGTCCATAAAATTACTCATAACAAGGTTGGGGTTGTCGTTCCATGCTTCCTCGGATTTGGTTGGCCAGGAAATCCAAGTCCAGTAGAGACACCTGTTCCTAACCTCAGGGCTCATGTAGTCTCTCTCTAATTGCTTGGCCTTCCAACAAAAGCAGCGATTCGGAACAAATAGCAACTTGGCTAGTTTCTAAGACCAGAATCTCAAGTTAGCTCCATCTTTCATTTTTCTGTGCTTCTCCAACAAGTAGCAGTAAGTGAAGATGGTAAAAAGTGTTCGGGTATCCTACAAATTGTCTTCCATCTAACACTTGAAACAACCTCCAAGGTACCAACTCATCAGAATTTAGCCTTTGGTGCCGGTAAATGGTCACCAGAGCCTTATTCCATGTCCCCACCACTATAGGACTCAAAGGTCATCATTGCTGGTACTTCAAAACACACTTTCTGGAATTACTCCAACTCAAATTCAGCTTGAAGTATTTCAGAAGGTACTCTTCTGAAATTACTTCAACTTAATGTCCGTCGGCATGGTCCCATCACACACACACATTCTATGACTTGCCGCCGGACCTCATTCAGCATGTAGTTAGTCCTATATCCAAAGTTGTACTTCCTAGAAACATCTACACTGAAGGGTCCCCAACATACAAGGCCAGTACCATGGTGGCGTATGTTTCACTCATTCACTTTGCTTCGTCTCCGTCTTCTTCACCACCAACATCAGCATCCCCAGAATTCATAAGCTTCTGAAATTACCTCAGCTTAACCTAAATGATGCGATAACACACGCACATTCAACCACTTTCCTGCATAACCTCTGCATAATCTGAAGTATATTCTTCTGAGATGACTTCACGAGCAATTCTTAAAAACGCAAGGCTAACCCCATGACTTTGCATGCTGTACCTAACCAACATCTTCACCTTTTCCCCATCTTCTACACCCTGTGATCGCTGCCAAAAATCCAAAATACTCTTTGAAATTACTTCAACTTAACCTCTGCCGAGAAGGCTCGGTCACTCATGTACATTCAAATACTCATAGCCCTCTTTTCGATCTCATCAAAGCCTTTCATATGGGTAGGTCTACTCCTCAGAAATTATCTCATCCTGCTGAAAGCTCCACCACCTTCAATTACTTCATTTGAAGAGCCCAGTGTAAAAATCTATTTTCGAAACTCATTCCCATACTATACTCTGAAACTGTGTGTGTGAACGAGTCTCGAGGGGCCATTTGTAGAGAGGAAAAATTTCCGACTTATCACAAGCTGACACGTCACACTACCAACTCCACAAAATACAACCAATTACAAAACTCCACGTATTGCTGCTAGGTTTTGCTATCACTACTCAGAAACCAACAGAAATTTGCCAAGTGTCATGCAAAAACCAATCACATATCAACACGTGTAAGCAATGACATAAGCAGCCTCGCACGTGTAAGCGATGACATAAGCAGCCTCGCACGTGGAAGCGACGACATAATCAGCCTCGCTCGTGTAAGCGATGACATAAGTGGACCAATCAAGCTGTGACATGTGTCACCAACCAAACTCCGCCACGTATCACTCACCCACCCCCAAACTCCCATAAATAGAAGCCTTCCAAAGACATTTAGAGGACACTAAGACATCTTGGGAGAAGAGATCTTGAGTTCAGAAGTCCAGAAACTCTGCTGGAACCAAGCCCAGAAACTCTGCAATGCGATATATCGACCGCTGCTATCATTTGGAAGAACAAGTTGCTTGTTATGCACCTAGATTTCGCATGGTTCCAGATAGTGTACATTGGAATGAGCCTGATTTCCCGGTCTTGTATCCTAATGTCAGGCTGCGCCGTGAAAAAGGTCGACCAAGAACAACTCGGCTTCGAAATGAAATGGACGAAGGGGTAGAGCATCAACCAAGGCCATTGTGCAGTCTCTGTAGGCAAGAAGGCCATAATAGAATAACATGCCCCACTCAAGCTGTGGCTGGCTCCACTAGTGGCCAAACTGAATGACCTAACATAAGTATTCAATCTACTTCAGTGGATTGGTTGGACTGTTGTTTTTTTTTTTTTTTAGGAGTTGGACCATATTGTTAGTTTGTATTATTTGAAACAACATGGTACTAATTCCATATGCTACAAATGTTTTCTATCACTGCAAGTTGGATTGGTAAAAATTAATGTATTTTTTTGCTTTTTTTTATTTACAGTGTGCACATTAATCATTTTTTTTCTTCCATAGTGTAAGAATCAATGTACTTTCTTTGCTTTTTTTGGTTTACAGTTTGCACATCAATCATTTTTTTCTTCTATAAGAATGTATGTACTTTTTTTGTTTTTTTTTACAGCGTGCACATCAATCATTTTTTTCCTCTTTGTACTTTTTTTAAAATAAGAATCAATATAGTCATTGTACTTGAATTCATCCGTATTTGTTTCATATGGTACTTTTACAATAAAGGAAAGAACATGATATACATACAAACCAAACTACTTCGGTCAAAAAAATAATGATGTCAAAAAAATAATGATGATAAGAGTATGCGTACTTTTTTATGCCTAACATAGTATTTGTCCTCTATTTCGGTAATGGCATTGCACAAACTAGTTGAAACTTTTTTTCCCTCCCATTTTGGGCAATGGCATTGCCACAATTGCCACAAAACATTTTTTTTTCTCCCATTTTCGGCAACGGCATTGCCACAATTTCCACAAAATTTTCCCCTATTCCGGCAATACCATTGCCACAAACCAATTGCAACTTTTTTTTTCCCATTTTCGGCAATGGCATTGCCACAATTGAACAATTTTTTTCCCCTCTTTCGGCAATACCATTGCCACAAATCCATTCCACTTTTTTTTGGAAAAATGATATGTGCACACAATTTTTACAACAAATTTTAAATGGCAAATTGTTATTAGTTGTTATTGTTGGATTAAAAAAGTAATCTCAGTGTTAAAATTTAAATTTGAACTTATAACAATTAATCACATGTGATTTATTGTGCAAATATTGTAAAAATATGGTGTACGTAGCACTTTTTTATTTTGTTTTTTCCCTCCTATTTTTGGCAATGGTATTGCCACAATTGCCACAAATTTTTCCCAACATCATTGCCACAAACCAATTGCAATTTTTTTTCCCTATTTCGGCAATACCATTGCCACAAATCCATTCCACTTTTTTTTTTTTTTTTTAAATGATACGTGCACACAATTTTTACAATAAATTTTAAATGGCAGATTGTTATTAGTTGTTATTATTGGATTAAAAAAGTAATCTCAGTGTTAAAATTTAAATTTGAACTAATAACAATTAATCACATGTGATTTATTATGCAAATGTTGTAAAAATATTGTGTACGTAGCACTTTTTTTTTCCTCCCCATTTTCGGCAATGGCATTGCCACAATTGCCAAAAAAAAATTTCCCCCGTATTTCGGTAATACCATTGCCACAAACCCATTGAAACATTTTTTTTTTCTTCAAAAAATTTCCCCACAATTTCGGCAATACCATTGCCACAAACCCATTGAAACATTTTTTTTTCCCTCCCATTTTCGGCAATGGCATTGCCACAATTGTCAAAAAAAAATTCCCCCCCATATTTCGGCAATGCCATTGCCACAAACCCATTGAAACTTTTTTTTTTCCTCCCATTTTTGGCCAGCCACAATTGCCACAAAATTTTCGGCAAATCCATTACACTTTTTTTTTTTAAAGAAATTATAAGTGCACACAATTTTTACAACAAATTCTAACTATCAGATTGTTACTTATTGTTATTGTTGGATTAAAATAGTAATCTCAATGTTAAATTTAAATTTGAACTAATAATAACTAGTTACCTGTGATTTATTGTGAAAATATTGTAAAATATTGTGTACGTAGCACTTTATATCTTCTTAATTCATCTCCAGATTTTGGCATTCTTTTTTTTTTCCCCCATTTGCAGCAATACCATTGCCACAATTACTTTCTTTGGCCACTCACGCTCCAAGCACTCCTCACTCGGGTAGGAAATTGGGCAGAGCGAATTACGGCAATACCATTGCCGTAATTCAAGCTTTTCTCTCTCCACCCTTTTTCTCTTTCTCTCTCATACTTTTCTTGGAATTTCGGCAACACTGTTGCCGAAATTCGATCTCTCTCCTCAATTCTCTAAATAAGTTGTAACAGTACCTATAACGCAAATATGTTTCAAATTCAGCAATATTTACCCAAAAGACTCATAAATTCCTTCTTCTTTTTTTCAGCTTTCTTGCTTAAAGCCTACTCTGGCAAGTCTAAGTGTGGACATGGTTTTTTTAAATATATTTTTTAAATTCTATTATTGTTCTTCATTTTTTTTTTTTTTTTTTTTTTTTACGAGTTGGAGTTTAAGAGGACGGTTTTTCTAGATTTAAATCTGTGCAATAGTACCTTTTAACGTGAGAGATAAAAATTTAAAAGCTTTAAAAAAAGTTTAATCCAAAGATTAAGAAAAGAGGTGAACTTTTTAATTTTCAATCTCATCATTCAAAAAAGGCAGAGTCAATTGTGCGATTTTTCTTGTTGTAATGTTTGGTTTTTAATAAATTTATAATAATTTTCTTTTGATAGTTCAATAATTGGTAATTACATTGAGGACAAACGTATTTAAATCCTAAACATTTTTGTTAATAATATTAAAAGGTATGGTCAGCTTCATGGTTCTTGACTATAATAGACTCTTTACAAATTGTATAAAAAACTTTGTGTGGATTTAGTAATGTATGCGATTATATCCTTTCCTCTTACAATATTGTTTTACTTCTTTACTTTTTAATTTCTAACTTTTTTTTATTCACTTTTTTTTATTCAATTGTTGAGATTGATTTTCTTTTTTTTTCATTCCCCAATCTTAGCCATTAAAAGCAATTACACACAGTGCAATACACCAGGTAACCTTATCTCAATCTTAACTTTGTAGCCATGTAAATACTAAAAAGGGCCGGTGGTTGTTTCATACATTGCCAAGGTCTTAATTAATGATCATTAATTAAATGAGCCATATTGGTGAAATTGTTCATAATATTTCAGAACTTTGAGTCCTAATAAACTTGAGAGCAAGTTTAAGAACACGATAAAATCTCACAATGTTTTCACAATATCTTTGTTTTGAGTTGTGATGAATAATAATAATAATAATAATAATAATAATAATAATAATATTATTATTATTATTATTATTATAATAATAATAGAGGGAATACGTAAAATTGCCACATCCTCCCCACTATCAAAGTATAGAGACTTAAAAAGACTTTTTTTTTTTTTTTTTTTTAACTACGGCCCACATTATTATTATTATTATATTATAGAGGGAATGCGTAAAATTGCCACAACATCCCCACTATCAAAGTATAGAGGCTTAAAAAGACTTTTTTTTTTTTTAACTACAGCCCACAAGTGAAATCCATCATACCAACAATGTGTGGAGGTAAAGATAAAGATTTTAAGACTTAAAGGGTTGTAATAGCTATCTTAATTTTATGTTTTTAGCAATACTTACAAATTATGTCTTATTCACAATTAAAAATAGATTCTTATAATATAAAATAAAAACTGTTAAAAATAAAGTGAGGCTAATAAAGTATATGCTCCATTAAAATTTAAAAAGATAGTTTAAACTTTAAAGTTTTAATAGTTTGCAATGCAAAGTGCAAAGAATTTATAATGTAGACTTTTAGAGTGAATTAACTGAATTTAAGTAATTTTTTTGAGTGAATTTAAGTAATTAATACGTAAAACTAACAATATTTATGTTTTTGTTTTTTTGAGCCAACATTATTTATTATATTAGTCATGCAAAGACGCCATCATATTACTAATACTAGGTGCATGCACAATATATATGAGCACTTGGAACTATGCAAATGCACTTTTAATGTAAGACAGAGAAGTTAAAAGGTTTAAAATTATTTATTTGTTCTAATTAGGGATGACAATTTTTTCCCGCCCCGCTTAACTCACCCCTCCCCCCACTTCGCCTTGTGCAAGTTTTCCCTGCCCCGCAAAGGTGATGGGGACCTTTGTGGGGCGGGGATGGGGCAAGATTTTAGCCCTGCACCACGGGGTGGGGCGGAGATGGGTTTAAACTTTTTAGACCCACCCCGCCTCGCCCCGTGTTGCTAAGGGTTATAATTGTTAATTTTTCATACCCTAAAACCCTACTATTTAAACAAATATATCAATATTAGCTTATTTTATTCCATCCAATGTGGTTCTTTGCCTTTATTTTGTTATGTGTTATACTATGAGATTTTATTTTATTTAATGATTGTCTTGTTAAACATTTAGATATATTATTCAATTTTTTTTAAAAAAATTGATTTGATTTGATGGGATAAATTTAGTTGTAATTTCAAGTATATTTTTATTAATGAAATAGGTTTCATCAAAAAAATTGTACTAGTTGTAAGGCAAATTAACAAAAAGTAGAGTTTTACGAGGGGCTTCGCGGGGCCTCTAGGGGCGGGGATGGGGTGTGAAAGTTTTCCTTGTCATGCGAGATGAGATGAGGATGGGATAAGATAAAACCATGCAGAGTAGGGATGAAGACCCCATCTTTTGGTCCCGTCCCGCCCCATTGCCATCCTTAGTTCTAATGTTGAAATTAAAAATAATTTTTTTAATTTTAAATCTCAGTTCTTAAAAGATAATTGCATGATTTTTCTTAAAAATTAATTTTAAAAAGATAATTTTAAATCTCAGTTCTTAAAAATTAAAAAATTAATTTTTTAATAAATATATAAGCGAACCCTTAACTTGGGTCAAAAAGTAAATGTAAAAAGAACTTTACAGCTGGCAAAAAATAGCAATGTAAACAGGGCTTCTCTGGTCAATAGGAACTGACAGCCTGTCTTCTTCGCTGTACTGCTTGAATTTTTTAGTTTTTTAGAGCGGTTTGATCGTGGAACTTGAGTAATATTGATTAAGTCTTTTTGACTCGGTGAAAAAATGTATTAAAATATGAGTAAGATTATTTAAAAATGTATGATAGAACTTGCTCACCACACAAGACCTTATAAAGAAAAAGTTATACATTACACCCCCGGTGAAAAAGGAAAATGAAAAGAACTTTTTTTTTAGAAGAAAATATGAAAAGAAGTTTGCAGTAGCCGTTAAAATTAAAATAATGAACAGAAAACTTTCGCTGCTCACGCACTAAACTTTCGGCGCCACTTTTGAAAAAGCGTCAAAAAAAGGAGCAACTTACGCTCCTCACTAGGAAGTGGAATTACTCAGAAATGAGAAAACATATAATAGTAATAAAAAAGAGCAGCGGAAGTTTCTTGTAATTTTTCCTAAAAGGAGCACTGAAACTTCAGTCTGTTTCATTACTTCCAAAATTCTAGCTCTCCTCAGTCTTTTCTCTCTCTTCATTTGCAAATTTCAGATTGGATTTCTACTCACTCCGATTCGACGCATTTTCAACACAACGCAAGTGATCAGGTTGGGATCAAGTCATTTCTTCTTCCCTAATTTCAGATCCACCTGTTCTAGCCCCAATCTCAGGTGCGTCTCCTTCATTCTCTCAGCCTCATCTATTGTTAAAATTTTGTGGAGTTTGATGTGTTGTTACAGTCTTTTTTGGCTCTGATTTTCAGACTACATTATTTTAGTTTTTTGGGTTTATGATGTTTGTGCTATTTACTAGGCTTATGATATGAGATCAGAACTTCATATATCAACACCAAACCTTTAAAACTGAGATCTTTTGGCTTTATTTTCTGGGTTTATTTTATGGGATCAAAGCTTTTATTTTTTCACCTTTGCATTCTTCTTTTGTCTTCAGGTTGGGTTTGTGTGTAGAAGAAACGTGGGTAGTCGTTCTGACATAGGCCCCACTTGCTTTTTACAAACCAAAAACTGAGTTCAAGTTTGGGTTCCAAACAGGAATTTGAAAATTGAGAACTAAATTATGAAAATTGAGATATGGGTGTGTTGCTAATCAAATACTGTAAAACTTTCAAATCTTTGAGACTTTGACCACACTTGCTTATGCCCCATTTGAGCTCTAAATTAAATTTTCTTTTATTGCGATGATCTTAACCACATAATAACTAGATTTGATTGTACAGAACTCATTGTTGGAATGTGACCAAAACATAGCATCATTTGTTTGGTAACAAGTTAGGGGAACACGTAGAAATAAAGGGAGTGAATCTTGTACCGTACTGGTCGGTATGACCGTAATTTCCGTACCGGCACCTCCTCCGGGATAGAAATGCTTGCGTTTCGTGTTGGATTAAATACCGGTCTTATCGGGTTAATCTGGTCATACCGGACCAAATACCGAATTCCGGCCGATAAATGCATACCGGACTGAAACAAAAAAAAAGGTTAATTGTCAGATCTAAAAGTCGCTCTCCCTCCTCTCAATAACTTACTGGATTAGCGTCGATCACGTCGCCTACGCAGTAAACATGCTTCTTTGACACCCTCACCTTGTTGATCTATCTCCCTTCTTCGTCGTCGTCTTTTTCTTATTCATTTGGTTTGCTCCTCTCGTTTATTTTCTTCTTTATTTTTGTTTTATACGGGTCTTAATTTATGTGCTACTTGCCATGTTAGTGTGCGACTGGCGTGAGTCTGATTCTATTGACCCCTCAAGTGATGGGTAATTTTTTTTGAATTGAAGTGAATGTTCAATGCCCGCTTAATTTTGCCTTATTTTATTATTTAGTTTATTTTTGTTACTATTTATAGGTCTCATTGTACTTTTTGATATTATTTATGGTGCCCATTATACTATTTTAAGTTTTAACTAACTTTTACCTTACAGTATTTTCAGCAAAAAAATTTCAATTTCAGCAAAATAAATGAATCTTAAACACACCTTTAAAAAGCTTTCTTAAGAACTCTAAGAAATTGTACAAATAGTCAAATATTACTCCAATAGCAGTCCGCCACTCTTGTTTCATGGGAAATTGTTTATCATTCAATATTAATATTGTAAGCTTGTGCTCTCAAAGTTTTATTGGGTAATCAAATAAAATATTGGGCTTGGATAGGAGCAAGTATATGGTGTACCCGGCTATGCCGGGTACATAATATAATTTTCGCTTGGATAGAGGTCTAAAATAGCTTGGACATGGGCTAGTAGCATAAACAAAATAAATAGGAATTTAAGTTCTAATTAAATATATTAAGTTATGTTTTAAGATTAATAAGCTCTAATTATTTATATAAATTCATATATATATATATATATATAAATTGCGGTAAATCTGAAACGGTACATCAGTATTGACTAGTATTGAATTATATTATTCCACTTATCAAACCAGTACAGCCTCGGGTATGAAATTGACTCCCTCACGTAGAATTGCCTCAACATCCCCACTATCAAAGATTTAAGACTTCAGACCTAAGAGTTGTAATAGCCATCTTAATTTTATGTTTTCAACAATGCTTGCAAATTGTGTCTTATTCACAATTAAAAATAGATTCTCATAAAATAAAATAAAAAACTGTTAAAAATAAAGTAAGGCTAGAAAGCACAATCTCCATTAAATTTAAGAAGATAGTTTAAACTTTAAAGTTTTAATAGTTTGCACTGCAAAGTGCAAAGAATTTATAATTTAGACTTTTAGAGTGGATTTAAGTAATTAATACATAAAACTAACAATATTTATGTTTTTGTTTTTTTGAGCTGACATTATTTATTATTTTAGTCATGCAAAGACGCCGTCGTATAACTAATACAAGACATATGCACAATATATATGAGCACCTGTACTATGCAACTGCACTTTTTAAATTTAAGAGAGAAAAGTTAAAGGTTTAAAATTATTCATTTGTTCTAATGTTAAAATTGAAAATGAATTTTTTTTAAGTTTAAAAATCTCAGTTCTTAAAAGACAATTGTATGATTTTTTTTTACTTTACTTTAATAATTAATTTTTTATGAATATATAAACAAACTATTAACTTGGAATCAACATAAAGGGTCCATTTGGATTGAACTTATTGTTGCTGAAACTGAAAACTGAAAACACTGTAGCAAAATAATTTTTAAATGTGTAAATAATATCGTGTGACTCATTTTTAATGAAAAAGTTGCTGAAAAGTAGTATTTGTGGGTCTGTAAACAAGGCACAAATGCACTGTTCACAGTGGAAAAGTCAGCCTTTGCCGCTGAAAAAAAAAAAAAAAAAACTGAAACGCGGACGTCACAAAACGTGGAGGCCAAACAGGTACCTTCAAAAGTTGTGTTTGCGTTAGATTTATGGGACTTATTATTGTCTAGATTTGTATAAATATTTGAGCTTTCTTTCTATGTTTTGTGGGGGTTTTTTTTTTTCCTTGAACTTAAATGGGTTGTCTTCAGTTTTTCCCAGGTGTTGGGATTGTGCTATCTGATTCGAAATGGATACTTTTTAGGGTGTTTTGGGTTTACTCTTTACTGTAACTCTTAGGCTCTTAAAAATTTGAATATTTTTCTTTGTTTTGGGTTATACACTTGTATGTTAGAAATGGGTTGCTTTTATAATTTTTGCGTGATTTGGGAGTTTGATCTCATTTTAAATGGGCTTGGGTTTTTTGAAATTCCTGATTTTTTGTGAATAACATTTTTTTTTTTAATGTTTATATTTTTGTTCATTCTGGAATTATTTCTGAACTTGGAGCGTGTGTCTTTATGTTCTGGGGGGCTTTGTATTGAGATGTTAATTATTGTAGGAAACAGATGGGATCAGACCCTTCTCGATGCCTCTAATGAAACTTGCTTGTACTGCATTGGAAAGAGTTCCACTCACACGACCTAAGGTTATTGAACATTTGATGACGAAATTTAATCAAGATCTGGTCTTCTGTCGAGCTCCAGAAGATAATATTCTGACAAGAGGCGTCCAGGGTATGTTACTCTACTCTACGAAGGGCCACCTCCTTCTATGCTTCTGTAGGGTCAGATTCTGCAGCCCAAGCCCAAGAAGATGTGGATTTGGAGCCCACTGAACCCAAAACAATAAATTTGTAGAGAGTGGGTGAAAGAGCTAGGCTAATAATGAAAATAACAGTATTAAACGGCAATGATGACAGGAAGACTTGGATTAATATGTGCTCGGACAGTGATGAATGTCTCGTCCGAGGAGGTGATTTTCATTGATGAACTTAGGTTACAAATGTTGGAGCTACAGTAAAATAATATGCTCTTCTCTCTCTCTTATTTTCGATCCCTTACTATCAGAGACCCCTCTCTCTTATATAGTGCTGCCTTTCTCCATCTCCACCGTCCACTTGTTCACCATCTGTGCGTCCACTTGAGTGCATGTCCCATCACACTCCCCCTTTAGCCGTGTCTGAGTGGCGGTAGCTGAGGGTGCACTGTTCAGGGGTCTTCTCCACATAAATGCGGCCAGGAGGGTAGGTGCAGTGCATTAAATGCGGTGGTTGAAGTCTGTCTCCTTGATATTTCTCTGTTCCTGTTACCTTCTCGTGTGTCCGAGGCTCCCTCTCTCCCTTAACACTTGTCAAACAGATCACTTGACACGTGCCGGACAAAAACCTCGTCGGGTCCGAGGGTATCGGTCTCCTCGGACGTATGAGCATCTCCTCGGACAGTGCACGTGCTCGCCTGCGGACATTCTCCTTTCACATGGGCCTCTGACTGTGTCCTGGTCTCCTCGGACGAACAGTGGTCCTCGGATAGGGCCTTGGGCCCAATAAGTTGGGTTGGGCTTTTCTCCCCCACAGCTTCCATTAAGCCAGGGTGTTACATTTGAAGATCTATGTGATGGAGTAGCATCTACGCTTCATATAAACAGAGAAGATTCAAAACTGACAATTTAGTATAGATTTCCTTTTCAATGTCATCCACATCCTGTGACTTACCAGCAAGTTTTGGTAGAAGATGATCATGGTGTCAATGCAATATTCAATATGTTAGACCGCCAATATGGATTTGTAGGTGTAGAGTTATATGTGGGTGTAGAGCCCATAAGAAGCCACTGAGATATTTTTCCCATTTGATATGCCAACGAAGGACCGAATGCATCATTTACTTATTCACATGGCGGGCACTTCCATGATCCATATGCCACTCATATTGGTCTTTATTCTGAAGATGCGGCTCATTCCCCAATCAACATTAGTGGTGCTGACTACCATGCTCCATATACTCATGGCGCAACTGAGGGCCAACATGTTCTTTATCGGTCAATGAACACCAGTGATGCTGACTATGATAATCCAACTGAGCATGTCTCACAAGAGACTACTAATGATTCCAATGATACACATCGCATAACTGCTACTACTGAAAATGCGGTCCATACATTATCAGAAAGGATGCGAGCCATGGATAATGATGACCAACTTGATGACAATGAGGTCCTTAATGATGACGAGGTCCTTGATGATATTGGAGATGAACAGGAGCCTCTAAATGAAGGTAATCATGAAAGTAGTCCAGCTATGGCATTCCATCAACCTTCATCACTAAGCTTTTCACAAAACACGTGGGATAATATGATTGATCCAACCCCACCATTTGAAAATCCCACTCAGAGTATTTGGGACCCTACCCAAGAGTTTTATGTGGGCTTGCTTTTTGCCGATAAGGATGACCTACAAGCTGCTGTTAAACACTATCATATCAAGAGGAACCAAACATTTTGTGTAAGAGAGTCAGATCCAGCATGTTGGTCTGTAAGGTGCAAACATTGTTCTTGGCGTTTTCGAGCATGCTTCCGGGCTACACATGGGTTGTTTGAGGTTAGGAAATACAATGGTCCACACACATGTACAGAGTCCACGCTCACACAAGATCACGAGCAATTAGACACCCATGTTATTGAGAAAGAGTTGAGGGATGTTGTCAAAAATGATCCAACCATAAAGATTTCTTCACTTCAATAGACTCTTTACAATAAGTACCAATACCGGCCTTCTTATTCTAAGGTGTGGGAGGCGAAACAAAAAGCAATTGGTAGAGCGTTTGGCGATTGGGACAAATCGTACCAATTATTGCCAAAATGGTTGAAAGCTTTGATTGATTCAAACTCGGGCAGCAGGGTTATTTGGAGAACAGTACCTGCTACTATGCCAGACTGTGCAATATTCGAGAGAGTGTTCTGGACTTTTGGTCTATCAATTGAAGGTTTTCAACATTGTAGGCCAGTGATTAGTATAGATGGAACTTTCCTATATGGTAAGTACAAAGGTACGTTACTAATTGCATCAACGTGGGATGGTGAGAACAGACTTTTTCCACTTGCCTTTGCCATTGTGGAGAACGAAACTGATGATAGCTGGTATTGGTTTTTGTGTTGTATTCAGATTATTGTCACTAATCGGGAAGGGTTATGTGTCATATCTGATCGTCACCCTGGTATAATGGTAGCGATATGGACTATATGTCAATTGACATGTTGGTATCATCGTTTTTGCCTTCGCCATGTGGCTAGCAATTTCAATCAAAAAATTGGGAATAAAAACTTGAAGGCTATGGTAATGTGGCATGGAGAATCAGTTACGAAAGTATCAAATAACCAGGGATAGAATTACTCAATTAAGTGCAGATGGTGAGGAGTATTTGAGGGAAATACCAGTGGACAAGTAGACGTTAGCACACGATGGTGGACATCGTTATGGGGCAATGACGACAAACTTGTCTGAAAGCTTCAATTAAAGAGTGCTAGAAATCTGCCCATAACTGCGTTAGTTGAACTTACATACTACTGTTGTGTAGCCTACTTTGCCGATCGGTATACTAAGGCACGCGCAGAGGTTACTGCCGGTGAACTCATTACGGCCTATGCAAAGAATAAATTCAATAAATGGGAAAAAAAGGCACCAAAGCATTCAGTTACTGTGTTCAGTCATGAAGATGGTCTGTTTAAAGTCAGAACACCAATAAACCCTAACTCTGCATATAGGGGTAATCATCGTCATGAGGTAAATTTGAGGCAGAACACTTGCAGTTGTCAAAAATGACAGGTTTATAAGATGTCGTGCTCACATGTCATTGCCGTGTGTAAATATCAAAGTATCTCTGCAATGCGATATATCGACCGCTGCTATCATTTGGAAGAACAAGTTACTTATTATGCACCTAGATTTCGCATGGTTCCAAATAGTGTACATTGGAATGAGCCTGATTTCCCGGTCTTGTATCCTAATGTCAGGCTGCGTCGTGAAAAAGGTCAACCAAGAACAACTCGGCTTTGAAATGAAATGGACGAAGGGGCAGAGCATCAACCAAGGCCATTGTGCAGTCTCTGTAGGCAAGAAGGCCATAATAGAAGAACATGCCCCACTCGAACTGTGGCTGGCTCCACTAGTGGCCAAACTGAATGACCTAACATAAGTATTCAATCTACTTCAGTGGATTGGTTGGACTGTTGTTTTTTTTTTTTTTTTTTTTAGGAGTTGGACCATATTGTTAGTTTGTATTATTTGAAACAACATGGTACTAATTCCATATGCTACAAATGTTTTCTATCACTGCAAGTTGGATTGGTAAAAATTTATGTACTTTTTTTGCTTTTTTTGATTTACAGTGTGCACATTAATCATTTTTTTTCTTCCATAGTGTAAGAATCAATGTACTTTCTTTGCTTTTTTTGGTTTACAGTTTGCACATCAATCATTTTTTTCTTCTATAAGAATGTATGTACTTTTTTTGTTTTTTTTTACAGCGTGCACATCAATCATTTTTTTCCTCTTTGTACTTTTTTTAAAATAAGAATCAATGTAGTCATTGTACTTGAATCCATCCTTATTTGTTTCATAGGGTACTTTTACAATAAAGGAAAGAACATGATATACATACAAACCAAACTACTTCGGTCAAAAAAATAATGATGATAAGAGTATGCGTACTTTTTTATGCCTGACACAGTATCTGTCCTCTATTTCGGTAATGGCATTGCACAAACTAGCTGAAACTTTTTTTTCCTCCCATTTTCGGCAATGGCATTGCCACAATTGCCACAAAACATTTTTTTTTTCTCCCATTTTCGGCAACGGCATTGCCACAATTTCCACTAAATTTTCCCCTATTTCGGCAATACCATTGCCACAAACCAATTGCAACTTTTTTTTTTCTCATTTTTGGCAATGACATTGCCACAATTGAACAATTTTTTTTCCCTCTTTCGGCAATACCATTGCCACAAATCCATTCCATTTTTTTTTGGAAAAATGATATGTGCACACAATTTTTACAACAAATTTTAAATGGCAAATTGTTATTAGTTGTTATTGTTGGATTAAAAAAGTCATCTCAGTGTTAAAATTTAAATTTGAACTTATAACAATTAATCACATGTGATTTATTGTGCAAATATTGTAAAAATATGGTGTACGTAGCACTTTTTTATTTTGTTTTTTCCCTCCCATTTTCGGCAATGGTATTGCCACAATTGCCACAAATTTTTTCCAACACCATTGCCACAAACCAATTGCAATTTTTTTCCCCTATTTCGGCAATACCATTGCCACAAATCCATTCCACTTTTTTTTTTTTTAAATGATATGTGCACACAATTTTTACAACATTTTTACAATAAATTTTAAATGGCAGATTGTTATTAGTTGTTATTATTGGATTGAAAAAGTAATCTCAGTGTTAAAATTTAAATTTGAACTAATAACAATTAATCACATGTGATTTATTGTGCAAATGTTGTAAAAATATTGTGTACGTAGCACTTTTTTTTTTCCTCCCCATTTTCGGCAATGGCATTGCCATAATTACCAAAAAAAATTTCCCCCCTATTTCGGCAATACCATTGTCACAAATCCATTGAAACATTTTTTTCTTTTTCAAAAAATTTCTCCACAATTTCGGCAATACCATTGCCACAAACCCATTGAAACAATTTTTTTTTCCTCCCATTTTTGGCAATGGCATTGCCCCAATTGCCAAAAAAAAATTCTCCCCCTATTTCGGCAATGCCATTGCCACAAACCCATTGAAACTTTTTTTTTCCCTCCCATTTTCGGCCAGCCACAATTGCCACAAAATTTTAAAAAATATATATATATATATATAATTTAAAAAAAAATCAAGCAGTCTATTTAATATAAAGCTGTAAGATGAAGATTGGAAGTGCAGGGGAGACTATTAATAATCTACTCTTGCATTAAGCAACTCAAGAAGTCAATTAGGTCCTTGCTCTCTCTCTCCCTAGTAGGAGTTTTTCCTCTCGTTTAAGTACGAGCTGATCCTTCCCTAATCTTCCATTTTAGGGGTTGTATAGTTTTTCTTTTGTTCTCTCTAAGCAAGAGCCAATAATCTCTAGTCATGGACTCAAGTATTCTCTTGAGCTTACAGAACTTGCAACTCACAAAAGAAGAAGAAGAAGCCATTCCTATCACAAGCACAAACTGCTCCGGCCTCTTGGAAGAATGTTCCCTAAGTCTCTTTGGGCGGCTTCTCTCTGATCGGCAACAGAACCAACGTGCTCTGAAGAACACCCTTAGATCAGCATGGAAAATGGGTTCAGACATGAGAATTGTGGAAGTTGGACATAATATACTCCAATTCCAGTTTAGCTCGAAATATCAAATGGAGTGGGTAGAGAGGTGTGGGCCTTGGAGCTTTGATAACAATCTCCTCTTGCTCTGTAGATGGAAAAAAGGGCTAACTTCCACAAATATTTCTTTCACCCATTCTCCCTTTTGGGTCCAAATCTGGGGTCTTCCTTTTGAGTATATGTCACAGGATGTTGGGGTAGAAATTGGTAGCAAGTTAGGTAAATTCATTGAAGTCGATAGGCGTTCGTGGCAATCTGATCAGGCAAAATTTATGAGAGTCCGTGTGGAGTTGGAGATTGATAAGCCACTAAGAAGAGGAGCTTATATTGCAAGCTCTGAAGGTGAACGACTATGGCTTACGTTCAAATATGAAAGGCTACCTACCGTTTGCTTCATCTGTGGGAAGCTTGGGCATGATAAAAAACATTGCCCAACATCTGGGGTCTGGCAAACTGCTTGCCTTCAATATGGTGACTGGTTAAGGGCAGGGTGGACTGCAAAAGTGGCAGCCAAAGAAAGGAGCTCGAACAAGGACACAATCCGAGTGTGCTCCGATGAGTTAGAAATGCAGAAAATGACCAGGCCGGCGTCTGGTTCTGAATCAGCATGGCTTGGGGCTTCTAGTTTTGTGGGCAGGAAAGGAAGCTTGGAGAAAGGTGTTGCCTGGGGAAGTGATAACACCACACGTGCGGATGGACAAGCTGGTGATGTACAAGCCTTCAGTAGACTTACAGAGCAGATGATGAGTGCTGCGGCAGGACAGGACTTGAGTGTTTTGGGTTCCTGTGTGAAGTCACGTGTTCATCTAAAACAGATATCTTCAACTGAGCATATAGACTCTTTCTCCCATGGGCCAAAAAGCCCTGCTCCACAAAGCCCAAAAGGCTCTATTTCTCAAGGGAGCCCAAGTACTAAAGCCCCTTTAGATAGAAATGAGAAAGACAACTCAGAGGTGAAGGATCCGGCCAATGCTGTCCAAGTTGGTGTAATTTTTCAGGCCAAAGCCCATGGAAAAGAAAGACAGATTTTGGGTAAAGGCAATCTGAAAAAAGTTGCCCGTGCAAAAGGAAAAGTTAGTGATGTTCATACTCTCGCCCAGATGTTGAAGATTGGAGAAAAGCGCTTGAGAATGAATGAAGCTCCAGAGGAAGAGAACAACCGGGCTCCTAAGCGCCTCTGTGAATCGGTCAACTAATTTATCTTGTCTGAACTTCTCGGTGCTTGTAGGTTTCTTGCTTGTTAGTTTTGTCTTCTTGATATGGGAGTCCAACAGGTTAGTTTATAAGTCTTAGCTGGCTGATGTATATAAGTTTTTAGGTTGGGTGGGCCCTTCTTGGTTTGCTGTTCCTGCGCTGGCAGGTCAGTAGCTAAAGGCCTCCTTTCTGCTTTTGTCTTTCCTGTTGTATTTCTATCTCTTGAAGCAATGAAATCGTTGTTCCCCATCAAAAAAAAAAAAAAAAAAAATCTACTCTTGCATTGCCCGATAGCCAGAGTGTTGGGGAGTATGGTTTTCACACTCTTTGGGGTATCTTGGGTTATGCCCAAGGATGTTGTGGAGTTTACTGCTAGCTGGCCAGGAAAAATCAGAAAACATAGAAATGGGATTAAAGGTCAGGAGCATGGAAATCAAACCTTGCGTGTTGAGTGAAATCAGCATCATCTTCGTTATACAATGCGTAAAATTCTTTCTGATTCTCTTAGCAGATGCCGATGAAGAGGAGGTTTTGGTTTTTGTTTTTGTTGAGGGAGTGGTGGTGATAGGTGGAAATGAAAGTTGGGCTTTTGATTAGTGATTTCCATGCTTTTGAGACTGAGGCACAGATGGTTATGGATTTGACGGGTAGGAAAACGAAAATATTGGTAAGAATCTCATCGGGTAAGGATCCCCATGGTACTCGTTTGGCCTCCACGTTTTGTGGCGTCCGCGTTTCAGTTTTTTTTTTTTTCACCCGCAAAGGCTGACTTTTCCACTGTGAACAGTGCATTTGTGCACTGTTTACAGACCCACAAATACTACTTTTCAGCAATTTTTTCATTAAAAATGAGTCACACGATATTATTTACACATTTAAAAATTATTTTGTTACAGTGTTTTCAATTTTCAGTTTCAACAACAATAAGTTCAATCCAAACGGACTCAAAAAGCAATATAAAACAAAGTTTTGAATTCTGTCTCGGATGTTTTTTCGAATTGGCCATAGGAATAGAATATTTTGGTGTTGGAGCATGTTGGTGTACTGTTCTGGAATTACGCGCCGAATATGTATATGTAAATTATTTAAATTACTTAATTTAGGAGTATAAAAATAAATTCCTTATAAAGTGATATAATGATGAGATTGGTGATTAAAAAAGTTCAAACTTGATGTTACTTAGTGAGCATTTGGATCCCACGTCCATGTTTTGTGTTTTGCACTTTTTTTTTTTACTAGTGCCCTCTTGCACTGTTCATAGGATTAAGACAAATGAACAGTATTTTGTGAGTGTGAACAATAATTAAAAATTATTATTTTTAATTTTTAACAAAATAAGTAGTATTCAAATGCACTTTAGTAGTTAGTACAGCTGAGATGAGATTGTTTATTTAAAAATAATCAAATAAAGAAGATTGTCCTTGTTGTATTTGCTCTCTCAAAAAAAAAGAAAAAAAAGAAAAGAAAGAAACTTGTAGTAGATGGATTTTGGGTAAAGTAAACTATGAACGTTCCTAGAAGGCTCCTTACTCCATTTCTTTAATTTATTTTTTGTACCTTTCAATTTTTCAGATGTTACTTTTTCTCCTTCTCATCTCTTTACCTTCTTCACTGACCTGACCAGACCTTTTTCTTCCCTCTCTCACTTTCTTCCATTCTCACTGTACCCTCTCGGCCTCTCATGATCTACTCATCGTTTAGCTCTTCTCAAAAAAAAAAAAACTCATCGTTTAGTTCTTTGTTTTCTCTCAGGAGCACTGAAATTTCTAGGAAGTGGAAGTACTCAGAAAAATATAATAAAACAGAGCAGTGGAAGTTTCTTGTAATATTTCCTAAAAGGAGCACTGAAATTTCATCACTTCCAAATTTCTAGGTCCTCTCCAAATTCCCTCCTCAGTCCTCTCTCTCTTCATTTGCAAATTTCAGATTGGATTCAACGCATTTTCAAAACTACGCAAGTCTGGTTGGGGATCAAGGTTTTTTCTTCTTCCCTAATTTATTTTCTTTTCTATCGTTTTTCGGTTCTAAATTTCTAATTGATTATTTTTTGTTTTTTGGTTTTTTTAATTATTTTTTAATTTTAAATTTTGTATGCAGATCTATTTTTCTAATGGCTTTAGTGGACATGGAAACGGACTCGTTATCTTTCCCAAGTTCTTCTTCTGCTGCTGCCCGATGGAATTATGACGTCTTTCTCAGTTTCAGAGGCGAGGACACCCGCTACAATTTTGTGGGTCATCTTTATGAAGCTTTGATACAAAAAGGCATTCACACTTTTAAAGATGATAAAAACCTTGACAGAGGAAAACCCATCTCACCAGAGCTGTTGAAAGCAATAGGGGAGTCGAGATTTGCTATTGTCATTATCTCAAAAGACTACGCATCTTCAGCTTGGTGCTTAGATGAACTTGCACACATCATTCATTGCAATAAAGAGATGGGAATGACAATTCTACCTGTTTTTCACTATGTGGATCCATCCCATATACGGAAACAAATGGAAACTTTTGAGCAGGCATTTATTGAACATGAAAAAAAGAAGAACAAAGAGAGGGTGGAGAAATGGAGAGATGCTTTGAGAGAAGTGGGCAATCTCGCTGGATGTCATTTAAAGAATACTAGGTAATTAAACTTGACTAATTATTTATTTATTTTAAATATATTCAGATGACCCACTTCATATATATAACTTTATTTGGAACCTTAAGCAGATCTACATATACGTTTCATTCTACTTCTTTCAATTTTTTCCTGAGTGGATCGCTTTACATATTTTTGTTTCACTCAACCGAATTGAACATCATATATGTTATATGTTTTTTTTTGCGTGAACTCTTGGTGGTTCAAACTCAATGCATATTGTACCTTTTTCGTTGCAGGTATGAGACAGAAGACATCGAAGACATCATGGAATGGATATCACCTCACTTGAAATATGATGCATTGCCTTACATTACTAGGGACCTGGTAGGAATATACTCTCGAATGGAGGAATTGGAGTCGTTTTTAGCCATAGGGTCAAACGATGTTCGCTTTATAGGGATTTGGGCAATGGGGGGAATGGGCAAGACAACTCTTGCTAGAGTTGTTTATCATAAGTTTTCTAAAGAATTTGAAGCTTATAGTTTTATTGAGGATGTTAGGGAAATTTTTGATAAAAAAGGTTTAGTTGGACTACAACAGAAACTTATTTCAAATATTTTGAAGGAAACAAATTTGAAAATTACAAATAAGGGTGATGGAGTTCTCTGTATCAAGAAAAGATTATGTCATAAAAGGATTCTTCTTGTTCTTGATGATGTAAATAAATTAGACCAGTTAAAAATGTTAGCTGGGGAGCATGATTGGTTTGGTCCGGGTAGTAGAATTATCATAACAACAAGAGATGTGCATGTGTTGAAAACACATGGAGTAGATGAAATATATGAAGTTAAAGGATTGTATGATAAAGATGCTTTTCAACTTTTTTGCTCGAAAGCTTTTAAAAAAGATCATGTCCCAAATGAGTATTTAGTGATGTTTGAAGAATTTTTAAAATATGCTGCTGGTCTGCCTTTAGCTCTTGAGGTTTTGGGTTCCTTCTTGTTTGAGAAAAATACCAATGAATGGAAAAGTGCGTTAAAGAGGTTGAAAGAATATCCTAATACAGAAATTCTCGATGTACTTAAAATAAGTTATGATGGACTCCAAAACATAGAGAAGGAAATATTCCTGCATATTGCATGCTTCTTTAATCACGAGGAGAAGGATCATGCAGTAGAAGTACTGGATAGTCTTGGCCTTTACGCTGATATTGGATTGAAGGAACTCATTAATAAATCTCTCTTGAAAATTGATGATGATGATCATATATTGTGGATGCATGATTTACTTGAAGAAATGGGTAAGAACATAGTTCGTCAAGAGTGCCCTAATGATTGTGGGAAACGCAGTAGACTGTGGTGTTATGAGGACATTAAAAACGTGTTGAAAAAAAATAAGGTAAGAGGTTATTTGGAGAATTTGAGCTCATTCCCTACCTTCTTGTTCAACAAATTTGATATTTAAATATTTATGCTAATAATATATTTCACAATTCACCAATTCCTTCTTGATTATTAGAGAATAGAAGCGGTTCAAGCCATCCATTGTGTATTTATGATGAAGAAAAAGAGGCATGTTAGAGCCCTGAGACCTTTTCGAAGATGTACAATCTTAAATTTCTTAGAATTGATGGTATTTTCCATGACCTTCAACATCTTCCAAATTCTTTAAGAATTCTTGATTGGTGGGGTTATCCTTCAAAATCTTTGCCATCAACTTTCCAGCCAGATGAGCTTGTTTGGCTTTGTTTACAATATAGTAGAATTGAAGAACTGTGGATAGGAAGAAAGGTAATTTTGTTATTAAGTATCCTCACAACTTTGCATTTAAATTTCAATAAATCAGACACTAGGAAGCTCATCGACTTGACTTCTTTTTTAACTTTTTTTTTTTTCCTTAAAACAGAATTTTGACAAGTTGAAGTTCATCGACTTGTCAAAATCGAGCCTGATTATATCCCCAGACTTCACTGGAGTCCCAAATCTTGAGAAATTAACTCTTTCATATTGTCAAAATTTACGTGAGCTTCACCCATCCGTTGGAATTCTTAAAAAGCTTGTTCTTCTTAATCTAAGATGTTGCAAAAATCTTGTGCGTCTTCCTGACACCATTTGTAGTTTGAAATCACTTGAATGTCTTGATCTTTCTTGGTGCTCAAATTTTGACAACTTGCCAGAGAACCTAGGGAATCTCAAAGGTCTCAAGAAGCTTGATTTGAGTGGAACAGCTATAAAAGAGCTGCCTTCATCAATTGAACGTTTGACAAATCTTACTTCATTAACTCTACTTAATTGCTATAAACTTGAGTGCCTTCCTAACACCACTTGTGGTTTGAAGTTGCGTGGTGCTCTTAATCTTTCAACATGCTCAAGATTTAAAAACTTGCCAGAGAAGCTATGGATGCTTGAAGATTTAGAGATGCTTGATTTGAGCAGTACAGCTATTAAAGAGTTGCCTTCATCAATTGAACATTTGACAAGTCTTACTTTATTAACTCTCAAAGATTGTAAAAATCTTGTATGTCTTCCGATCACCATTTGTAATTTGAAATCGCTTGAATCTCTAGATCTTTCTGGATGCTCAATTTTTGATAACTTGCCAGAGAACCTAGGAAATGTCAAAGGTTTGAAGAAGCTTGATTTGAGTGGAACAGCTATTAAAGAGTTGCCTTCATCAATTGAACGTTTGACAAGTCTTACTTTATTAACTCTCAAAGATTGTAAAAATCTTGTGCGTCTTCCTAGCACCATTTGTAATTTGAAATTGCTTGAATCTCTAGATCTTTCTGGATGCTCAATTTTTGATAACTTGCCAGAGAACCTAGGAAATGTCAAAGGTTTGAAGAAGCTTGATTTGAGTGGAACAGCTATAAAAGAGTTGCCTTCATCAATTGAACGTTTGATGCACCTTACTTCACTAACTCTACTTGATTGTTCTAAACTTGAGTGTCTTCCTAACACAACTTGTGGTTTTAAGTTGCGTGGTGCTCTTGATCTTTCTACATGCTCAAGATTTAAAAAATTGCCAGAGAACCCATGGATAATCGAAGGTCTAGAGATGCTTGATTTGAGTAAAACAGCTATAGAAGAGATGCCTTCATCAATTGGCCGTTTGACTAACCTTACTACATTGACTCTAAGATTTTGCATGAATCTTGTGCGCCTTCCTAGCACCATTTGTAGTTTGAAATCGCTTGAATCTCTTGATCTTTTTGGATGCTTAAAATTTGAAAACTTGCCAAAGAACATAGGAAATATGAAAGATTTGGAGGTGCTCAATTTGGGTTGGACATCCATAATAGAGTTTCCTTCTTCCATTGTTCTCCTTAAAAATCTCAAACATCTATATATCCGTAGATGGAAATTATCTGAATTTTATTCCCAGCCAGCAAGTCTTGAGTCGATGGACCCATATTGGAATTTATCATTTTCCCAGCCAACAAGTCCTCTGGAGTGCATAGGATTGCCGTCATTTTTATATTCTTCCCTGCCAACAAGTCCTGTTTTGGTGGGCTTATTATTGCTTTCCTTATCAGGTCTGCATTCTTTAACATATTTGCATATTAATGATTGCAATCTTTTGTCAATCCCCGATGACATTGGCTGCTTGTTATCTTTAGAATGCTTAAACCTGAGTGGAAATAATTTTGTTTCCCTTCCTAAAAGCATGTCCCAACTCTTTAATCTTCGAAGACTCTATTTGGAGGGTTGCAAGAGGCTTCAATCATTGGAAAATGTACCGTCAACTATTGATTCTGTAATTGCAAACGATTGTAGCTCACTGGAGAGATTGCCAGAGCTGCAATTTTATCCTTTTAGGTCAGATCACTCCTATTTCCAATGTTTCAACTGCTTCAAATTGGTTGACTATATTCAAAATGGCCGTAACATGCTTCAGGTCTCTCTCTCTCTCTCTCTCTCTCTCTCTCTCTCTTAACATTATGCCTTGTTTATTTCAGGGACTACCAAATATTGTTATTCCTGGAGGGGAAATTCCGAAATGGTTTAGCCATATGTGTCTGGGTGATAACATACAATTGTCTTTTCCTGGGTGTGATGAGCTAATAGGAATTGTGTTGTGTGTTGTTTTTGTACCCAATGGGTTACATCAATATCATAGAAATTGAAAATTTGCATGTATTTTTCAACTCAATGGACTTCAGATTGCAGATTTCTCACAATCTTATTATTTTACAACAAAATATGGTAGAATTGAATCACCTCATATATGGCTGCTATATTTGTCCACTCACCATTCCGTCTCCAATTGGGGCAAAATATGTAGTCACATTGATGCCAATGGATTCAGCCAACTCAAGATTAAAATATTTGCAGAGGTGGTGGAGAAAATTGGGGTTCGGTTGGAATACAAGCAAGACATGGAAGATCCCAATCAAGCATGGCACAGTGCATCAATAACAACAGCACACTGTATGAGGATTTTGGTGTAGTACATCATGATGTTGACAATTCAGCCATAGAAAGTAGCAGAAATAAGCAAAGCCGTGATGTGGATGATGGGGCTGGACCTAGTGGAGAAGGCTACTCTAATGAGGAACCACAGCCAAAGTGGATTCAAGGGGAAATTTTCGACTTCTTTACCAGTAAGTGAACATCTTTTCTTCTTACTACTTTGCAGGTCATCATCTTTTTTATTTTTTAATCAGGTTAGTATAATACAAATTTTTCTTGTTGTCTTGTTGGTGAACTTTTATTTAGTGGAAGGAGGGGATCAAATATCCAAGAAGCTTGAATCCATTCACGGAGGGAAGAAGGATATTTACCAAGACATTGAAGATCCCAATCAAACTTTGACACAGTTAAGCATTAACAGCAGGAAGCTCTATGAGGAACTGGGTGATCTCAGCCATGATCTTTACAATTCAGCCGCAGAAGGTAACAGAAATAAGCGAAGCCATGATGAGGAAGATGGGGCTGGACCTAGTGGAGAAGGCTACTCTAATAAGGAACCAGAGCTAAAGTGGATTCATAGAGTCGGAGAATTTATGGCTGATTATGAGGATTCTAGTCAAAGGGAAATTATCGACTTCTTTGCCAGTAAGTGAACATCTTTCTTCTTACTACTTTACAAGTCATCATATTTTTATTTTTTGGGGACATATACTATCTTTTTTTACAGAAAAATGTCAACTTCAAAGTATTGTGCTAGTTGCACCTTAGCATTCCCTGTTAACACTTGCAGCAAAATCAGCCCAAACTTAAAATTAAAATCATACCATATCACTTTTCTGTTTTATTTTTTTTATTTTTTATAATCAGGTTGGAGTAATACAAATTTTTCTTGTTGTCTTGTTGGTGAACTTTTATTTAGTGGAAGGAGAGGATCAAATGTCCAAGAAGCTTGAATCCATTCACGGAGGGAAGAGGGATAGTTACCAAGACATTGAAGATCCCAATCAAACTATAACACAATTAAGCATCAACAGCAGGACGCTCTATGAGGATCTGGGTGATCCCCATCATGATCTTTATGATTCAACCTTAGAAGGTAGCAGAAATAAGCAAAGCCGTGATGAGGATGGCGGGGCTGGACCAAGTGGAGAAGACTACTCTAGTGACGAACCCCCATCCAAAGACTTGGAGGATGTATGGCTGATTCTAAAGAATTTTGTACAAGGAATGTTTCGACTTTTTTGCCTGTAAGTCATCCTCTTTCTTCTTTCTATTACAGTTTACAAGTCTTGATGTTCTCTTTTATTTTTTGGGGAGGGGAATCCAATGAAATGAAAGTGTGGGTTTTGATTGTCAGGTTTAAATTGGCATGATAAAAAATTTAAATTTGTCATATGTATAAATTAGAGTTTTTCTTTTTAGATTTTTACCCCTTTTTGTACATATACTAGCTTTGATAGAGGAAAAAAAGAAAGTTCAAAGTATTGTGCTAGTTAACATTACCTTTTGGCACTCACATCCCAATCACCACAAACTCAAAAATAAAATTCATTCCATATCACTTTTTCTTAAGTTTTTTCATCAGTTTTGAATAATACAAAATTTTCTTCTTGACTTGTTGGGGCACTTTTATATATTGGAAGGAGGGAATCCAAGAAACTTGAAGCCTATCGCAGTGGTAAGAGGGAAGGTTACAAGAGTAACGGTGAAGAATTAGCCACGGAGGGTCCCTCCTCTCAAACCCACCTTGGCACTCGCTAAACTGGTCAAGAATTAACCAAGGGTTCCTTTTTGCTGTATGTGTGTCAGTGTGTGTATATATATGTGTGGCTTTGTTTAATTGGTTTTATAGAGTTAAGCCGTGGCATCAGTGTAGAGAAAATTAAAGAATCTCTTGTCCCATGCTTTTGTGCTATTTTGTAATCTCCTATTTTCTTAGTGAAATTTTCTGTTAGACATTGTCCGTGGATGTAGGCCTAAAGCCGAACCACGTAAATTTTTGTGTTTCATGTGTGACTGTCTTTTCTATTTCTATTTCGCATAACATACTATTATTTTGTTACACACAACAAATAAGCATAAAATAACGTAGTATTAGTTTGTTAGACACAACAAATAACCATAAAAGCTTCCACTAACTCAACAGTTTGTGATTAGAGCAATGTCTGCTTTATGAAATGAAGTTGCATTGTTGTAACGATTGAGTGCCCTGTTGGGCTTGGAAAGTGTGGTTGCAAATGTAGCTGTTTGTACTTTGGTAGCAGAGAGGAGGGGTTGTTTGAGTGTTGTTTTTGCTGGGCTGTTATTTGTGCCCAGTTTTGTTTGAAGTATTTTCTTATAGTGCTTTGATAAATAAAAATTAATTATTCATTAAAAAAAACTCTCGAGGTTTGTTGTATAAAAATATTTCTCTTGGGCTGTAGGTTTTGCTAGTGACAAACAAAATACCCAAGAACCTTTAGTGATAAGTGCTACATTTTTTGTAATCTTGAAGTTGTGATAGCAGCAGAAGAAATCAAGCTGCTTGATAGTATCATTATCTTCAAGAGCAATGAGTAACTTGATCATCCTTGGGCGACCCATGAGATTTGTAAACGCAGCCATCTAAACCACCTTCCTAACAAGCTCTATTGCTGAATTTCACACAGCTTCATCAATTACTCAACTATGCTCTTAGCAAATTCCTATTCCTCTTCCTCTTCTACTCTCCTTTCTTATCTCTCTAATGTCTTTCTAGCTATAAACGGACTCAAATTTTGTCATCATTTATTTTTGAATTTATTAGAGGCGTCAACCAGACCTTGGGGCAATTGATCATTAATGCGCCTTAAAGAGAGAAAATTGCCTGCTGTAAGAATCTAGGTTGTATTTCTGATACTCCTACACTATTTTCCTTCTTTTTGTGTTTGAATAGAGTAAAAAGTCCATGCAGAAGCAAAATTACCAATTCCATTTTGTTCAAGTTATTTATTGGGATGAATCATCCCTCCACCACCTCGACCTAAATTTTAGTATGTTTCACTAACTTCTTGTTGATAAAGTATTTTCTGCCGATACGTGAACAAAACATTAACTTTTTTCTTTGTCATTTTTTATTTAAAAAGTTTTACTCATAAAATATGAAATTAGAATTTGATTGTTTGATTTGATGTCATTACTATGAGAAATTTGAACCCAATGATTAGGAAGTGGTCAAAATCATGTCATACTAAGCTGGTTGAGCAATTTAAGTTATTGACTTGATTCATCATAAATTGTTTTTCTTGATTTGATAATTAAAATTTGGTCCTTTTAGGCTAAACTCTTATTCATCCTAAATTAATTGGGTTTTTGTTATGTAATGAGATATTATAAACCTCTTTGTTGAGTAATAATGATGTTAAGAATGTGTATTATTTGGTAATAAATAACACTTGAATCTTTGAATGAGCATTATTTAGGACCTTAGTCAATGTATGAAGTTTTAACAAAATGACATGTTTTCTTTCAATTATCCCATTTTGTTAGGGTGTGTGGAAAAGAACAATAATGGATTATGCCATGTGAAGTACAAAATTTATCAAATTCAGTTGAAGTACATTCACCTAGAGGTCGAGCCTTGGTACAATTGCAAGTGCCTTCCACCAAAAGTGATAGATCCCGAGTTCAACCATTTTAGTTGGAGTATATTTATCTCCAAAGTCACTTAGGATTTTAAGTTTGGATGAAATTGTGTTTCTATAATGGCTTTAAAATTCTAAAATATGACAAGTACTTTTGATTTATTTTGTAATAGATACAACTTACTAGTACAACCATGTAAACTAGTGAAATGATCAACAAAGATCAAATGGTAAAGAAAAGTATTTACTATTGTGGGAGGTGCTAGCCTCTAGACATCAGTATGGACTAGTTTTAAAGGTGCAGAAACTTTGAATTCAGAATTATGAAGGGAATTTTTGCATTTTGTTACTAAGGCAATTTTTACATAGGAAATATGAAAGGTTTGAAGTGGCTTGATTTGAGTTGGACGGACATAAAGGAGGTTCCTTCTTCCATTGTTCTCCTTAAAAATCTTGAACTCCTACATATCAGTGAATGGAAGTTATCTGAATTTTATTTTATGCCAGTAACTCTTGCGTCGATGGCCCCATTATGGAATTTCCTGTCAAGAAGCCCATTATTGTCTTTATCTTTATATTATTCCCTACCAACAAGTCCTGTTCCAATGGGCTTGTTATTTCCTTCCTTATCAAGTCTGCAGTCTTTAACTAATTTGGGTCTTAGTGACTGCAATCTTTTGTCAATCCCCAATGACATTGGCTGCTTGTCCTCTTTAGTACAGTTAGATCTAAGTGGAAATAATTTTGTTTCCCTTCCTGAAAGCATGTCTCAACTCTCTAATCTTCGAAGACTCTATTTAGAGGGTTGCAAGAGTCTTCAATCATTGGAAAGTGTTCCGTCAACTATTGATTCTGTAATTGCAAACAATTGTACCTCACTGGAGAAATTGCCAGAACTGCAATTTAATCCTTCTAGGTCAGATCACTCCTGTTTAAATTTCCAGTGTTGCAACTGCTTCAAATTGGTTGACTATTTTCAAAGCAGCAGTAACATGCTTCAGGTCTCTCTCTCTCTCTCTCTCTAAAAGTTCCTAACATTATGCCTTGTATATTTCAGGGACTACCAAACATTATTATTCCTGGAGGTAAAATTCCGAAATGGTTTTCCCTTGAATGTCAGGGTGGTAACATAGGAGTGTCTTTTCGTGGGTGTGATGACCTGATAGGAATTGCGTTGTGTATTGTTCTTGTACCCAATGGGTCACAAGACTCACAACTTACATGTCATTTATGTATCAATGAATTTAAAAATGCGTATTTCGTACAATATTTACGGTCAAAATATGGTAAAGTTGAATCACCTCACCTTTGGCTGCTCTATTTGTCCTCTCAATATTTCGGCTCTGATTGGGGTAAAATACTTAGTCACACTGATGCTAACGGATTCAGTCAACTCGAGATGAAATTATTTGCTAACAGAGAGGGGGTGGAGAAAATTGGGGTTCATTTGGTATACAAGCAAGACATCGTAGATCCCAATCAAACTATGGCACAGTGCATTAACAACAGCAGCATACTGTATGAGGATCTGGCTGATTCTGAGGATCAGCCAGAATCAGAAATTTTTAATTTCTTTGCCAGTAAGTGATCATCTTTCTTCTTACTACTTTATAAGACATCATCTTTTTTTTTTTTTTTTTGGGACGAATACTATCATTTTTATTTTCAAATGTTAACTTCAAAGTACCTTGGCATTATCTAGTAACACTCGCAGAAAAATAATCCCAAACTCAAAAATTAAAATAATACCATATCACGTTTCTATTTTTAGGTTTATTTTTTTAATCAGGTTGGAATAATACAAATTTTTCTTTTTGTCTTGTTGGTGAACTTTTATTTAGTGGAAGGAGAGGATCAAATGTCCAAGAAGCTTGACTCCATTCACGGAGGGAAGAGCCATTGTTACCAAGACATTGAAGATCCCAATCAAACTATAACAGAGTTGAGCATCAACAGCAGGACACTCTATGAGAATCTGGGTGATCTCTACCATGATCTTTACCATTCAGCCGCAGAAGGTAGCAGAAATAAACGAAGCCGTGATGAGCAAGATGGGGCTGGACCTAGTGGAGAAGGCTACTCTAGTGATGAACCAAATCCAAAGACTTGGAGGATGTATGGCTGATTCTAAAAGAATTTATTATAAGGAAGATTCGACTTCTTTGCCTGTAAGTCATCATCTTTCTTCTTGCTATTACGATATACAAGTCTTGATGTTCTCTTTTATTTTATGGAGAGAGGAATCCAATGAAATGAAATTGTGGGTTTAGTTTCTCAGGTTTAAATTGGCATGATAAAAAAATTTAATTTGTCATAGGTATAAATTGGAGTTTTTCTTTTTCGATTTTTAAGCTAGCATTGAGAGAGGGAAAAAAGAAAGTTCAAAGTATTGTTTGGCACTCACATCCCAATCACCTAAACGAATAATAATTTTTTTTTTCTTCTTAACTTGTTGGGGCACTTTCATATAATGGAAGGAGGGGATCCAAGAAACTTGAAGCCTATCAAAGTGATAAGAGGGATAGTTACGAGAGCGATGTAGAAGAATTAGCCACGGGGGGTTCCTTTTTGCTGTGTGTGGGGCTTTGTTCAATTGATTTTATAGAGTTTATTCACTTGCCCAATGCTTTTCTGCTGTTTTGTAATTTCCTATTTTCTTAGTGAAATTTTTTGTTAGACATTGTCTGTGGATGTAGGCCTAAGGCCGAACCACATAAATCTGTGTTCCATGTGTAATTGTCTTTTCTATTTCTATATTGTTACACCATCGCACCAAGAGTGTGTTGTGGTGGTGTCTTGGAGCAGTTGTTATAGATGTTGTGTTTGGGACTGAATAATTACATTAGTTTGAGATTGTATGGCTACTCAAGATATACCAGATGGCTTAATGGGAGGAAATTGAGGATTATGCTTCTGCTATTATCTATAGTGATAAGTTACTACATTTTTTAACATCTTGAAGTTGTGACAGCAGCAGAAGAAATCAAGCCACTTGAAAGTATCTGTATCTTCAATAGCAATGAGTAACTTGATCAGCATAGGGCGACCCATGATTTTGTAGAAGCAGCCATCTAAACCACCTTCCCCAAAAGTTCTATTGGTACATTTCACACACAGCCTCATCAAATCCTCAATTGTTCTCTTAGCATATTTCCATTCCTCTTCCTCTACTCTCCTTTCTGCTTTCTCTATTTTTACGATAAAATATGGTTTAATTGAATCACATCACCTTTGGCTGCCCTATTTTTCCAATTACTATGTGTCTCGCCATTTCAGCTCCAATGGGGGAAGAATGTTTAGCTAAAACCAAATTGATGCTAATGGATTTTGTGAAATTAATATTAAAATAGATAGCTGGAACTTGGAGGTGGAGAAAATTGGGATCTGCTTAGTATACCGGCAAGACATGGAAGATCCCAATCAAACTATGGCACAGTGCAGCAGCAACAGCAGTACAATTTATGAGGTCCTGGGTGTTCTACATCATGGTCTTGATGATTCAGCTGCAGAATCAGAAATAAGCGAAGCCATGATGAGGATGACAGGGCTGGAGCTAGTGGAGAGTGCTACTATAATGAGGATCCACAGCCAAAGAGGATTCAAACTTGAAGGATTAATTGCTGATTTTGAAGAATCTAGTGAAAATGACCTGGAAGGCTAAACAGTTTCTGTTCATTACCTGTAAGTCATCATTTTTCTTTCTACAAACTTCAAAATATTGTGGTACTTGTACCTTAGTGGCAGCTTTTGGCAATCACATCCAAATTGACCCAAACTCATAAATTAATATCATGCGCACCGTATCACTTTTTTTTTTCTCAATTTTTTTTTATCAGGTGGGAATAACACAAATTTTTCTTCTTGTCTTGTTGGTGAACTTTTATTTAATTAATGGTAGGATGGGATCAAACATCTGAGAAGCTTGAAGCTTTTGCCACCGTGGATAGTTACAAGAGCAACAACATTGAAGTATTAGCCAAGTAGCTATTCTCCTCTCACACTCACCTTGGGCTCTTGCGAAAGTGGTCAAGGACTCAAAATGGTCAAGCTTTTAAATTAACTTTCAATTGGCTCTCATTATTGATTAAATCTTCTTTTTTTGGGTGTCCTGCAAATGTGATGTTCTGTTAAACTTCTAATGACATACAGACATAAATCCTTCCCATCTACCTCTTTTTGTTAACGCAAAGTTACCATCCAATGCCTCATTTGGTTGGAGAAGTATAATGGAAGCTTGAAAGGTTGCACAGTTGAGCTACTGTTGGAAGATAGGGATGGAAGACAGGTTAACATCTGGGAAGATAGGCAGCTGCCAACACCGAATACATCCAGGGTGGTTTTACTAAGAAATCCTCAATCTGCAGCAAACTATGTGACTTGCTGGATGATAATACAAAGACTCGCAGAAAGATTGTTCTGGACAGGTTGTTCATGCCACAAGAAGCTGATGTCATTCAAAAGCATTCCGTGAAATACTCAACATTTTGATTACAGTATCTTTTGGGTGGGTGCAAAAATTGGAGATTTTTCAGTTCAGGGTGCATATGATTTGTCAGACCACGAGGCAATGTCAGGTTTAGGAGAGGCTTCAAACAATCACAGCTCAACAATTATGTGGCAGGCACTGTGGAAGGCTCAGGATCCTAACAAGATTAAAGTTTTTCATGGCATACTCTTCGGTTTATCCTGCCAACAAAGCCTCATCTATTTTCCAAATGCATCATCTCTTCAGTAACTTGTGAGCAGTGTAATGAAGTTCCTGAAACCAGTTTACATGCTTTGTGGTCTTGCCCAGACACCAAGAAGGTATGGCAATTAGTTGAATGCATAAACTTTATCCCACACCATAAGAATACATTCTCACTGAAACTATTTCCCACTCTCTCATGGCAATTATGGCTGCATAGAAATGGAGAGATTTGGGGAACCAGGAATACAGCCAACCACTTTGGTATATATAGGTAAAGAGATGCATGAACACTAGGCTGCAAAATTTTCGTCTGAGATACTGCAGAAAGTACATCTCCTAATATGGAAGCCCCCTCAGTTACCTTACTCCAAGGTAAATGTTGCAGTGATTAGAGATCTCAATGTGAAATTTGTTGCAGCTAAGGTTGTGGTGATTGTGGGCCCATGCTGTCTGGAGGCTCATTTTGCAGGATTCTGGCATGCCCTACAATTGTTTAACCAGCAGGGAATTCAGGAGGTTCAACTTGAGAGCCACTTAAGTATTGCCAATTTGCCATTGCTGCTTTTAACATGGATTCCCCCCCCCCCCCCCCCCCCCCCCAAAAAAAAAAAAAGTGACCTGAAATGCTCTGTTCAACAAAGTGAAACTAGCAATATCCACTTTCCGATGCTGCAATTTTAATTTTGTGAACAAAAGCTGTAATAATGCTCATCTAGTTTTAGCAGATCTTGGATGTGAAAATTGCGCTACTGAGATTTGGCTACTTGATAATTTTGTGAAATGCACTACAAATCCTGCCGCATTTATTTTAAGAGAAATACATATTTACATATTGATATTTATCTTTCCAATGTAACGGTTTGTTATATTAATATAATTGTTTTTCTTTTTCTCTTACTGCAACATATATAATGTTTTTCCCCCTTCCCGGCATTTGGCTCTCTGATTCATATTGAGAAATTTCAAACAGAAACTTCACTTGGTTCAGATGTTGATTTTGGACAGTGATTTGCACACCAATTTAGCTATGCAGGGTGCTTTCCAAGGATAGAGCTAAATTTATCCCCCATTTACTACAAATGGCTTACTTCTAGTCTCCACCCTTGGTTTAAGCTCTCTCTATATGGACTGCATAATCCCTCCTCAGTTCTTATCCCTTGGCAATGGAGAGTGGCATTCCTTTGGTGCCATATATGGTTACACAGCAGCACCTGAGGCCAGCTTACATACTACAGCCCTAGAGATTTTCACTTTCACCGATTTTATCAGAAAATGATGTCTTCCCACACAAGTTCTTGGGAATTAATTAAGCAGCACTTCATTAATTCTTTCCAAAACCAGACAAAATTTAAATTCCTCCAGATACTATGAAAAACCTTATTGCAAACTAGTTGCTCATGCCTGTAGTTGCTTCTAGATTTCTATTTCCCATTCAAGAAATGCAATATAAATAAATATCTTTAGGGTGGCTAGGTACCATTCTCATGCTAATCGACACAACAACCTTGAACAGCGAACCATCTCTAGCTCTACTGGGGTCTAGTATCTGTTCTTGGCTAAAGCAGAGGACCACTCCACCAATTCAATTCCTTGCTCTAATGCAAATTGAATCTGTTTCTCATGTCCATCTTTTGGGAGCAAAGGGCAATGTTATTTTGATAAACTCATTTAATAATCCTCAAATCCTTCTCATTTCTCAGAACCATTTTCTGCACATAGTACGGTACAGTGTCTCTTTGAAACCACATTCCTCCTTTAGACACCACATTTCTCCAAAACAACTTATTATTGATATGATATGCCCACTTTTTCCAATTTTTTAGGGAATGGAAATTAAATATTTCAAACTAAAATAAAAACCTTAATCAAATTTTAAACACCAAATCATATATTTTTGTTGTCTCTAAAGAAATACTAAAAATAAATAAAATGACGCCGGCTATAATTGGCAATTGCCACCATTTTTCATTTCACTGAGTTAGAGCTGAGCTTGTTGAAGTAAAAAAATGGAGAACATGACAATTCTGAAGGACTGGGTTCGAGTGAGTCTGACTTGAAGAAAACCGGAACCATCACAACCACTCATCTCAAGGTTCTCTTATTCTTTCTTTTGTCTCCTGAAATTTCAAAATTCCTCTATGTTTTTGTTATATATCTTTTTGCCCTATAAACGACGGCGTTTGACATCTCCTAATTAAAGTGGGTTTATTCTTCTGAGTTGCAAAAGGGAAGTGGAAGTTTGGATACCTGACATGCTGGCCAGGTCTTTGAAAATAGCAAACTTTTTTTTTTTCGGTAAATTACTTTTTTAAACCCATATTTTATATTGTTTTTAAATTACAATCCTCCTACGATACCAAAATTTTACCAAATATTTCACCTTTTACTTACATAGCATTTGAGATGGTGCTCAATTGAACCACCACCATACAAAAACCCAAATTAAGTGGTAAGGAAATCAATAACACTTTTAAAGTTTGACATTAAAAAAAAAAAAAAAAAAAAAAACTTTCTCTAATTTTACTATCGATTCCATGCTACGTAATTGTAATGAGTAATACCATGTATACTATTGAGACCTTGATAAAGCTATTTTTGTGGGCATAACACAGTTGTCAAAGTGTTACTGCTCAAATAACTCAACTACTACCAAGTATTATGTGAAGCAATATGAGAACTTTTACCACCAAGCCACAACCTTCAGTGGTTTGCTAATATTTGCTTTCTTCTTTGTTCTTCATAGTCATACTATTGTTTCATTTTTATTATTGAATTTGGTTGACTTGACATCTACTTTTATTCCAAAAGATAAAAGGTTATCCACTTCAAATTGGATTTGGGCTACCTCCAAATGACACAATAAGCTTCTTCTTCTTTTTTTTTTAATCTTTTTCTTTTTTTAAGGGAGACTATTATTGGGTTTGAGTTAAATGAAATTAGAGAGGAAATAATGCTATTTATATTAAAAGAATATGATCCGTTGGAAAATACTATTGTTAGAAATATATGGCTGTTTAAAAAATATGACCATTGGAAAGAAAAAAAAATCAATAAAGACTTAAATATAATAGAGAGAGAATAGAAAATTTGTTGTGCTTGATCAACCATTTGGGCTTGAACGACACAAGGTGTTAGAAATAGAATTAGAGGAATGTTCTACTTGTTGGTAGGACATGTCACGGGCCTTGTGCACAGGAGAGACACCTTACAAGCAAGGACACAACATATTAGAAATGGGAAGCCCCTTTCCGATTAAGCCTAGCCTTTTGGGGTTGATGGGTTCAATATGTTACAAAAGGTGGCTTTTAGCTAAACTTTAGGTGAGAGTAGGCCTAACCCATTTGGTATGAACACAAAGATACAAGTCTCCAATTACAGAAACTTACATTAACATAAAAAGAAGACAGCCTGACCAATGGCCTAATAGTTCAAGTCTGCTATTAAAAACCTTATAGTCTTTTACTACTGGGTTTAGAAATTTAATTCCTTTTCTTTGGTTTACAATTTATTTAACTTTATAAGATTTCATTTGAAATTTTCCCAATGATATTATGCTAATTTCAGTTAACTATATGTATAAATTCCTTTTTTTTTTTTTTTTTATAAATTATTTAAAGTCTATTATTGTCCTTCAATTTTGTTTTTTACGAGTTCGAGTTTGAGAGGATGGTTTTACTGGATCTGGATCTGTGCAGTTATACCTTTTAACATGAGAGAGAAAAGTTTAAAAAGTAAAAATTTAAAAAGCTAAAAAAAATTGTTAATCCGAAGATTAAGAATAGAAGTTAACTTTTTAATTTTCAATCTGATCATTCAAAAATGTCAATTGTAAAATTTTCTTGTTATAGTGTTTGGTTTTTAATATATATATATATATATTGATAATTCAATAATTACATTGGGGATAGAAGTATTTAAATCCTAGAAATTTTTGTTAATAATACTAAATGTGCAGTTAGCCTCAAAGTTCTTGACCATAAATAGACTCTTTACAAATTGTATAAAGAACTTTGTGGATTTAGTACGTATGCAATTACATCCATTCCTCTTACAATATTGTTTTAATTTTTCACTTTTTAACTTTTTCTAACTTTATTTATTCAATGATTAAGTTTGATTTTTTTTTTCTCAATCTAGGCCATTAAGAGCAATTACGCACGGTGCAGCATGCTAGGTAATCATATCTAAATCCGAACTTTGTAACCATATAAATAGTAAAAATGACAATAGTTGTTTCATACATTGCCCAGGTCCTAAATAATTTTCATTAATTAAATGAGCCAGATTGGTGAAATTGTTTATAATATTTCATAAATTTAAGTCCTAATAAACTTGAGAGTAAGTTTAAGAACACAATAAAGTTTCACAATATTTTCATGATATCTTATGCATAAATCCTATGCATAAATTCAGCTAACTCTATGCATAAATTCCTTTTTTTTCTTTCTCGTCTTTCTTACTTAATGCCTTCTCTGGCAAGTCTAAGTGTTAACATTTTTTTTTTCCCAAATTCTATTATTGTTCTTCAATTTTGTTTTTTACGAGTTGGAGTTTAAGAGGATGTTTTTTTTCCCCCAAATTTGGATCTGTGCAATTGTACCTTTTAATGTGATCAAGAAAAGTTAAAAAAGTAAAACGTTAAAAAGCCAAAAGAAAAAAAAAATTGAATCGAAAGATTAAAACTAAAAGTGAATTTTCTTATTGTAATGTTTAATTTTTAATACATTTATTAAAAAAAAAATTTCCTTTCGATAATTCAATAATCAGGGTCAGCTGCACATAGTAGTAACGAGATGGCAATTTTACCCAGCCTTACCTTGACCCGCCTCTCCCCACTTCACTTTGCGCGGATTTTAATGAAACATGTTGTAGGGGCCTTTTTTACTATGTTGGGCTGGGCTACCCCTTTCATGGTTGTAGGCCCAAGTGTTCTAGGTTGCGAGAGTCGAGACCGGTCCAACTAGAACTCAACTTGGCCGGCTTGTGCACAAACTAGCCCCGTCTGCCAGGAAAGTGTTTGCGGCAGGCAGTGCTGTTTCAGAGAAGCTTGCGGCAGACAGAAATAATTGATAAAAAACAGAGCAATATATATATTCTGGAATGACCAGATAATTCTTTTAATAATGAATGACCGAATGATCCATAATCACAATAACATGAATAATTTTGACAAATAAAGTAGTAAGGGCAAATGGTAACAAAGATTAATCAACGATTAAAAGGAATAAACTCAGTTTGGTCCGCAGGGGCAAGGTCAAGGAAGAAGAACGCCTCTTCTCAAAAATGATTAACCTCCGAGGAAAAAGAAATTCCTGCCGTGGAAATTAATGGGTTTGAGGGAGGCGGACCCGAATGGACAATGCCCAGGACGATTCTAGAAAAGAGCAGGGATTTGAGAGGGAG